>JAIFOV010000472.1:8750000-9375000 GCA_020654155.1 Novius pumilus
ATAACAGCTGTGGCCCGAAGTACAGCGTCATTTGGAAAATCGCTCACGCACACATACACAACGTAACCTTCAGAGATAACTGGAGATCACAATATCACACGTATTCAATGGAAGCTTTGAAAGAATGAACATGAAAACTAATTTTATCCCATCGTTTTTATTTCGCGCTTAAAAATATATTTCATTTTCTATTACTATTGCTATTTGTGGTTTTTTAATACACCACGCGCAAAATTTTGATCGAGTTGTAATAATATAAGTATTGAAATAATTCTGCTGCATATGTCAAAGGATTTCACACGAAGATACGGTTCAGATCTGAATATTTCTTCATTCCAAAATAAATGTGAGAATTAATCAGTTTTCCTCACACATTCCAATTTTCTTCAACTTGTGTCAACGATTATACTTCAGGTAGTTGAAAATTTTTATTCTTTTCATTTTTAATTGTTATTAAGATGGCGATACCACTTTTGCTGCTTCAATTCGCCCTCAACCTTCCAATGTAGGTATGGTAGAATATAGATGCTCCAATTTTAAGCCAGAGTTAACAGTTTGGAAAATTTCCTTAATTTTTGTTTGAAGACGATTTTTTTGAAACTCAAATTTGTTTATGTGATGTGAAATTATTTCACGTTTCTTCGATTCCACCAAACAACACTCAATCATTTCTGTATCTCGGTTAATCTATTGAAATAAGACTAGCAAAATGGGAATCCCATATAGTGAGAGGATGGATATTTTCGAATTTATTAAAAACCTTGTAGCTCTCAAACAAAATATCGATGAATATACATTGAAATCATTTGAATAATGAGCGTGGGGTTTCGTGCATTCCTATTCGGTTAGTGTTTATTTTGAAATTAGAAATGAAATATTACCTCCGTTTTAGTCTTATTGTTTCTAATGCATTTCCATACTTTTAACCACATGAAGAAAAATTTCTGCTAAAATATTTACTGCGAATAGAAGTGAAAACGTATGAATATATGGATTAGGTTTGAGTTCAACCAATTTAAAACCATCTAATCGATATATAAAGTTGATTTAATTTTGTGAATATTTTATATTTTTCGAGTAAACCGCGATTGAATAACAATTTTCCTCGATTCTTTCGTCAAATTTAAATTTTCCCGTGTGTATTATCAATTTTGCGGAATATGAAAACTGAAAATTTATATTAAATCTCCGTTTTTGTTACAAAATTATACATATTACTTTTATATTGATAATTTACTAGGATAAATTTATTGCAATTGTTTTTTTTTTCTAACTTAGCGTCAAATCAACCTAATTTTTGTTCAGCGAAATACTAGTTTTCCCTGTTCATCGATTTCTTTATTTAAATTACATAAATGGAGTTTCATTTTCTACGTGGCATGATTACTTAAAAGATGTGTTTTAATCAGAAGATCATTTGGGCACGATATTCTTTATCACTGTTTTAGTTTTTCCATTTTCCTTTTATATCATTACACATTACCTCAATACTAGTTTTGGTTACGAATGATAGAAAAACGGAAGCTTTGTTCCAAATATTTATTATTTCCATATATAAAATGATTGGGAAGTAACTTTCTGATAAAATTTTCACTAATAACCGACTAAATTTTTTGTGATAGATGTGTTACCGAACAAATCAAACTTTTGGTCGATCCGTCAAAGAAAAACTCGCAGACTTACATTTTCCTCGTATTTAAATGAACCAGGAGTTTTTAAAAAAATTATAAAATTTCAGTCCAACAATTTTTTTTGGCCTATTTTTCCTCATTTCGCTTTAAAAAATGTTCCGATCTACTTTAAGAAAATCTTCTCACGATCGCACAAAACCATTTTTGTTTACGTGAACATTTTCGACACACCTACAATAGATTTCCTATCAGGATCTTCATTTTAGAAAAATTACATATTTGTCATTAGTTTCCACCTTTAAAACTTGTAATTAACAATTGTAAACCTAAAATTTAATTACGAAGAACTTTTTTTCTTTTCAAAAAAAACTAAAAATCATTTCAATATTTTTCAAAAACACGTCCATTTTTTTTGAAAATAAATTTTTATCAAGGATCCCAGATCTTTATCTGTCAAACGAGAAAAGTTACCCCCAAAACATCAGATAAAACATTAACTCACCGGACTGCTTTTTTCCCCGTTTAATTTCTGAAAATATAGATTTTGAAATGTTTACTCCGAAATTCCTTTATTTTACTTTTAACCATTTAACAAGCAGCACAAAATCTAATGATGAAGGATTTTTACAATTGAAGCACAAGCACTCTATAATCTATAAATCGAAGAGAAAATATCCCCAAAGCATTCGTAAAATTTATTGAGTATACATAAGAACTTATAAAATACTTAGATATGGCTACAATAATATATAACAGAATAAATGCTACATAACGAAATAATTACCTCAACAAACACGCTGTTGGACGTTTTAAAAGTCTCTAAGTAGAGAAAAAATATAATTCATTGAAAGCATCAAGTGAAAATATGAAACACCGCTGTTAATTAGTTAGTTGAGACAGACGAGCAGCAAGTAATAAGAAAGAATAAACAAACATAACAAAGTATAGCAAGAAAGTAAAAATTAAATTCCACTTAAAAAGTTGTGAAAATCAGTGTAGAAATCCATAATCATATGCATCGAAAACACGAAATAAAATTGAGTAGAAAAGACTCTTTTCAAAGTTACCATAAAACGTGCATAAAAAATAGAACATTCTAACAATCATATATAACAGATATTTATTTCTGTATCTGATAATGACCAACGTGTACCTTACGAGGCATTTCGAAACTACCTTTATTATTATATCTTTATCTGCGTTTCTTTTAGATAATCTGGATTATTTTTTCCACAAAAATTAAATTATCATGGATCTTTTGACTTCATTTTTGTTATTATACTTCCCAAACATTTTTTCAGCAAAAATCGCTCATTTTTTGTTTATGAATCTTAAGCTTGGTCTTAGTGCTTCACTTGGGACATGATGTGTTTCCTTATATCCAGCTGATTTTACGTTTCCAGTAGTTGGAGTGATTTTCCTGTTGCTTTTTTACGAATACAACGAGTGTTTAGAAATCGTAGATATCTTGAAATTAGTTAAGCTGTTCTATTTTCGGCAGGCGCGAGACGGTCCATAGATTTCCGTAACGCCGTCTCTGTTCTCTATTCTTAGTTTCCTTCCTCCGTTGTGCACAAATTAGTCGAATAATTGTTTAGCGCGCTCCACAGGTGTTTAGTAAAGAGATACCTACCTACCTACATCGCTTTGCACGTGGAAGTCAAGGTTTAGATGTGAGCGCCAGATTTTGATCGGCGTCAATCAAGGTCGATTGGTATTCGTTGGTAGTGTCCGAAGGTAGGAAAAACTTGCTTCGATAGTTCTATCGTATGTATGACGCCTCGATGGCGCCGCCAATGTTGACACTACGCAATTCGCATTATTTTAATTGATCGTTAATTAGGTGGTTAATCGGGAAATTTTGCCCTCAGTTTTTTTTTCTCTAAGGAGATTCTATCGCCCACTTTACGATTACGTCTCTTATCTCTCGGTTCATTGGAATTATCTCACCTTCGAGCTTTGGGTCGAACATTTTGAAATATTTATCAATTCTAGAAGGGGTTCAGTAGTTCGAATTTGAATCTGAATGTGAAACGAATTTGCATTCGTTTGATATCCGTCATCATCACTGCTACGCTCCATTAGCAATTGTTGTAATTTCTGGTTAATAAATTCCTCGGCAGAACGCAAAAAATTCCGAAACATTCGAATTTTAAAAGCGTAGAAAAGTTGGTTTTAAGTATTGAACCAGGTAGTTAATTACTCCCGAGAGAATGAAAAAAAAAATGTCCGTTTGTAGATATTCGTATTAATTAGACTCGCACCGTCAGCAACTGGTTTCCCAGTTCGTTAAAACGTAATAATATAAATACCTACCCAACTACCTTGACTTTTATCTCAATGAAATCTTGCGTAATTGATCATGTAGGAGATATTTGCATCAGGATCAATCAATCGAGTCAAATGAAGCTTGTTGCAGATTCGCCGTACTCCACAACACAGTATGTCAGGAAGCAACTAGCTCATTCAGAAAATTGGTGTTAATAACTGAATTTCATTGGAGATAACCGAATCGAAAAGTCCAGTTTTACAGTAGCGCTCAGTTTTACGCATGCAAAGAATTTTTACACACATATTGCCACCATATCGTGAAATAAACTGACGCGGTACGCCGAGGCATCGTAATTGCGGTTTTCACGCATCTATTTATCGGAATTTCACCAAGAATGAACATTCTCGATTTTATTCAACATTCAAATCACCATAATATCCATCCGTTCTATCTAACTCTTTCTTTAATCACCTCACAGGTCTGTTAAGTTTTGTATGTAGACGCATTTTGTTAGCCGTTCTGTAAGATTCCGCACCACTTGCGAAGAGAAATTTTTCTGCAAGCCAACTCAAGGTAACTTTGAGACTACGTACGTAAATGCTTTCTTTGAAATCCACCAAGACGCTCCTTTCAGTTCAAGAACGTGCAAGGACGACACATCAATCATCCCAATAGTCAGGTAAAAAAATATTTGCAAGGGTTAACGATATGCTTTCTAGTCTATTGTTCGTGGAAGTTATATACATACTTAATATCGAGCAAACATTCCGTAGGAGCAAAAATATTATATTCCTAGCGGAATTTACCGGTTCGTCTCTGTCAATCCTGGAAGGACAATATCAATTAACTGATCGATTAGAGATCGATTTACAGATTTGATGAAACAGTTTCTACGCAATTATCTATTGTGGTAACGTTTCGAGGAAAACCTGAATTCATAACTGCGCAATTTTTCATCAATATTTTGAATAATTGGTTTGATTGATTATTTTCCTATATCAAATTTTGGATAATGTGCACCTTGGAGTGCAAAATAAGTTTGTTTTGGACACCTACTCGAATACTAATTCTGCTAACAATAATCTCACCTCCCTATGAAAATGAAATACGTATATCAAATTTGTTTCTAAATTAATTGCGCTAATAGTATCATTAAAATTGGATCAGGAGTATCAGGAGTAAGTGAAAATGAAAGAATACTTAATCAATATTTAATTCACGTAAGTGCGGAAAGTCGATGATTTCATGCGAGTGCAAGTTTGACGAACGAGGCGAAGCGAAACGGAGCCGAGTGAGGCTAGACTCGAGCAATGAACGACGTTTTTCAGGCGACCACAGAAATGGAACTAAACAATAATTACTTTGGAAACACAAAGTAGAACTGAATAATAATAATCTTCAGCTTCTAGATGGCGTTGTAGCAAAAATAAAATATAATTTCATTTATTTTTTATTATTTCGTATCTTCCCACGAGTTTAATATTTCTGGAGGGATATTTCCGTCACTTTGCATGTTATAAACGTTTTGTTCGCTCAGATGAATGAGTACTCGAAAATACTTCAACTACTTCGAACAGTATTAACGACGCTTTATTGAGAAATGATAACCATAGAATATACACTGCGCAAAAAATTAACGCACATTATGAAAATCGCAAATTGATTCTACAACTGAATGTGTTCTCAATGATAATTATTGAGCATTCATAAATTGATTGAACAGGTTTGGGACAACCTCAATAGAAGGCTGAGAAGTTCAGAAAATCATCCAGCTACTCTTAATGACTCAGGAATTCAACTCAGAGAAATCTGAGAAGGATTAGATCAGAACTCATTTTGAGTATGAACCGTCGTTGACGAGCTGTAATTAACGCAACGGGTAGAAATACCAAGTATTAAATCATTTATCAGCATTCCAGTATTTTGAAAAGTGTTTATTTCTCTTCTTTGACATAAGATTCGGTGAAGTCCTGAATTTTTCTTCCATTTAATATGTCTTGTGTCGTTCCCGAGAGAACATAAAAAGTAAGTTATAAAGTCAATGTAGAGTTAACTTTTATTAAAATTGAGATTTTCAGAACGTGCGTTAATTTTTTTGCGCAGTGTATTTCTCATCTGTGGTGACAACTTAAAACTCTTATCTTCAATGTCTTCCTTGCAAGTAATATTTAATATTGGATATATGAACTAAAATTCCCATCTATGGTTTTGACGTTTGCTCTACTTAAGATATCGTTGACTATAAGGATGATACTCTGGAACACAGAAAAACTTAATCTCATTTATTCATGAATTGAAAAATCTTCTGTTAACTCATTAGCGTTATCAATATTCAATGATATATACGAACTAAACTCGTCATGTACTTCTATCTACTTGGCGTGGTTTCATTTATATGCCACCACCTTCCGCACGGGTAAAACCAGTTTGATCCGTGCGGGAAAGACATTCCGGCACAGTTGCATGTAATCGTCAACTTTCTACGATAGGTAGGCGTGGTCGCCTGAAAAGAAATTTTCTGTTCATGTGAATTATTAATGCCGAACTACATTTTGAGTGAACGGAGAATAGTGTCTTCATTTTCTTCTATAAAAAAAACAATGAAAAGTACGGAAAAAAAGATAAACATTGATTTTTTGCTTTTCGCTCACTTCGATTCCGGAGTGGGAACGACGTCACAGTCGTCCCTGGTGCGGTGTGAATAGAGTATTCGATGTGCTTTGCGACGCCACTGATGATAATGAAGTGGTTTCACCATTGCGACCTTAACCTTCCTTTGTGCGTCAAATAAAATAAAATACATGAATCGAGTTGTTTTTCGACCATAGTCAAGTTATTTTTAAGTTCCTTTTTTTGTGGGAATAATTTTTGTTGATTATGTTCTTTTACAAAAAAATATTTTACTATAAACTATTCTATGGGATTCCGAATGAACCTTTCCACTTTTTTCCGCTACGACAACACAAATTATGTCCAAAATGTAGACAATAGATTCTATGTTGAGAATGTTGATTATTGCTTTGAAATAACAAACAAAAGCAGAATGAATGTGTTAAACCGTCGTTTATTAAATTAAACAACCTGATTGCCCATTAATATGTACATCTCATTCTCAAATCTCAATTTCTCACCTTTCCTTGTCGGTAGTTTCCGCTTAGTTTTACGCAGTATAGGCGAACTACGTATTTACTCAGGAAAAAAACGTATACTTACATATCGGTCAACGGGGAAAGGAATCGTAAACAGAATCTAATGAATTAAAAACATTGAATAATTTCGCTATACGTTACATTCACAACAATTACTATCAATATAGCATTTCATAAATAGGATTGTAAACACCGTAAATTAGTTTCATGAAACAAGCGAGACACGTGGAACGTTCGTCATTCATAATATCAACAACTCGCTCAGATTGCATGAAATCGTAATTTTTATGTTGATTATTGAGTATTACCTGGATCGAAAGCTATTCGAATGAAACCGCCGATCGTTCCGATTATCTACAGTAAGCTGAAAACCTGAATTCCTCATAGTGACAAAAATTCACTTCCTAGTTTCCGTTGATTTGGAAAGTTTCAACTTACCCAAATAGGAAATTCATGAATCAACGTGATTTAACGCTTAAGTAACATGAACTATTCGCTATCGGAAGCACATTTTTGTGTGTATGTGTTGGCCTTGAGACAGAAAATCCGGATACATATCTATATCGCTTATCCGAATGTTCGTTTTTAATATTGCATACTTTGGGCGTTCGGAATTTAACGTACAGTTTGTATTATGACAGTATATTAAGTTTAAGCTATATTGTTTCACTTTCAACAGACTAAAATCATGCGTTTTAGATTGATTGAAACATCGGAACTTCTATTTTTTCCTCAATGTCGTCATTTTCTCAATGCTCATATCATGGAGAACGTTTCCCAAAAAGGGGATACATTGTTCTCTCGTTACAACAAAGTCATCACAACCGATGCTGATGTCTTGATATGTTAGATTGAGGATTATGAAATAACATGTATTTCGTTTAAGAGGCGTTCAAAAATAAATAGTTCGATCCAAACCATTCAATCAATTCATTCAGATCCACATTACATCCCTTTTCAACAAAATCCAGAGTGCCACCAGCCTAAATAAGTGAAGAATCATCTGCAACTCACGTCCTATATCATTAATAAAAACAAGAAAGAGGAAAGGGCCAACAATCGAGCCTTGTGGGACACCTATGTTGACATCAATTGATTTAGACCGTACTTCTGTTTCAATATTATCTTTAACACAACTGATTGACGTATATTGTGATCTAGCCTCCAGGATGCAAGTGCTTTTCCTCTAACACCATATCCATCCAATCTGCTATATAATATCGCATGTCAAACACAATCGAAAGCTTTGCTTTGAGGTCGCAAAATATTCCAGCCGGGCAATGACCATGTTCCAAATGAGCATAGAGCATCAGCTGTAGACCGACCCTCTAAAAAACCAAACTAATTTTTTACAATGATGTTTTTTTGCTCGAAATACTGAACCAATATTCAATTATTTTCGAAAGGGATGGTGGTAGGGCAACCGGTTCAATATATTTCGTGATTTCAATTGGTTTTCTCTCGAACAAAAAGATTGGGGTCTATATTTCATTTTTTTCTTTTCTCTAGTGCAATTTCATTTCCTCTATGTTAAAAATTCTTTGCCATCGTGTTTATATTTCACTTAATTTCTTCAATTTATTTATTTTTAGAGGCAACATGCATGATGTCAATATAAGCTCAATTAATTCTCTTTCTCTCCCGAGATACCGCTTGTCCTTAGTTCAACGGTATAGAACTACAATAACGTAAAAAAAAGATATAAAAAGCCTGTCAGTGGAAGGTTTTCGACATAAGTTGAAAGCCATTTTTTGAGTGATTCTACTTAGAGCGATCGTTTGTGGCTTCTCTAATGTTTCAACTTCTCTGTTTTTGTTTGTTTTTTGGCATAATTCTACTCCTGGAGCATTTGAATCTGGGTTTTGGTTACTTTAAATTTGTACTCTGAACTTGTACGCAATTTTATTTTAGTTTTAGGTTATTGTTATTTACTCCATAGAATAGAAAGGACATAATGAAGTTTTTTGCTAGTTGTTTCTTTTGTAAACAGGGTTAAGTGGAGTAGCATAGCTAGACTTCGACCTGTGCTCCAATGTAGTATTGTGAAGCAATATGTTTCCTTTCTTTCTCTCCTTCTTAATAAAGTCCTATTATTATCATTATTATTATTCTTTCTTGATGTATTTACCCTTGTTGTATATATTTTTCTTCTTTTCTAATGTATTTGATTATAAAGGTTAAATAAAGATTCAGTAATTCAAACAAAGTATTATCGACGTTTCGGGTTGAACCCTTTTTCAAGATATGACAATTTAAATACTTGACAATGTTTTTATAATAAGTTTTTTTAGTAACAATAATCTGACAAATGAAAAACAAAAAGATAGAGACTTGATATGAATTATTTGTTCAGAATAAAGTTCAGTATATTTGATTCAAATTTCGAATATCTGTTCTGTCATTAATTGCTTCAGAGTTTCTTTTGATATGAATCATTTCAAGAAATTCTCTTGCTTTTCTGTTTTTTTCGTAATCTAGAATTTTCACTGTGTTAAAATCAAATGTATGTTTTAATGTTTGTTCATGTTTATGTAATGCTGTTTGTACTTTAGAGTATTTATAACCTTTTATTGTTTCTTTCAATTTTTGTTTTGTCTGTCCAATATAAACTCCGTTACAATCTTTACATGAAATTTGGTATACGATGTTAGATTGATCATTTTTTAGTGTTTTCGATTTTAATTTCGTAAAAAGTTGTTTCATTTGAATGTGTGGTTTATGTGCTATTTTGAAATTTGGATAAAGTTCGAAAATGTTGGTAATTTTTTCAGAAAGATTGGAATATATATTGAATTCTCTTCTTTTTTCTCGGTATTTGTATTTAACGTGTTGTATAGTTTGTGTATACGTTCTTTCATGATTTTGTTAACGAATGATGTGGGATAATTATTTTTGAAAAGTAATGATTTTATGGAGTGTAGAATAGCGGGTCTGTGAATTGGCGAGGTTAGTTTGATTGATCTGTGTATATAGTTTTTATGACGGCTTTTTTTTGTTTTATATGATGTGTCAAAATCGAGAATCCTATTTGTATTAGTTTCCTTTCTAAACCATTTTGTTGTGAGTTTATTTCCATCTCTAATAATGATCATATCCAAGAAATTTAAGCAATTTTTTGATTCAGTTGCGAGAGTGAATTTAATTTTCTCATGGAAATTATTGAGATTATTTAATCTCGTTTGTATTTTATCTTAAGAAGTTATAATAAGATAATCATCAAGGTACCTTTTGAAAATGGTTGTATCATTAATATAATTTTTTAGTATTTTTTCTTCCAAATTTTCCATTACAAGTTGAGCTATGGTGGTGGAACGTATACACAAACTATACAACCCGTTAAATACAAATACCGAGAAAAAAGAAGAGAATTCAATATATATTCCAATCTTTTGAAAAAATTACCAACATTTTCAAACTTTATCCAAATTTCAAAATAGCACATAAACCACACATTCAAATAAAACAACTTTTTACGAAATTAAAATCGGAAAAAAATGATAAATCTAACATTGTATACCAAATTTCATGTAAAGATTGTAACGGAGTTTATATTGGACAGACAAAACAAAAATTGAAAGAAAGAATAAAAGGTCATAAATACTCTAAAGTACAAACAGCATTACATAAACATAAACAAACATTAAAACATACATTTGATTCTAACACAGTGAAAATTCTAGACTACGAAAAAAACAGGAAAGCAAGAGAATTTCTTGAAATGATTCATATCAAAAGAAACTGTGAAGCAATTAATGACAGAACAGATATTTGAAATTTGAATCAAATATACTCAACTTTATTCTGAACAAATAATTCATATCAAGTCTCCGTCTTTTTGTTTTTCATTTGTCGGACACTTGTTACTAAGAAAACTTATTATCACAACATTGTCAAATATTTAAATTGTCATATCTCGAAAAAGGGTTCAACCCGAAACGTCGATAATATATTGTTCGAATTACTGAATCTTTATTAACCCTTTATAACTAAATACATCAGAAAAGAATAATAATAATAATTATTATTATCATTTAGCAAACCCATGTTAGGGGTCTTTCTAATGATTATAAATTTTATTCTATCTGGAGATTATTTCTTTCGAAGAAAATTGGACAGTACAAGTACCGGTTCAAATACCGGTACAAAGACTAGAAAGCAAAACGATGTTTTTTTTTGCCGGTACGATACGACACATAAACACCGGTACTCCATACAAAACCGAACATCCCTAGTTGGACTATACATTTAAGTACAGGTACGTTTGTTGAAATAAGGAAACTGAAGATTTCTATTTAACAGTAATGATAATAACAATCGATATATGAGAAAAATTTGATAGTTGTTATATTGCAACTCTAAATGAAAATTTATTGATATTGAGAATATTAAGTTTATTTTCAAAAGCCGTAGGTACCTCACATAAAATTTCAATAAATTTTTTTTCTTTTTGAATCCAAAGTTCTCGAGACACACTAATGCACTAATTATGCCAGTTGTTATATAAACTCAGAAATACCACTTGCCTTGCCAGTGAAGGAGGTTATCCCAAAATTCCTGAATTAAATAAATATGTACCAGAACGAGTAATAAAATGAAACAGGTTTCCGTCAAAGTAAACATCTAGGGAGAAATAAAATTAAGGATCGATTGAATGAACATCAGCCACTTTCAACACAAGTAAAAGGCATGAATGGATTAATATACGATAAGCAAGAGATGAACGTGTGTAAAAAGTCAAGGAGCTAAACGTAAATATTGCGCACTTTCCTGGTGGGTTGTCACAAAATCGGAAGAACGAGAGACGATCGTTTGTGGCTAGCCATTTGTGAAAATTCCTTGCGCCATGCTCGTATTTGTGTTTTCATAATTTCGCAAGTTAGAGAAAAGCTGGATCGAGCGACTCCCCGTCGTTTATGGTTGTCTTCACGAAGCTTTTCCCCCCGAGGAGTTTACATTACGAGATGATAATTTCGGTTCATTGCTGAATAATGAAACAAATATTGGTGTAGTTTCCTTTTCGTTTGTGAACGAGGCAAACGTTTTCGGTGGTCCAACATTCGGTTTGTTTGATTCAATAATGTTGTTTGACCTCGAATTCACGAATACTCCGTTGTAGATGAATGCAAATAATGTGTATGTTTTGTTACGCGAAATACGGTGGCGTTTCAGGCTCGGATTTTTGAAAAGCGAATGCCTTCACGACCAAACTTAGTATCACGTTGAAACGGTGTGTCTATTCGATACAAGGTTCATCAGCGCTTACCGAAAAGGTACAAATCCGGATTCTATTCCATTTCCATCGATTAGCAATTCAAGAAGGAAGCAAACTAACCGATTATAACATCTCAGATCAAGACTAGAAAATCATGCGGGAATAATTTAGGATGATCAAACTATTGCCAGAACTCTGTGTGAATATATTGATTCCTTTATCGTAACAGCTTGTCTCGAATTGATAAAACAGAGCTTCAATAACCTCATGCTATATCTCGGAGTGTATTACTTGACCGATGGAATTCGTTTTGTGGTTTGACCTTCGCGCATATAAATTATTAAACGTTCCTGGGCATATGGATAATATTAATCAAGCGCATTTATTTCATTTCCATCCAAGGTCTTGACTAGACGGATGGTTTTGGGTTGTTCTGGGTTGGGGGGTGCGTTACCCCTTTTGCTATCATTTGTTCATCCAAAATCTTTTTTTTTATTTGTCATTGTAAATGAGAATTTAACTAGGAAGAACGGGTTCGTTTGATTTGTCAAAGTTACGATTACATGATTTGGACATTATTCACGAATTCAGGACAAAATTTCACGAAATGTAATACGAACACGGTGCATATCAACTGAATGTTAACTTTGGAAAAGGAACAAAAAGTAAAATTGTTGTTCCTCTCGTCTAATGTATTACGTAATTAGTTAGTACTACAAAGAGATTACAAAATGTCAGGATGACGGTCAAACTTCCTAAGAATGACAAGATTGGGCTTCATATTAGTTCAATTGCCAAACGCTATACTTTGAACCAACACAAAGTCCATTTTCAGTACATACTTTCAAATCGAAAACTTTGATTTTGACCAGAAATTCTGATAATTTTGCCAAAACGCTTTGAATATTGGTTACCGCACTTGTTAGTCATCCTCAGAAATGTTCCATAATCGATTAATTTTAACGTTATTTATGTAACAATATGAATTCATAGTTCCTAGGTAATTCAAAAAAAAACTAAAATTTTATCCAGTACTTGGTTTAAATTATTTTCCTCCATTAGGAATTCAATGTGTCAAAAGTTAAACTGTCAAAAATTTTGTATTCTTTATTTAAATTGCAATCAAATTCTGCTACAGCAATCAAGTGACTTTTGACTTGTTTGCAATGTTTGGTGAGAGTCAAAGAATACTTGAACGAATTCGCAGAAAAGTATTCCGGTCTACCAAAAATGATTCGTGGCAAATTCAAACAAATTCAACAAAATTTTTTGATTACTGGCCAATGGACGAAAACGACTGTCCAGGTGAAAATGGTTGCGGAGGATGAGGACACTGAGATCACTGAGAAACGCATCCGATGCAATATGTATGTCAGTTCCATCTATTCAAAGGATATTGTCACAGAATAAAAATGCACAATTACAAATTCACTCTGAACCAGAATTTAATTCCACTGGACTATGACAGGCGAGTGATTTTCTGCGAATTTATTCAAAAAAAAATTTATAAAAGATATCATTTGGACTAACGAATTTAAATTTGATAGAGAAGGAATGTTCAATAGACGAAATTCTCATTTATGGTCTGATTCCAACCCACATGCTACTCACGTACGAGACTTTCAACAAAAATAATCAGTTGGCTTTCAAAATCTCTCGCCAGAACTTGTGCTGTGTTCTTTATGTAGACATTTTGAAAACTATAGTCCAGGACTTCTTGGATAACCTGCCTTTGAATGCATTATCCAAGACCTTGCATCAGCTTGAAGGTTCTCCAGCTCATTGGACGAACGCTGTAGCTGATGTTTTAAACACATTATTTGAAGATCGTTGGATTGGACGTTTAGGTCCGTGGAATTGGCCGCCACGTTCGCCTGATCTAGCGCCTTTAGATTTTCCTTGTGGGGTTATCTAAAAAGCAAAGTGTACGACAGTCCAGTTGAAACCATAGAAATATTAGAGACACGCATTCGTAGGGCCTTCCAGGAGATCACGTCGGATGAAATTATTAATGCGGTTCATAGCAGTCCACAAGAGAATTCTGAAATATTCAGAAGTTGGAGGAGGGCATTTTGAGCACTTATTGAGTTAATCTTAGTTTTCAGTGTGAAAATCGAATAGAAGTTATTTTTTACTGATCTTCTGTTCATTACTTGGATATATAAACCTGAAATTAAAATCAATAAAACAACTCCTACACTAGATCTTATTTGTAATGACAACTGTATGAACAAAACAGCAATTTGAGCTTTTTTCTTTAAATTTTCAGAATTTGCTACGAACTACTTTTGGAGAATCAGAAAAATTGTTGTTGGATTGTCTGAAAATTTGTTCAATTATTCCCTGATTTTCACCAAGTATAAGTAAAAACTACCTCACCAATAATTTTTTTGCAATGCAAAGGGTGATTGAGGAACATTTGACAATGTCTATCACACTGAGTTGATTATGCATTTTTCTGGTTGCCATAGTAATTATATGAAGGAGAATAATCTAAAGCAAGTTCTCCATAAGCAATGAATAAAATTTTAGTTTTTTATTTGTCCAGTTTTGATGTAACAACTAAACGGTGTAATCAAAAGTCTGCCGTGCTATTTGAAAAACTGAAGTTATCCAAGATTTAAATGTTTAAGATTTTTTTTCACATATTTTGCTTGATTATTTTTTCTCGTTCGTATAACCAATAATTAGTTTGATGAGTTTTTAATACCCTGCAATTTTTTCAACTGCTCATGTCAAGATGTTTCGAAGATGAATAGGTTTTAGTGAAGCTCTCCAGGTGCCGAGAAATCACAAAAATTGAAATATTGATTTAGTTGTATGAATAAAGTAGATTTATTTTTCTAATAAACAATAAGCATTGATAAAAAAAATAGCTACATCCTTTTTAAAAAAAATAAAGTTGGGATTAATATACGGTACAACCGAAAATGCTTTTCAAATGAAAATATTTTAGAATGAGAGAGCGTAGGTGCAAACTTTTTTAACCCAAATTTCAAACTTAAACACCCAATAGTTCTTCGTAAACGTTTAATGATTAACCCGCGTTGAAACACCCGGTATATACAGGCTGTCCGGGAAAATGTGGGATTCAGATAGAACATTAAAAAATAAGATGACAAGTTCCCATAAATTTTTTTCCCAGCGGCCTTCCCTACGGAGGTACAGTCTCCTAAAGGACGCCACTGGTAATCAATTTTTCTTTTAACTTTTGAACTGCATTTTTTTAAATCTAGCAATGTTGTCGGATTAAATAACCTAAACTAAAACGTTTCTGTTCCTTGAATGTCTTTGCTGCAGTCAAAAAAATTAGATATCATGGTTTCCCTTTGATAAAAATAAAACATTAATTCTTTTAATTTTTTTTTCTCAAAAACGGTTGGTTTTACCGACAATGCACAAGAGAAACTTTTCTTCAGCTTAATGTTCATAGTATTAAAATTTATTTTTTTTACCTCCTTATCGTACAGGGTGTTAAAAATGTAAGCAATTAAATGTACAACCTAGTCCGCCCCTGAAAAACTAAACGAGCTAATTATGTTTTAAGAGCAGTATTTTAAGAGGTCCTTACTACTGTTTATCGTATTAAATTTTCATCAAATTATCTTAAGTAGTTTAAAAGTTATTCAAGAAAAATTGATTACCAGTGGCGTCCTTTAGGAGGCCCTACCTCCGTAGGAAGGGCCGCTAGGAAAAAAACTTTATGGGCACTTGTCATCTTATTTTTTAATGTTCTATCTGAATCCGAGAGATCTCCCACATTTCCCCGGACACCCTGTATTTCCCCTTTGGCCAAAGTGAGATTGACAGTTTTTGTTTTAGAAAAGATTCTTGAAATTCTGTTTTATTATCCTGCTTGGAATGTTTATAAACAATTTATCGAACATGGGCCACGACCGTTATATAATGAATTTACAACTCACGCTTTTCGTGAAGTGTTTCGTCATTCGATGGGGAATCCCCAGTGTTTTTTTTCCAACGATCGGATGTTTGGAACGAATTTATGTATTTTATCTACCGTGGAAATTTGAGGTTGTTCAGTTTGAGACGCAAAATAAGACATTATCAAAGTTAATCCGTTGTCAAATACGGAGAATTTCAGTTATGTTCGAAAAAAATAGTGAAAACTGCACGCTGAATATCTTCCGCGTTTAGATTATTCATGAAAAAATTTAAACTTTCCAATATTCGTCAGTTTTCTGACCTTGGGAATACCGGTCAACTATATTATAGGCTTATAATTATGCGGTTCTTTAATTTATGTAATAGATTTATGTATCCAATGTTATTTTTTATCTATGTGCTATTTCCTTTTCTCAATTTCATTATGAGCATTTCATCATCCTTTAGCGGACGTAAGTCCTAACAACATCCATCAAAGTGAACTTCAGTTTGGAATTCTAATTTTATATTAACCCATCATACATACAGATTAGTTCCTCATCAACAGCGATAGGTCGTTTGTTTATTTTTCCCCGCTGACCTAACGTGCCGTGAACAAAAATTTGGCGTGTAGAATCTCTCTACAATTGACGGAAATGTATTTGGAGAAATCTAAATAACTTTTTTCTTTTGTGTTTTTTTCTAGTTTGTGTTTCAATTCCGAAAAATTTTCTTAGATGTTTTTACTCGTTTTGTATCTTCAAGTTTATTCATTTTGTAAAGCCCTATCAACATTGCCAGAAACCAATCTCAGGTGCTTGCGCACTTGGGAGTTTTCCTAGATGCTTCCTATCAGATATATTGTTGATAAATCTCTCAGATAGCGATGGAAAATTTCCGAGAATAAACAAATTGCGAATACATATTTTCGATTATGAGGATATTCTGGAAACGAGTTGTCAAAAGTCCATTTACTGAAACCGAGGTTTAAATAAGACTCAGAATCAAACCAAATCTTTTTCAAGAACTTGAACTGACATGTCTTTCAGCTGTTACCAAATCTTCGTAAAAGGTTTCTTAACACCGAAAATTTTCATCCAGAGAATATTCTTGTTCTCGAAAATATTCTTCCGAGAAGATTCTCGACTCATATCATTATTCTGAGAACGCGCGACAGTTTTCCAAAAGTTCTATTCCAAAGATTCATTTAAAGATTTCAGAATGTTGGTATAGATATTTATGTTACAAAAGCGATAAAATGTTGCATTTATTGTTCCTATTGTATTAAGTATTTGCTTCGTTTAAATTACGTTTGATGGAATCGAAACTATATCTTCATTTCGACGATATCAAAGCATTATCTCCCAGCTCGTAAAAACTGACACGGGACGCGTCCGTTTTCTCGCCCTCTTTCATAGTCGTGAAGCAAATTGCTCAATTGATCTAACCGTAAGTCTTCTTAAATTTATCAAAAGAATAACGATTACAGATCATTTCCCGTTAACTTAATTTATGCAGACGCCCTCATGTATCGGAAATTGACTCGAAATTGTTTCGATTATGATATATCGTTCACCGAATTTCATTTGAAAATCACGGCTTCGTTTTTTTTTTCATAAGAAGTAAATGGTACCAACATTTCATAAAGTTCCGAATTCATGTAAATTTTGTTTTCCCCCGATAGCTGAATTATTTCACCTGACAGCTTTCCGTCTGAAAGCATCAAAGAAAGGCCACATGTCGAACGAACACCATCGTTCAAACTTGGAATGAAGCAATATGTCATCCATATACGTATATATATAGGAGGGAAATACCGTTCCTTGAGAGGAAGTATTGCGATCCAGTTTCGCCTTATTATTATTATTGCAATAAAGTGGATATATTTTTATTAAAATATTTACCGAGCGTTTCTCTCACATGTATTTCAGGTTCCGAATAGGCTTTAGTTTAGACAGTACGAGCTGTATTGGTTTCGCAGCTGAATGTATTAATTTCGAAATTGCTGCCAGGGAAAAATCCATACAAGCAGAAAAATCTACGTTGCTAGATAAGTTATCTATAAAGTTCCCATTTCAATATTATTAAATATGTGATGTTATTGAGTCGCCACATTAATAATGATGATGTTACAGATTAATTTCGGTCTAATATTATTCTCTAATATTGGAGATATGTTGTTCTATTTAATTGGAAATATTTTTGTTTACTTTTCCACGTGGACGAGATCCATTGACAATTCAGTATTTTGGACTATTCCAAGGCGATTACGTATATCTTAACATAACGCGTATTAGTATTTAATTTCAAGTGTTTTGATATTTGAAATAATCAAAATTCGCTTCTCTCTTGCGATTGATAAAATTTGTCATATCCTCGATGTAGCCTCTACATTGTCGTATGAAGCGACTTGGCAACTGCGACCATCTGAAAACGAGAACCATGTGATCATATGATAACCTGCCATTTATGTCGGCTTGAACTCAATGTGATAAGATAGCATGGGGAGCTGTTCATCTACACCTCCAAGAGAGATCGGTCGTATGTATCGAGTAGGATGCGACCACTCCAGAAACTCGTTTATAATCGTTTGAAATAATCGAGAGTTCAAATTATTTAACCCGTTCGTGACAATCGCTTCAATTCCAATCGGTGTGTGATATTCGTTATGAACAAGAAAGGTCACGTTAAGAGCCTTTACTGTGAGCACTGAAGATTTTTTCAAATCAACTTCTACAATTCGCGCAAAAATTAATGGAACAAAAAAATTTTCTCAATTTTTTGCCAATTTTCAACAGGTTGTATGTTTGATAACTTTTGGATTTTTGTAGCAACCGTTGCCATGCAATTCTTCCAAAATTTTTCCTTCTTTTAATTTCACTCTGCGGACATGAAAAACATTCTTGTTTACGATTTCATAACTAATATACATTTTAAATACATGTGCAAAGAATTCAGAATGTGCAAGCGTGTTGCATGCAATTTCGTTTGCAGGCAAATCGCTTCAGAATTGATTTTTCATCTGTAATAATTTGAAGAGAGAGATAAAAGTGATGTGAAATTAGTTTTTTCTCATTTAGAACCGAAGACACGTTTTCGACCCATAGTCAAACCAGTTGAGAACGAACTGAAAATTCGCTTTTCTATTTCTTCTTATTGCTGTATTCGCATGTCATGTGTGACGTTTTTTTCATAAAATAGACACTTCTTTGAGAAAATTAAGTGTTCCTACATTTCGCGCAAAAATAAAAGGAACAAAAAAATTTTCTGAATTTTTTAGCAATTTTCAACTGGCTGTATTTCTGTGAAAAATAGTCGTACATGAAATAAAATATAGCATTTTGAAGTCTGAAGACCCTAGTTTAAGAATTTCTTGATGAAAAATTTTGTGGAGCACCTGTTGCTATGCAATTTTTGGATAAAGCACAAAGAAAAATTTTTTTAAAATTGTTACTTTTTTTGTTTCACTCTATGGACATGAAAAATTTTTTTCCACCTAGACCAATACGTAGATCGCATAGCCTGTTTATTCAGCTTCAATATGCTTTTTACGGGAGTCGGATACGACCATTCATCTTCGAGATATCAAATTTGCATGCAAATTGATTCTTTTTCACTCAATTGTCGATATCTCGAAAACTACTAGTCGAGTAGCGAGCAGTTAGGCGGTTTCGTTTTTTGCAGAAAATTTCTTTCATCTGTAACCTTAAGGTGAAAAATGAGCAAAAAATGCCATTTTCCCTTTTTTTTTCGTTAATCGACTGAATGTTCAGCAATATTGGAGGAAGAGATTAGGTTATAAGTAGATTTATCAGTCTTATGTACTCCAAAGACCCTCCAAATTCTTAGATCTATCTGTTAAGCGGTTTTCCTGGACCGATTGATTGAAATTTTGAAAAAATTGAGATTTTTGTTACTTGAACGTGACTCAATAGTTCAGTCAATATGCAACGAAAAAATAGGGTCTCTCCGTAGAACATACCGGAATTTGATCAGACGAATCGTTAGAGGGGCAAAAAAGAAAGTTGATGTTAAATTACCGTTTTTGAGAAAATTCAAACAAATTTTGAAACGCGTTTTTCTCAGAATCTATGGGTTTTGGTGAAAAGTGTATTAAACAAAAAATGTAGAAGACATTATTAGCTACATTTTTTGTCATTGAAGTGACATCAACCGTACAGAAAGTAGGTGGCGCTAAAGCATCAAAAAAGTGTTTTTACGTTATTTCCACTGGAAAAAATAGTGTTTTTGCTATAATGTAAATTCGAAAGTCACAACATTAGCTACAACTTTTATTAGAAAATTTTTTTTTGTAAAACTAACCGTTTTCGAGCTAGAGCTTGCCGAAATGTCAAATTGAACATTACAGGAAGTACTGATGCAGGTTCTACATGAATTTTATAGAAAAATTTTCATCAAAATTATTGTTCAAAATGAGTATATAAAATGAATATTATTGTTTTTTTATTAAAAGAATATTTTTTTATTTAAAGAAAACATGCATCATTTCAATTTGACACTTCAGTGTGATTGAAAGTTGTAGCTTATTTTATGACAAACAACTTTTCAATTCACATCATAGCAAAAACACTATTTTTTCCAGTGAAAATAACGAAAAACCACTTTTTTGATGCTTTAGCGCCACCTTCTTTCTATACAGTCAGTCGTACGATGTCACTTCAATGACAAAAAATGTAGCTAATAATGTCCTCTACATTTTTTGTTCAACAAAGTTTTCACCAAAACCCATAGTTCCTGAGAAAAACGCGTTTCAGAATATTTTTTTAATTTTTCTCAAAAGAGGGGATGACACTTCGGCAATTTAACATTAACTTTCTTTTTTGCGCCTCTAACGATTCATCTCGAATTCCGGTATGTCATTTTTCGGAATGTCATTTGCACATTGACTGAATTACAATCTTCTTTTCAAATCAATAATTTAGTTCTTTTTTATTTTATTCACTTTTGAGTTTTCGGAAAATTGATTGAGAAAAAAATTCAAAAATTTTTTCTCAGAAATTTCGGAAATTTCTACAACAAATATTTTTGAAAATTGAAAAGAAATTCGAAAAAAAAAATATTTTCTTACGATTGAAAAAAATTGCGTGAAATTTTCTTCAAACAATATCGACAAAATAAAAAAATTAAAAAAAAATTACATGAGAAAAAGGACATTTTTGAATTACCTATCTGAAGCTTTCGACACATTCAAAGAGTGTCTGTTGGTTTTTTTGAATTTTTCAAAGAAAAAAAATTTTTAATTTCTCAAAATTAATTTTTTTCCATCTTCCAAGAAACTTTTTTTCAATCGTGAGAAAAAGTTTTTTCGACTTTTTTTCAATTTTCAAAAATAATTTTCGTGGAAATTTTCGAAATTTTTGAAATAAATTTTTCGGATTTTTTCCCTTAATCAATCTTCCGAAAACTCAAAATTGAGTAGAAAGTAAAAAAAATTAGATCATTGATTTTTAAAAAGATTGAGTCACATTTGAGGTTTTGTTCCTTAAATGTGAATCGATCTTTTTGAAAATCAATAATTTCATTATGTTAGACATTACGAATTGTTCAAATGAAAGTCGTAGCTAATTTTGTAAGATGAATACTGTTGTTTTTAAGTAAAAAAATATTTTTGTTTAAAATTCATATAGAACATGCATCAGTACTTACTGCCTATAATGTTCAATACCAGTGAGCTCTGGCTCAAAAACGGTAAGTTTTACAAAAAAATTGTTCAAATAAAAGTTGTAGCCAATTTTGTGAAAAACAACTTTCCAATTTACATCATAGCAAAAAAACAATTTTTTCTACATTTCTTATTCAATAAACTTTTCACCAAAACTTATAGATTCGGAGAAAAACGCCTTTCAAAATTTTTTTAATTTTCTCAAAAACAAGGGGATGAGTCTTCGGTAATTTAACATTAACTTTTTTTTTGCCCATCTAACGATTCATCTAGTCAAATTCCGGAATGTCATTTTTCGGAGAGACCCTATTTTTTCGTTGCTGAACTATTGAGTCACGTTTAAGGAACAAAAATTTTATTCCCTTAATTTTTTCAAAATTTCAATCAATCGGTCCAGGAAAACCACTGAATCCATAGATCTAATAATTTGGGGGTGCATTAGACTTATAAATTTTCGTATAATTCAACCTTTCCCCAATACCGTCGATTATCCGAAAAAAGGGAAAATGGAACTTTTTGCTCATTCTTCACCCTAACGTTACAGATGTAGAAAAAATTTGTTTTCCCATGAAGCATGACAGATTTTTGAAGGAAATTTTCTGCAAAAAACGAAACATCCTAACCGCTCGCTAGACGACTAGTTTTCGAGATATCGACAGTTGAGTGAAAGAGGATCTTTTTGCATTCAAAATTCGATATCTCGAAGATAGACGGTCGAATCTTACTCCCGTAAGAAGCCCGTTGAAGCCGAATGAATAAGCTATGCGATCTATGTATTAGTCTAGCTCGAGAATTTTTTTCATGCCCGTAGAATGAAATGACAAAATTGAAAATTTTCTAAAATTTTTTCTTTGTGTTTTATCCAGGAATTGCATGGCTACCGGTGGTCCAAAAAGTTTTTAAGCAAGAAATTCTAAAACTAGAGTGTTCAGGATTCAAAAGCTATATTTTTATATTCCCTGTACGACCATTTTTCACAGAAATACAGCCTACTGAAAATTGATTTTTTGCGCGAAGTGTATAAAAAAAATAGTGGATTAATTGCGAAGGTTTTGTGATGAAAATCTCCTGTATCTCTTCAAAATAATTTGATCGACTCATCTATTTTTCTTTCGTTCCACTTCTAATACGGAAAGGATATGAATCGTCTATGCATGATGTGTCCACAAGATACATGGCACTTAATTGAAATGTTGTGGTGATTGATATACATATAAGCGTGTAGCGCCTACAGCAAAGGGGAAGCGTATATTAAAATCGAGATACGTAATTCCTAGTTTCTCATCCTGGTCGCATTCCCTACAAGGCAAGGGACTCATATTTAAATACTTTTAATATGGTTCGCATATATTTGCGCTCCTTTCACCCACTTTGTCGGTGATTTCAATCATTTCTTGTCAAAAGTACGCTGCCTCAAGTGAAGCTCAATAAGAGCAGTTGCCTGGGTTACTCGATTCTCACAAGTGGGTTTTACTGAGGTTTCGTTCACAATGCTTCTGCTTTCTATGACTCGTAACATACGAGTAGATGTGATGCTCAATCGACTTTTACGTAGAACGGATATTCATATTTGTTATTTATTTACCGGTAGGAATTATTGCCCATTCGAATAAATGAATGAACTTGAGCTGCAGTAATCTTCTTGTTGACGATAAGCGTATAGTGAGAATTTACCGCAAATTTTATCGTCGACTTAGTTAAATTGTTCAAACAGTCCCGTTGGTTTTAGGGGTTTCTGTAGGCACGGTTTTATTTAGTCTGGTCAAGCGTAGTACACATAAATCGCATAACGCTTCTAATACATAGTATGTAGTTTGAGCTCAGTTTCAGTATTATTTTTAGATGTAATAACTGCAAATGACCTCGAAGTGAAATAGAAACGATTTACCGAGTTCAAAGTACTACGGTGAAGGTGAAAAGAATTAGAAACATTTTGTACCTGCGTAAACTATATATCAGTTTTATCATTTCGACGGTGACCCTCGTTTTTGAAAAAAATCTAGTTTCAGCATCTTTTCTAAGTTGCGTTCGATGGTTCAATTAGCTTTGATGAATAGTATCGGAGTCGCCAACATTCGGTTTGATGGCGAGCCTTTAATACATTCGTTATTTCCCAAAATTTGCCGACCAGTATGCGTAAAATGTAATTCCACCTCAGGACTTCATCGGGAAGGTGAATCTATTAATAAAGCTCGAAGCTGCAGAAGTTTGCCAAAATGCAGCCAACTTTTACATACGTTAACTCTCTCCACTGATTCACCGTTGGCTATTGTTTATTTACATTTGTTTCCACCAGTTGATCAACTATGAAGTTTGTTTACCATTCACATAACCAATGAGCTACAGTATTCAAAACGAATTTATTTTTCCAACCCTCCGAATTCAAGGAACTGCACAAACTAGGAAAAATATGACGATTTGTAAGGAACTTTCAAAGTCATCCATCTTTTCTATTATCAAAATTAATAGACAGTGCGATATACATTATTCATGTTGATATTGTAATGCAAAAAATTCGCCGCATTGTTATTCGTACCGACATTTTTTTGCATCCATGCAATATCCCTCAAGGCTTTTCTGGCATTAACGATTCATTGTTCTCCGATTTGAACTGTGTACTAATTATAAGACTTCTGTTGAAGGTGAGGGTCGATTCGAACGGAATTAACAAGTTACGTTAAACTGGTGTGAAAAATTCGAATGACTTGTTTCGGTTATTTGACTTTCGGCTTTTTTCTCGATTCGTTCAAGTCGTTGTAACAGTTTGTCTAACACAAAACGATGAAATGTTTTGGGCGATGAGGGTCGCAACCTGAATTGAGTTTGGACAACAATTTTTAACTTGACGACAGATTGCGTTCGAAAATCATAGCATTTGTGTGTCGATTCCGCAATTCTTATTTTTCCTCATTAACGTAATCTTAACTTTTCAGATTGATAACTTTAATTTTAAGTCATTCGTGACAAGAAAATCTTAAATAAGTTCCACATAATGTTCAGTATTAGATGATGCGATTATACAAAGTACCTTTTATTAGGTTGTCTTTAATTTTGAAGCTTGTTTTTCTACTTGTCTGAATATTGATGAAGAAGTGAAATGTTTTTTCAGCATTTGCCGCTCGTTCTTCTAGATTGTTTTTTTGCGTATACTACAACCCCCAATTTCGTGAATGTTACTCATTTTAACACAGCGATTGAAAATTTTTGAAACTTAATTTATTTTTAGTTTAGTTATTTTATCTATTTTTTTTTCTCTCAATTTTTTTCGAACAGAATTCATTCAATTCAGATTTATTGAAGTTAAACACCCGGACTTTTCGTGAACGCCATCAAGGCTTCTGAGTATCATTAGCAATTATTCAGTACTTCCCCCACATTGCGTGTTAATATCTTGATGCGTTTATTGCGTTTTTAATTAATAATTCACATCGACGATTAAAAAAACATTAGTTTACAATTACTAATTGAACAAATTATAAGACCAATATACTTGTATACAAATTAATATTAATCTTTCACATATATGTCCTTTCAATTATCGTTGGATTAACGGATTCAATATTCATATTAAGGACAAAATTGAATATACGCTCCGCCCAGAAATTAAAGGAACACAAAAACTTCCTGAATTTCTTGGGAATTTTCCACAGGCTGTATTTCTGTGAAAAATAGTCATACATGAAATATAAAATATGGGTTTTGAAGCTTGAAAACCTTAGTTTAAGAATTTTTTGATTAAAATTTTTTTGGAGCAGCCATTGCCATGCAATTCTTGGATAAAGCACAAAGAAAGAATTTTCGACCTGAAAACATATCACATAGCCTGTTTATTCAGCTTACCGGAGCCGGATACGACCATTCGTCTTCGAGATATCGAATTTTGAATGCAAAAGGATTCTTTTTCACTCAACTGTCGATATCTCGAAAACTAATTGTCGTCTAGCGGTTAGAGGTTTCTTTTTTTGCAGAAAATTTTCTTGAGAAATCCGTCATGTTTGATTGGAAAATAAATTTTTTTTCCACTTGTACCATTAACGTGAAGAAACGGCAAAAAATGCCATTTTCCCTTTTTTTGGTTAATCGACTGTATGTTCAGTAATATTGGGGGAAAAGGTTAGCTTATAAGCAATTTTATCAGTCTAATGTACCCCAAAGACTTCCCCAATTTTTTAGATCTATCGGTTCAGATGTTTTCCTGGACCGATTGATTGAAATTTTGAACAAAATTGAGGGAACGAGATTTTTGTTCCTTAAACGTAACTCAATATTTTTTCAAAACTAATAATTTGATTGTTTTTACTTTCTATTCAATTTTGAGTTTTCGGAAGATTGATTAAGAAAAAAAAAATCAAAAATTTCGGAACTTTCCACAAAATTTTTCTTTGCGAATTGAAAAGAAATTTGAAAAAAAAATTTCTCACGAATGGAAAAATTCCATAAAATTTACTTCAAAAATGTCGAAGAAATGAATAGAAAATAATTTTGAAAATTGAAAAAAATTACATAAAATCACGAGGTCATTTTGAATTACCTCTCTGGAAGAGTGCCTCTTGATTTTTTAAAATTTTCGAAAAAAAATTTTTTGATAATCAATTTTTTTTATTTTTTCGATATTCTTCGAAGAAAATTTCACTAAATATTTTCAATCGTGGGAAAAACATCTTTTCAAATTTTCCTAATTTTCGGAAATAATTTTTGTGGAAAATTTCGAAATTTTTGAAAAATTTTGTTTAGATTCTTTTTTTCTCAATCAATCTTCCGAAAAGCCCAGAATTGATAGAAAGTAAAAAAAATGAAAAAATTGATTTTTAAAAAGACTCGGAATTGAATAAAAAATACAAAGCAATTGAATTATTGATTCAAAAAAAAAAAATTGAGTCACATTTAAGGAACAAAAATCTTGTTCCCTTAATTTATTCCAAATTCTAATCAATCGGTTGAGGAAAACAACTGAATCGATAGATCTAATAATTCAGGAAGGCCTTTGGGGTACATTAGACCAATAAATTTTCTTATAACCTAACGTTTTCCTCTAATATTGCTGATTATACAGTCGATTAACCAAAAAAAAAGGAAAATGGCATTATTTTGCTTTTTTTTTCACCTTAACGTTAGAGGTGGAGAAAAAATTTGTTGCAATGAAACATGACAGATTTTTGAAGGAAATTTTCTGTGAGAAACGAAACCTCCTAACCGCTCGCTAGACAACTAGTAGTTTTCGAGATATCGACAGTTGAGTGGAAAAGGATCCTTTTGCATTCAAAATTCGATATCTCAAAGATAAATGGTCGTATCTGACTCCCGTAAAAAGCATGTTCAAGCTGAATAAACAAGCTATACGATGTATGTACTGGTCTAGGTCGAAAAAAGTTTTTCATGTCCGTAGAGTGAAATTAAAAAGGTTAAAATTTTGGAAAAATTTTTCTTTGTGCTTTATCCAAGAATTGCATGGCTACAATTTCATGGCTAAATGTATAATCGGAAGATTCTAAAACGAGAGTGTTCAAGCTTTAAAAACCATATATTTTTATTCCCTGTACGACCATTTTCACAGAAATACAGCCTGCTGGAAATTGCCAAAAAATTCAGAAAATTTTTTTGTTCCTTTAATTTTTGCGCGAAGTGTATATTTTTTAAGTTCTTTAAGATTTATTAAATGACAATATAAAATCAGCGTCTCATGCTATAAGTTTTCATTCTGAATATCAATTAATGTCTATAAATGCATCTTATGTATTGATACATTTTTTGTTGTTGCACCAATGTTTCACATTTAAGAATTATTTC
Organism: Novius pumilus; assembly: GCA_020654155.1. Taxonomy (NCBI): domain Eukaryota; kingdom Metazoa; phylum Arthropoda; class Insecta; order Coleoptera; family Coccinellidae; genus Novius; species Novius pumilus. Next base: position 8,777,617 of record JAIFOV010000472.1, read on the forward strand.
TCAATTCAGCAATGTAGAAACTTTGTTACCACATTGAACAGCATTCATTCTCATGTTTTCAAGCCTCTCGAAAGATGTAGAAATTAGCTCCTCCAAAGTAACAGACTGAAATCATCTTCAACAGAAAAAGTATGTAATTATACAATTTTCAATTCGGTATTAAATTCATTTCATCTATGTGTATTATTATGTATTTTCAACAAAATTACTCATACATCTGAAACGGTTCAATATCACAGCCTATATGACATAAATATCTTCATGGTATGTCTATGCCTTCCTCAACAATATTGCCAAAGATTTGCTCACTACTTGCCTGCTGCTCGGTTAAGGGAGTTAAGAATATCGAAAAACGTGGTATCATAATTGAAAAAAAATCAATGATGTGTTCACAAATTTTTTCCATTCAATATCATGTTTCCTGACAATGCTGTCGCTCACCTAATTCAAGTATCGTCTACCAAAATTCGTTAAATTAATTGTTTCCTCCTTTTTTCTCGTCTGTGTGTAGTCCATCAGGTTGAAGCACTTTGAACAATGAATAGCATGCGTTCCATTCAATGTTGACTAATAATAAACGACTCCTTCGCTAAATTTCAAGGATAGGCGATTATACGACTCGAATTTTTGGCTGAATGCCTTCCGCCGATTGGTGCAATCGGTGTCGGTCAGTTATTTCAGTCCGAATGCTATTTTCGTAAGTTATTCGAGTGATAAAATCCAGATGAAATGCGAAGGAGTGAAAACGACGGTCTTTTGCGTCTTATTTAAAACCGGACTCGATCAAAGCGCGGAAGTTGGTCGCGCTCAAACAAACTTTTCAAGTCTTCGGCTCCGTGAGTTATGCCGAAAATTTTTAGTGTTGCTCTTTCCGTTATTCCGTTCTTCTTGACGGGAGCTGAAGTCTTGCGATTCCGGGTGAAACGTTTTTTCCTTTGGAGCATATTTCGTCTGGAAGATCTTGTTGCATCGGCCAAATCTAGCATTGCATTTGCAATGAACGGAAAAATTTTGTAAATTACAGTTTCAGAAAGGAAATAACCACAACAGCAAATAGCTATTTTTGAAAAACATAATAATTTATATTTATATCCAAACTTATTTCCTTGTCGAGTTTTATGTTTATGATCCACAAATTTCTATTTTTTTGGCGCCCAAAATTTTTGGCAGACTTGCCTCGTCACTCATGGCTTATTCATCAATTTTTGTATACATTGTAAAAATAATTTTGTTGGTGGTTTCAGAAAGGTACATAAAAAATAGGAATATTTACACTACCACTTTATATAAGGAATTTTGTTCAAGGCAGAGATGTACGTCAGATAGTTCAGTTATTATAAAGAATAAAGTAGGCATTATTGAACCAACGCGCATGTATATCTTATGCACGGATACCTCTAAAAGAACGAAGCGCTCTTCACGCACCTTGACTCGATGAACTCCAATGAAGTTAACATAATTTTACGTTGGATGGATTGATTAAGCAATTCGCTTCAATGTTTCTCGAGGTCGAATATGTTTGCATATACTCGACTTATCGTGCACCTCGAAAGTTAGAATCTCGTTCGAGAATAAATGATCACCCATTTTTCTATTCTGTCGGTTAGAGGCAGCCTAATTCTCAAGTGTTTACGCATTTCTGATTACTATGTGTCTTCAATATGGATTTAATAACCGAATGTTTTCCGGGGCCATAAGGTATTCCATTTATTTTTGTTCTCCTATATACAATATATGTTCAATATAATATCCATTTTTGATTTTTAAAGTATTCAGTGGATGTCGTTTGTTTAAAAGGGAATCTAGAAAATTTCCACATTTATTGAGCTATTAGTTATCTCGTTCAACTTGTATAATCACAAATGGCAATATTATTATCAGCTTATTAAAATCAACTCGTTTCGTAAGCCATTTTTCCACTTGCGCGGATCAGTGAATGTCTTTTTTTTCGTGATATGATATACAGATGCACGTCTGACTGCACATTTATTTGTCGGACTTCAGCATTCTGTGACATTGAATGAACTATGATGATATAAATATATATTTTCATAGTATTTAGTTGCATATATCGGGATCGCGAAAGTGCATTCAATGGAAAATTTATTTAAGATTGCACAATTTAAACCGGTGAAAATTATTATCGATTTAATTGGAATTTTTCAAATAATCAGCGAGGAGGAAAATTGTTGCTCATCTACTGATTGCAAATCTCGTCGATAATAATGAATGGAAACTAACGAAGGTTTTTTTTAAGGGAATTGCTCTCTTCTGTTAGCATTTCTAAGTAATAAAATAATTCAAATTCTTTCGTCATCTAATTCATTTTCATGATAATGCTTATACTATATTATATTATAAGCTTGAAGTAGTATCAAAGTTACTGAAACCGAGTTTTTACAGAAACTCAGGTATCGGAACAGTCAATAGTTTTCTTAAATATCCTAACATTCGTGTCTCAACTGATTCATTCAAATTCAGTCGTGGGAGTTGATTTGTTACTAAAGTATATTTTCCGTCAGTGCAGTGGCAACAGAATAATGAACTTATCAGATATAATCCGTAATTGCAATTCAGTTCCCAACCGAACTTTCGTTTGCTATCTAAAATGATTTCCATTCAGTTCTCGCTGATCGAATTATGAATTTGCAATTACAAATCACTCGGTGTATTCGTTATTTTTATTTTTTTTCATTACTCAGCCAATAGAAAAAAACGTATACGTATTAAGTTTCTAACAAGCTCAAATGTTACTTGCACTCATTTATACAGGGTTGGGAGAAAGTATGGATCAAAGTAAATATTTTTTAAACGACAAGAACGATATTTATGAAATATTGCAATGAAACAAAAGACATCTGATGACTTTTCTTTTGTTCATAATATGATATGCCATCAACTTCTTTAATTTAAACGGATCACCGTATATATTTTTGCCGATTTTGAAAAAGCTTGTCATTTTGAATTCATACATATATTTTGTGAGAATAATTGATACAATAACTGTACATTGACTCATTTTAGAATAATGCGAAACAACAATACTGCAAATATTTAAAATGCTCGCCGTTCACTTGTTGACAATTTGCCATCCTGTTGACAAATTCTTGAGTCACTCTTTCCAAGAGTTCTCCACGTATTAGTTCACATACGTCAATAATTCCTTGTCTCAATTTCTGTGCGCATGTTGGTCGTCTAACGTAAACATGTGATTTTAGGTAACCCCAAAGAAAAAGTCTAACGGGTTAAGATCAGGAAAACGAGCAGGCCACTCTATGAATCTTCTACGTCCTGTCCATTAATTTGGAAAATTCGCATCCATAAAATTCCCAACCCGTCTGTCATAGTGGGCAGGTCCCCTATCTTGTTGAAACCAAATATGTAATAGTTGAGGCCGATACTTGATGTAAATCCATGTTCAATTAACCAAATGAAAATTTGAAGATTTACACAATTTATTTTTTCTACATCATATTTTTATTTTATTTTTTTATATAAGACGAAACACTGTTCGTTCAGAATTAGTTTGTACTTGAGAAAGGAACTATAGTCGTAGTCTTTTTTTGAAGTAAATTGTGTAAATCTTCAAATTTTCACTTGATTAATTGGAACCAAATATTTTGTGGTACTTGTTCGTTATTTTGAATTCACACACACTGAGTTTAGTGTAAAAAAATCTCTAAAAAAGAGGAATGTAGTACTTTAATCAATCTCCTTTGAGTTTTTGCTTTGAAGCAAAAAAGCATTTAGATGAACTAATTGATGTTGTTTGTACGCATTGTTATGAATTAAGGAGTACTTTCTAGTAACTCACTGCTATTCAAGTATCAAACTCTAATTTAAGGAAGTAAATTTTGCAATTTAGAATGATCCTATTAAGTGAAAACGAAATTTTGTCGATGATCGGTTATGGTGATCGTGTTGGAACTCATGAAGAAGTGTGTCATATTTTTAATAATCTGCATCCTGAGAGAAATCCTACATCATGCTCAACAGTAACCAAAACAATACAACGCTTTAATACAACTGGAATGGTGAAAAAATTGCTAAAACTTGGAAGACCGCAACGGACGAAACTGTTAAGCAAAATATTGCAATCGATTTAGAAGAATCACCCCAAACTTCTACCACCAACTTGGCACTAAACCATGGTATCAGTCGACGTTCTGTAGACAAAATATTAAAAAGTGAAAAATAACTTCTGTATAAAGTACAGTTGGTTCAAGAATTGTCAGACCGACGGCTAGAATTTTACGAACAGTTAATGGACATCTGTAATCTCGACGAGTATTTTGCATCAAAAATAGTTTTCTCTGATGAGGCAACTTTTTGTTCAAATCGAACAGTTAATCGCCATAATTCAAGATATTGGTCAAATGGGAATCCTGAGTGGATTCATGTGGATTCAGCATCCAAAGAAGTTGAATGTTTGGATGGGAATTGTCAAAACTGGGCTTGAAGACCCATTTTTTATCAACGCTTACTTGAATGGTGACAAGTATTTGGATCTTCTAATAACGAAATTATTCCTGCACTTCAATAGAATGGGCAAATAGCACAAAATATTTGGTTTCAACAAGATGCCCACTATGATAGACGGGTTAGGAATTTTATGGATGCGAATTTTCCAAATCGATGATTGGACGTAGAGGATTCATAGAGTAGCCTGCTCGTTCTCCGGATCTTAACCCGTTAGATTTTTTCTTTGGGGTTATCTAAAATCACGTGTTTACGTTAGATGACCAACATGCTTACAGGAGTGGGGACAAAGAATTATTACTTACTAACACCTGGAGAAATCTTGGAAAGAGTGACTCAAGAATTTGTCAACAGGATGGCATATTGTCAACAAGTGAACGGCGAGCATTTTGAACATTTGAAGTAATTTTGTTTCTCATTCTTCTAAAATAAGGAAATCTACACCTATTGTACAACTAACAGTAAGTTATTTCTCATTTTTACGAATTATTTTCGCTAAACGCAGAATGTATGAATTCGAAATAACAAGCTCTTTCAAAATCTGCTAAAATACAGGGTGAGTTTTTTAACTTGAAACATGCAAATTACTCGAAAAGGACGCAATATCGGAGAGAATGTTTGAGACAAAAATTGTAAGGTTTCGACGTGGCAATTAGACGACGACCTTGAATTTGATCTTGAACCCCGTTTTCAAGGTCAAATGAAGGTCAACTTAGATTTTTCAAATGGGAACCCCTTTTTTTCTACGATTTCGCAATCTGACTGTGAAGAGTTACGATTTTTTTATGGGAAAAGTTTTTTTAAAAATTTCTCTCGGTAGGGGGCGCCAGTTTTTAGGGAGGTTTGTCCTTGAATTTGTTTGGAGGGAGTCATACTTGCTCCGAGTACACTGCGCTCTTCTTCTAAATGAACAGCTCTCTATTGATTGAAACGTTCATGATTTGTTTTCATTATTTCCCCTTGAGTTCCCGCAAATTGAAGTTTATGGAGACTTTACGGGGCAAGTATGAGTCCCTCCAAACAAATTCAAGAACAAACCTTCCTGAAACCGGAAAAAGTAGACGTTTTTAAAAAAAATTTCTTACATAAAAAATCGTACCTTCACGCAGGTTGCGAATCCGTAAAAAAACATGGGAATTCCCATTTGAAAAATCCAAGTGGACCTTCATTTGACTTTGAAAACGGGGTTCAAGGTCAAATTCAAGCTTGTTATCTAATTTCCCCCTTGAAACCTCACAATTTTCGTCACAAACATTTTCTCCTATATTGCGTCCTTTTCGAGTAATTTGCCCCCAATTTAAAAAACTCACCCTGTATTTAAGCAGATTTTGAAGGAGCTTGTTATTTTGAATTCATACATACTGGGTTTAGCGAAAATAATTTGTAAAAATGAGAAATAACTTAGCGTTAGTTGTACAATAGTTGTAGGTTTACTCATTTTAGAAGAATGAGAAACAAAATTACTTCAAGTGTTCAAAATGCTCGCCGTTCACTTGTTGACAATATGCCATCCTGTTGACAAATTCTTGAGTCACTCTTTCCAAGATTCACATTCCTCAATAATTCTTTGTCCCAACTCCTGTAAGCATGTTGGTCGTCTAACGTAAACACGTGATTTTAGATAACCTCAAAGAAAAAAATCTAACGGGTTAAGATCCGGAGAACGAGCAGGCCACTCTATGGATCCTCTACATCGAATCCATCGATTTGGAAAATTCGCATCCATAAAATTCCTAACCCATCTATCATAGTGGGCATCTTGTTGGAACCAAATATTTTGTGCTATTTGCCCATTTTGTTGAAGTGCAGGAATAATTTCGTTATTAGTAGATCCAAATACTTGTCACCATTCAAGTAAGCGTTGATAAAAAATGGGTCTAATAAGCCTAGTTTTGACAATTCCCATCCAAACATTCAAAAAAGTTGATGGCATTTCCGGTTAGATGGGAAGGAAAAAAGGTACATCACATGCATTTTGTTTCATTGCACTATCCTGCAAAAGTTCAAAAGTATCATTCTTGTCGTTTAGAAGATATTTACTTGGTTCCATACTTTCTTCCAACCTTGTATATTTGGTGTTAGTGAAAAAAAAGTGTGATTGTATGAATTCATGCAAACCAATTTGAATTTCAAGCCCATGAAAGTGCGTTCGAAATTCTTCTATTTCCACATTTTCGATTAATCCAACATTCGACATCGTTCCATATCGAAATCGTTGAAATGGGTATCCCCTGTATTCATACAATTAATCACTCTGTGAATAAGGAATGCTTATGAAATCTACATTAAGATAAAAAAAATAATTGACATTAATTAAATTTGAATTGATTCGGATTTCGGTATTTCATTTCAGTAATGACTACAATCAAATGATCAATCATGAGTTTCATCTAGTATCATAGTCATAGGCAGAGAATTGGCTAGAAATGCGGTCTTAATATTGTACGTTTTCCAAATGCGAAGTATGAGTTGTAATCGATATTGACATCATTTTTCCTTTGTTGTAATGCGATCTCTATCAGGTTTATCATCGACAGTCGTTTTATCTGTTTGACAAATGATCAATTGAATTACCCATCTGTTCAGTTTGATTCCGATCGTAATGCTCAAGTCGAAACTGTATTGCACCCGATATTTAGTATCGCATTAGCCGGTTACATGTATGATCGATTGGGATGACGAATGAGGTAGGCCGACATTAAGGAATAAAAAAAAAACCGATGTTATAAGTGGTGGAAGACGTTCATTTCATAAGAGGAAATCTCTGGGATCACCGTCGTGATTGAAACTTTTGAATCGATTCCGTCGCATTTTAGCCATTAAAACCAGTTAAACCCCAATACAACTGCCTAATCAACTGTTCTTGTCCGACATCACGATCTGCGAAATCCCATCGAATCCGTAAATTTTGTACCGGATTTAATCGGACGTTGACGTTGGAATTTAAGGTAGATTTCGAAAATGACCGGAGAGGTCGGCTTTCGGCTCGTTGACGTGTAAAGGGTTGGGGTGCGCTTATTCAGTCAAGCCGAACGACGGGACTTTGAACGAAGCCGCTGCGGTCATGTGTGATGTAATCAAACTGTCAATTAGACAGCAGCGCCTTCTCCTCTTTAATTACAAACGGCCTGTCGAGCTTCAACTGTCCCCTGCTACGTGATAGCATCAGTCATTAATTACTCGTCTCTAAGTACAAATTACAAACTCGACGTCTGTGATTCGATTCGCTTTAGCGTTCGATGGGTTTCGCAAATTTTCATTCTCGAAGGTATTCCCGCAAGTCCAAACCGTTATGATGAAGCACCACAGTTCGATAAACGATCTGACACGATTTGATCGATAAGGGAGCTGCTGCCGGAAAAGCAAAAGATTGGAGATAGAGCGCGCGTTGAAAATTTCCGGCCACTTCCGATCTGGACATATGGCCAACAGAATTTCGCCTGCAAACGAAACATTCTTGCCCGCAAATGAAGCTTAGGATTAGTATAATCTATCCATTAATTTCTACGGAAGTTGGCGAATGTATGATGGAAATCGGTAATAATGCCTGGTGCTGGTCACAGGAAATCCTCTCAAATTCGAATAGAAATAATTCATCCATCGTAAGTGATTAATCCTGTTATTAATTTTCGCTGTACTCATTTCTTCAAATATCTCTATCGTAGTCGTTCAGCTTTAACGGCATGTTTAAGTGAATGCACAATTTTTGTTGCAAAAGGAACAAATCTGCAGGCACCATACTGTATTGTAGTTACATAACTTCATTTTTATCCAATTCAAATAGCTTTTTCTGTTCGGAAATCTGCGAATGGTCTAAAATTAATCTCCTCAGCCTATCTCTTTCGAATTACCTTTCGTCTTATCAGCTTCGTTGGCACAGTCTCGTCATAGTTCTCCAGAGGTTTCGCAAGGGGAATCGAGTGGTTTTCTTCATCGACGCCTGGACTGCGTACGTTTCTTGGGCTGTGCGCGATTCGACATGGGATTCTCATGTCAGCCTCCGGTCATCGTCACTCCGAGATTGATTGATCATTCAAAGTCACTTCGTCAGCTAGCTGACTCTCTTCGAGAGGAAGGGCACTTTACTCTTTCCCGCATTCGCTGAGATGAGTCGTTTGGCGGTGAACCATTCTTCCAAGTGGTTGTCTGTGGAATTAAACGGGTGGCAAGTGATCTTGGAATGCCTCTGGTATGTGAATCCAGCATCGGAACAAGGACAGAGTCTTAGAGGACCCTGAGAGTTGTCTCAACTGGATTTCACGTTTTTCAGTTTGGAGTCGTTCATTCTTCCTACATTGTCCTTTACTGCTCATTCATATTTTTGTTGTTTTTATCGTTTTAAAGGCAGTCTTAATTGTGATACTGAAACAGCCCCAAAGAAGCAAGACATTGTCTCAGAGTAATTAATTGAGAAACACATCATTAAGCAGCATCAGTTTGGTATGATGATCAAAGAAGCACAGCAGCCAGTTTCAAAGACTTCATACTCTGCACTGGTGAAAGAATTAAGAATCACTGTTGAGCGGAGTGGGAAAGCACGCTAATCGTCTCATAATGGGTATGATCTCCAAAGAAAAACATAATTTTTGCCGAAGTGTGTACAAAAATAGATGAGCCAATCAAGATTCATTTATGGCACCAAAAAGATGTAAGTTATATTGATGCCGGCCACAAAAAAAATTAATTCCTTGTTTAAACAAAAAACTTTGATCTCAAATATGAGATCCTCTAATAGTAAAATAGCGAAAAGGGTTCTGCTTGATGAAGTTACTATGTACAAGACGAGCCAAACAATATCACAATAATATTCAAAGTTTGCCCAAACTATATGCAAAGCTTGAAGACACGGTGCCACCATAGACATAGGAAATATAGACAGCGGATCTAACGATGCAGGGTGACCCCTGCTTAGAAAGAGAAATAGGACCCACTGGAACGTCGTTCTCTTTCTAATCGGCGGAGCTACGTGGCCCTACCAACTCCCCTCCCGAATAATCAAGCATAGGGAGTTTGAACACTACTTTCAATAAAAAATCAGTATGTGTGCGTTTGGGTCGGAACTTGCACGGCTTGGGTTCAAACCCTGATCAAAAAAACTTTTTTTTTATTTTTTCGTTCAACTTTTTTTCCGATTTCTTAGAATAAATGTTATAAACTATATTTTATATAGTAGAAAAAAAGGAAAATGAATATGAACAATTATTTATTATCGAATCATTTTTTAAATTATGTAATCAAATTGGTGTTGCCATCAAAATTGCATTTGGAATTTTTCATTTTCACATATAAAAAAACATGATTTCATTATTTTGTGTTTTTCCATGACTTTATTTCATCTGCGAGAGTTTATTCACCAACCTGAAAGTACTCTAAAATATAGGGTGAGTTTTTTAACTTGAGACATACAAATTACTCGAAAAGGACGCAATATCGGAGAAAACGTTTGAGACAAAAATTGTAAGGTTTCAAGGAGGAAATTAGATGACGACCTTGAATTTGACCTTGAACCACGTTTTCAAGGACCAATGAAGGTCAACTTGGATTTTTCAAGTGGTAACCCCTTCAAGAACAAATCTTTCTAAAATCTTGCGCCCTCTACCGGAAGAACTAGACACTTTAAAAAAAACTTCTTCCACAAAAAATCGTAACTTTTCACGCAGATTGCGAATCCGTAGAAAAATATAGGGGTACCCGTTTGAAAAATCCAAGTTGACCTTCATTTGACTTTGAAAACGAGGTTCAAGGTCAAATTCAAGCTCGTCATCTAAGTTCTCTCTCGAAACCTTACAAATTTTTGGCTCGAACATTTTCTCCGATATTGCGTCCTTTTCGAGTAATTTGCATGTATGAAGTTAAAAAACTCGGCCTGTAGATTGAAATTTTCGAAGAGATCCTAATTCATCATGCATTCACAGTTTTCCAACTAAATTATGTTGTTCTATTATGTCGTCTCAACTGCTGTTTTTGTTATTTACATTATTTTTATTCAAAGATTCCTCTTTCACTAAAGAATGAAGTCGAAATGTTTTCCAATAATCATTCAGTCCTTATTATTTTTATTCTTTTTTGATGTATTATTATAACATTTATCGACGTTTCGGGTTGAACCCTTTTTCAAGATACGATAATTTAAATATTTGACAATGTTATAATAAATTATAACAATAATCTGACAAATGAAAAACAAAAAGATGGAGACTTGATGTGAATTATTTGTTCAGAATAAAGTTGAGTATATTTGATTCAAATTTCGAATATCTGTTCTGTCATTAATTGCTTCAGAGTTTCTTTTGATATGAATCATTTCAAGAAATTCTCTTGCTTTTCTGTTTTCTTTTCGTTATCTAGAATTTTCACTGTGTTAAAATCAAATGTATGTTTTAATGTTTGTTCATGTTTATGTAATGCTGTTCGTACTTTAAAGTATTTATGACTCTTTATTCTTTCTTTTAACTTTTGTTTTGTCTGTCCAATATAAACTCCGTTACAATCTTTACATGAAATTTGGTATACGATGTTAGATTTATCATTTTTTAGTGTTTCCGATTGTAATTCCGTAAAAAGTTATTTTATTTGAATGTGTGGTTTGTGTGCTATTTTGAAATTTGGATAAGGTTTGAAAATGTTGTTAATTTTTTCAGAAAGGTTTCGTATGTATGGGATTGGTATATATGTTGAATTCTCTTCTTTTTTCTCGGTATTTGTATTTAACGTGTTGTATAATTTATGTATATGTTTCTTTATGATTTTGTTTACGAACAACACGTTAAATACAAATACCGAGAAAAAAGAAGAGAATTCAACATATTCCAATCCCATACATACGAAACCTTCCTGAAAAAATTACCAACATTTTCGAACTTTATCCAAATTTCAAAATACCACATAAACCATACATTCAAATAAAACAACTTTTTACGAAATTGAAATCGGAAACAATAAAAAATGATAAATCTAACATCTAACATTTGATTTCAACACAGTGAAAATTCTAGATTACGAAAAAAGAACAGAAGAGCAAGAGTATTTCCTGAAATGATTCATATCAAAAGAAACTCTGAAGCAATTAATTACAGAACAGATATTCGAAATTTGAATCAAATATACTCAACTTTATTCTGAACAGATAATTCATATCAAGTCTCCATCTTTCTGTTTTTCATTGGTCAGATTATTGTTACTAAGGAAACTTATAACAACATTGTCGAATTTTTAAATTGTCATATCTTGAAAAAGGGTTCAACTCGAATCGTCGATAATATATTATTTGAATTACTGAATCTTTATTAACCCTTTATAATCGAATACATACATCAAAAAAGAATAAAAATATACATATACATCAAGAAAGAGTCCTTATTATTATAGCTTTTTATAAGCAAAGAATATCCAATATTTAGTAGTTTTAAGTTAAGTAGTTTTATAAATTGTGTTACAAAATTATTTATAAATAATTTTGTAACACAATTTAGAAAACTACTTGATAATCAATAATTGTTCATATTTCATTTTCTCCTTTTGTACTGTGTCAAATACATGTGTTTATCAATATTCATATTAAACTATATTCTAAGATATTTGAAAAAAAAGTTGAATAAAAAAAAACGGAAAAAAGCAGATTGAATATGTTAATTAGAATTCGTTCATTAGAGTTGTTTGTAAGTATAAAATGTGTCACGAACTCCCCACAATTTGGATATTTGTGTGATGTATCTAAAGAAATTCAAGATATTACAAAAAAGTATCACGAATGGAAGACGGAGAAAGTAAAACATTATCACTATTTTATACCTTCAGAAGTTTCTTAATGAAATTCAGCATTCAATAGTTCTGAAGTCAAATGCTAATAATTAGTCAATCATATATAATTCCTTTTGTTATTTCTCAATTGACAAAAACTGCCAAAGCTCAATTGATAAAGAAAACTGGAATACGTTGGTTTTTACTCCGGACACTGCTACCTCGCTTTGAATTATTCAAATTTGAAACCAATTGAAATGCAATTTTCTATTTAAAAGTTAATGCTTCTGATCGAGCCCCTACCAGTATCTTTTAGATTACGAGTAATTTTCTTCTGCATATTAATGAAGCCCCTTAAACGATTCAAAGACGATAATCTGGATGCTACGACTGCATTTACGTAGCGAATACTTTGGTTGTTCTCTTCCTTTTCATTTTTTATTCATCGATCGGAATTCACTTAATTGACAGCGAGTTCATCGCGTTATCTAATTCATTATTTCGTGCGACGCTTTAGCTCGTTCCACCAATCAAAAATTTATAATATGTCGGCTTCGATCTAATCACGGTTGGAAAATGATAATCGAAGTAGACGTTGCACTTTATTAGATAACAAAGATATTAAAAAACGTTTCGAATTTATTCACAGAAAAATTAAGTGATTAATTTTTTGCAAATTTATATTTAAACGTATATTAGCATTAGTGCTGCGTGGCCATTCAATTTTGAATATCTCCGATAGGAATTTTCCGAAGAAAAAAGTAGGGCACGTGGATTTTGTTTTCGAAAAGACTCTTTTAAGTTTGGTTTCATGCTTGATGAGTGATTTTTCTGAGCCTGGGATGAATTCCTACTGCTCTTTGATGACTGTCATAATAATCACTACCAGAGATTTGTTAGTACACTTGTTAAATGACACGTGGTTTAAGTGATGCATTGTTCTTTTTAGAAGCAGCCCGAGTCGGCCTTCTGAAGTAATAAAAATATTGTGTTGGAACATTTCTCCGAACTTCGGTGTAACGATAACAGTTTTGATATTGGTGATCTTGTAGATAATAAATTGATGTTCGAGTGTTATCTGAAGAATGTAACTTATGTTTTCTTAAGGAAACGTCAAGAAACGCTTGAATGCGTTTTGACGATAAATTGTAGCCAATTTGCATTTCGAATCCGATAATTTTCATTAATTACAGCTCAAAATGAAAAATTTCACAACCCCGCTAAAGAATAAAACGAAATTTAGGAATTTTCTAACGAAGTATGTATGTACTTGTAAACATACCTTCTAAAAATAAATCTTCTAAACGTCGTAACTAGGAATAGTCGAAAAAACCCGAATGAAATTCGTTAAAAAATGATCGACTAATAAACTTGTCACTCGATCAGACTCAATCCACGTCTATTTCATGAAGTAATGAGCAGTTAATGAAGCGCGTAGTCACTTTCTTGTATTTTTAAATCGATTTAAGGTAGATAAGAGGAAATGTGTCGCCGCTCACCGATTTTCAAATTCGAATCTGATTAGTAGATAACCCTTATCCGTCGTCCATCCCACTGAAGTTCCACGTGTACTTATTTCCGTTTACTAATGATATTCAAATTGATGTAGCCGTGAATAATTACCGCAATTATAAATTACAACGAGTTGAATGCTATACTGAAGCGATCATGCCACACATATGAGCTCAATCTCTATTGAGCAGGAAACCTAATCAACGACCGGTAGGACAAGTCATTTAACATGCTTATAATTTCTTTTTTTTTCCGAGTTACTTGGCGCATCCCGGACACGGGCTGACGTTGATCAACCGAATTAATCCAAATGTCACGTCTATAAAGAGCGTTTTATTCGGTTACTAGTTGAAAATCAATGGGGTGTGAAGCTATTTGAAATAGCCGCGCTATGTTCAGAGTAGGTAGTTGAAATATACGTCAATGAGTGGATTAAGTCCATGGTATTCTTGTTAATTCCCATTCGTTTTTATTGAATAAGTCAAAAGCCCGACCCCCATCTGATGAAAAAACCGATTCGCACAAACAAGTTCCGGGAAGTTGCGTTTACGCAATCCGATCGTGGTGCGTACGCGCTACGCGGCCTTCTGTCTGATCGGTGATCATAATTATGAGGTAAAACTCGGTCGTAGTTCGCAGCGATAGGTGGGTCGCGTAGTTCCTCTAGGGCACTGTAGAGAGTGGTAGGACGCGGTTGGTGTTGAGGTCGAATTTCTCGGTTTGGTGAGCGCTGAAGGCCGTTGGAATCGGAGATGAGCAAAATAAAGAACTGATGCTGGGTACCGTTAGCTCGTTACGGAGTCTTGCATCATTCCGGCCGACACAGTCGCGGGACCGGCTCTCTCTCTCTCTCTTTTTCCTTTTATCTTTCGAATACGCCCCAGGATATTATGGTCAGCGCACGATAGCGCGATTCTGTACGAATCACCTGAATAGCTCGATACGGCCCAAAAACCGATCGACTCCGCTGCTATTGAAATTAGTTCCCCCTTTTTTTTTAACGGCAACCGGATTAATTTTTTTCTTCTTTTTCAGGTACGTACCGAATTATCTAGACGCCATTTGCATAACGTAAGTTTCTATTTTGTTTTAATGGATTGGTATTCAATTGTTTCCGTTTCGGATAGACATTATTATTACCAGATCAAATACGTAGGGAGAAAGCGCCCTAAAACATATCTATTTAATTGAACTTCTTGGAAAAACCGCAGCATATTTATTTTTCATCACGAAATCTGAAAACAAGGAGTCGATGAAATTTGAAGAATTGATAACTATAAGTTTCCGGCACATTTTGTGCATATCTAATATTGTAGAGTAAAATGATTTGTTATTTCAAATGACAATTTGCGTGAATATGGGTTTTTTGTCGTGTTGAGGAAGAAAAGTTAGGCTCCTCCGCCAAATGATACAATTGGCACATATAAGATCCATAAGAATGTAATGATTGTTTTTCGAATTTGAAATGTCGATTCGCTACTTCAATATGCATTTTCTAAGAAAGAATGACGAGGACTATTTCGTAGAAAAGAATATCGTAGAAAATTCAAAAGGCAGAAGTGGTTCCAATAAACTATTTCTTGATATTCAACTGTGTCGCTTTATTTCCTCGCGCAAGCAATTAACAAGCATTTTTGTTATATTTGAGATGGAATTTTTTCTATTAATTTTCAATTTGCGACTTTTTCGATATTTTTACTTCGATCTTTTTTCACCTTCTCCGTTTTCAAGTCGAGTCGGAAAATGTTCCCTGAGAATCTTAGAGAGTTTTCGACTGAATAATCGTCAAATTCATTTATTGCGGCATTGAAAAATTTGATATGATAAAGATCATGGAAATTGAAGAGTTTTTTTCTTTTTGCCAATCCGATTTGGAATTTCAATTGAATCATCGGCATAGAAGGAGATTAGTTTGTTGAGCTTAGTATTGGGTTTAGAATGGCGCTTTACAAAATGCTGAGATCGATGAGTAAATTTCAATGTGCCGTCTTTAGCGATTCCGCGAGACAAGTCTCGTGTCGAGTTTCGAATCGAGACCAACCTTCTCGTCTCGGTCTCGTCTCGAGAAGTCTCGACTCTAGTACAACAAGTAAAAAGTCGAATTAAAATGTGATATTTTGTGAAAATAGTTCCGTCATACATTTTTGACATTATGAATTATTTGAAAGAAAACAACTGAAAATATTTCCGATACTTTTCAAGAAAATAAATAGGTAATGGAAGGTCCGCAGTTTTTCTCGGTTGGGAAGGGAGATGAAGTTGACAAAAAAACTGATTTTTGAATTTCTTCTAAATAAAAAAAACTGTATCATGCAAAAATTTCGTTCAAAAATAAAATTAGTAAGGTAAAAGATCCTACGTTAATTTAAACCACAATTTTTCTTCATACTACGTCTTCTATGGACATGTATTCTAGCAAAATTGATCGTTTCACATTTCAATTCCAATAAATAATGGAAACGGTTTACATTTTTCGAACAAAAATGATATAAATAGTGTAAAATTATAAAATTAAAAAAAATTTTTTGGTGGTAATATAAATTCTCATTTATGGTCGAATAATTGTTATCAGTAAATGCAATTATTGATAATCAATGGTCTTATTTTATATTTGATATAATTGGATTCAAAATAACAATAGAAACAGGAATTAATGAATTTTTGAATTGAATTGGTCAGTTAGTTAGTTAGTTAGTTTTTTATGTCCTATCCAAATTCGAATTAGTATACCCAATATCTAATATGTTATCAGACAGTAGATAGCAATGATGAACTAAACCAATAATCTGAATATTTCTGACCGAAAAAAGTATGAATAGTGCTCTATATACCTTTTTTCTTTCTTGATGTATTTACCCTTTTTGTACATATTTTTATATTTTTCTGATCTATTTGATTATAAAGATTCAGTAATTCAACTAAAATATTGTCGACGTTTTGGGTTGAACCCTTTTTCAAGATAAAACAATTCAAATATTTGACAATGTTCTCATATAAGGTTTTCTTAGTAACAATAATCTGACAAATGAAAAACAAAAAGATAAAGACACGATATGAATTATTTTTTCAGAATAAAGTTGAGTATATTTGATTCAAATATTGAATATCTGTTCTGTCATTAATTGCTTCAGAGTTTCTTTTGATATGATTCATTTAAAGAAATTCTCTTGCTTTTTTGTTTTTTTCGTGATCTAGAATTTTCAGTGTGTTAATATCAAATGTTTGTTTTAATGCTTGTTTATGTTATGCTCTTTGTACTTTAGAGTGTTTATGACCTTTCATTCTTTCTTTCAATTCTTCTTTTGTCTGTCCAATATAAACTCCGTTACAATCTTTACATGAAATTTGGTATACGATGTTAGATTTATCATTTTTTAGTGTTTCCGATTTTAATTTCGTAAAAAGTTGTTTTATTCGAATGTGTGGTTTATGTGCTATTTTGAAATTTGGAAAAGGTTCGAAAATGATAAAAAAATTGATAAATCTAACATCGTATACCAAATTTCATGTAAAGATTGTAACGGAGTTTTTATTGGACAGACAAAATAAAAATTGAAAGAAAGAATAAAAGGTCATAAATACTCCGAAGGTCAAAGAGCATTACATAAATATGAACAAACATTAAAACATACATTGAATTTTAACACAGTGAAAAAACATAAAAGCAAGAGAATTTGTTGAAATGATTCTTATCGAAAGAAAATTTGAATCAAATACACTCAACGTTATTCTGAACAAATAATTCATATCAAGTGTACATCTTTTTGTTTTTCATTTTTCAGATTATTGTTACTAAAAAAACTTATTATAACAACATTGTCAAATATTTAAATTGTCATATCTTGAAAAAGGGTTTAATCCGAAATGTCGATAATATATTGTTTGAATTAGTGAATCTCTATTAACCCTTTATTATCAAATTGAGAAATGTCTCGATTCAAATTTCATACTTTTAACAAAGAAAGAAGTGAATACAAAAATAGTGTTGTAGATCCCTTCATTTCGCAACACTTTTTCATTCAAATGTTTTTGAGTGAATGCAATATCGACCAGCAGTTAAAAAAAATAGTTTTTTGCCTTTAAAATAACTTCAACCTGAATATCTAAAACGTAAATTAATGTATTGATATTATCATACTGACTTAGTATCAATAATGATTATAAACTTCGCTACAGTATTTACCTTTGGCGCTGAAAAATTTTTCATATTTTGAGACGAGACGAGAATGGACTGCCCTGAGGGGAGACTGAGGATCGGTCTCATCTCGAATTTTCGAGACGAGACGAGACCGGCCTCAAGTCTCGTCTCGTCTCGTCTCGCGGCAACACTAATTATTCTCAATTCTATTTATTCAAGTGACTACTTTACTGTTCAAGAAACGGTGTTGAAGTATCACATTAAATACCTCGAAATTTTTTATTGTTATTAAATCCCAAGGTGTAATTAAAGAAACCAGTAAATGTGATAGGTATTTTATTAACAAGAAATCAATTTGATAAAATGAATTTCGGTGTGGTTATGAATTCTGAAAATATAGGATATATGTATGTATTATTTTTACAATCGTTTCATATTCTTTTTCATGAATCTTTATTTCAATCTGAGCTTGATATTCGAAAACTTGATTTGTACATCAACACTTTCCCTTTCACTGATTCTCAGATATTCGTGCAAACCATCAAGAAATCAGAAAATATGGATTTTAAGTGAATTATATCGGATTTTCCAGAATTTCTTGTCTAAGCGAGACAGATTGAAACGATAATCGATCTTTCACGAAATTTCCTAAATCCTTTCGTGTATTTTTCAGACTGATACTACCAAAAATAAGAATTCAAAACAAAGTTGGAATTTATGAAAATTTCTACAAAATAATCAAGACATATTACAGTATGTTCACCTATCAGTTATAAAATGTGTATTTTCCTCGTGCATACTATGAAGTAGCAATAAGGATTATAAACTTCGTTACAGTATTCACTTTTGTCGCTAAAGAATTTTTCATAATTTGAGATGAGGCCATTCGAGACGAGACGAAACGAGACCGGTCTCAAGTCTCGTCTCGTCTCGCGTCTTACTTTGAACCATCCAAATTTGCCGAGGTTCGGTGACGATTATTGCCGATTACCACCGTCAGGTATTTCGATGTAAATAGTCTCTGATGGTCAAGAATTTCCGATAACAAAGGATCAGTTAGCTTCTGCCGCGCACAAAGCGACGAATGCGACTGGGTCTCATCAATAGCAAGTAGTAGAAATAGTTTTTTGCAATCTTTCGAGTGCGTCAAAGAATATTTGCTTTGATGTATCAGTGGAATGGCAATTTTTGTGACATTTGACGTTGGATCCCTACTGTGCAGGCTCAATGGTTTGAAATGAATTTTTCGTGACGTGAATTACTTCCTGTAACATTTTTCACGATCCAGAACCCCTTTCATCCGGGGATAATTAATGGAATTTCCTAGATTCGAAGGAAAAAAGTTCGAATGGAAATTGGCGGCTCACGCTTTGAATCGCGCATTCGACACAATAAAACTCGCGTCAAAAAGTGAACGTCGCCGAGAAAGATCGAAAGCTTCAGCGTTCCGGTATCAAAAGCCCTGGGAGGAGTCCCATGGCGACAACGAGGTCCTTTCGAACGGGGACAGAAAAGGCACGAGGAGAGCAGGTAGTTCACATCTTAGAGCTAGTGACGGGGCGAGATTTCCTTCGGTCGCAGGACACTGGCGCCAAGGCTCGAGTAATGGATCGCGCCCGGATCACGCTCCTAATCCGATTTGCGAATTGTCTCTCCCCGGTCGGAAGGCGAATCTGTTTCTTGTAATGGCTAATGTAGACTCTACGCTACCCTGATGTATATCCGTCGTCAGACTTCCTTAGCGGGTTGCACGTGGAACTTTTTTATCGTTCCGCCAAGAAGTTTCACCGTCTCCGAAGCTTCCTGACGAATGACGAAACTTTTTCGGAATTGTTCGACAAACATCATGTAATGAAATGTTTCGCTTAATTATATATATGGACATGCGACGGTCGTAGACTTTCGGTTTTATTGAGGTGGAACGTCTTCGAAGATGAAGCAAGCGAAATGAAATGATTCATTGGCGTTGGATTTTTTCACGAAAGTCAATCGTTTTTTTTTTATGGCTGCCCCAGTTCAATGAACTCCCTTCAATTGACATGATATTTTCGTCTCTTTCATTTAAAACAGATTACGTTTTGCGTTTCTAAAAACTTTCGTCAAAGTGATTTTTATATTAATGAAAGTATTGTGTGTATGTTTTAATTCATGCTGCAGCTTCTATTATGAAATGATAACTAGTGAAAGTTTTCTTGAACTAATGTAAGATATGACTCTTCTTCTTATGCATAATGACTATTGTCCAGTCAATAGAGAAACGTACCAGTGCTAAACAAAAAAAAATAATTACAGGTAGCGACCTAGTGGAAGTTGTTGGGGGTAGTGAGTATAATATGAGGTTTCCATAAGGACTGCTATCGAGCGTCCTAGGGGGTGGGGGTGCAGTTCAAAGTTTCGAAATCACACGTTTTCGCTTCTAAACTTTGAACTATTGATTTTATTGAAAATGTCTTCGAACAAATGTGTTAGATACTAAGAATACCTTCCATTTGAATGAGGTTTTGTTCAATTTGGGCGAACGGTTTACAAGAAAACTGCAAAAAACTGCTCAAAACAGGCGTTTTTTGCAAACGTGATATTTACGACGCCAATTTTTTTTTGAAATTTGTTATCATCTCAAAATGAAGCTCTTATAGCATCAAATTAAACTACATGGAAACAAAAATTATTACATTCATCATTCACGAGATATAGAAATTCGTTTATAAAAAACTGCCTTTTCCACAGGGTTGCTAGTTGTCCGCAATATTTTTCCATTTTTTTTTATTGAGTATTATAGAAGAAGTACTATATTTTACTCTACTGAAAAGTTTCAGACTAGAAAATGCGGAAAAGACTACTTTTCATAACATGGAAAAAAAGGTACCTTTTTTTCCATAAACAAATTGCCTCGGGCGGTTTATTTTGATATTCAGAGGTTCCATTTTCTCGCGAATGAAAAAAGTTATTGAAATAAAGAATTTGACCCTTCAAGAAATCTTCTACGACCTTTTGAACGCCAGTTGCATTTTTTTTTAAAAACATCACTGTGGCTTTAGAAATAAAAATGTAGGAATTAATTCGAGTTCATGCTTTTCGTAATGAATTATATTTTATCATTTTCAAAGAAAAGTAAAAATATGCCTGTTCTTGATACAAATAAACAGGTGACAATTTGATTCGGTTAAGTTGCATACTTATTTGCAATCTGATTGAAGGGTGATTCTACACCGTCCCGTCGACGTAGTCGGCACTTTGCTTTGAAACTCGAGTGGGTTGTTGTTTGTAATTTTGGATTAACTTTTTCAAAACAATCGCTCGAAGATTATGAAGGCAGTCCCGACTACGATACGCGCCGAACTGCTATTCCCTCCAAGACCCCATCGACCACAAGACGAGAATTCGACGACCCGTCCACATTATCATCTTTTTTCTTCAACAAACACATGGATTATTTCATATTCCCCTAAAGCATCATCAAATATAATTCATTACGAAATGTATGAACTCGAATTAATTCCTAAATTTTTATTCATAAAGCCACTGTGATGTTTAAAAAAAAATGCAACTGGCGTTCAAAAGGTCGTAGAAGATTTCTTGAAGGGTCAAATTCTTTATTTCAATAACTATTTTCATTCGCGAAATGATGGAACCTCTGAATATCAAAATAAACCGCCCGAGGCAATTTGTTTATGGAAAAGAAGGTACCTTTTTTTCCATGTTATGAAAAGTAGTCTTTTCCGCATTTTCCAGTCTGGAACTTTTCAGTATAGTAAAATATAGGTCTTCTTCTGTAATACTCAATAAAAAAAAATGGAAAAATATTGCGGACAACTAGCACGTTTCCCTGTGGAAAAGGCAGTTTTTTATAAACAAATTACTATATCTCGTGAATGATGAATGTAATAATTTTCGTTTCCATGTAGTTTAATTTGATGCTATAAGAGCTTCATTTTGAGATGATAAAAAATTTCAAAAAAAAATTGGCGTCGTAAATATCACGTTTGCAAAAAACGCCTGTTTTGAGCAGTTTTTGGCAGTTTTCTTGTTAACCGTTCGCGCAAATTGAACAAAACCTAATTCAAATGGAAGGTATTCTTTGTATCTAAAACATTTGTTCGAAGACATTTCCAATAAAATCAATAGTTCAAAATTTAGAAGCGAAAACGTGTGATTTCGAAAGTTTGAACTGCACCCCCACCCCCTAGGACGCTCGATAGCAGTCCTTATGGAAACTTCATATTATTCTCACTACCCCCAACAACTTCCACTAGGTCGCTACCTGTAATTAATTTTTTCCATGAAATTTCTCTATTGACTGGACTACTAGGTGAATACAGCAATCTCTAAATAATCCAAAAAAGTCTGACGCACTTGTATTTAATATCAATAACGTTGCGTCGAAAAGCGGAACATAATTAGATTTTAAAAAAGTCCGACGAATTGGATTTTGTCAGAAAGGTCTCCCTCTTTATGATGATAGCTGTTCTCCCATCCCACAAAGAAAGCACACGATTGTGTTAAACCATCTCGAGATCAAAATTAAATGAATAATTTATTATGAGCTCTCTACATTTGTTTTTAATGAACTTGATGCGCTTGGATGGTGCAACAAACCTTTTTTCTGTTTGCACTCATTGCGTACAGTGTTAAGAATGATGGGCCAAATACCAAGCGTACAACGTTTTATCTTTCGTTGGACAGTGTTTTACCTTAAAACATATATTTGGATATAGCTGAGGAAGGTCAAAAGCTGAATCAAGTCAAAGCATCACTACAAAAAAAGTAGTCAACAAAGCAAAACGACTGATAAGCATTAAAATAAAACACTTTCTCGCCAAAAAAAAGCCATTCTGTGAAGCATTTTTTCTTTTTTTTTTGGCGAAATACGAATTGACCCAATTTGAATGTCTTCGCAAGAAGTGTAGCTTTAACTGGGGCACGGATCGAAATGGGTCGGAGTCTGAAGAGGGAATGTTTGCAGATTGGAAAGGAAACCCCTTTATACCTTGCACGTATTTCATAATCTACATTTCAATGGGCATCCAAAAATCATTAAGTCGAGTGAGTTGATTTCCCTGTACTCCTTTTATTTTTTTTTTCTTCGAAATGTTATTCTAATTTTATTATATCAAGGAATTGGGACAAGGCAAAAAGCACCTCCATTACAGAACGTCGATTCGAGTTGAAACTTTTTTTAAAGTTTACAGAAACAGACAAACGAAGAAAAATTCACCTCTGCGCGTTATCTTGCTTCGCCGTATCCGCGGAGAGTTTCCAAGCTAATTCGTCCATGTAATTCTCCTCGCCAACTTTCGATTTTCTTGGAGTGGTTGAGTCGAACGATGATCGATTGATACAATTGCGTTTTTCGGATTCCCCACAGATTGAGCGGAAATGAAAATTGAAACATTCTCGTCTTGGTCCGCTCGGTTGTTCCTTTCGTTCCCTCCGGGGGTGCAGACATAGCGTCGTATTGATGAATTTTCATATCGGTTGCAAGTTTCCCTTGTCTTCATAATCCTCTCTGGCTCTTTTATGCTGCGTCTCGGAAAAAGAGAGTGATTCACCCCGCGCTAATGTATTAATTTCGTATCACGCGGTGGCTGGCCGAGAGCGGCAAATTGCTTCCGACGGCGCTGCCGGCACTGGCGCCAGGTATCCTTGGAGACGGCGACCGCCGCTGATGTCGCTTGGCAACCGCAGCCCGTCGCTACGGGACCAATTCGCCGTAGCGGACGACGCCGCGTCGTTCCGATCGCGAGATGTGTCACCGAAAAATCTCTACCTGACGGTGACAGCGCACACTGGGACAGAGAAAAATTAGCCGGACCAGAAATCTGAAATTCACTCCGCGAATTTTTTTACGGGAGGTTGGGGTATTGGATTCGTTTTCCCTGTTACATTTTCCCGAGGGAGCAAAAAATTACCAAAAATGAGAGGAATCGTGCAATCTGTTCTTAAAATACAACATAGGTTAGTAAAATAGTGTTTTTTATTTCTGTGGTCTTGAATTGTTGATAGTTTTGACGCCAACACCTCGTTAAACAATAGTATATTTCATTACGAGTGCAGAAAGTCGATGATTTCATGCGAGTGTCAGTTTGACGAACGAGGCGAAGCGAAGCGGAGCCGAGTGGGGCTAGACACGAGCAATGAAATCTGACTTTCCACGAGTAATGAACGACATTTCTCAGGCGACCGCAAAATTGGAATTAAACAATAATTACATTGAAAACACAAAATGAACGTTTCATCCCTAGTGAAACCGAATAATAATAATTCTCACAAGTTTATGCTTACAGCAGCCCCTACTATTTCTGGAGGGATATTTCCGTCACTTTGTATGTCAAAACGTTTTTTCGGCTCAGATGAATGAATACTTCATAATACTTCAACCACTTCGAACAATATTAACCACATTGTATTGGGAAATGATAACCACAGAATATATTTCTCGTCTGTGGTGACAACTTAAAATCCAATTTGTCCAAATCAACTCTTTTCTTTAATGTCTTCCTTGCAAGTAATATTTAATATTAGATATATGAACTAAAGTTCCCATCTATGTCTGGTTTTGACTTTTGCTTTACTTAAAATATCTTTGACCATAAGGATGCTACTCTGAAGCACAGAAAAACTTATTTATTCATGAGCTGAAAAATTGGCGAATCGAATCAAGTTAAGCTCTTCGTTAATGATACGATATGTTCTGGTTACTCATAAGCGTCATCAACATTTCATGAGATATACGAACTAAACTTTTCATTCACTTCTATCTACTTGGCGTGGTTTCATTCCAATGTCGCCACTTTCCCGCACGGACCAAACTGGTTTCACCCGTGCGGAAAAGACATACCTGCACAGTTGCATGTGATTATCAACTTTCTACGATAGGTAGACGTGGCGATATATACCACTTTCCTACGTGGTCGCCTGAAAAAAATTTTTCGGCCTAGACCAATACATAGATACAGGGATTAAGCTTGAACACTCTAGTTTTGAATTTTCCGGTTAGAAATATTTTAGGGCACCGGTAGCCATGCCATTCTTGGATAAAGTACAAGGAACAAATTTTCCAAAATTTTAACTTTTTTCATTTCACTCTACAGGCATGAAAAGTTTTTTTCGATCTGGACCAGTACGTAGATCGCATACCTTGTTTATTCAGCTTCAACATGCTTTTCACGGGAGTCAGATACAACCATTTGTCTTTGAGACATCAAATTGGAAATTTGAAAAAGAGGCACTTTGAATGTGTCCATACTCACAGAGAGATAATTCAAAAATGTCCTCGTGGTTTTATATACTTTTTTTGATTTTTGAAAATTAATTCTTTTCTTGTTTTTCCGATAATTTTTGAAGAAAATTTTACGGAATTTTTCAATCGTGACACAATTTTTTTTTCAAATTTCTTTTCCAATTTTAAGGAATATTTTGTGTCGAAATTTCCAAATTTTTGAAAATTTATCTTTCAATTTTTCTTTCTTAATAAATCTTCCGAAAACTCAAAATTGAATAGAAAGTGAAGAAAAATTAAATTATTGATTCAAAAAAAAAATTGAGTTACGTTTAAGGAACAAAAATTTCGTTCCCTCATTTTTTCCCAAATTGCAATCAATCGGTTGAGTAAATCAGCTGAACTGATAAATCTAAAAATTTGGGGCAATCTTTGGGGTACATTAGACTGATGAATTTTCTTATAACCTAACCTTTTCCCCCAATATTGCAAAAAAAAGGGAAAATCACATTTTATTGCTCTTTTTTACCTTTTTCATTTAGCTCTACGGGCCTGAAAAACTTTTTTCGGCCTGAGCTACTACATAGATCGCATAGCTTATTTATACAACTTCAACATGCTTTTCACGGAAGTCAGATACGACTATTTATCTTTGAGATATCGAATTTTGAATGCAAAAGGATCCTTTTTCACTCAACTGTCGATATCTCTAAAACTACTAGTCGTCTAGCGAGCGGTTAGGAGGTTTCGTTTTTTTGCAGAAAATTTCCTTCAAAAATCTGTCCTGTTTCATCGGAAAAAGATATTTTTTCCACCTGTAACGTTAAGGTGTAAAAAGAGCAAAAAAACGCCATTTTCCCTTTTTTTGGTTAATCAACTGTATGTTCAGCAATATTGGGGGAAAGGTTAGGTTATAAGAAGATTTATCAGTCTGATGTACGCCAGAAGCCCCCCCAAAATCATTCGATCTATCGATTCAGTGGTTTTCCTGGGCCAATTGATTGAATAGATTGAGGAAAGAAAATTTTTGTTCCTTAAATGTAACTCAATGTTTTTAAAAATCGATAAATTCATTTTTTTACTTCCTACTCAATTTTGGGTTTTCAGAAGATTGATTAATGGAAAAAAACCAGAAAATTTTTTTCAGCAATTTCCAAAATTTCCACGAAAATTATTTTCGAAAATTGAAGAAAAATTTGAGAAAATTTTTTTCTCACGATTGAGAAAATTCAGTGGAATTTTCTTCAAAGAATCAAAAATAACTCTAAAAAGATCAGAGGCACTCTTTGAATGTGTCCATTGCTTCAAAATGTCCTCGTGATTTTATGTAATTTTTTTAAATTTTTCAAAATTAAGTATTCTTTTTTTTATTTTTGCGATATTTTTGAAAAAAGTTTTACGGAATTGTTTCAATCCTGAAATTTTTCTTATTCCAATTTCTTTTCAATTCTCAAAAATATTTTTTGTGGAAAATTTTTTTATAAATTTTTTTTTGTTAATCAAATTTCCGAAAACTCAAAATTGAATAGAGAGTAAAAAACAATTAAATTATTGATTTTAAAAAAAGATTGAGTCACGTTTAAGGAACAAAAATGTCGTTCCCCCAATTTTTTCCAAATTTCAATCAATCGGTCCAGGCAAACCGCTGGACTGATAGATCTAAAAATTTGGGACAGTTTTTGGGGTACATCCCACTGATGAATTTTCTCATAACCTAACCTTTTCCCGCAATATTGCTGAACATAGAATCGATTAAGCAAAAAAAGGGAAAATGGCAATTTTTGCTCTTTTTTCACCTCAAAGTTACAGGTGGAGGAAAATTTTTTTCTAATGAAACATGACAGATTTTTGAAGGAAATTTTCTGCAAAAAACGCAACCTTCAAACCGCTCGCTAGACGACTAGAACTTTTCGAGATATCGGCAGTTGAGTGAAAAAAGATCCTTTTGCATTCAAAATTCGATATCTCAACGACAAATGGTCGTATCTGACTCACGTAAAAAGCAAATTGAAGCTGAATAAACAGGCTATGCGATCTATTTATTGGTTTAGGGCGAAAAGAATTGTTTTTGTCCGTAGAGTGAAATAAAAAAAGTAAAAATTGTGGAAAATTTTTCCTTTCTGCTTTATCCAAGAATTGCATGGTAACGGGTGCTCCAAAACATTTTTGATCCTACCTGGTCGCCTGAAAATAATTTTTCATTTTTCAAATAACGATGCTTGAATCGGAATCTTTTACTACTCTCATTTTCATATGTGTAACTTTTTTACCCTTAAATGAAATGTGTTTTTCAGTTCCTTATTACACATTTGGAAATATTCAAGTTCTATGGGTACTCTTTTCATAAATTTCATAAATCTGTAGATTTATCTCTGCTGCTACCTGTCGAAAGATTCTTGTGTATATGTATTTCTAAATCTGCCTTTCTACGTCCGTTTTTCATATCAACTAAAAATATCTTCGCGAAAGATTTGCAAAAGAAGTTTTTCCATTGGTAATGAAATGAAATCAATTGGCAGCTCAGTTGTAATATAGAACTAGATGAAATGTTCCTCGTTACATATGGCTTGTACGTGAATAGATGGTTAATATCAATTTTCCTTTTATTGTCGATTTCATAAGATGATATCGTATGTATGATCGATAAACTGCGATCAAAAATGTTTCCTCGTGTAGATAATATCGTTATTACTTACGTTCTTATCTTTGGTTATTCAAATAAATGTTTGTAGTTACCTGTTTTCCTTAAATACATTGGAAAAATTAATTATTTCATCGTTAATACATTATTTCCTAGTCATAGAACTACACATTACGAATTGTAGACAAAAAACAAAAGAATCCCGAGACTACAAATTATATCTGATAATTAGTAGATGAATAATTTATTGTTTCGTACAAGTACTTGAAAAACAACGCTCATGCAAAAAAACCGTAGTAGGAAGTTTTCGTTCCTCAAATGTTGATGAAACAAAAATTTTGCGAATAATTTCGCAAAAAAAAGTTCCACTATCGCGAATGCGGCTTTGATATGGCCGTGCGGAGACTTTTGGTCCAGTTCGTATTTCGTCGGAGCATCTGTTCAAATACAATATGTGTAGGTACCCAGGTTCATGTGAAGTGCTGAGTATACAAAACGTATCGGAATAAAAGGATTAGGAACGGACCGTGGCGGTAAAACGAGAGGATTCGGAAATGTAAATGTTGGCCTGTCGTTCGGACAATGAACATGGCGAAATATTCAGTCAAGCGAATGAATCCTTTCGGTTATTTTCGGAATTGTAAGCCTAACCGAGGATCGTCAAAAATCCGTGCGTTGCATCTGCATTCCCTTTGAATTTGTTACTTTGCGTGGGGTGAGGCAATCGGTTAAGCTCCGTATAGATTGTTCGATCAATGGACGACCGATCGGTCTCAGCTTTATTATTACTATTGTATATTCGAAATCTTTCATTTTCGCCTTTTCTCATTCAACGATTTTCACATTGTCTTCCTTGAGCTACGCAAAAATTTTTAAAATGTTCTAATACGTGTAGAAATCGACGTTATCAAACTGACAACAATATGCGACGTGCCGCACAGTTATGTATGTACTTCTATACTGGTACGTTGTATCTGTGATCTACATACAATTGCCAACTTATCAATTGTGATATTTGCCGACCTTCTATCGTAATTGCGAGCGATACAGCATAACTAGAAAACCTGCGAAGTGCAGTGGAAATGAAAAGGAATTGTGAAACAATAAGGTACCGCTGTTTTCGCGGCACACAGGGTATCTCGATTTTGCGATGAATAAAACGGAATGAAATGTAGATCAGGTTAATTACGTCAAACATTGCTAACGATAAGAATTTCCAAGGTTTTATCATTGAAAATTTTGTTGTTTTTACAATATTCAAATGATGACGTTCGAGAACTGTTTTTTTTTTAATGCTTGTTCATGTATGTGTCAATGTTTGTAATTTAATGGGGTGCCTTCCTGCGATATTGCTAATGAAAAGAGCTTATCTGATTAAAGTATCTACTATCTATAGTATTTCAACATTATTTATAAACCCATGGGGAAAATGCTTTCCACTTAATTTATTCATTTCCATACTTCTGTTGAAGTAAATTTTACATTTTTGGTTGAGCTAACTATTACTATTACTTTTGCCATCTGAAGAACTAATTTAAATATACTTTTGCGATAAGGTGTTTTAAATTTTATATTATCTCATACTACGTAATTATTCGTAATTAACCTTGAGAATGAAATATTTCAAAAAAATCTGTCAAATTTCTAATTCGTGCGAATCTTTTCTCTTTACTGGCCATAACTGCATGATTTTGACTTGTTTTCCTGATTTTATCGCAAACTTATCAACTCCCATTGGAACATTTAAATCCAAAATGAATACCTCCAACAACATAACTTGAAAACAAAAGATCTGATTCTGATTCAATTGCGCAGTATTGTCGTGTAGGATCGAGACGGTCGGTTCAGGTAGAACGGCACACTTTAGTAACGAATAAGCGACCACGGCTTACTGAAAAAAAGCGGCACACTTGAAACGAGCAGCACATTCGAAATGAGCAACTCTTCCGAAATTAACGATTGTCTCAAACTACTCGAAACGCACAGTTTTTTGCTTCAAACCAACTACTTGGAAATTATTCGTTTAATTAATGCAATATATGGATTTACTATTTTGTTTATCTAATCTAGAATATATTAACCTTCCGTTATTGAATGACTTATTCGAGTTTAAGTTGTTTTAAGAATGATAGCGATTGAGTACCCGGCGACGAATTGTAGTATCGTTCGTTCTATCGTATGCACTCACTGTGCAGTGAGTTCACTCAAGATATTGTGAACGTCATACAAAAAAGTATGTCCATAAAGAAGTAAGGACTGAATAGATTACAAAAAAATAAATTTTCGAATTTTTTAATTAATTTTCATTGTTTTTTTTTTCGACCTCAAATTTTCGTATTTTCGGTTTTTTTTTCTCAAAATGTTTGACTTATAATCTAGCCGAAGAAGGCGTAATAAAGAGTAAAAAAAAAGTTCGTTACAGCAATCTGACAACGGGAGGTTATTAAGCAAACTATTCTTAAGGCAGGAAACAGAAACGACCTTTTTACTAATACCAGCCTGGAATTGGATGGCGTTTTAGGGGTTAAAAACAGTTTTTTGTAATTTTTGGTTGAACGGTATCAAAAAATATCGAATGAGAAAGTCATATATACATTTAATAAATATACGAATTATACGATTCTAAAAAATGTATCTCACCAGATCGCTTGTTGATAGATGAAGTTGACAATAATGATAATGATTTGTTAAATCTTTTATCATTTTATATGTGTTTTTGTCCTCTAAAATTTTGGTCGTTTTTTCGTGATATTGTTCTCGTTCTAAGATTACCCTGATATGTCCTTTGTCTGTTTTTACAATGACTAAATTTGAATTTTGTTTTAAGAATTTTTCAATTTTAGAAAACTCAATCTGCAATTCTTTTGAATGTTTTGTTTGTCGTTGTGTTTTCATAGAATTTTTTGCTACATTCATCATATGAGTTAGTCTCGCACGAATTCTTTTCTGGTCTTTGGTTGGTATTTTTGTCATATAGGTTTCAATTTGATTAATTATATTATTTATTGGTAAATTTCTTTCCTCTATCTTTAAAGAAAATTCGGGATCTAAATTTGAAATTTCAGTCACGTATTCGGTTAATAATGTTGTGTTGAGTATATAATTGTTTTCAGATGATGAGTTTAATGTTTTTTCTTTCGGTTTTTGATATAAGGGAGTTGTTCTAATTTTTTATGTGTTTTACTTATTACGTTGTATTCTTTTTGATTGTGCTAAATTTCCATACTATTTGAAGTCATCCAAAATTTTTTCAGGTAATATTTGTTCGAGTACGTTTGTATCATGTTCAATTTGGTTGGAAATTAGTTGAATGGTTTTAATTGTGTGAGTAATAAGTAAATTGAACGATTGACTCAGTGACAATGTCAAACTTTCTGGTAAGATACTCGCAATTAAATATAATATGATTTCTTCTGAATTGTAAAAATAATAAGGACAAACTTCTTCGTTTTTGCATCTTAGTAAGTAAGTTTTATTAATTTGTTGGTTCTCTCAATTTTTTTCACACGTTGTACTATATTTTGTTCATAGATATTTACGTACCACCCCATTATCGGTGTGTTATGTATTTGACCAGATGAATCGTTAGATGTGCAAAAAAGAAATTAAATTAATTAAAAATCGATAATATTCATTGTATGTATATACTTATTTTGAACAATAATTTTGATGAAGAAATAATTTTTTCATGTTATTACAGCTTGATTCAAATGGTTCAATAAAGGTTTCAACAAACGTTAATACAAAATAAGACGTAAAAGTTATACAACTTGTCGTTTTTTAATTAAAAAAATATTTTTCTATAAAATTCGTATAGAATATGCCCGTAATGTTCAATTTGACATTTCAGTGAGCTCTAGCTCAAAAACGGTAAGTTTTACAGAACAATTGTTCAGTTAAAAGTTGTAGCTAATTTTGTGACAATCAACTTCCCAATTTGCACCATAGCAAAAACACTATTTTTTTCTAGTCAAAATAACGAAAAACCACTTTTTTTATGCTTTAGCGCCACCTACTTTCTATACCGTTAGTCGTATGATGTCATTTCAATGACAAAAAATGTATCTTATAATATCCTCTACATTTTTTGTTCAATAAACTTTTCACCAAAACCCGTGATTTCTCAAAAAAAGGGCAATTTAGCATTAACTTTCTTTTTAACTTTCTAGTCAATATTGAGTTTTCGGAACATTGACAAAGAAAAAACTTTCGATTTTCGAAAATTTCGGAAATTTCTACAACGAATATTTTTGAAAATTGAAGAAAAAAATTTTCTCACGATTCAAAAAATTCCGTGAAATTTTCTTCAAAAAATATCGAAGAAGTAAAAAAATATTAATTTCGAAAAATTTAAAAAAATGACATAAAATCACGAGGACATTGGATTACCTTTCTGAAGCTGTAGACGCATTCAAAGAGTGTCTCTTGGTTTTTTTGAATGTTCCAAAAAAAATTTTCAATTTTTCAAAATTAATATTTTCCTGGACCAATTGTTTGAAATTCGAAATAAATTAAGGGAACAAGATTTTTGTTCGTTAGATGTGACTCAATCTTTTTAAAAATCAATAATTTCATCTTTTTACTTTCTACTCAATTTTGAGTTTTCAGAAGATAAAGGACAAAACTCCAGAAATTTTGAAAATTTCCACAAAAATTACTTTTGAAAATTGAAAAATTTTTTTTCTCACGATTGGAAAACTTCAGTGGAATTTTCTTCAAAGAATAACGAAAAATAAAAAAAAAACAATTTTGGAAGATTAAAATTTTTTTTCGAGAATTTAAAAAAGAGGTACTTTTTGAATGTGTATAGCTTCAGAGAGATAATTCAAAAATGTCCTTGTCGTTTTATGTACATTTTTCTTAGTTTTTTCGATATTCCTCCAAGAAAATTTCACTGAATTTTCAATTTTCAAAAATAATTTTTGTGGAAATTTTCGAAATTTTTGAAAACCACCCACTTTCTGTACCGTTACTCGTATATCACTTCGATGACAAAACATGTAGCGAATAATGTCCTCTACATTTTTTGTTCATTAAACTTTTCACCAAAACCCATAGATTCTGAGAAAAATGCGTTTCAAAATTTTTTTGAATTTTCTCAGAATCAGGGGCGGATGAGATTTTAACACCGGTATGTCATTTTTTGTTGCATATTGACTAAACTAAAAGATTTATTGAACGAACGTTTCGATGGATATTCACAATTTTTTCCGGAAAAGAAGTTTTTCGGCTTTTACTTCTTCCATCGAAATAAAATTTCAGCAGCTCAGACTTCGCTCAGAGATTGTTCGGAAAACGTAATATACGTAGTGGTAGATGGTGTAGATTCAATCTAACTCTACGTGAAGCTATCAACACCTTGCTGTAATAGCGCTTTATTAATGACTTCTTTATACAGGATGTCCCTGGAAGTATGGATCAAATCGAACAGGGGCATGGTGAAGGTCATTCCTAAACTTTTTTACCCTATGAATGTCGGTGCCATTTTTGACGGTTCAATAGTTATGATCAATTTTTTACTTTTTCCTAATATCAAAACAGTGATTATACAAAATAACACTAGTAAAGCTAACAGCTTAATTTATTTTCACGATGTTGGACGAGCGTGTGGCGTTCATGTATTAATACTTTTATGCCGATAGCTGTCATGGTTCAAACAAAAAAAAAAAAGATTGAATAGAAAGACATCAGTGTGCCAAATATTTTACTCAATTTTCAAGCGATTGCCATGGGAAAAAAATTACTAGGAAAGTTGACCACGTATCACAAAAAGTTGCCCATTTCGTGCAAATTCTTTTGAGGTATAAAACACTGGGTTACCCTTATCAATGTAAAAGTTGTTAGAATTTTTTATCAAAAAGGTACCTTTTTTAAAATTTTCGAACGTTTAAGATTTCAATATTTTTACCTTTAAATACAATTTAATCTCAACCCTCATGTACAAAGTCACCGTTACGAAGATGCAGGGGAGGAGGGGGTTTAAACAAATGATCCGAAAGGGTCGGAAACAATGACAGTAAGTGTCGCATGGGCAACTTTTTGTGATACGTGGTCAACTTTCTCTAGTAAATTTTTTCGCATGGCAATCGCTTGAAAATTGAGTAAAATATTTGGCAGACTGATGTCTTTGTATTCAATCTTTTTTTTTGTTGGAACTATGACAGCTATCGGCATAAAAGTATTAATACATGAACGCCACACGCTCGTACAACATCGTGAAAATAAATTAAGATGATAGCTTTACTGATTTTGTCGCGGATTTTATTTTGTATAATCTCTATTTGATATTAGGAAAAAGTAAAAAATTGATCATAACTATTGAACCGTCAAAAATGGCACCGACATTCATAGGGTTAAAACGTTTGGGAATGACCTTCGCCATGCCCCTGTTCGACTTGATCCATACTTCCAGGGACATCCTGTATATTAATTTTATAGTTGTCGGTATATTGTTTGGCGGAATAGTAGTCATATTCGTAGAACATACTTGGAACGAAGGCTTCGATTAGACATAGAACCCAAATCTACTTTTATTCAAGATAAAATAAAAAAGTTCTGTCTTAATCGCCTTAATCGCGCTTTACGTTAAATTTGTGTTTGGCTGTAGTTTTTGCAACCGGAAAAGAAAAGTCAATCATGATTATTTAATCTCAATTAAATATGTACAATCGGTCGTTGGTATCCTAAATCTACATTTCGATATTCAAATGTCAACAGAAATCAAAGGAATATTCTAATTTTATGTCCATCATATATAAGCTAATGTTGAATGGTGTTTTATAGTTCAGGTAGATATTCTGTTTATTATCGAAACGAAGGTCGATAACCATATTATCCGATTTCGATTTCGGTTTTAATTGAGTATATTAATGAAAAATGTATGATCCTTTTGATCCACCTAAGTCGACATAGTCATCAACGCGTAGCAAGCTATTTTCTTTGCAAAGGGACACCACTAATAGGCAAACGTATACATACATTTACTTCCGGTTCTCATTCAAGACCGAAAACGTCGGGAAATCAATTATTCATGCGTAGGCCATAGATTTCCTCGGAAGATCAAAGAAATTCACCTCCATTTGTCTGCCGCGTAATTGCGATGACGAGAATTTTCCGAATTAACTCGAATAAAAAAAAAAAGGAACAGACCGCCGGTTTGGAAATGAGTTGGGTGGGCAAAGGAGAGGATGGAGCGAACGACGCTAAAACGGCTCTTTAAATGGCCGAACGCACCGAGACACTTGTTGCTGGCGTCGGAAAACGGGGTCGGTCCCGTTCCAAGGGTATCTTCTCATCGAGTGCTTCACGGCATGCGGCTAATTATCTTGGGCGAGTACTTTACCTCCCTTTATTGCTTCATTTCAGTTCGTTTTCTGCGTCGGGCCGAGTTCCTCTTTCCGCCTACTTCACCCCAAAACTTTTTTCTATTCAATCGAGATGTTTAGACAATCCCTCCCGTTCGTGGCGAGTTTGAACTTTTCGCATTCTTCGATCGCCTTTCTGATACCCCGCGTGCAGACAACAACAACAAAAATAATAGGGATTTCTCATTCGGACCTTTCAGATGCAGACGCAATAGAGCACATTTTCATAGGTGATGCAAATTTAATTTTCGAGTGTTTATGACAGATGAAAATGAACGGAGTTGAAAAAGTAACACTGTTGAATACAGATAGAAAGGAGGGTATAGTGAACATGCTGATTACAAAAAAAATTAGAACAATGACTTTTGATGTTGTAATCGGCGATAAGAAATATATTGAACACGAATTATTTTCCTGATGCTCACGATTCCCTTGCTATTCGGATGGGTCGTACTAAGTACAAGGTTTTACCTGCGAAAAAATTATTTCTCGAAGGATAATGTGAGAAGCGCATTGTTCGAACAATGGGGAATCAAAATTGCTAAACTGATCGAACTGAATGGCCTCATAAAATTTCTAGGCTACGCAACTTTTTCGTGTTGATTAAAATGTGATAGACGCAACTGGAAGGGAAAAAATTGTGTCACGACACCTCTAGTGTGATAATTCTTCCGAGAATAAAGAGATTCTACGCAGCGGAAA
This sequence comes from Novius pumilus, assembly GCA_020654155.1. Classification (NCBI taxonomy): domain Eukaryota; kingdom Metazoa; phylum Arthropoda; class Insecta; order Coleoptera; family Coccinellidae; genus Novius; species Novius pumilus. The sequence continues at coordinate 8,813,412 of JAIFOV010000472.1, forward strand.
TCCGATCGACCGGATTATAATTAAAATAGCTGGAGAGAAGCTTCGTCCGCCCCCGTCGTCAACCCCACGCTTCGGCGTCCTTGTTAATTAGTTATTTTTCTACGCGTTAAGAATTGGTTGAACGTATGACGACGGAACCTTGGAACATTGAATATTCGACTGTTTCAATGCCATTCGAAAAACTATTTCCGTGAAATTCCCCGTTTCGTGATTTCCGTTTGTTGAATGAAACTGAACTTATCCACTTAACGATTTCCTTCCACGGACAATTTGTTTATCGGACAAAATCAGAGCGAGTGCTTCTAGAAATGAATGGAAACGTGATAGGTATGGAAATTGTTGTCTTCATAGTTTAATTAACTTAAATTGGACGCTGCGACGGTAGTTTGGTGCATAGTAAGTTGACCGTTAATTACCAATTACGTTGATAAGTCCTTTCATGTAAATTTCGGTATCGAATCCAAAAGGAGTTTCGGAAATCGTACGGAACGAGAAATTTGAAAGTCGTTCTCGAGACGTACTACATGTTACATAAACCCTATCTGCACTACTGAAACGCAAAGATCTGCCGGTATGGAAAGCGATATATCAAACTCGAAATCTGCCCACATGCACAAATATTTCAACTCATAAATAATAAACTCTTTTTCCGATAGGTTGACTGCGAAGCCACCAAACTGCACGTCCGCCGATGAAGTATGGCGTGGATTGCTAACAAACCGCCGATTGTTGGTCGTATATACGTGGAGAACACTTTCTAAAACCGCATAAGCCGCATTCTTTCGGAGATACATCATTAAATAATCAGATAAAGTGTTCCCTCTTCACGCCAAATTTATCGCAACTACGGAACTTTATTACCGGCTTTGGCGCCGGCCTGACCCGATTTCTGACACAGTTCTTTTCTTGCGCCTAAAATTAACCTGCCACGTGACGGTTCCGGGATATGAACGATAAGCGGTTTATGAAATATTCCCGAAAATTTTCGTTCGCCGACAATCTCATCCCACTCGCAACACGCCACGAAAATTCGCCAGATGAAATGATCGCGATGAAATAATATTGAAAACCGCGTTTTTTATACCATACGAAAGACGAAACGCTTAAGGGAATTTAATATATGAAGATTTTCTTGATCGCTACGAGTTTATAAAGAACTAAGCCATTTTCATAATTTTTTTTGCTGTTTTCATCAGAACGAAATCGACGATAGGAAGAAATACAGTCGGGTGTAGAGTTCCTCAAAAATCACATTTACTTTCTAATTATACAGGCTGGCCAGAACGTCCAAAAATTAAATTTAGGTCCCTCGTATCGTGTGGTATCCGAATCACCTCCATGTATGTAATCCGATTCTTTATAGTTTTCGAGGTATGATTTTTTTTCTGAATTTTCGGAAATTTCCGACTTGACCAACGAATTTTTATCTTCCTTGAAAAAGAAAAGGACGTTTTCTTAATTTGTTTCTGCAATTGAATCTTTATGATTTGTAATTTTATGAGTAAAATAATCAGCTTTACAACTCCAATGAAAGCTGTGAAAATGTTGGTCTAAAGTGAAAACTTTAGGATCGTTGAATCATGACCTTAATTTTTAAGTTTCAATTAAAAATCTAAAAGGGTGACTTCGTAGGTGCTAAGTGGGCTTTAAAACTGCGCCATACTTTTAGCTTCAATAAGCATTGAAAAAATGTAGTACTTAAAGGGGCTGAAATTGCTAAAATTGGCTTTTAAAGGCAACAAGGTGAAAACTTCTGAAAATAATTAATTTAACAAAAAAAATTTTTTTTGCCATTTTATCATTCCAAAAGTAAATTATTGAAAGAAATTACTTGAAACTAACCAACAAATACTTCACAGGTTGGGTAAAAAAATTTTAGACAAGAAATGGTATTATCAATGAAACAGATGACCATAACAACAATATTGCTTGAATATTTATAAAAAGTTTTTCAGAGTGGCCAACTCTGGCAGCAATACACATTCTACACCTACGTAGAAAATTGTCTTTTAAAAAAAAAAGCGTCTCTATCCTCTCTCACCACACGTTCGGCTTCTCTAATCCTCTGCCTTAACTCTCGTCCACTTTGAAAATCTTTTGTAAATATTAAAGCAATATTGTTGTTATGATCATCTGTTTTATTGATAATACCATTTCTTGTCTGAAATTTTTTTACCCAACCTGTGAAGTATTTGTTGGTTAGTTTCAAGTAATTTATTTAAATTATTTACTTTTGGAATGATAAAATGGCAAAAAAAATTTTTTTGTTAAATTAATTATTTTCAGAAGTTTTCACCTTGTTGCCTTTAAAAGCTTATTTTAGCAATTTCAGCCCCATTAAGTACTACTTTTTTTCAACGCTTAATGAAGCTAAAAGTAAGACGCAGTTTTAAAGCCCACTTAGCACCTACGAAGTCGCCCTTTTAGATTTTTAATTGAAACTCAAAAATTAAGGTCATAATTCAACGACCCTAAAGTTTTCACTTTAGACCAACATTTTCACAGCTTTTGTTAGAGTTGTGAAGCTGATTATTTCACTCATAAAAGTACAAATCATAAAGATTCAATTTCAGAAAAAAATTAAGAAAACGTCCTTTACTCTTTTAAGGAAGATGAAAATTCGTTGGTCAAGTCGGAAATTCCCGAAAATTCAGAAAAAAAATCATAACTGGAAAACTATAAAGAATCGGATAACATACATGGGGGTGATTCGGATACCCCACGATACGAGGGACCTAAATTTGATTTTTGGACGTCACTGTTCTGGCCATCCTGTATATGGGTGATTCTTTTTCAAATCAAACAGACGCTCGCAATTTTTTTTTGGAAATGCGTACGGAGATGCACCTTGGTGGAAACGACGGCTCAAACCTTCAGCTTCCTCATGCTGTATGCTGTTTTTTTTCAATATGAGGATTGAGGCTGCCCTTACCGAAAATAATGCTCATCCCATCGAAAAAAAAAACAATTATCCTCAATTTAAGTGACTTATTCCTGAGGTTATCATCTTTGGGAGTAAAGATTCTTATTCTACATGAAGAAAACGAAAAAATTCTCTTATTACAACTTTTTGTAAAAACCTCTCATTCCGTGCGGAAATTGGGCGAGAAGAATTTCCGAATTTTCAACCTTTAAGGGGCTGAAACTCGTTTCTTGGATAGGATAACAAAAAAAAGATAAGAAAAAAAGTATTTATTTTTTCGAATTAAATAAATTTTTTATCTCCAGCGGCAAATTTCATTAAAAACTTATTCGAATTTCGAAAAAAATGGTAAAATTGATGTTGGAGTGTTTATTATGGTTCAAACATTGTTGTTGTAATTCAAAGATATGCTAGGACTGTTTTTTTAGATCATGTTTATTATGCTTCATAGAATGAAAAAATGTAAGACGAGAAAAAATCTTGCCAAAAGAAAATCCCGCGATGTTACTTGTCAGATTCATCTGGCATCGAAGAAAAATATTATTTTTGCACGTTACATTTTTGACGCCCCATTCTCGTGAATAAGGAACACGACTCTGCATCTTTTTTGAAACCCAAATGATTTTTTCCAATTTTACCATTTTTTCCCAAATTCCAATTATGTTTTCAATAAAATTTGCCGCTGGAGATGAAAAATTGGTGTTTAATTCGAAAAAATAAATACTTTTTTTCCTTATGTTTTTTTTGTTTTCCTTCCCCAGAAACGAGTTTCAGCCCCTTGAAGGTTAAAAATTTTGAAGAAAGTTGTAATAAGAGAATTTCTTCCTTTTTTCATGTCGAATACGAATCTTTACTCCCAAAGATGATAACCTCAGGAATAAGTCACTTAAATTGAGGATAATTGATTTTTTTCGATGGGAGTGAGCATCATTTTCGTTAACGGCAGCTTCAATCCTCATATTGAAAAAAAAACAGCATACAGCATGAGGAAACTGAAGCTTTGAGCTGTCGTTTCCATCAATGTTTTCTCCACATGGAACGTTTAGGTGAAAAACGAGCAAAAAAATGCCATTTTCCTTTTTTTTTTTGGTTAATCAACTGTGTATATATTGGGGGAAAAGGTTAGGTTATAAGAAAATTTATCAGCTCCTTGAAAATTATTAGATCTATCGATTCAAAGGTTTTCCTCGACTTTTATGATTTTAAAAGAAAATTGAGTCACGTCTAAGGAACAACGCTTCCTCAATTTTTCAAAATTTCAATCAATTGGCCCAGGAAAACCGCTAAACCGATAGATCTGAAAATTTGGGATGGGGGGGGGGTCTTTGGGCTACATCAGACTTATAAATTTGATTATAACCTAACCTTATTACAACATTTTTCAAAAACCTCTCATTCCGTGCGGAATTTGAGCAAGAAGAATTTCCGCATTTTTAACTTTTAAGGGGATGAAACTCGTTTCTGGGGTAGGATAACGAAAAAAACATAGGGAAAAAAAGTATTTATTTTTAAGAATTAAACACAAATTTTTTATATCCAGCGGCAAATTTTATTAAAAATATAATTGGAATTTCGGAAAAAATGGTAAAATTGGGAAAAATCACTTGGGTTTCAAAAAGGATGCAAAGTCGTTTTCCTTATTCACGAGAATGGGGCGCCAAAAATGTAACGTGCAAAAATAATATTTTTCTTCGATGCCAGATGAATCTGAGAAGCAATATCGAGAAATTTTGTTTTGGCAAGATTTTTTCTTCGTCTCACCTTTTTTCATTCTATGAAGTATAATAAACATGATCTAAAAAAAACAGTCTTAGCATATCTTTGAATTACAACAACATTGTTTGAACCATAATAAATACTCCAACATCAATTTTACCATTTTTCCCGAATTTTCAATGAGTTTTCAATAAAATTAACCGCTGTAGATAAAAAATTTGTTTAATTCGAAAAAATAAATACTTTTTTTTCCTATGTTTTTTTTTTGTTATCCTACCCCAAAAACGAGTTTCAGCCTCTTAAAGGTTGAAAATTCGGAAATTCTTTTTGCTCAATTTCCGCACGGAATGAGAGGTTTTTGAAAAAAGTTGTGATAACAGAATTTCTTCGTTTTTTCATGTAGAATACGAATCTCTACGCCCAAAGATGATAACCTCAGGAATAAGTCACTCAAATTGAAGATAATCGATTTTTTTCGATGGGAGTGAGCATTATTTTCGGTAAGGGCAGCCTCAATCCTCATATTGAAAAAAAACAGCATACAGCATGAGGAAACTGAAGGTTTGAGCTGTCGTTTCCACCAAGGTGCATCTCCGTACGCATTTCCAAAAAAAATTGCGAGCGTCTATTTGATTTGAAAAAGAATCACCCATATGCATAAATATGTACGTTTTCGTAAGATATATTCAATGTTCTACGAGTACAATAAAAAACTATCGTCACGATCTGCAGGAGTAAAGTGTTTTTCTTGTGATCTTCTGGTCGCGTCATTTGTGATTTCTAGTTCGAGTGTGATCTCAAAAGTTGTTCTATCGTTCAATCCTGATAAGACCCAAGTAATAAAACAATTATTGGCCCAAAATGGGCGAAACGAATCGGCAGAGCTGCCTTATGCCCGAACTCAACATTCAATCTATCCATTTTTGGATATCTGGGATTGAAAATTCAATCTCGATACTCCATACCCTATCAAAGCATCGAATGTGGAATGTTTGACAGATAGTTTTCTGTGTTAAATGACAGTTTGTCTGTACCAATAAGCGATCTATAGACATTGACCGCGCCGAATACAAATTTTCAATCTCGTAGAGTATCACCCTTTCGGAATAACGTCTTACTTTCATTAAATTACGACATCCGGCTCAATAGATACAAGGGGTTGTAAAAATAAAGGGTTTTTCCGACTATCTTTCTTTTCACAATCTATCCTCCTTATACATTTTAATATTGAGACGTGGATCGTAGATCGACCTCTCGATTGCTGCTATCGTTCGATAATTTTTGGACTTTAGATTGGGATTGAATATTAAGTTTCGTTTACAAAAAATCTGAAAAAGGAGGATCAAAAATACGAGAACGGAATCAGAATCGGAAGAATCATTTGAGAAACTTCCAAATTCAGCAACTAAAATTTCATGCTTCGCAGTTTTGGGTCGCTCAATAACGAGTCGTCCGCTTTGAACGGCACACTTGAGCGAACGGTAACGTGCCGCTTACTCTAGCGAATGAGCGGCTCATTCCGATCGGGAGGTACCTTCAGAATGAACGACACTCTCAAGTCGTGCCTTCCAATTTTCACTGGTTCAATATGAATGTGAACCGTTCGAGTTGAATTTGAAAGTGTGGTCTAAATATTTATGATCATGAATACTCTATAAGCTGTCCTGCAATTTGAATGAAACGACTGAATTCGATCGACATGAGGAAAACTCTGAGTGAAAAAATTCGAAAATTTGGGAGTCAATCAAACCAGGCATTTTTTGGATAAAGCACAAAGGAAAATTTCTCCAAAATTTTTAACGTTTTCATTTCACTCTGCGGACATGAAAAAATTTTTTCGACGTAAACCGATACATAGCTCGCATAACTTGTTTATTCAGCTTCAACATGCTTTTTACGGGAGTCAGATGCGACCATTTATCTTTGAGATATCGAATTTTGAATGCGAAAGGATGCTTTTTTCACTCAACTGCCGATATCTCTAAAACGACTAGTCTTCTTGGAAGCGGTTAGGAGGTTGCGTTTTTTGCAGAAAATTCAGTTCAAAAATTTGTCATGCTTCACTGGAAAAATTTTTCTTCCACCTGTAACGTTAACGTGAAGAAACAACAAAAAAAGGCCATTTTCCCTTTTTTTCGTTAATCGACTGTAGGTTCAGCAATATTGAGGTAAAAGGTTAGGTTGTAATCAAATTCATCAGTCTGATGTACCCCAAAGACCCAAATTTTTAGATGTATCGGTTAAACGGGTTTCCTGGTCCAATTGATTGAAATTTTGAAAAATCAAGGGAACGAGATTGTTGTTCCTTAAACGTGACTCAATCTTTTTTTAAAATCATAAAAGTCCAGGAAAACCTTTGAATCGATAGATCTAATAATTTTCAAAGGAATGATAAATTTTCTTATAACCTAACCTTTTCCCCCAATATTGCTGAACATACAGTTGATTAACCAAATAAAAGGGAAAATAGCATTTTTTTGCTCTTTTTTCACCTTAACGTTACATGTGGAGAAAACATTTTTTTCCAATGAAACATGACAGATTTTTGCACGAAATTTTCTGCAAAAAACGAAACCCCCTAACCGCTCACTTGACGACTAGTAGTTTTCGAGATATCGGCAGGTAAGTGGAAAAGGATTCTTTTGCATTCAAAATTCGATATCTCAAAGATAAATAGTCGTATCTGACTTCCGTGAAAAGCATGTTGAAGTTACATGAATGAGCTATGCGATCTGTGTATTAGTCTAGGACGAAAAAGTTTTTTCATGCCCGTAGAGTTGAATGAAAAAGGTAGAAAAGAGCAAAAAAAAGCCATTTTCCCTTTTTTTGCAATATTGGGGAAAAACGTTAGGTTATAAGAAAATTCATCAGTCTAATGTACCCCAAAGACTGCCCCAAATTCTTAGATCTATTAGTTCAGTGCATTTCCTCAACCGATTGGTTGCAATTTGGAAAAAATTGAGGGAACGAGATTTTTGTTCCTTAAGCGTGACTTTCTTTTTAAATCAATAATTTAATTTTTTTTCATTCTCTATTCAATTTTCAGTTTTCGGAAGATTGATTAAGAAAAAAAATTGAAAAGTAAATTTTCAAAAATTTTGGGAATTTCCACACAAAATATTTTTGAAAATCAAAAAGAAATTTTCTCACGATTGAAAAATTCCGTAAAATTTTCTCAAAAAAATATCGAAAAAACAAGAAAAAAATCAATTTTTAAAAATCAAAAAAAAAGTATATGAAACCACGAGGACATTGTTGAACTATCTCTCTGAAACTATGGATACATTCAAATAGTACCTCTTTTTTAAATTCCCAATTCGATATCTCAAAGGGTTGTATCTGACTCCCGTAAAAAGCATGTTGAAGCTGAATAAACAAGCTATGCGATCTACGTATTAGTCCAGGTCGAAAAAAATTTTTCATGCCTGTAGAGTGAAATGAAAAAAGTGAAAATTTTGAAAAATTTTTCTTTGTGTTTTATCCGAGAATTGCATGATTACCGGTGCGTTAAGAAATTTTTAACCGGAAAATTCTAAAACTAGAGTGTTCAAACTTCAAAAGCTATATTTTTTCATTCCCTGTATCTATGTATTGATCTAGGCCGAAAACATTTTTTCATGCCCGTAGAGTTAAATGAAAAATGTAAAAATTTTGAAAAATTTTTTCTTTATGGTTTATCCAAGTATTAGATGGCTCCATAAATTTTTTTAACCAAAGGATTCTAAAACTAGAGTGTTTAAGCTTCAAAAGCTAGATTTTTTATTTCCTGTACGACCACTTTTCACTGATACAATGGCCAAAAAATGTAGAAAATTTTTTTGTTCCTTTAATTTTTGCGCCAAGTGTACAAACATTATAACAAAAGTATTCTCCAACATGAGGGAAACATATTAAAATTAGAAGAGAGAGAAAATTAGATACTAAACATACACACCTCCAATCTTTTTGTTCGTGAGAAGAGAAGAAAAGTAACTTAGACAACCTTTTACCCAATAGTGTATTTCCTGCCACTGTTCTTTTGGAAAAAACAGACGAACAAATAATTCAAAGCAATAAATAGAGGTTTGTTTTGACATTTTGAGAAACTTATTACATTGGACTTAATGGTAAAATTCACTTTATCGATTATCTATTAAAATTAAATGTAAATATGCATTCAAATAACGAAATGTATTCGGCGATGAAACGGAAACGAATGTTTGGTTCTTTCGAGAGGCACTGTTGTTTAAATAAAATTTGACACCCCCTTCGGCATCCCCCAAAGTGATAATAACATATATTCAATTAATTATTATTTATTGGAGTCGTTCATTTTGTTTATTATAATCATTAAATATGTATAAGTATTTTTACTTTCAGATCATTTATCAATAGGAATATGGTCATTTAGAAATTTGTTTTCCTTAGTTGAAGTTATCATCGCAATATAAATTATTTAGCGATATTTGCTATTTGGTGTATTGTACAGTACCGTATCGGTTGAGTCAGAACCGGTACAACAAGGTTGGAAAAATACCGGTACAATAGAATATCGTACCGTACCGACCATCCCTAGTTCAAAGTAATGAACTATGGAATGCCACGGCACACTCACTGTGCGGTTCGTTACTTTGAACGAACGAACTTTGGGTGAGCCGACCGAAAAGAGCCGGCACACTTTAAATTAACGAACGACCCAACATTACAACTAAAAAGTTCGAGTTTTCGGTTTTTATGAGTATCTATAATCTGTTGGATCTCCGAAACAGTATGTATGTTTACCAATTGGCAACCGCAACGTGTGAGCAATTCTATTTAATTAGCATTTAATATGTGACGCGTCGGTATCGGGTTGTAAGCATCCAATTTTGAACCGTTTGTGGAATAATCAATATTCTGAATCACTTATCGCAGAGGACGAGAAATCATTTTCTGTTTGTCGTGCTTGTAAATTTTCCTAACCTAACTTGAAAACATGAAAAAAAAAACAATTTTTGTATATTTCTCACAACAGCTCACGAACTTGTGTAGGTATCAACGTACAATGTATCTCGATGATTGTTATTTTATTAATGCGCTGAAAATGTGGCGCATCCAATAAAAAGTCCATAGCTCCCTGTTGTTCATTATTTAAGGCTCGTCATACTTACCATTAGGGATGAAATTATTTCACAAACAATGTTTGATCGACGCTTGTGTCTTGTCTGTCCCTGCACCTTTTCATAGTAAACATTACCCTAGACCAATATTTTCTTATCGATAATCACTGTTTGTTCTTTCGATCATTAAAGTTTCGATCAAGAAAAGATCAGGAAAATAAACGAGAAATGGGCATGTATGTATGCCACTGATATCATTCCTATAATAGGATTTTTATTCTTGAGTAAACCCGCAACTCATGTTTCCGCTGAATATAATAAAATTGAAACGGGCGGCGTGGATTTTTCGTGAAACGTACTTTTTTCGCAGAAAGGGTTCTATCGCAAGGGTTTACCTGCATCGGACGCAGATGCTCTTATTCTGACCATTATGCTGCGTGGGAACGTGAAATCGCATATGCAAGGTATTGTTCGATGCCTTTCACTCATTTTACTTTGTATCAGAATATCCCGACCCTAGAATGCCAATCATTAACCGGGCAGATAATAGTCGGGCAGATAAGTCCAGCTGAAAGTGGGAAAATTGACAGTGCATGAGGGAGTAACAGATGACAACGATCTTTATACATTATAGAACGATACACCCCTCTTTTGTGCGATTTTCGTAATCAATTTCCAAGTATTTTCATTACGTTTCTATCGTAAGAAAGAAATCCTGTTCGATACCAGAAAGACGACCACTAGTCAGGTTTCACTTCAATTACAAGAATAGAGTTCTTTTATATTTGAGAATTCATATGCGACGCGAAATTGAAAATTATCAATTTTCACTGCTCTTTTCAGTAGAAACGTCTGATCACGTATAATTATAATTCCTGATTGCATCTTGGATCTTACTATTTATGATTGCTACATTCATATAAAAGTGTATCACATCTAAAAGACAGTTCGGTCTAATTCCATTCTGGTTTGATCACTATTCTCGGCACGGAAGAAATCGAACTGTCACACCGGAACTTTTGTATCCGGTCTTGATCGCGTCGAATGTGAGATACGTAGAGAAAATTCTTTCGATGTCTGTAGGCTGTTGCGGTTTGAAGCCAGGTTCAAATTTCTTAGAAATCTGCAAATTTATTTTAATTTTCCAAAAAATCCGTGAAAATTTCATTGTCTTTGACATTTTTAGAAAATGACCAGAAAGTTACAAAATGTTCGAAAACTTCCTTAAAAGTTGCAACTAAATTCAATATGAATGAAAACATTTGATGTTCAATACTATATCGCGATTATTTGAAGGTTTCAGTTGGTTTTTTCGTAGTTTTAAGCTTTTTTTGACTTTTGATTCCTTGGAGACTTAAATGTAACTCTTTTTTTTTCAGTTTTCACAATACTATTGAAAAAAATAGTACGAAACGAATGCATTGATCAAAAGTTGACAGAAAACTCAACAAAAAATACATTTTTGTTCATATGAATTATTGATGTTTATTTATATCAAATACAGAATATATTATTTATTGATAAAAATTATTCATTTATCGAATGATAACTCATAAGACTGCCACTATTACTCTCGAACATTTTAGGAAAGAATTGATATAGTCCACCAAAAGATGCGATACTTCAAATCAGGAACCCTTTTGGTTTTGCAGGATTTGATCATTTTTGCTTGCTCTAACCCAAGAATCTGTATTCTGTAATTGATATAAATATTCATATATTCTGTCTACTGAAAGTTCTAAATTTCATTCCAAAATCTACTAAAACAGCAGATTTCTGCTAAAAACAGTTATAGTTCTCAAAAAAGTTTTAGAAATAATCCAATGATCAAGATGAATACAAGGGCGGCCGTTGTTTCGAAAAAGTTTTAATTTCCGCAACCTCCACCCAAAAGTTGGTTTAGAATATCAAAAAAATAAACCGTGACTTTTGTCAGATTTTTTTGTGCACAATTACCCGTGCCGGTACGAACTTGAACTTCAATATTTGTTTTAAAGGGATTTTTTCAGCAATATTAAACATTATGAAACTTTGAACATTTACGTTTTTGGGGCCGCTGAACTTGAATTTTCTGTCGAAACAACTTGACAGCAATCATTTTTGACAGCTTGGACTGTCACAAATGTCATTAAGTTTTTTTTTAAATCTCATTTGGTGTTGTTATCGCTTAGGTTTTTTGAGTCGCTGAACTCGAATTTGTCGTCATTTTTGACAGTCCCAGCTGTTAAAATGACTTTTCGACAGTCCAAGCTGAGAAAAATGTCAATAATTCAAACAAACAAAAGGTAAATTCATTGAGGCTTTCGCGGTCGTCTTTTACTAAAACACTGATTCACCGAAACACCACTGCTCGCTGATGCACTACAGTTCACCGACGCATAACTGTTCACTGATACACTACTGTTCAACGAAACACTGAGTCACTGAGTCACCGGGGTTCTTCGGGTGTTAAGAGAAAGTTCCAACAAACGACGGCCGTTACACCCGAAGAACTGCGGTGACTCAGAACGGTAGTGTGTCGTTGAACAGTAGTGTATCAGTGGGCCGTGGTGTTTCGGTAAGTCATAGTGTTTTAATAAATAAACAATTTAATTTAATATAACATAACCTGTTATTTTATAGATTTTTCGAGTCGCTTAGCTCGAATTTGATGTCAGAAAATTTATTTTTAACAGTCCCAGCTATCATGACTTTTTGACAGTCCAAGCTGAGAAAAATGTCAATAATTCAAACAAACAAAAGAAATTCATTAGGGTTTTCGCGGCCGTCTTTTACTAAAACACTGACTCACCGAAATACCACTGCTCACTGATACACTACAGTTCACTGACACATCACTGTTCAATGATAATACTGTTCAACGAAACACTGAGTCACTGAGTCACCAGGATACACCCGAAGAACTGCGGTGACTCGGAGAACGGTAGTGTTTCGTTGAACAGTAGTGCATCAGGGAACAGTAGTGTATCAGTGGGTAGTGTTTCGGTGAGTCACAGTGTTTTAATAAAAAAACGATTTAATTTAAAATAACGTGAGTTGTCTTTTATAGGTTTTTTGAGTCGCTTAGCTCGAATTTGATGTCAGAAAATTCATTTTAAACAGTCCCAGCTATCATGTTTATAGTTTCCAATTTTTTTTTACTTTTTGTTGATAACTTAAAATTCGAAATTTATGTATTTAAATTTTAATTGGTTGGTTGGTTTATGTTATTTTGGCCAAAAAGACTCTCATTCTGGCCAAATAGTATCTTTAATAATTTCATTTAATTAAAATACGTTACATGCTTTGACCCTCTCGATTAGATGAAAAGAAATCCAGGGTCGTCTTCAGGCTGTAAACAAACAATTGTTGAAAGTCAGCGCGAGTATACGAAGGAATGCGTCCCACCTGTCAAATAGATATAACTTTTGGTTACCATTAAATTGAAATTAAAATTGAGTACAATTTTGGCAAATGATTAACATATACATCAAACAATTATGAAATTCAAACAAAAGTTAAAACTAGGCTTCTATGATATATTGAAAGTTGAAGGGGTTATGTAAAAGGTTAAAAAGAGATAGGAGGGTTTGAAGATTCGTCTAGGGTGAGAAAGTAAGGTAATACATGGAGTTCAGGTAAGTCTGTTTGTTCGTTGAGAATTTTTGTGGGACTGTGAAACGGGGCTAAGAGTCATTTTCGCTTACCTTTGTATTTAAATTTTTTTAAAGTTTGTTTATTCATCAATTTTATACTTTTCTGATGTATTTGATTATGAAGGGTTAATAAAGATTCAGTTTTTCAAATAATATATTTTCGACGTTTCAGGTTGAACCCTTTTTCAAGATATGACAATTTAAATATTTGAGAATGTTGTTATACTGAGTTTTCTTAGTAACAATAATCTGACAATGAAAAACAAAAAGATGGAGACTTGATATGAAATATTTGCTCAGAATAAAGTTGAGTACATATATTTGATTCAAATTTCGAATATCTGTTCTCTCATTAATTGCTTCAGAGTTTCTTTTGATATGAATCATTTCAAAAAATTCTCTTGCTTTTCTGTTTTTTTCGTAATCTAGAATTTTCACTGTGTTGAAATCAAATGTATGTTTTAATGTTTGTTTAATGTTTTTTTTACCTCTTATTCTTTCTTTCAATTTTCGTTTTGTCTGTCCAATATAAACTCAGTTACAATCTTCACATGAACTTTGGAATACGATGTTAGATTTATCATTTTTTAGTGTTTCCGATTTCAATTTCCTAAAAAGTTGTTTTACTTGAATGTGTGCTATTTTGAAATTCGGATAAGGTTTGAAAATCTATAACTCACGTTTGCATTACTTGAACATAACACCAATATGAAAATTTAAAAATTGAATTATAACTTATTTATAGTAATTAATAATTAATAACTACCAATAATAACAAGTCAGCCTATCTTAAAAAAATTGCTTTTGTTTGTTTAAATTAATGATAGTCATTTTGACAGCGAGGACTGTCAACAATAACTTGGGCGGAAAATTCGAGTTCAGAGATTCAAAAAACCTGAGAGATAACAACACCCAATGAGATTTGAAAATTTGTTTAAATTAATGACATTTGCGACAGTTCAAGCTGTCAAGTTGTTTAGACAGATAGTTCAAGTTCAGCGACCCCAAAAACGAAATTTCAAAAAGTTATGATCGAATGTCTAATATTGCTGAAAAAGTCCATTGAAAACCAATATTAAAGTTCAATTTCCTACCGGAACGGGTTCGGGTGTAACTGCCGCCGTTTGTCTCTTAACACCCGAAGAACGGTAGTGTCTCGTTAAACAGTAGTGTATCAGTGAGCAGTGGTGTTTCGGTGAGTCCGTGTTTTAGTAAATGACGGCCGCGAAAGCCTTAATGAATTTCATTAGTTTGTTTGAATTATTGACACTTTTCTCAGCTTGGACTGTCAAAAAGTCATTTTGACAGTGGGGACTGTCAAAGATGACTTTTTGACGGCAAATTCGAGTCCAGCGTCTCAAAAAACCCAAGCGATAACAACACTCAATGAGATATAAAAAATTGTTTTTTTTTTGTTTAAATTAATAACATTTGTGACAGTCCAAGCTGTCAAAAATTATTGCTGTCAAATTGTTCCGACAGAAAATTCAAATTCAGCGACCCCAAAAACGTAAGTGTACAAAGTTTCATTATGTCTAATACTGCTGAAAAAGTCCATTTAAAACCAATATCATAGTTCAACTTCCTACCGGCACGGATTATTCTACACAAAAAAAATCTGTCAAAATTTAGTGTTTATTTTTTTGATATTGTAAACCAAGTTTTGGATGGAGGTTGCAAAAACTCGAGCTTTTTCGAAATAACGGCCACCCTAATGCATACTGAATATCTTTAACCGGACACGGCACAACAGAGCCGAAATTTTGAATCGGCACACTACCGTTTGCCGAAAAATAAATATCCGCCGTCAGATGGGTGGACAGCAATTAAACCTGGTGAAAATCACGTTATTATTCTCTCATGTAGGGCACATGTGTTAATTGATCAACATAACAGGACGTGAAGGACGACTATATCGAAGTGAATCTTTGGGACTTTCGCATTCCTATTCAGTGTCACGCTCCAAGCGGGCTTGTACCCGACCAGAGTCGGATTGTTGTGCCCAGTTTATCATCATCACCAAGTAAATTAAAACTAGTTTTTTCTTGTTACTCAACACTAGGTGACGAAATTGAGTGGATGGCGTTGCTTAGATAGAGCATCGAATTCGGTTCAAAATTCAATAAAAGTTGCGTATAATGTTACAATGTGCCACAAACACGTGCCGACTCCGTCTCTGTGATCTTACTGTTAGCGGCAGACAGTGGAGAGAGCCAAAAGTAAGTATGGTCTGAAGAGGAGAGAATAAAAGGAAATCAACAGGTTTGTAGGTCAGCGCCGCTGCATCGTGATACCTGTCTTTTTACGGCCTCGTGATGACGCCATCGCTTCCGGGGGTTGTAAAACATTTACTGCCAAACTGCCGGCTATCGCGTTACGGCAAGTCGAGGAGGAGGCAGACGTAGGAAGCGAGACACAGGAATCCCGTTGGATTTGATCGAGGGCATCTTGGCATTCTTTGCCAGACCTAACAGGTGTGGGGGTTTCCCGGAGCAGACAACGGCTCGTGCCGCTCGTCATTAAAACGATCGGAACGGAGGTCGTGTTGAAACGTTAATTATGGGAAATGGGCATTGTCTTCAGTTCGGTTGAAAATTAAATGTCATAGACATGAAGTTTCACCGAAAATCCGTTTTCAAATTGTCTTCAGTGGGCGATTCCGTCAGCTTATCAAACCTTTTCGTAGGCCGTTTGCGTCTTTTTCAGTCAATCCACGATCTCGACTCAATGTAAATTTCAATCAACGGGATCGGCAAACATAAATATCATCGATGTATCAAAGGTATCGTAGTTTACTTTGACGATAATAATTATGATCGATATTCGCGTATTCGGAACTGGATGATTTAGTTTGTCAGGGAGTTTGTGTAAATCTTTGTAATGAATGAGATAATGTTCATTCGCAGAAATCGGAATATATTATGAAGGACACTTTGTAAATACGATGTATTTGAGGAAGGTAATTGATGGTGGCGGATAAGTACCCATAACGTTATTTAATTGAGCGAAACTTTTTGTGTACATTTTCGAATCGTGCCAAATCGTGGATTAAAATTGATTAGTAATCTGCTTTAGTTTTCTGACAACATATAGTTGAAAACACAAATGGAATATATCTCTTTTTCAATTTTTAATGCTGGAAATATGCAGTTGGATTTAAACGGTGGTCATTAAATTCTAAAATGTACTTTTGATAGTTTGGAATTTTCGAACGCGAAGCATTGGTCCTTCCTAACGATCAGTTGTTAGATTTAGGGCGGGATTCGTGCTTGTGTTTTTTCCAATATGAATCGCACGATATTACCGGCCGTAATTTTGGACATATCGAAGTGGCAATTGCTGGAAAAATCGTGTTTTAAAATCACTGTTTTGTTCTACTTAATTCGATCACGAATATATAGCGACCATTCGGAAATAAACGATTTTACATCGTCATGGAATACGTCTCTAATGGTGGCTCCTCCAGAAGTTTGATCATGTCGAGTTTCCCCATTTCGATGAAGACCATGATAAAGAAGGGGTGTGTCAGTTCTACTCATATTTACCGCATAGTATAATTGCAGGAATTATTGATCCGTCCACCATTTAATTCTGCCTTCGCTTTGGGCACTTTCCTCGATTTTCTCGACACTTGTGGCGTTTCGATCATTAGTTATGATTTGTTGGATATGTTCCGTTTAAGTGAATTTTAATTTTTAATAATAATCGCCGTATTGTGTGAGAACTGGCGTGGCGGACCAAGTGACAGCCTTAACAAATTGTTTCTCCGCGGTAAAAGGATTTTCATATTTTCGAACTTATCATTTATTGAAACTACTCTATTATATACTTGACTATAATCGAGGTCGTTTGATTGATTTTTTTTTCCTTTCCTGCCTTTCTGGCCGAATCGAGTGTGGAAATAACTTGTTCGTTAACGGCCTTGAGGGAACTGTTGATATTGAACTCTCAGAAGAACAATGTCGTTATGAATATATCATTCTCACCATAGGTTTTTATTTTGTTTCAGGTATGTACCGCCCACGGGTAGAAGTTCGTGAAACGATCATTAATATGAATATGATACACGGAATCAGGTAAGAGTGCGATTTTTTTGGGACATTGAATATGAGCCCCGAAAAAACGAAATCGCATATCTATTGCTTGGACTTTGTTGGAATTTATTTAAATAATACTTTTTACTCGTAATTCCACGTATATACGTCAGCGGCTGATAGAGGGTGCAACAAATTGCACCTCGTACATGTATGGCCGAAATTTAATACTTTTCGAGATATTTGACATTCAATTCCAAATAAAAAACTACATATTAGAATTGATTTTTTTACCTGGTACTTTAATTAAGCTATAAACATAGTTGAAACTACTTCAATTAACAAAATAATGATAATGATTATTTACTATATTACCCAAGTTTAGGTTTTACGCTTCAAAAATTTTTTTTTTATCAAAAAGATTACTATACCGCTAGTTGTGCAAATAACTGAAAAAATTTGCCTTTTCTGTGAGCTTCGTAAAAAGGTCTAAAAGTCAATTTTAAGCTAGGTAATTCACGCCGCAAATTACGTAACTTTTATAACTTAAGAAAGCTTACAGAATAGGCAAAATTTTTTAGTTATTTGTACGATTAGTGGTATACTAACTTTTCTGATGAAACATCATTTTTGAAGCGTAAAATCCAAATTTTGGTGAAAAATATCTCGAAAACGATTAAATTTCGGCGACCATATAGGAGGTTCAATTGGTTGCGCATTTTGGTCCTCTATCGGCCCTTGACATATATTTCGAATTACGACTAACCCTGTATACGAGAGAGTTTAAAATATATTTATGATTCCACCAAACACTATCCACACATAATGAATATGAATCTAATTATTGTCGTATCGATTAGCATTCGTCTAGAAAAGCTTTTCTGTTTGTATCTACACTTCGCACAAAAATTAACTGGACAAAAAATTTTCTGAATTTTCTGACAATATCTCTGTGAAAAATAGTCGTACATAAAATAAAAAATATAGCTCTTCAAGCTTGAAGCCCCTTGTTTAAGAATTCTTTGATTAAAAATGTTTTGGAGCACCCGTTGCCATGCAATTCTTGGATAAAGCACAAAGGAAAAATTTTCCAAAATTTTTACTTTTTCTATTTCACTCTACGAACATGAACAATCTTTTCCGTCCTAGACCAATAAATAGATCGCATAGCCTGTTTATTCAGGTCCAATTTGCTTTTTACGGGAGTCAGATATGACCATTTGTCTTCGAGATATCGAATTTTGAATCCTTTTTCACTCAACTGCCAATATCTCGAAAACTGCTAGTCGTCTAGCGAGCGGTTAGGAGGTTTCGTTTTTTTCATGAAATTTCCTTCAAAAATGTGTCATGTTTTATTGGAAAAAAATTTTTCTCCACCTGTAACTTTGAGGTGAAAAAAGAGCAAAAAATGCCATTTTCCCTTTTTTTGCTGAATCGACTGTATGTTTAGCAATATTCCGGGAAAAGGTTAGGTTATAAGAAAATTCATCAGTTTAATGTATCCCAAAGACTTTAAAATCAATAATACAATTTTTTTTTACTTTCTATTCAATTTTAAGTTTTCGGAAATTTGATTAACAAAAAAAATTTATGAAAAAATTTCCAAAAATTTCGTACCTTTCCACAAAAAATATTTTTGAGAATTGAAAAGAAATAGGAAAAAAAAATTTCAGGATTGAAAAAATTGCGTAAAATTTTTTCAAAAATATCGAAAAACTCAAAAAAAGAATAATTTTGAAAGATTTAAAAAAATTACATAAAATCACGAGGACATTTTGAAGCAATGGACACATTCAAAGAGTGCCTCTCGGCTTTTTGAAGTTTTTTTTAATTTTTCGATTTTCTTTGAAAAAAATTCCACTGAATTTTCTCAATCGTCAGAAAAAATTTTTTTTTAAATTTTCTTCAATTTTCGGAAATAATTTTCGTGGAAGTTTTCGAGATTCCTGAAAAAAATTTATTGGATTTTTTTTCCGTTAATCAATCTTCCGAAAACTCAAAATTGAGTAGAAAGTAAAAAAAAATGAATTTATAGATTTTTAAAAACATTGAGTTACATTTAAGGAACAAAAATTTTGTTCCCTTAATTTATTCAATCAATTTGTCCAGGAAAATCACTGAATCGATAGATCTAACAATTTTGGGGGGGCCTCTGGCGTACATCAGACTGATAAATTTTCTTATAACCTAACCTTTCCCCCCAATATTGCTGAACATACAGTTGATTAACCAAAAAAAGGGAAAATGGATTTTTTTTGCGCTTTTTTCACCTTAACGTGACAGGTGGAGAAAATATTTTTTTCCGATGAAACATGACAGATTTTTGAATGAAATTTTCTGCAAAACGAAACCTCCTAACCGCTCGCTAGACGACTAGAAGTTTTCGAGATATCGACACTTGATTGAAAAAGGATCCTTTTGCATTCAAAATTCGATATCTCAAAGATAAATAGTCGTATCTGACTTCCGTAAAAAGCATGTTCAAGTTGTATGAATAAGCTATGCGATCTATGTATTAGTCTTGGCCGAAAAAAGTTTTTCATGCCCGTAGAGTTAAATGAAAAAGGTAAAAAAGAGTAAAAAAAATGCCATTTTCCCTTTTTTATGCAATATTGGGGGAAAAGATTAGGTTATAAGAAAATTCATCAGTCTAATGTACCCCAAAGATTGCCCCAAATTTTTAGATCTATCAGTTCAGCGAATTTCCTCAACCGATTGATAGAAATTCGGGAAAAATTGAGGCAACGAGATTTTTGTTCCTTAAACGTAACTCAATCTTTTTTTTGAATCAATAATTTAATTTGTCTTCCCTCTCTATTCAATTTTGAGTTTTTGGGAAGATTGATTAAGGAAAAAAAATTGAAAAATAAATTATCAAAAACTTTGGAAATTTCCACACAAAATATTTTTGAAAATTGGAAAAGAAATTTGAAAAAAAAATTTTGTTACGATTAAAAAATTCCGCAAAAATTTTCTTCAAAAAATATCAAGAAAACAAGAGAAAAATTAATTTTCAAGAATCAAAAAAAAGTATATAAAACCATGAGGACATTTTTTAATTATCTCTCTTTGACTATGGACACATTCGAAGAGTACCTCTCTTTAAATTTTCAATTCGATATCTCAAAGATGGCATTATTTTGATTTTTTTTCACCTTAACGTTATAGGTGGAGAAAAAATTTGTTGCAATGAAACATGACAGATTTTTTAAGGAAATTTTCTGTTAGAAACGAACTGACTAGTAGTTTTCGAGATATCGACAGTTGAATGAACAAGGATCCTATTGCATTCAAAATTCGATATCTCGAAGATAAATGGTCGTATCTGACTCCCGTAAAAAGCATGTTGAAGCTGAATAAACAAGGTATGCGATCTACGTACTGGTCCAGGTCGAAAAAAATTTTTCATGCCTGTAGAGTGAAATGAAAAAAGTGAAAATTTGTTCTTTGTACATTATCCAAGAATTTCATGGCTACAGGTGCGCTAAAATATTTCTAACCGAAAAATTCTAAAACTAGAGTGTTGAAGCTTCAAATTAAATGTTTAAATATTTTTTCATTCCCTGTATCTATGTATTGGTCTAGGCCGAAAAATTTTTTTCATTTCCGTAGAGTTAAATGAAAAAGGTAAAAATTTTGGAAAATTTTTTCGTCGTGGGTTATCCAAGAATTACATGGTTCCATAAAACAAGAAGAAAATTAATTTTTAAAAATCAAAAAAAAAGTATGTAAAATCACGAGGACGTTTTTGAATTATCTCGCTATGGACACATTCAAAGAGTACGTCTCTTTTAAATTTCCAATTCGATATCTCGAAGACAAATGGTTGTATATGACTCCCGTAAAAAGCATGTTCAAGATGAATAAAAAAACTATGCCATCTATGTATTGGTCTAGGTCCAAAAAATTTTTTGATGCCTGTAGAGTGAAATGAAAAAAGTGAAAATTTTGAAAAATTTTTTCTTCGTGCTTTATCCAAGAATTGCATGACTATCGGTGCACTAAAAAATTTTCAACCGAAAAATTCTAAAACTAGAGTGTTCAAGCTTCAAAAGCTATAGTCTTTTATTCCCTGTGCGACCATTTTCTACAGAAAATTGCTCCTTTAATTTTTGCGCGGGGTGTCTAATTCAGGAGATATTAACCAATATTTTATATTTGAATCTCAGTGTTTCTGCTCACTGGTGTGATCCAAAAACATCTGGCACCTGAATTCAGGTTAGGTTATATGATCGAATCGAAAAATTTATGCTTTCAGTGTAAACGTATACAAATATGTATACTATGTATGGTGTTTGCCTTCGGCTTGAACAGTAAAATTTTTATCCTTCATATTTATCATTATTATTCGTAATTTAACAGAGTTTGAATGCCACGTCGATATCACTAAATGAAATAAATGAATTTATCCATCATTATTTCTCAAATTTTGTATGAAAAATGATAACTGGTAATACGTTTTATTAAATCTAGATTAACAATGCTGATAGAGATTAATTAATCGATAACAATTCAACGGATTTATTATCGGAATTACATGACGTGTACTTATTGAAATGTATTACGACTACATGCTACTTCAATGAAGCGACACCAAACGAACGTAGACACGTCAGAAAACTTTCCTATGCAACCTATTTCTGTCTTTTTTTGGGCGTTTGATTTAAATTGGTTTTCTGTCTTGGTATTTGAGCATTGAGCCTGAGTGCCAGTCCTGACTGGTAATAAGTGTTTTAGTGACGTCGCAGTATTTCCATCGTTTTTCTACCTTCCAGTTTTTTCATTCACTTGAGCAAACCGTATAAGTAGAAGATAGAAATTTTCAAGAAAGAGCATAATAATGCAAACCCCCTTCCAATGCAGCTTGGTGCAGCAGAAAGCATGATAGAAATCAGTAAAGGTCCTCCTCGAAAAAGGTAAAATTCTATTGTTTAGCACAGCAAAAGTGCCAGAAAAGAAATGCTTGTTCGAGAGATGGCAGGAATCTGGCCTGAAGGAGTTGCATAAGGAGGCATTCGTACAAAATTAATATTCGAAAAACGGCAGTGGGTCGGTACTGCTTCAAGAATTGCTTCTAGTGATTTTCACTTTTTCTAGGTTAGTTAGAAATATCTCCTAAACTAGGTACTACACCACTGCATGGCTTTATACAAAGCTAGTCACAAAGTGTGTGTGTTCTAGTCGTTTTCACCCTCTAAATAGGAAAGGGAAATATTTCATTAATTTATAGCTCTTATCAATATTATGAAATATTACGAGGAACGAAAAGAATTCCGATTCCGAATCGTTCGGTTGGAAGGATTTTTCTCGTGGTAATTTGTCGCCTGTTTGGGGCCCCTCTTCGGTCCGGGCCAATCGGCGGTCGTCGCCGAAGCGGTCACTTTCAACTGAAGGTCGCGACGAAATATTCGCAATATTTTTAACCGCTGCTTCCTACGGCTCGACGGACGGCGGGAGGCGTTGTGCAGTGCTCCTGCTGCTGCAGCATCTATGTAGACGTCTATGACCTAGGACAACGCGAATTCACCTACCGCGAAAACATAATTGGCCAGGTTCGGTGCCGCATCAATCGACCGCGGCGCGCTATCCCCTGCCGAATGCGAATTGCATCTGGCCGTGTCCCCGCTTCGTTTGTTTCTGGTCGCCGCCTCCGGGCCGAACGTCGCCTCCGGCCCACGTAGCGTCTGCCGATTTCAAGGTCGTGCTTGCGCTACCCAATCATTACTTTTTTTCAACATTTCGATAGATACCTACTTGATTAGAATTTAAATATTTCGTCGCAGTAAGTTTTTACTTCAGGCGTGGTGGGAAACTGTTCGGAGATGACCTCGAAATTTACACGAAATACTTTTTCCAAGTCAAAATTGACGTGGCCCATGCGAGGAGTCACTGAATAAGATTGAGTGGCCCGGTGCATCCACCTTATTGTCTTGGTTCGACACTTATCCTTTTATTATCTGGAGAATAGACTGATTCAAGTTTGTGAAGAGTTGTATATTAAATAAAACCTTGAAATGAAATCAACTAAACGAAATCTCGTTCTACCAAATCGATTTATACATTATAACACAAAATGAGTGTGAAGTTTTACAGGTGCTAGTGGAGATAATTTATGACATTTTAAGCGGCACCCAGTTTCGTATAAATTCTTATTACAATATTCGGGACACCATTTTTCTCAAGATTTGATTAGACATCTCGTTGAGTGTAAAAGGAAACGACTTGGAAGAATGAGAGTGGTTGTATCCCTACTCTACTCTTGAATTCGTATGGCAGCATTCAAAATTATAACTTTTCTCTCTTGAAAATGCCAAATTTTTGAGGTTTACTGTATTTATTCTAAATTTTTTGATACTCTATAAAATTTCCACTTGAATCCAAATATATTAAATTTGAAACTATTACTCAAGATGTTATCACCGTCATCGATTCCTTATCAAATTTGTTTGTAATGCTATATCTTTATATCTGGAATTTGAACGACGTAGTAAATTTCATTTGAACAAAAAAGGCCAGATTTTAGGATTCATTTGAAAATTAGGACGCAATTTGAAGGATGGGACTTTGAACTTCCCCTCTCCGTCAATAAGTTGTTATCGAAACCTGACAATGATTCTGAAGTGTAAAAACTTCGTTTTTCAACTTTTGTCCTTGAAAATTTTCTCCAATTCCTATTCGTTAATAGTCCAGTCAATGGAGAAATTTCATGAAAACAATTAATTACAGGCAGTGGCCCAGTGGAAATTGTTCAGGATTGAGGTTTCCATAAGGAATGCTATCGACTGTTCTAGGGGGTAGGGGTGCAATGAAAAGTTTCAAAATCACACCCTTTCGCTTCTACATTTTTCGAAAATAATGTTTTAGTTCCCAACTTTACCTTCACTTTGAATTTAGTTTCGTTCAATTTGGTTTGACAGTCATTAAGAAAACTGCGAAAAGCTTCCCAAAATAGTCGTTTTTTGCAAACGACGCCAAAGGTTTTTTGATATTTTCCATCATTTCAAAATAAAGCTCTAATGGCGTCAAATCAAACTTGATGAAGACAAAAATTACTACGTTCATCGTTCACGAGATATAGCATTTTTTTTAATAAAAAACTGCCTTTTTCACGACGAAACGTTTTAGTTGTCGGCAATATTCTTCGATTTTTTTCTGTTTGGGTATTATAGCTAAAGACCCAATTTTACGTTGCTGAAAAGTTTCAGACTAGAAAATGCGAAAAAAACCGTCTTTTTCAACATTGAAAACAAGGTACACTTTTTTCCATGAACAAATAGCCTCAGTCGGTTTATTTTGATCTTTAGAAATTCTTTCTCGCGAATCAAAGTAAGCATTGAAATAAAGAATTTGACCCTTCAAGCAATCTTCTACGACTTTCTGAACGCGAGTTGCATTTTTTCTTGAAAACTTCACAACGGCTTTATAAACAATAATTTATGAATTAATTCAACTTCATACTCTTCCCAATGAATTATATTTTATGTTGCTTCAGAGGAATATGAAATAAATCATGAGTTTGTGGAGAAAAAAGAGGTCGATGGGGTCTTGGAGGGAATAGCGGCTTGACGCGTATCGTAGTTATTGCTGTCTTTATAATCGTCGAGCGATTGTTTGGAAAACTTAATCCAAAATTACAAAAAAAACAACCCACTCGAGTTTCAAAGCAAAGTGCCTTCTATAGGTTTGTTCCCATTCGCCTTGTGAATGATCATCGAATCGTCACGATTCTGCGCTGTTTATATAATGGAGCACATTTTGTGAACAGCGCAGAATCGTAACAGTACATTGGCGGTTCACAACGATAGTTGGAACAAAACTTATGTCGACGGGGTGATGGAATTCCCCTTCATTCGAATTGCAGATGATTTTATTTATTTATTTATTTATTCATTTGTATCAAAAACAGGCATATTGTCACTTTTTCTTTTAACATTATAAAATATAATTCATTAGGAAAAGTATGAACTCGAATTAATTCTTAAATTGTTGTTTATAAAGCCACTGTGATGTTTTTAAGAAAAAATGCAACTCGCGTTCAAAAAGCTATACAAAATTTCTCGAAGGTCCAAGTATTTCAATGTTTATTTCAATTCGCGAGAAAATGGAATTTCTGATGAACGAAATGAACTGTGTGAGGCTATTTGTTTATTAAAAAAAAGTACCTTATTTTCAATGTTGTAAAAAATAGTCTTTTTCGTATTTTCTAGTCTGAAAATTGAGCCATAATACTCGAACAAAATATTGCTGCTAACTAGCACGTTTCGTCGTGAAAAAGGCAGTTTTTTATAAACAAATTGCTTTACCGCGTGTCCCAAAAGTGTGAACACACGGGAAAAAATTTTTCAATAGAAAATTTTCACAATATGAAACGGCGCATCTGATGATGACCTTGAATTTGATTTTCAAGGTCATTCGAAGGTCATATCGATTCTTTTATCACGGAAGTGGTAAAATTTCTTTTCCAACGACCTGAATATCATTGTGGTCAAATATGGCCCGGAGGTCATTTTAAGGTCAAATCGTTAAATTAGAAAATATTGCTCTTCTCGAGTCCACTAACTAAAAAAAAGTTTTAGACGCATCTGACGATGACCTCAAATTTGATCTTGGGGTTTAAAGATTATTTGAAGATAAGGTAACTTTTCTAACAAAAATCTCCTATTTTATTACATAAATATCCACCCACAGAAATAGAAAACAGAAAAAAATTTATGCCAAAGCTGTGCAGATTTATTCCGCTGAATGTCAAACTGAAAGTGGTAGCATTTTCAATTTGACATTTTTGACCTCGGATACCCTCTCGGCAACCCCGAAAACATCTGCGTGTAATATTTCGAGTGAATTCATGCAATTGCGATTCTTTTCGCCATCTGTGATCCATTATTTTGAAGTTCACATTTTTATCCTCGAATTCGCGCTCGGCAACTTCGAAAACACCAAAATGCCGCCAACTTGATTTTCGGCCAAATTCTTAATTGTTAAGAAAAAGTTGAGCACTGGACAAAGAGTTCACCTGTAGAGAATATTCATGTATCCATAAGATGATTATCGCTTCGGTTAATCTTCCGTTATCTGTATTTTGGTTTCTTCACAACGAATTGGCTCGACGCATCACTCCAGTCATTCAGGCTATTCCAAATGATATGATTCAGAAGGCAGTTGCAGGTTTTCTTAAACGTATGGGTCATTGTCAAATGAATATTGGGGGACATTTCGAGCATGAATGTTGACTTTGTGCAGTCACAATTTTTGAAACACTCCAAAAGGGCTCCATCGTGTCTCAGCTTCACTAGCCGGACAAGGATGCGACCACGTCTCGCCTTCACTGACCGGACAAGAACTCCATATATTTGGCATAAATTCCTTTTTCAGTTTTGTATTCCTGTGAGTGGATTTCTCATTGTGTGTTTATGTAATAGAATGGAAGATTTTTGTTAGAAAGTTACCTTATCTCCAAATGATCTTTAAAGCCCAAGGTGAAATTTGAGGTCATCAGATGCGTCTGAAACTTTTTTGAAGATTTGACCAGGCCACATTTGATCGCAATGATATTTATATATTTTGAAAGGGAATTTTATCTCCTTACCACTTCTGAGATAAAAAGGGGGGGTCCAAATTAAAAGAATCGATATGACCTTCGGGTGACCTTGAAAGTCAAATTCATCAGATGCGTCGTTTGATTTTCTGAAATTTTTCTATTGAAAACTTTTTTTCAGCGCCCATAATTACCGAGATTTTCTATTGTGTCCATACTTTTGGGACACCCGGTATCTCGTGAACGATGAACGTAATTAATTTCTTTTCATTGAGTTCGGTTTGATGCTAGAAGGGCTTCATTTTAAAATAATAAAACATATCAGAAAAAATTTGGCGTCGTAAATATCACGTTTGCAAAAAACGACTATTTTGAGAAGTTCTCTACGGTTTTCTTGTTGACCGTCAACCCAAATTGAACGAAACCAAAATCAAAGTGAAGGTATCTTGAAGCGAAAAGGTGTGATTTTGAAACTTGGAACTGCACCCTCACCACATAGGACGCTCGATAACAGTCCTTATGGACACCTGATATTGTACTCACAACCCTCAACAATTTCCACTTAATTTTTTTTTATTTAGCACTTGAAATTTCTCTATTGACTGGACTATAAACCAAGGTTGAGATTGTGAATAATATAAAAAAAAGCCCTGATGCAGTCAGTCATAGATAATTCTTTGGTCTGTCCAAGTCCATGATGTGCGACACGTCGGTGACACTGAGAGGAATTTTGAGGGGGAACGCATTTACATATTTCAAATTTATTTCAGTTTTATGTTCCGTCAAGGCGAACTGCGAAGACGACTAGCATATCTTGACATGAAATTGAACCGTGGCGAAAACCCTTACGCCGAGATTTTTATCGGAAGGGCGCAAACGAGTAGCTCCGCGATGGGGAAGGCGCAACTTGACATCATTAATCATTTTCCCTGTAGAAACATCGATTAGCGGGTACTCTTCCGGCCCTTCAGACATCTTCGTGTTATTAATTATTTCTGTCAGCTTCAAAGGGATATACTGAGACGTTCTCATCCCGTCGAAGCTCCTTCGAACTATAATAATAATTTTTGGGGGCAAAAAGGTGCGAAATCGGAATGGGCTGGCGTCGGACCGTCGCGCCAAAATGCCAAATTATTGCTCCGACAGTTGGAATTTTCAAATTTCCTTGGAATATGTAAACCTTGTTAAGCAGCAGATATAAAAGGAATGCTTCTGGCAATCAACACGCGCTGCTGCTACTCCGTTGGTATCCGGCCAACAACGAAAATGGCTCCAATTTTCCTCCTTTCTCATTGTCATGAACGATAAAAAAAAATGTTTGAATAGTGATTTAATGCACGTTTCATCATCGTTCAAAAATTTCTGCTCACCGTCCGCCTGGCTAGGAAGACATTATTGCTCATGGAATGCAACCGTAAAATATGATATATTAAGACGTCAGGCTATTTGAGACTATGTTAATCTTTATGATAATTAAGCTTTCAAAATATCCAGGTTAACGAAGTTGAACGTTTTATACCTCTAGACAAGCGTAATCGTTCGGAATAATTGCTGAAAATTCCCCGCAACACCGGTTCGAAATGTGAAATATTACGTTGAAGCATTAACATAAGAAGCACAGAGACAAGTCGAGAGAGTGAATTGAATGTGTAATTATGTCGTTTTTGGAACTTTCATGCTGCACCTATTATCTTATATACTTCAATTTCTCCCGATGTTGTCGAGATGATTAATTTCATAGACGTCCCCAGTCCGATTGGGCGAATAGATCGTCTGAACATGCGAGGGAAACTACGTTTTCACTAGGAAATGATAAAAGTTTCAGAATTTAGTTTTTTCTCATCTCTATTAATTCTAGTAAGAGAGCCATACGACCTGTTACAAAATACTAAAATTTACGGAGTTTTCGCAAATGAATAAAGTTATTCCTAGATACTTACTTTGCATTTTGGCTACGTTCGACCCAAAATGGTCCATTGATTGATCGTTTTAACCTTGATTAAGGCCAAGTACACTTGACAACTGAAATTGAGATGAATTCCCATGACCTTTCGCAGGCATTATTATCAGATCAGTTCAACTGGATTATTACCTTCAAAAAAATTCGAGCGGATTATTTTATTTCGTTGCTATTGTAAGGGAATAATTGACGCTTGATACGAAATTCGGACAGGGTTCCAGTAATAATTTTGTTCATTTCCCGGTACATAGTAATGTTTTTTTTCCATTTCCAAGGATGTGTTTCTAAAAAGTTGAGTTAGTGACACAATATCAGGTACTTGAGTTTATTTATTTCGCACACGCAATTTCAGTTTTCGGATGGAAATTCGAGTGCATTTGTATGTTCAATTAATTGCTGTTTCATTTATTGATAATCGAAGAAGTATTGAAAATCATCTTTCAGCCTTTTTTTCGTGTTAATGTAGTGGAGAAATTCGTAATTTATTATTGTATGTCTTGAATATAAATATCACTAAAAATTCTCTGAAATTTGAATTCAACTTGAAAATCAGTGGAAATTTCAGACAACACATTAATATTTAACATGAAATACGACTTCTGATTTTCTGTATTTTATTGATATCGAAAATCTCCTTGCATATAAACACTTGATTGCTTCATCTGAAATTTCTGGAAATGTTGCGTAGTATCTATTATAACGTAGCAAAATCTAATTCAATTGGAACAACAAAAAATATCCTACGTAACTAATTAACAACGCATTGAAAATCGTAATTTATTCCGTAGCGGTTCCCCGACTTGGTCGATTTATTCTCGAAACGATGATGCAATTATGAAACTGGGATTTTTAATCTTGTTTTGGTGAATGATATTTCCTGACCTCTGAACTGTCGCCTTCAATTTCAGAATTTTAATTGAATTCGATAGGTGATGACCCGCACGGTATCATTAGTTCAGTTTTCGATCTCGAACGCACATCGGTATGGTCCTTTGGAATTTTACGCAATAAACGTATAGCGAAATGTGCCCAATGAAAAATAACAACAGTTGAATGATAATTTTTCGTATGGCGTAGTTGGGGGCATATTGTGCTGACTTATCGAAATTCGCGGAAAAGGCACTTTCTTATCTTCTCGCCGATTTCTCCTGATACAGGACGACATTTATTCGAGGTCGTCTCATAAATCCCTGTTATGCGCCGAGGAAACGAGTGTGGGACGAAGAAAAAAATTCCGAAAATATTAATCCCGCATTTCGGAGGGTAATCGTCTTATATGCACCCATATTTTATTTATGTGCCACGAAGGCACATAGTGCCGCCTTATATTGGTGGTGCGGATTTATCACCTTGGTTGACCGCTGCTGAACGTAGGTATATCCCATATATCTTCACGAAAGTTGATGGTATTTAGGCGAGCTCGAAAACTGCGTAGGAGGCTCAAGTAATTTTTGTTCTAGAATCATAAGCGCCTTCGATGTTGGACCGGTATTGTAAATTGACGTGGTGAATTTTAATGAAGTTCATTTTCAAAAACTGGCTAGAAGTGTAAATCGGAGACGATTTTAACAAAAATGCAAATTTTTCACGGTTGTATTAATTAGTCGAAGAAGTGGTCTTGGTAATTGTTTCAATCAAGTGCCATTATCAACGCATAAGTACCTGGAAATAAAAGTAATAATAGCAGAAGTCGGGCGTCGAAATTGTAATCTCGATACTCCGTGATGGTCTGCATTCATCTATCTTTATTATGTACGTATCAGTTTGTTAATGAGTTTTAAGATGCAATAAATTGAGCCGAATTATCTTTCGGATAAAAGACGATTTAATTGAGGTCGCTGATGTTTGGAACGTTGGATCATTACACTTTTAAAACAGTGCTTAAGGAATTAGTTTAACGATGAAAATCCAGAAACCCATATATGTTAAATGAATTGTCAGGGTCTATTGATTAATTCGTTTATCTTATGCAGTCTTTTCCAAAATAAGAATTCAAATCTACTGAACAAATTGAATTTTTTATCTGAAATTGAAATGGAAAATGGAAAAATTTCGAAATTTTTAAAACGGGAATAATAGCATCTTCATGTTTCCCCGAAGGACTTCTAAGCTCACAACTCGATTAGCGGCGTTCACGGAACATCGTGGCGATAATACATTAATATAAATACAACGTTCACAAACACGTTAATTCTTTTCCTTATGTTAAGGGCGGTCAGACGTTTCCAAGCATAAACCGGCTAAATAAATAACAAAACGGGAATTGTAAACAAATAATATAAATTAATTTGAAATTTTAATGGAGTCTCGAAAGGTTCCAAGGGAACACTTAACGAGGATCCGAAGATTTGTAAGAAGACTCCAACGGAATATCGTTTTTCAAAATTTCTTTCTTTTTTGCTACTAGAAAATTGGAGCTTCCTATCCTCACGGTTCAATGAAAATTTTTCAATCTGGAACATATTACATTTAATATATATGAGTGATTCTTTTTCAAATCGAACTGACGATATCCTCGCAAGTTTAGTTGTAAGACTTTTAATTTAATGTTTAAATCGTACTGTATTCAATATGAAAGATGCACCTGTGGTAACGAAACGTCAGCTCAAACCTTCAATTTTTTCGAAATGCTACGGAGATGCACTTTGGTGAAACTCATGCTGTCATGCTGTATGCTGTTTTTTTTCTCAATATGAGGATTGAGGCTGTCCTTACCGAAAATAATGCTCACTCCCATCGAAAAAAATCAATTATCTTCAATTTAAGTGACTTATTCCTGAGGTTATCATATTTGGGAGTAGAGATTCGTATTCTACATGAAAAAACGTAGAAATTCTCTTATTACAACTTTTTTCAAAAACCTCTCATTCCGTGCGGAAATGGAGCGAGAAGAATTTCCGAATTTTCAACCTTTAAGAGGCTGAAACTCGTTTTTGGGGTAGGATAACAAAAAAAACATAGGAAAAAAGTATTTATTTTTTCGAATTAAACAAATTTTTTATCTACAGCGGTAAATTTTATTAAAAACTCATTGAAAATTCGGGAAAAATGGTAAAATTGATGTTGGAGTGTTTATTATGGTTCAAACATTGTTGTTGTAATTCAAAGATATGCTATGACTTTTTTTTTAGATCATGTTTATTATACTTTATAGAATGAAAAAAGGTAAGACGAAAAAAAATCTTGCCAAAGCAAAATTCCGCGATGTTGCTTGTCAGATTCATCTGGCATCGGAGAAAAATATAATTTTTGCACGTTACATTTTTGACGCCCCATTCTCGTGAATAAGGAAAACAACTTTGCATCCTTTTTGAAACCCAAGTGATTTTTCTCAATATTACTATTCTTTCCGAAATTCCAATTAAGTTATTAATGAAATTTGCCGCTGGAGATAAAAAATTTGTGTTTGATTCTTAAAAATAAATAATTTTTTTTCCTATGTTTTTTTTTTGTTTCCTACCCCAGAAACGAGTTTCAGTCCTTAAAGGTTGAAAATGCGGAAATTCTTCTCGCTCAATTTCCGAACGAAATGAGAAGTTTTCGAAAAAAGTTGTAATAAGGTTAGGTTATAATCAAATTTATCAGTCTGATGTACCCCAAAAACCTCATCCCAAATTTTTAGATCTATCGGTTCAGCGGTTTTCCTGGGCCAATTGATTGAAATTTTGAAAAATTGAGGAAACGAGATTGTTGTTCCTTGAACGTGACTCAATTTTTTTTTACAATCATAAAAGTCCAGGAAAAGCTTTGAATCGATAGATCTAATTATTTTCAAGGGGCCGATAAATTTTCTGATAACCTAACCTCTCCCCCCAATATTGCTGAACATACAGTTGATCAACCAGAAAAAAGGGAAAATGGCATTTTTTTGCTCGTTTTTCACCTAAACGTTACATGTGAAGAAGACATTTTTTTCCGATGAAACATGACAGATTTTTGCACGAAATTTTCTGCAAAAAACGAAAGCCCCTTCGGAAATTCTTCTCGCTCAATTTCCGCACGGAATAAGGTTTTTGAAAAAAGTTGTAAAAAGAGAATTTCTTCGTTTTTTCATGTAGAATACGAATCTTTTCTCTCAAAGATGATAACCTCAGGAATAAGTCACTTAAATTGAGGATAATTAATTTTTTTTCGATGTGAGTGAGCATTATTTTCAGTAAGGTGAGCCTCAATCCTCATATTGAAAGAAAACAGCATGAGGAAGCTGAAGGTTTGAGCTGTCGTTTCCACAGTCATCGTCATGAATAAATTGATTCTCTTATTTTTGCACAGAAAAAAAAATAAACTGCAAGAAATCCTTCACAATTTTTGTGTATAACGCTCACACAATAAAATTCAAGAAAAGTGAATTTTGACCGAATTAATTTGACCGTCAACAATTTTTTGAAAATCCCATCCTTGTCAATGGAGACGATTCAACTCTCGTTTTGAGCACCCCAACCGGTTTTTCTTGATCGGGGAGGGAATTGCTTACTAATCACGTGTACGTATTGTGCAGCCCTCAATAATAACTTAGAGTGCCACTGGTTAGAATTACTAACCATTCCACTTTTTTTGAGCCAACGCTGTAGCAAGTTTTCCGTTACCCATTTATCGGCTCATAAATTCTTTGAATTTATGAACTGCGGTTGACTGGTGAACGATGTGACAATTTGTGTGGATCCAGACATTCATGTCCGGAAAAATTATGTGAATGTTTTTATAAATAAACCCTTACCTCACCAACCACTTTCACACCATCAGTGACATTCCCACTTTTATTCGAAAATGTGTAGTTTCCTTGATTGCAGGAACGGATCTACAATTTTTAGCAGTGGGGGGGCAAGGTACTCATGTTGCCCCCACTTTGAGAAAAAAGTCGTGTTGATTCAGGGCGGGTAATTATACAGGGTGTTTCAATGAAAAAGGCCTATCTCATTCTATCACTATCACCGGAATTGAATCAGTTACGTCCAATAATGTCTGGAGGGGGACACATTTTGAAATACACTTGAGACTGAGAAAAGCAACCCCTAACGAGGGGGCGCCTCAACCGCATGATTTTGAATAGGTGATAAGGGTCGAATGATACATCATTTTGAAGATCTTGTAACTCTCTTTTCAATAATGTATATTTTGATTTCCTGAAGTCAAAATTGTTTGAATAAAACGAATTTTCTTCATGGTGTACTCATTTTGAAATCGAGCGAAAAAATTCAAAGCCATCCCAATCAAATGTTCGAATTATCCTCCATTCACTCCCATACAATGGAACAAACGCGATCCAAACATTCTGCGTCCTTTTTCTTTTGCTGGAAAACCTTGTGAACCATATTATAATCCTATTGTTGAAATTCATCTGAATTTATTAAGGACAACTTCGACGTCTTTTTCTGGCCAGGTGAGTAATTAATTTGGTCTTCAGCAATACTGCTTAAGTGAGTGAGAATGGTTTGTTCGATTCAAAAACAAGTAGAACTAATCGAGTTGTATTACTCGAATGAGAAAAACGCAAGAAATAATGCAAGAATTTTCAAGAAAAATAATCCGGGACATTCTGTTGCTTGTGGAAAAGTTTCGAGAAACTGGTTTAGTTCAGAGTAAAAAGCACCAACCAGAAAGGGTAGTCAACAATGAAGCTACTGAAATTGCTGTTCTGGGACAACTACCTTTAATGCTAATCACTCAGTCCCTGAGAAAAATCTGTGCGGCTTCTGGAGTGAGACAATCATCAGTTTCAAGTACTCTCCACAAATTCAAGTTTTATCTGTACAAAATACATTTTGTGCAAGAATTGAACGATGATGATCGAGACAGACGTCTTCAATTCTGTGAACAAACGACAGATCGTCTGAATCTCAACCCACAACTTCTTAAAAGCATTTGTTTTTTGGATGAGTGTACATTCCCGATCAATGGTCATGTAAACCGTCACAACTTTCGGTACCGGAGTGACGTTAATCCCTATTTGATGAGGAAAGGACATTCTCAACGTCCAGAAAAACTGAATGTTTGGGCTGGAATTCTTGGAGATCATATTATCGGTTCACTTCTTCTTCCGTAAATCTTGAATGGTAAAGTTTTTCTGGAATTTCTTCAAAACTCAATCTGCCCAAGAAATTTGGAAATAATCCAAAATGATGAGAATCTGATTGAAGAAGAAGTATTCTTTAAACAAGATGGAGCACTTGCTCATTATTCAGCACCAGTTCGATTCTTCTTAAACGAATATGTTCCAGAGCGTTGAATTGGCCACAGAGGTCCAATAGAATGGCCAGCACGGTCTCCGGATTTGACACCTCTTGATTTTTTCTTATAGTCATACTTGAAATCTGAAGTGTTTCAAACTGAGCTAAATAGCTTAGACGACTTGCAGTAGAGAGGTATCGCAAAGTGTAATCAGTTGACACCAGAAGTCTTTCGAGATGTTCGCAGAATGATTGAATCGCGTTTGTTCCATTATATTGAACTAAATGGAGAACAATTCGAACATTTGATTTGAATGGTTTTGAATTTCATTGCTCGATTTCGAGAAAAGAACATCATAAAGAAAATCCGTTTTATTCCAACATTTTCCATTTAAGGTAATCAAAATTCACATTATTGAGAAGAGAATTCTGAGATCTTTAAAATGATCTGTCACTCGATCCCTATTCCCTATTCAAATTCATGGTCTTAAAGCTCCCCCCTCCCCCCGTAAAGGGTTGCTTTTCTCAGACTCAAGATGATCTCAAAATGTGCCCCCCTCCAAATAGTATTGATTTTCGGTGATGGTGATAGAATGAGAAATAGCAAGGATGGCTCCTTTTCATTGAAGCACACAATTGATTCATGGCAGATAATCACGTCCTAATGAAGCCAGAATTATAATAGTGATCATAATAAGTGATAATATTCTTCTTTCGCAAAAACATTTTGGGATTCGTATTAAAACATCGTCCTAGAATATAGAAAACATAGTTCCTGTGAACCATACCATACATTCGCTTCATCGAAATTAAATCAATCGCTATGAGGACGTACCGACGCGAGGCTGTGTTAAATCAGAACATTTGACCAAAGCATGGAACAAAAATTCAAAGCAATATTATTCAACGGAATGAATCATCATTAGTGAAGTGAAGAAAGAATCGATAATAAAATTTATGTTGATGTCAGAGTGAGACGTTGTTAACTTGAACAACTGGTCCTTTGCCGCCCCCTATATTCAAGCGCCCGGGGCAAATGCCCCCGCATGCCCCCCCATAGATCCCATTTTGCGATTCCAAGAAAAGTTAAATCCGCAAGTCGAACATTAGATTATTGAAAAGAAAACGATCGCTGACAAGCGGGATCATCTCGCAGTGCAATGCACTCAAATTATTGTTTTATTGCGTGTACAGTAGGAGGAGTAGTATTGTATGAACAGTCGCGTATCGTGCGGGGCGGTGCGGAGCGGCGTAGCACTGCACTTTTTAACATTGCTCCCGCTGCTGCTGATGCGACATCGACATCCTACCGTACTCGAAAACACTAATTAGATACGCCAACATTTCACCAACATCCATTAGCATCTACTTAACCTCTTTCATTGAACCCAATTGAGCCATCTTGTACAGCTCATTGTATCGAAAGAATTATTCCACCGGCCGCTCTGGAAGAAAGGTTTCTGTCTGTCCCGAAATATTTCTACGATTATTATTATCATCTAAGATATTTCAAGAAGTGAAGCTCCTAAATTTTGAATGATTTCAACTAAATTTCGCATGTGAACAAAATAGAGTCCCAATTGAATACCGGGGTTCAATAACTGATCCAGTAGTCTGGACTTGAGCCAGGGTTGTATCGGAAGGTGAAACTGTTGATAGGGATGAATACCTGTTCGAGCGTTGTTCCCAAGTTTATCCCTTTCTCTGGGGTGCACGGAATAGAAGCCCTGAACATTTCCTCGTATTCGTCCAAGGGGCAAGTCCAGGGTCGAATTGTTAGCGTAGGTCACGTCCGTAATCGTCCTTGAACCGCTTGAAATTGTCCGGCTCGCCAATTTCGAATTCATTGCGATATCTGCTCGGCCGAGTTATTGCCCATTCACAACTCGTTTATGCGACACACGTCATAATGGAATTACGGCATTTTTATGCATGAGAACGAAATACTATGTAAGTATGTAGAGGAAGAATAACCGATGTGTCGCCTTCAGCATCGGGACGCCCTATACGTTCCATTTAATTTCTGGTTTCGGTGATAAAATTAAAATGTCGATTTGTTATGGATTCACAATTAGTAAAGTGGCTACATTCCAGCGTGTCTCGCTTATAAATCCAGAAGAATATGATCATAATTCAGCGAAAACTGATTGAGAATGTGGCAATCGAAGACACAGAAATCGACGGTAGCGATGGAAATGGGAATCTAGATAACAGTAATTTAGCAAATTAGCGGCTTGCTAGCGAGGGCCACGTTAATTATCCGTTTAGTTCACGAGCAATATCCAAAAGGGCAAAGGGAGGAAAGCAGTAAATTAACAATAACAAGCAAGCGTTCTCTTCCGTCGGCAGCTTTTCTAATATAAGCGAATGAATTTCTTTTTCCTCCCATCGATCTATAGTACGTAATATCGTTTTACTTCATCTGCAGAACTCATACCTGCAAAACGATGCGATAACTGAGTCGTTATGCAAATGCCACGAATAAATTATGCAATGGGCAACTCCTTAATTCAGCGCCGTTTAGTGATCGGGGAGTTTGGGTTTAGTGATATTATCAATCACTACCTGCTTACTGGAGAAGAAGGAAGTCAACCTTCCTCTCCAGATTTCTTACATGTTATGCAACACCTTCGGAAATGAGTTGTATGATCACCGATTCTGTGAAACCATTCGGGGATTGGTTATTGTTTTAACTATGCAGTGAATGTTAGTGGGGACAAACACATATTCTTATGACAAAAAATTCGGAAGGATATAATTTAGGATTCCATTTTTTCACAGTCAAATTATAAAAGAAATGATATTGGCTCAACTACTGATATTCTGAGGGAAATTTAATTCTATTAATATGGAAATACGAATACCCATTCTCAAGAACGCAACTGTAATTGAAAATTCTTTATTTAAAAATGGATGCCAAGATGATGAGCATTTTTATACAGGCTGTCCCAAATTGGATGCGTCTGAACGGTAACTATGTGAAATATTAGGAATTTATTTATTTATTCGTATGCCAATTTTAACTAATTATTTCAAAAATAAAATTCATAAAATCTTAATCTTGAGTATCCAGTCAATCACTTCTTTATCCGCAGTGTGTATTTTTATGAATCCTCCAGCTATCTTTGAATTGGGACATTCTTCTACTTGTTTCTTGAGGAAAACCACATTGGCATTTAGGATCGATCGAATTATCCCATTTGTTTAGCATATAATTACATCTCCCATGCCCAGTCCCCAAACGGTTGAGAGTTGACCCTATTCTTCTAGGAAGATGAAATCCAGGTACTTTTTTCGTGGGATCTGTCACGATGTTGTTGTTGAATAAGTTATTTCCGGTATTAATCCAGCGCTGTGTCCACTTTTCGTTCAATTCGAAAACTTCATGAAGATACTCTTCCATCCAAAAGGGTTTTCTAGACTTAAGTCTAAGGGTTGGTGGTTGTCGTAGAATATAAGTGATGGAGATGTAATGAAAATTTATCAAATAGTTTTTTCGTCAAGTTCTGTCTTCTAAGGTCCGAGGGGGCAATATTTGATAAAACTGGTAGCCAAATAAGTGGGGTAGACATTATTGTACCCGATATTATTCTCATCGCCTCATTTAACTGAATGTCTACTTTCGATACATGATAACTATTTTTTCAAACTGGAGCACAATATTCCGCTGTAGGATAAACTAAAGCCATAGCTGATGTTCGAAGAATATTAGCATTTGCACCCCAATTAGTGCCCGCCAGTTTCTGTAGAATATTACAACGACTCTTTAATTTCTGCTTAAGTTTATCCAGATGATATTTATACGTCAAAGATGTATCCAAAGTGACTCCAAGATATGTAGGTTGGAAGTTATGATGTAGTTCACGTCCTTTGAAAAGTACTTTTAATTTTGTAGATTTTCGGTGGTTATCCAAATGGAAACAAGATACTTCCGTTTTTGATGGATTTAATTTTAAACGCCAGTTTTCAAAATAACTATTTAAAATAGCTAAGTAATCTGTCAAAATTCGTTCAATTTCTTGAAAATCTTTATGCTGAACAGAAAGTGCAAAATCATCAGCGTATATAAATTTTGTTGATGTTGTTTTAGGTAAATCACTGATATAGAGATTAAATAGTAACGGTGATAAGACAGAACCTTGTGGTAGACCGTCATTTAAAATTTTGGATTTGCTACTTTTTTCTCCTAGAAACACTTTAAGATATCTATTCGATAGCATACAGTCGATCAGTTTTATGATGGAATCATTTTTTATAATCTTATATAATTTGTAAATCAAGCCCTATTTCCATGCAGTATCGTATGCAGCCGATAGATCTACGAAAGCAATTCCAGTTTTTAGGCGGTTTTGAAAACCAGCTTCAATATTTGTTGTTATGGTTAGGACGTGATCACAACAATTTCTGTTTGGTCTGAACCCCATTTGTTCGAATGGAAGATGATTATCAATGACAGGTTGTATTCTGTTATAAATGAGTCTTTCCAAAATTTTGTAACAAACACTAAGTAGAGAAATTGGTCTATAGCCGGCAGGATTTTTCGCTGGTTTCCCAGGTTTTAATATTGCGATGATTTTGGCCTTTTTGAACTCGTTAGGAATATTTTGCATGATATTAATATGTTATTGAAAAAATTGAGTAACCACTTTGAAGAGGAAGTCCCCAAATGGTGTATATATTCGGGATATATTTCATCAAAACCTGCAGCTTTACCTTTCTTCAACTTACTCATTGCCGTTTTTAATTCATCTAAAGAAAACGGAAGAATTATTTCTCTAGATGAGTTTTTCTTTTCTTTCTTTATAAGATTTCTTACTTTTCTTCTCTTTTTTTCTAAAAATTCAATAGAAGGTGATATATTCGTCAAATGTGTAGCGATCAAATTTGGAGAAATTTTGTGTTGAATTTGAGTTGATTGTTGCATAACATTCAGTTTATTCAATAATTTCCAACTGCTTCGACTGTTATGCGTGAAATTCATATTTTCCATTAGTAAATTCCATTTCTCTTTTCTTGCAACATTCAATGAATCCAAAATTTTGTCTGCTAAGTTCTGATTAGGATTTTTTTGGTATTTTTTATATAAATTTTCATTTTCATTTGACCACCCTGGAATATAATCTTTTCTATACCCTCTTGGGATTGTTTTTCTCGCTACAGCTTTAATTACACCAACAAATCGATAATAATTGCTAGTAATAGGCGGGATCCAGCGCAAGTGTCTATCCACCAGTTCACTGAAACTTACCCAATCGGCTTTCTGGAAGTTCCATCTGGGTTTTTGAATCGAATTACTTGTTAAAATATCAAAAGCTGTTCTAACGAGAACTGGACGATGTTGTGTATGTGGAAAATCATTCAACACTTTACGATTAATATCAAGTGGAATTAACATCGAATTCATTGATGTTATGCACAGGTCTGGATTATAGTCTTTCTTCCATCGGGCCGAAAAAAAAGTTTTTATATCTTTAGCTTTGTAATGTAGATAAAAATTGTTCATTTCCATCCACTTACATAGGAGAATACCATTCGTATCATTTTCACGATACCCCCAACTGGTATGGTGACAATTAAAATCCCCTAAATATACGGATGGATGTTCATATGAGAACGGGAAATTTTATTAGGAATAAGTAGAGGAAAACGATGTGATGAGTTCGATTTCGGGAAAAACTCCATTTTTGAAGATAGATTTGAGCTATCGTCTTTTGTCCTTCTGATATTTCTTGATTTCGGCCGATTTCGACTTTTGCTGATATCTCGATTGAGAAACTAGAGGCACGTTTTTGAGTAGAATTTTTTTC
Source organism: Novius pumilus (assembly GCA_020654155.1). Taxonomy (NCBI): domain Eukaryota; kingdom Metazoa; phylum Arthropoda; class Insecta; order Coleoptera; family Coccinellidae; genus Novius; species Novius pumilus. The sequence continues at coordinate 8,854,267 of JAIFOV010000472.1, forward strand.
AATTTGGTTCTTGAGTTATAAAGTAAACTTGTATTTTTTTAAATACGATTATTAACTTTTTTTATGCTCATTGGAAAGAACTAATTTTTCCTGTATAAAAATGTGTCGCATGATATGTTTTTTCTCACTTGAACTTTTTTCCTGATAATTTTGTTATTTTAAAATTTTTCTTCAATCTCAAACACAGCGGGCTTATGTAGTATATCGAAATAGAATATTTCATAACGAGTGCAGAAAGTCGATGATTTCATGCGAGTTTCAGTTTGACGGACGAGGCGAAACGAAGCGGTGCCGAGTGAGGCTAGACATGAGCAATGAAATCTGACTTTCCACGAGTAATGAACGACATTTTTCAGCCGATCACAAAAATCGAATTATTCTGTGAAAATCATTTCATCACAAGTGGAATTGAATAATTTATTCTTCATTTCATAGATGACGTGCTGGCGGAAATTATATACAACTCTATTTGTTTCATCGAAATGTCCGACGAATGTTAGTGAGTTTAGTGTATTTGCTACAAAGTTTTCAATTTGGTTTTGACGATGACGCGTTTTAGCTGATGCGGTGGCAGATCGCGGAAATAGATGTTTTGGTAGTTTGATATTTTGAATATTGCATACACGTGTCGCCGTACAGGAATAAAATTTGTTAAATTTATTTGAAAAAAATATGGTGTAACACGGATAACATAATGTTCGAGTTTCCATTGAGTCATAGATCGACGAAATCATGGTAGTGATTGTTTCTTGGCAATCTTATTTTTTCTATTTAGAACCCTGGAATAATTCATAACTTGTCGAGAAGAACGTAAAACATAGCTGAATAATATTTTTTAAGAATGAAAATTGAAAATTTTTTGTTTTTTCTTACTTCGGATTGCATCTGAAATTTTGTTAATTCCGACAAAACTTTTTCAGCAATTGAAATATCCAAGAAATTTTCGGGCTTTCGATGATTTATCTTCGGAATGGATAACGTATTGAAGTTAATTTAAAATAAGTGAATTTTCTATCGCCTAAAAGCTCTTTTGAAATTAGTATACATATACATTATACATATTTATTTCGTACCTATGTCTGGTCTTGACGTTTGTTTTACTCACAACACAGAAAAACCTAACCTAATTTATTCATTAATCTAGAATTGAGAAATTGGTGAATTCAATCATGTTATGCTTTTCGTTAATGGTAGAATATGTTCTTTTAAGTTCTGGTACCTCATTTGCGTCATTAATATTTGTTGAGATATAGGAACTAAACTGCTCATCTATTTTTATCTACTTGGGATAGGTTTCATTTCGATGTCACCACTTTCCCGCACGGATAAAACCGGTTTTACCCGTGCGGGAAAGACATTCCCGCACAGTTGCATGCAATTGGTAACTCTCTAAAGTAGGTAAACGTGACGATATGTAACACTTTCGTACGTGGTCCTCTGAAAAATTATTTTTAATAGCACTCTTAGAAAAAGTCATTTCCGCTCTCAGTGCATCTGATTATAAAATTCAAAGCCGTAAAAATTCGTTTTGAAAAATGTTTGTACATTTCGATAATAATGAAAAATTCGACATTTTAGAATGTTTTATTCAAAGTGGATATAATTCCAATGCAGCAGCAGGAAGTAATTGGAATTATTTTCCCGAAAAACGACAAAACCATACACCAACATTCAATATATTGAAATAAAACTCGATTGAATGTGGCTTTCATTCCAAGAAGATATGAAAAATTATTGATTGACACCACGAATCTTACAACTAAAGTGATTTTATCCATTGTGGGAAATTCATCTTAAATGTTCGAATGTATTCCCATTATTTTGAACACAAATATTACATCTCCCACTCACACTTCTTGTAGCGTTCAAGATTTTAATGTTTCTAACTTCTAATAAAGTATCGACGAATTTTTTGTAAACTCGCACTTTTTAAAAAAAAAATCATTAACGTACCCCCAGAGAAAAAAGTCCATTGGGTACAAATCTGGAGAACGAGGTGGCCACTTCACTGCGCCCTTCGTTCCTATCCAGTTCTCGCCGAAATTTAGATTCAATAATAACGACCTCATTCCGTTTCGTCACTCAGTTTGACATTGCAAACATTCAAATTTTTTACTTTTTAAAACACTGCCCAGTCACCGCGAATTCGTGATATGGGAAAGAATTTTTTGCGGATGCTATCGTTTCTGCCTTCACACGATTATAAATTTTTATCAGTTTATGTAGACAACCCTGGGAAAACCGCATGTCTTTATCGCGATTCGAAGAAGCTTGATAAGGGACCGAAACGATTATTCGAAAGTCGCGGTAGACCATAGATAGAGTAATAAACTCATTGAAAACCAGATATCCGATGTTCCCTTTAACCACCCGACCATTGATTAGGTATGTATCGTTGGCGTTGTCATCAAAACCTCAAGTCATTTCGATTATTCGGCGACATCTTTTGGTTTCCGTGTATCGATTGCTTCCAGAGTTTCGGCATTATTACTTCTGTATATGTTACTGATTTGATTCAAATTTTTCTATTACATCCGATGGAATTTTTTTTAATTCATTTGTCGCAAAATATTTAATTTTAATAGGCGAAAAATTTTTTGTTGCCATGAACAAAATCGAGAATCAGCAGGGAAAATGTGGTATACGTACCCTAATTTCGATAACTAAATTAAACACACCAATGACGAACATTTATTATCTGTGTCAATAGAAATATGTAGTAGGATTCATTTTTCCTTGATCATATTTAGCATAGTTCCTTAATGCTTGAAATTCTTAAATACTTATCTGTTCACTCCTCAGTATACTTATTATATGTATGTATAGCACACTTTTAAATGATATCAGTCAGTGGCGGTTTTTTTAAACCTAGCGCAATCTTCATCATTCAATAGTGTTAAAAAGATGATGCAGTATATAAAGAACAATGATTTTGCGATTTCAACAATGAAAGTTTTTTCAATAATTAAACTAATATCGTACTACGCGCAAAAATTAAAGGAATAGAAAATTTTCTGAATTTTTTGGCAATTTTCAACAGGTTATATTTCTGTGAAAAAAAGTCGTATAGTGTATAGAAAAATATAGGTTTTGAAGCTTGAAGACCCTCATTCTAGAATTATTTGGTTAAAATTCGTTCCACTTATAACATTAACGTGAAAAAAGAACAAAAAAATGTCATTTTCTAGTTAATCGACTGTATGTTAACCAAGATTGGGGGAAAAGGTTAGGTAATAAGAAAATTTGTCAGTTTAATGTACCACAAAGTTCCCCTAAATTTTTAGATCTATCGGTTGAGAGCCGTTTTCCTGAACCGGGTGATTGAAATTTCGAAAAAATTAAGTGAAGTGAAGATTTTTGTTCCTTAAAGGCCGACTCTCACTGCGGCAGGCACGGGCACGGCACGGTCTCGGCACGGTCTTGGCAAACAATTAAAATACCATTTATGTGTTAAATAGGGTATCCACTTCCAACCCATCGTCGTCGGAAGTTTTATATATTTTTACCGCAGATATTTGTCGATACATGTGCTACACAGCTCATTTAAAATACTGAAACGTATAGAAGAATATCTGGGGAAAAAGGTACCTAACTCCCCACACTTCGTTAAAAGGTTCATTGAAAGTCTTATGTATTGAAAAAAAACAACTCTGACGACGATTGGTTGAAAGTGGATACCCTATTTAATACATAAATCGTATTTCAATTGTTTGCCGAGACTGTGCCGTGCCCGTGCCTGCCTCAGTGACAATCGGCCTTCAACGTGACTCGAATCTTTTTAAGAATCAATATTTTCATTTTTTTTCACTTTTTACTCAATTTTGAGTTTCCGGACGATTGAATAAGGGAAAAAAATCCAGACAATTTTTTCAAAAATTTCGAAAATTTCCTCAAAAAAAAAACCTACTTCAAAAAGGAGTTTCTCAATTCGTCTGTATGTTTTTTTATGTTTGTTACCTCGGAACTTTCGACTGGGTGAACCGATTTCGACGATTTTTACTTTATTTGGGAGCTGATAGTTGCAAGGTGGTCCCGTTTGAATTTGGTTCAGTTCTGATAATAGCTTCTCTGAGAAAACCATGAAAACTTTGAATTTTCATTAACTTATGCGAGACAAATGGACGAATAACTCAATATCGCGTCAAGCGATTTCGATTATTGATTCTTTAGTAAAGAGGGTGTATTTTAAGGGTAATTTGATGACAATTTCGTTACATTCTGGTTATGGAATCCATGATTAGCGGCTATTTGGGTCACCTATCGTAGCGTCGTTATGGCCTAGTAATTGATGATGAATTGAACTTATTACCAGCTCATATTGAAGCTGCGATCCGTAGCAGCCAGTTGGGAACGGCCCGATCACTATACACGCCCCAATCATTTTATGCGTCTAGATACATCTATTTTGCCCCAATTACTATATGGGCCCCAATCGCTTCGACAGTTCGAAGTAAGGAGTCCGTCCCCGTCGCTTCGGCCTGTATTTTTTTATGATTCTTAACGCAGAACTTTTGAACGGGTAAACCGAATCCGATATTTTTTTTTATGTTAAAGGTGGATGCGGTCCTATTTCAATTTGGTCCAGTTCTGACAATAACATCAATGAGAAAATCATTCATTCATTGGGAGAAAAATTTTCTGTACCTGTGAAGCTAACGTGAAAAAGTTGCAAAAGAATCCCATTTTCTTTTTTTTTGGTTAATCGACTGTATGTTCAGCAATATCGGGGGAAAGGGTTAGGTTATGAGAAAATTTATCAGCATAATGTACCCCAAGGCCCCCCTAAATCTTTAGATCTATCGGTTCAACGGTTTTCTTGGACCGATTAATTGAAATTTTGGAAAGAGTTGAGGGAACAAGATTTTTATTCCTTATATGTAAGTCAATGTTTTTAAAAACCGATATTCTCATTTATTTTACTTTTTTCTCAATTTTGGGCTGTCGGAAGATTTATTGAAGAAAATAAATCAAAAAAATTATTTTTGAAATTAAAAAAAATTTGAAAATGAATTTTTTCTCACGATTGAAAACATTCCGTAAAATTTTCCTGAAAAAATATCAAAGAAATAGAAAAAATTTTCATTCAATCTTCAGAAATTTCAGAAACAAAAAAAATACTTTTGGAAGATTAGGTATAATTTATGCCATAATAACAATTGGGATTTTAGGATTTGTAGTTTGGGCTCACCAATTAGAAATTAAGATAATAATAAAAGTTAAGATTAAAATTAAAAAAATTATTTGAACTATTTTAGTAGATCAATTAATTGGAAATCGTGAAAATTTCCGAAAATTTTTTGGGTTTTTTTCCTTAATCTTCCTTCTGAAAACTCAAAATTGAGAAGAAAGTAAAAAGAATGAAATTATTGATTTTCAAAAAGATTGAGTCACGTTAGGTTATAAGAAAATGTATCAGCATAATGTCCCCAAAGGGCCCCCTAAATTTTTAGATCTGTCGGTTCAGCGGGTTTCTTGGACCAATTGATTGAAATTTTGGAAAAGTTAAGAGAACAAGATTTTTTTTTCCTTAAATGTGATTCAGTCTTTTTAAAAATCAGAAATCTCATTCTTTTACTTTTTTCCCAATTTTGAGTTCATGGAGAAAAGTAAAGCTAGAAAACTTTTTCCACAAAAATTATTTTTGAAAATTGAAAAAAAAATTAAAATGCTTCTTTTCTCACAATTGGAAACATTCCGTATAATTTTCCTGAAAAAATATCGAAGGAATGAAAATATTTCAATTCAATTTTCAGAAATAATTTGTGTGGAAATTTCTGAAATTTTTGAAAAAATTTTCTGGATGCTTTTCCTTGATCTTCCTCCTGAAAATTCAAAATTGAGAAGAAAGTAAAAAAGATGAAATTATTGATTTTCAAAAAGATTGAGTCACGTTAGGTTATAATATGAAAATGTATCAGTATAATGTACCCCAAAGAGCCCCCTAAATTTGTAGATCTATCGGTTCAGCGGGTTTCCTGGAATAATTGATTGAAATTTTGAAAAAGTTGAGGGAACAAGATTTTTGTTCCTTAAATGTGATTCAATCTTTTTTCTTTAAATCGATAATCTCATTTAATTTTTCTCAATTTTGAGTTTCTGGAAGATTTGTTAACGAAAATAAATCCAGAAATTTTTTTCCACAAAAATTATTTTTGAAAATTGAAGAAAATTTGAAAATGAATTTTTCTCACGATTGGAAACATTCCGTAAAATTTTGCTGAAAAAATATCGAAAAAATAAAAAAGTTTTTATTCAATTTTCAAAGATTATTTTTGTGGAAATCTCCGAAAAAATGTTTTTCGATTTTTTTCCTTACTCATTCTCCTGCAAAATCAGAATTGAGTAGAAAGTAAAAAACAATTAAATTATTGTTTTTAAAAAAATTTTGAGTCACGTTTAAGGAACAAAAATCTCATTCCCTCAATTGATTCAAAATTTCATTCAATCGGTCCAGGAAAACGGCTCAACCGATAGATCTAAAAATTTAAGGAAGTCTTTGGGGTACATTAGACTGATGAATTTTCTCATAACCTAACCTTTTCCCCCAAAATTACTGAAAACACAGTCGATTAACCAAAAAAAAAAGAAAAAAGGCATTTTTTGCACTTTTTCACGTTAATGCTACAGGTGGAAAAAATTTCTATCCAATCAGATTTTTGAAGGAAATTTTCTGCGAAAGACGAAACCTATCGACTCACTAAGGCACTAGTAGTTTCAGAGATATCGTCAGTGGAATGAAAAAGAACTCACTTTTACATTCAAAATTCGATATTCCAAAGAAAAATGGTCGTGTCTGAGAAGCATGTTGAAGCTGAAAAAACAGGCTATGCGATCTATGCTTTAGTCTAGGTCGAAAAAATTTTTTCATGCCCATAGAGTGAAATAAAAAAGGAAAAAATTTTGGAAAATTTTCTCTCTCTGCTTTATTCAGGAATTGCATAACTACCGGTGCTCCCAAATATTTTTGAGAAAAAGTCTTGAAGCTTCAGAAGCTATATTTTTTATTTGCTGTCCGACCATTTTTCATAGAAATAAAACCTATTGAAAATTGCCAAAAAATTTTGAAAATTTTTATAGCCCTTCAATTTTTGCGCGGAGTATATAAGAAATTGTAGATTGAAGGGATTTAAAGTAGCATTAGAATTCACTGAATTATCGATAAATGTAAATTATCGGCTTCAAATTATAATGGCAGCATGTAACGTGAAACATATTTTACATGGTTTAACCTTTATTCTTATTCCAAATGGAAACATTTAAGAAAATTTTGAATAATTTCGCAAATTGTGTTGGGAAAAACTCTGATACAGAATCATTCTCTCCTATTGAAGGTAAATTACAAAAACCGGTGCGTCGAGCATATATACGCAATTTCAATAAAACAAGTTTTTCATTCATAAATTCATATTGGCATTGAAAAATCTCACATATATTCATTTGGTTTCGAGGAAATCCAACGAAATTCAACCTTGGAAATTTTTTTTAATATGACAACAGTTTTCGATATATTTCATCATCTACAACATTTTCATGGTCAATGCTATGGAAACGTTTATCTTGTTTATCGATGAAAAAAGCTCAAATTGGGCTGTGCCGCAATTTTCTACGCAAGTTTCTTTGTGTTACAGAAGAATATTCCGTGGTTCTTGTTGGCGAGTCAGAAGAGATAAGGAATTTGAGGCCGACCCTCCTCTTTCCCATGAAATATATGCACCCCATGAACCAAGACCAGAGCGCTTCTTTCAATTGACGAGAATGTACGAGTTCAAACTTTAATCGTTCCTCGTTTTTATCAACAAACATCACTTGCTCTCAGCAATTTATTATTTCATTTGGCACTCGAAATTGTATCTTATTTTCGAAACTCGGTCGATACACACACTTATCGTTTCTCATTAGATTTCTACACGAAATAAATATTTTAAATTCCAGGAGCAAAACTTATTTGTTTCGATCGAATCCCAATACATTTCGTTTGTCGTATAAATCTACGCCATAACATAATTAATAAAAATCGCATTCATCTGAGGGATGATGATTCAATCGCTAATCGAGAATTGATCGGCCGATCCGATACATTTAGTCGATCTGAGAAATTCCCGATTACGTCTGCAGAAAATGTTAGGAGTTCGTTGTCCCTTTTTTTGCGATCGAAACTCCATAACGTCACGCATTCTAAAGGGAATATAACTTTTCACGGTCCCATTTTGTCGTGGCCCTGTCCGTAGTTGGGAAAGATGAATTCGTGAATAATCTTTCGCGTAATAAACAAAGAAATATGAGGAAAATATGAATAATTTCCTGGATTTTTTTCCAGTCCGCTGAGCATTACTTAAATCTTTCCCTCTATCGAACGGAGAATATCGGTGTATTATATGAAAAGAACATCTCAGTTAGGGTTGCGAAATTACTCCGAAGGGGGAGAGATCTACCGCCGAGACGGAGCACATTATATCCCAGCGTGGGGTTTTTATATTTGGGGGGTTGATGGGTTCGATACCGATAGAGGAGATAATGTTATTCCGCAAAGGCAATCGGAAAAATTACTTGCAACTCCAGATATTAAAACGAAGATCCGAAAGCAGATACGGATGAAACCGATAGTTTCCGTCGGTCAGGAAGAAGAAATAGGATCTAGATCGGACAGTAGAATGATTTTCCGGAAATATATTGGATCCAGGAATTGGCCGGAGTGAGGTGAATTCTTGTCGTCGTAAATTATGATGAATTCAAAAATTACGATCGCTTCCCTCGTCCGATTTATCCGTATACGGGTGGGCGCGATTGGAATTCAACCCCTTTTCTCCGAGTGAATTCGTCGGACGAAATGGTTCAATTGGTCGAATACTTGGGAGCTTCAACGCTTTTTCATCGTTTTCATACATGTTAAAGGCGCATCCGTTATTTTCGCATAATTTGAGACGAGCTTCCCTCCATGAATGTCTCATTCTTGACGGGATTCATTATCGGAAAAGCTTGGTGAAACACGAGTGTCCTATCGATTCTACGCAATGGTGGACATTGTGGTGACGAGGTGGGCATTAAGCGCGTTTGGCTGTCATTGTCGCTTTCAGGGCACGCTATGACTGATGAGGTCAAAACACGACCGAGACAGTTGACTGTCGCATGGGGATGCGACACACCCTTCAATGGCTCATATAAGTAAGAACCTCATATTAATCGCTCCATTGAAAGGTTAATAGTTTGAAATCCGCCTTGCGTTTCAAGATGTCGTTCCTTTGCGATACTATCTGAAATCCGACCGTAATTTACCTATTAAATTATTCTTGAACCGTCCGGTCCGGCTTTTCTATTTATCGGTCATCGTTGGATCGCGGAGGCCGGTGGCGGGTTTGAAAGGGACGGGCAATCAAAAGAGAGCGTGAATAATTCGGCGAATGGCGATCACTTTGTAGTCGTTTCAGGCGATCACCAGAAACTTTATTAAGAATTTAAGTTTCGTGCATGCACCGTCTGTCGCTTGGTTCCCACTGTCGTTCTTGTCCTTAAGCAATATGGGTATGTCCGAACGTGTGGACATTTACATTTATACGTTAAAATCATTTTATTCTCATGCGGAACACCACAATCCATTATTATTCACTTTATCACATATTATTTGTGAAAAATCGAAGTCCAAATTTTCCACACATCCAATTTCACTTAATTAAAGAAACAAAAAAATTTTATAAATTTTTTGGAAATTTTCAGCAAACTGTATTTCCGTGAAAAATAGTCATATACCGGGTGTCTCAAGTTATCGAATACAGTCCATAACTCCGTTATCCAAAGAGATTAAATCGAAGACTAACCTCATTTGTCTTCCATTGTCCCTCAAACAGTGTTAAAAAAATATATTTACTTCATCAACCCTTCGGATACAACCTCCAACTTTTTTTTTATCAGATGGCACGCGCTGTGAATTTTTATCAATTCATTCTTAATACAACAGAATAGCATACCTAGTGTTTGTATTATTTTTTATAATTTAATCCATCCCATTGAATTTTATATAATGGGATGATACCACTCCTAGCATATTTTTGAAAAGCTCTTTCGAACAGAAAATGGACTGTGTATTATACGTAATTCTGATTTTTAATTCAACAATAACATTCGAATTGAAAAACCGTTTGAAAGAGCTTCTCAAAAAATGACAACTCTTCGAAGGGGCTAAAAACAAGAATTTTCTTTGAAAGTATTAAGCCCACCGAAGATCCTAATCGGCAGTTTTTTGTATTTTGCCCTTCTAGGTTTCTCTGGATTTCTACTGCTTCTGTCTCATTGAAATTTTACATCTTGAAGTTTATAATTCAGAAATGTTTTTTTTTTCATGAAAAAGCAAAAAATTATATGTATGCTATTCTGTTGTATTCATTCAGAATGAATTGATGAATAATATTCTATAAAAATTCACAGAAGGTGCTAATTGAAAAAAAATGGTTCAGGGTCGTATCCGAGAGGTTGATGAAGTAGACGGATTTTTTTTACACTATTTGAGGGATAATGTAAGACAAATAAGGCTAATCTTCGATCTATGTTTCTATCTCTTTGGATAACGGAGTTATGGCCTGTATTCGATAACTTGGGACACCCGGTATAGAAATATACTTTTTGGAGCTTAGTAGTAGTTTTAGAATTTTAGATCATCATCGGTGGTAAGCATGCAATTTTTGGATAAAGCACAAAAATTTTCCAAAATTTTTACCTTTTTTATTTCACTCTACGGGCATAAAAAATTTTATTCAACCTAAAACAAAACATAGAGCGCGTAGCCTGCTCATTCAGCCTCAATATGCTTTTTACGGAAGTCAGATATATTTATTCACTTTATTTCCCTTTGGCTAGTAATAATTAATAATAATAATCAAACTACATAATTATATTTATAACAACGAAAGCAAAATGAACAATATTAGAAAAAATATTCGTTTAGAAATATCATAACGTGAAAACAAAAAACTCATCAAGGTGGTAAAAAGTTTTATTTAGAATAAGCGGACACTTCGAAGTTCGGCCGGAAACTTGTAACAAATTTTTGAGCCATGACGAAAATAGAGTTGTGCGTCTTTGCTAGTGTAGGGGGCGGGATGCGAAATCCATTGCAGGATCGTATATTCAAAAAGTGGTTAGTTTCATTGGTGGGGAATGTAGTTTTATTTTTTAAAATATAGATACGACCTTTTGAGACCTCGAATTTTGAATGCAAAAGGATCCTTTTTCACCCAACTGCCGATGTCTCTGAAACTACTGCTCCCTTAATGAGCGGATAGGTTTCGTTTTTTACAGAAAATCTCCTTTAAAAATCTGACTGGACAAAAACTTTTTTCTCACCTGTTGCGTTAACGTGAAAAACAGCAAAAAATTGCGACTTTCCCTTTTTTTTGGTTAATCGACTGTGTATTCAGCAATATTGGGGGAAAACGTTAGGTTATAAGAAAATTTATCAGTTTTTTTTTATCGGTTTTCCTGTATCGATTGATTGAAATTTTGAAACAATTAACTAAATGAGATTTTTGTTCCTTGAACGTGACTCAATCTTTTCAAAAATCAATCATTTAATTTTTTTACTTTTTATTCAATTTTTAATTTTTAGAAAAATGAGTAAGGACAAAATTAAAAAAATTTTTTTTCAAAAATTTCGGAAATAAGAATTAACTCGCTATTTTTTCGGAACTTTTTACGTAATTTTTTCAATCGTGAGAAAAAATTCATTTTCAAATTGTTCTCAGTTTTCGGAAATTATTTTTATGGAAAAAATTTTTTGGATTTACTTTCCTTAATGAATCTTCCGAAAACAAAATATTGAGAAGGAACAAAACTCTTGTTGCCTTAACTCCTTCAAAATTTCAGTCAATAGGTCCAGGAAACCTGCTGAACCGATAGATCTAAAAATGTAGAGGGCCATGTGGGGTACATTTTGCAAACACATTTTCTTATAACCTAATGTAACTCAATCTTTTTGAAAATCAATAAAATCATTTTTTTACTATCTACTCAATTTTTGATTTTCTGAAAAATGAGTAAGGACAAAAATCCAAAACAATTTTTTCAAAAATTTTGGAAATTTCCACAAAAACTATTTTCAAAAATTGAATAAAAATTTACTTTACATTTTACTGAATTTTTTCAATCGTGAGGAAAAATTCATTTTCAAATTCTTCTCAATTTTCAAAAACAATATTTGTGGAAAAAAATTTTGGACTTATTTTCCTTAATAAATGTTCCGACAACCCAAAATTGAGAAAAAAGTTAAATAAATGGGATTATAGATTTTTAAAAACATTGATTGAACAAACTCTTGTTCCCTTAACTTATTCAAAATTTCAATCAATCGTTCCAGGAAATCCGCTGAACCGATAGATTTGAAAATTTAGGGGGCACTTTGGGATACATTATGCTCATAAATTTTCTTATAACCTAAGTTTTCCCCCCAATATTGCTGAACATATAGTCGATTAACCAAAAAAAAAGGAAAATGGATTTTTTTTGCACTTTTTCCACGTTAACGTTACAGGTAGAGGAAATTTTTGTTCCCAATGAATGAATGAATGATTTTCTCATTGATGTTATTGTCAGAACTAGACCAAGTTGAAATAGGATCACATTACCTCTCAAATAAAAAAAATATATCGGATTCAGTTTACACGTTCAAGCTCTCTGCGTTAAGAATCATAAAAAAATACAGTCCGAAGCGACGGGGGCGGACCCCTTACTTCGAACTGTCGAAGCAATTGGGGCCCATATAGTAATTGGGGCAAAATAGATGTATCTAGACGCATAAAATGATCGGGGCGTATATAGTGATCGGGCCGTTCCCAACTGGCTGCTACGGATCGCAGCTTCAATATGAGCTGGTCATAAGTTCAATTCATCATCAATTACTTGGCCATAACGACGCTAGGATAGGTGACCCAAATAGCCGCTAATCATGGATTCCATAATCAGAACGTGACGAAATTGCCATCAAATTACCCTTAAAATACACCATCTTTACTAAAGAAACAATCATCGAAATCGGTTGACGCGATATTGAGTTATTGGTCCATTTATCGCTTATAACTTAATGAAAATTAAAGGTTTTCATGGTTTTCTCAGAGAAACTATTACCAGAACTGAAGAACGGGACCACATTGCAACCATCAGCTTCCAAATGAAGTAAAAATCGTCGAAATCGGTTCACCCAGTCTAAAGTTCTGAGGTAACAAAAATAAAAAAAAAACATACAGACGAATTTGAAAAATAAAAATTTTTTTTGGAAAATTTAAAACGATTACATGAAACCAAGAGGCCATTTTTGAATTACCTCGCCGAAGCTTTGGACAGATTCAAACCTTGATTTCCCTAAAAAAAGTGAATAAAATTAAAGTTGATATCCCTAAAGGTGCGGTTAAACGGCGCTGGGTAACACCGTCTGAATGTACCTTTAGGAATATCAATTTTAATTTTATTCCCTTTTTTTTTAAGAAAATAAAGGTTTGAATGTTTCCATAGTTTCAGCTAGTTAATTCAAAAATGGCCTCTTGGTTTTATGTTTTTTTCAAATTTTCCGAAAAAAAATTTTTGATTTTTGAAAATTAATTCTTTTTGATACTTTCGATATTGTTTGAACGGAATTTTTCGATCGCGAGAAAAATTTTTTGTCAATTCTCAAAAATAATTTTGGTGGAAGTTTTTGAGAAAATTTTTTGGATTTTTTCCTTATTCGATCTTCCGAAAACTCAAAATTGAGTAAAAAGTAAAAAAAAAATGAAATTATTCATTTTCAACAAGTTGAATCACGTTCAAGGAACAAAAATATTCACTTCACTTAATTTTTTCAAAATTTCAATCAATCGGTTCACGAAAACCGCTGAACTGATAGATCTAAAAATTCAGGAGGCTTTTAGGTAGGTACATTAGACTGATAAGTTTCCTTATAACCCAACCCTTTTCACAATTTCTTTTTTGATTCTCTCGATATTTTTTTAATCGTGGGGAAAAAATGTATCCAAATTTTTTCAATGTTCACAAATAATTTTCCTAGAAATTTTGGAAATCTTCGAAAAAAATTTTGTTTTTCTTTGACCAATCTTTCGAAAACTCAAAATTCAATAGAAAGTAAAAAAAAATTAGACTGATAAATTTTTTATAACCTATCCTTTTCCCCCAATAATACTGAACATACACTAGATCAACGAAAAAAGGGAAAATTGCATTTTTTTGATCTTTTCTCACTTTGACATTAGAGGTAGAGAAAAATTTCTTCCCAATGAAGCATGACAGATTCTTGAAGGAAATTTGCTACAAAAAACCAAACTAAGGCGACCAGTAGTTTCAGAGAAATCCTTTTGCATTCAAAATTCGATATCTCAAGGATAAATGGTCGTATCCGACTTCCGTAAAAAGCATATTGTAGGTGAATAAACAGGCTATGCAATCATTGTATTGTTTTAGGTCAAAATAAAAAAGGGAAAAATTTTGGGAAATTTTTCCTTTATGCTATATACAAAAATTGCATGGCTACCGGTGCTCCAAAAAATTTTGAACCAAAAAAAATCTAAAACTAGGGTCTCGAAGCTTAAAAAACTTTATTTTTTCATTCCCTGTACGATCATTTTTCAAAGAAATACAGCCTGTTGAGAATTGCCAAAACATTTAATATTTGCGCGAAGTGTATTAACAAAGCTTAAAAATATGATAATCATAAGGAATACGACGAAATTGCTGTTAATACGACGTAGGTTTCGAAAAATTCCATTCGCAAATCAAAACAGGCGTTACTGGATCACGAGTTCAAGGATTAGGTGATAAACGATGACGACATAACATTCTGACTAATACTGATCAATAAATAATATTGACGAATCTGGATTTTTAATATTGTTGAATAAACATGAACTACGATTATTCTTTGTTTGTTACCGTAAAAATGAAAGTTTATGAATTGATTGTTTATATTCAGTAACTTGTTCACACAAAATGAAAATTTCAAGTAGGAACAACTCTCACACATGATGAATCATTTGTCTTGAAATTCTTGTATATTAATAATTGGTGACCCTTATTTTAAACACTTGTTCATCCTTCTCCTTGATATTATCGAAATAGCGCTTTCAATTGATGAAACATGAACTATTGCGAGAGACAAAACTTTTACGTACTAGAAATTGATTACGGTTTGTGATCCATATCAGATAAGAAGGACGAAACAAATTCCGCTCCGAAAATTCCACTCGAAAAATTTATTACCTTGTACCAGTTCAATTGACCGATATCATCATTGATCATACCATTTATCTCATCGTAAATGATCGAATATTACGAAGGATATGTGTTCGCTTATTTAATAAATTTGCTAATTGTTTCGAACATCCTGCCAACTGAATATTCAATGGTCTCATGTTTTACGTCGCAGGCTGGTTTTAATGCCCAATTTGCACACAGTTTCATCTCGAGAAAACCGGGCTTGTTATGCGGTGAATCGTGAAAAGCGTATTGCAGTTCACTTACATAACAGTCTCCGGAAAAGAGAGCTGGCATGGGCTTTCGAATAAATGCAAACCATAAACGAAGGACGAGATGAAGTGATTTTATAACGGTCGATAAAATAAAACTGATATTTTCAATATAAGTTTCATTTTGTCGACCGTTAAACATCGAAAACCATTTGAAAAGAATGGAAAAGACTGAGATTCATTTTATAGAAAAAGAATTTTCGGCTGCAATGACGGCAAACAAAGGAATAACAAAAATAAAAATCGCGCTCCGATGAATGCGATGAACATCAATCTCTGGCGACGTGATACAAGTTAGTGATTGCATTACCATTGGTACACGTGGCCATCGTTTATATCTTTGTCACAGTTGAATTGAATCTTTCAATTTAATATTTGAAATTTATCAATTCGAATGTAAGCAATAGTTGGTGATTAAAAGTCTGACGAATCTTTAGATATTGGAACATTGTAGTTTTTTATAAACCTTGGTTGGATCAGATAATTATTTATGTTTTTTAAATAAGATATGCTGATAATGAATTTTAATTAACAATTACTGGATTCGTTGATTTGAAGTTCCTCGAAATTATTTTACATGTTTTAATACATCTCGACAGACGAATTCACTTGAGTTGAAACGGTGCCCGAACTCAAATATCTTATTCATTTCACCATGAATACTTTAATAATAGGTTTGTTCCAACTGGCGTTGTGAACCGTCAACGTTGTGAACTGTCAGGATTCTGCGCTGTTCATAAAAAGTACTTTATTTTATGAACAGCGCAGAATCGTTCACCACGCGAGTTGGAACAGACCTTATATTTTTCACATGACGAATGCATTCTTTTAATTTCTGAAACTCATTCATAACGGAATATTCTTACGTCGACTTTGGGATAGTAAAATATGATAAAAATGACGTTTTTGATGGTTTTCAGTCGCTAACTTCCACCAGGTCACTCAGTTTTACTAAGATGAAATTAGAATTGTTCCTTATCAATGACGCTTCAATATGCTTGCAAAAATACGTCAGAATTTTTATTTTCTAAATAGATTTTATTGAATAAATTGAATTCTTTCGGAAACATTTGGTTGAAGATTGCCGTTCACTTCGTTCAAACAATTATTGAGCATTAAGGATTTGTAAATGTTGTAACAAGTTACTAACTCCAGCGGAAAAATAGACTCGCGTACCTCTTGATCTAATTAATGTAATTCGCGCGTACTTAGCGAATGGCTCAAAATTATAAGAATCCACATAGATTAATGAATAATTCATCAAAGGTTTCTGACATCTTACGGTATAGAGTGGAAGAGAGAGGGTCGAGGGTTATGCGTTGAACATCAAGCATATAAGGGGGTGATTAATTTCAAACACGTATGTTGGAATTAAGAGATCAAGTGAGCAGTCAGAGGCAGGCGGGCGTCGAGACTACCCGGGCGTCTGTTAGGCGTCTATGTACATCTTTCATCGGGTGCCAACGAGACACGGTCCCGATATCTACTTGAAAAGTCCAAACGAAATTTGCAAATCAGCGAGACATTTCTCTTTCGGTTCCCCGAACGCTACGGGGAAACTTTTTAAACCTCCCGATATCTGAAAAATAACAAAAATCTTCCTCCGGTTTGAAATATGCATCTGAAATTTCGAATGTTGTTTTAATAATCGAAATTTCCATTCTTTATTCATTTGAACGCAATGAATTATATTATATTGTTGAATTTTTTTCTTCAAAAAAGATGAAACGGTGTATTTTATAAAAAATTTATACAATAAGTGGTGTGGAATAATTTCCATAGGAAAATATCTTGGAATGAACATTTCAGTAGGAATATATTCGTTCAAATAATTCGAATTCCTGTCGAATAATTTCAATTAATAATAATGATAATAATAATAAAAATGAGAGGTCTTTATTTAAATTTGAAATTATATACACTAGGGCAAGGTTTAGCATAGCTATTCTTACAGCTAACCCTTAACAAATATTTAAAAACTAATGAAAAAGAGAAAAAAAAACAGTATTATAATAATTTCCCAATAAACATGTTATTTATTTAAAACAACATATAATATATGCAGTGAATAGCATAAGTTAACTATTTTCTGTTTATCTTGGATAAACAAAGATTCTATAACCTAAAAAAAATTGAATGAATGAACAAGTTGTGTGTCATCAGCGAAATGAAATGACAGTATTGAACATATCTGTGCATGTCAGAAATATATAGCAAAAATAAAAGTGGCCCCAGAACGGATCCCTGGGGCACACCAGAAACAACTTTTTTCGCATTAAACTTCTGATTCTTCGGTTTAACCATTTGTTCTCGATTTCGAAGAAAATATTCAACAAAACGGCAAGTTTCTCGACCAAGGCCAAAATAATGACACTTTGCCACTAATAAGCGGTGATTTATAGTGTCAAAGGCCTTAGTCAAGTCTAAAAGGGTCATTAGATTTACCCGTTTCTTGTCCCAATTCGCTAATATCTCGTCTCCGAAAGCCCGACTGCTGATCAGGAATAATATTATTATTATTTAGTATGTACCTATTCCACTGCAGAAAAACAGCGCGTTCCAAATTTTTTGAGGATAGAGGTGAAAGGTCTCAAATCATTCATTATGATATCCACGATTTACATAAATGATGCAGCCTTCCAATAATATTCTTCTTTCAATAGAAATAAGGTGAGCCTTAAACCTAGATCCTTCATCATTTTGCATCGCTATTGGGCTATTATATCATGAGCGAGTTTGTTACTCAATTCGTTTAATCACCATGTTCTATGTTGAATATGTACAACGGTTTTTAAATTTGAATTATCATATATAATATGATAATAATATTAATTTGAATATCGGTTGATTTAATATGAATTCGAAAAATTATCTTCAGGAATTTCAACCAGAAGTTTTTATCCCTTATAAGAGATATAAAGAAACTCCTGGTTGAAATTCCTGATAATAATTATTCGAATTAATATGATAATATATATAATCGAAAAATTGAATGATTTGTATTAAATCAAAATTTTTTTGTATACAGAGTGTCCCATAGTTTTTTCTTGTTGATAAATTTAATTTTTAATAAATTTATTAACTAAATCAACCAAGGAAATGAATTTATCCACTAAATAAATTTTTAAATAAATTTATCCACTAATTAAAATTCATTTAAAAATTTCCATATATTATAGACAGGAAGCCAATTTTTTTTTGTTAATAAATTTAGTTTTAATAAATTTATTAACTAAATCCACCAAGAAAACAAATTTATCCACTAACTAAAATTTATTTAGAAATTTCCATATATTATAGGCAGGAAACCAAATCTTTTCTTGTTAATAAATTTAATTTTTACTAAATTTATCCACTGATTAAATAAAGTTAGTACGAAAGAAGTGCCTTATTAAAGGAATACTTTGATAGAGTATCTAATACACCTTCTTTATATGTAACAAATTAAATTATTTCTTAAGATTCCAAAAATTTTCGTATTTAGATACTAAAATATAAAAGTAAGCTATGGGACAAACTTTTAGTAGATGTTCTAGACATTATTTTAGGCCAATTCGATCAAAATCACTCAATCCAAAAATGCTTCGGTAAGCAGCTGAAGCTCGTTGAAGATGACCTCGAGGCAAGACATTTTGTCACATGTCTCCTAAACGGCTTCACCAAAATTATTGAAATTTGGAAGTTTGGCTAATTCGAAGAATACGCATCGAATGGTTTGAGTAATTTTTTTCCATGTCAAGCATAGGCGAAGGGTGTTTTTACTGAAAACTTTCTGACTTTTTATGCGTCAAATTCATAAACTATGATATTTATGCTCTTGTGTGATAGCGCCCAGATGCTCTGCTTTTGAGAAAAACTGATTTCGAATTTTCTCTCGGTTTATCACTCAATACACGGCATCTAAAAAATCATAATAAAGTAGGTGAAATATTAATTACACTTGATTTCTATTATCTTATTGAAGCTTTGCGTCATCAAAAATCTGTTACGAAATAATTAAATTTCTTTTTAAAGAACTAATAATGTTGTAATCAAAATTTAAACGATGCCAAATAACATAAAAAAAACTACTATAAAAATGTCAAAAACCTTGCTCTACGTGACCATCGTCGCCCAAAAATTATTTCTAAATGCATTACAGGCTTGTTGAATACATATCCACAGTTGGTCTCGTGTTTCTATCTGTCTTGAATAAAACTTTGATTCTAGGTATCACCAAATACAAAAATCGCAAAGATTCAAATCGGGGGACCTTGCTGGCCAGTGAATTGATCCTCACCTGCCTATCCAATGTTCTTCATATGAATTATTTAAGAAATCTCGAATGTTTCTCGTGGAATGTGCTGGACATCCATTATGCTGAAATCATAGATTTTGACAAACATAGACAATTGTGGTAGTATATTCCGCAAGAAATTCAAATAATTTTCTCCATTTAAGCGATTTGGTAGGTCAACAGGTCCAAGCAAATGTTCACCAACTACTCCTATCCAGATATTCATCGAAAATCTGTCTTGAAAATTGGTTTCTTTCATTTTATTAGGGTTTTCTTCCCAATATGCATAAGACTGAGAATTATGCGTATTGAATATTCTTTGATAAAAGTGGCTTCATGGGAGAATAAAATCAATATTCATTTATTCTATGATTTCTTCATAACCATAGATCTATTAGTTTAACGTTCATAATCAAGAGCGATTTTTGTATTTAGGGATACTTAATTCAAAATAAGCATGAGACAACTTTTAAAACCAATGTAATTAATGGGATAAATTAATACGGAAAATTGTCATTAGTCTTTGCGGCAACATGATGATTTCTGCATAAAAGATCTGCATTCTTTCATGCATTCAAAATAATAGTGTTCACGTATTTTGTAACAATTGTTTTATGGGGTAAAGCTTCAATAAAATAATAAAAATTTAGATAAAGAGGATCGAGTAACAATCCGAGACAAAATTTCAAATTGATTTTTCTCAAAACCTATGCATCTGGTCGATATCACACAGAAGCACCTTTGTGCAAGGAAAAATATCATAGTTTATGAATGTCATGCATAACTTGTGAAAAAATAAAAGGTTAAAAAGTTTTTGATAAAAATAAACTTACCCCTCATCCCCAAATGATACGTCTGTGCTTGACATGGAAAAATATTCCTTCGATGTGTATTTTTGATATTAGCCAAAGTTTAAAATTTTAATACTTTTGATAAAGCCATTTTGGAGATATGTGAAGTGTTGCCTGGACGTTACCTTCAGGGGGCTCCTTAACAAAGTATTTTTTGATGATATGATTTTGGTAGAATCGATCTAAAATAATGTCTAGAACATCGACTAGAAGTTTGTCGGTCTAATTATGGGATAGCCTGTATGAGAAACTATTTTTTCCAACAATATCAAAGAAAAAAAAATCTCTTTATATGAACAAACGATTCTCTTATTGGAGATGAATGATCCGTCTTTACCTCTACGCGATATGATTGTTTCACAAAAATTTTATTAAGAGTGCGGATTCGAGTCGACATTTCAACTCGTGTTCTTGTGGTGGAAAGGGAACTGTTACGACTCTGGGCGTCGCGACGCTCCAATCTTCGCCGCCGCATCTCGCACCTTCGAGCAGACTAGGCGCCAACTGTCAACCGTTCGGCGAGCGTCAGTGTATCAATTTTGTTTTATACGCTGATCGCGAACGCGATTTTATGGTCCCGGAGCGCTCGGTAAGTGCTTTCCGATTGCCCGGATCGACCGAACTGTGCCGCTTGAAACTTCTATATATGAGCATTAGAAGGTGATATTTTTCTGTTTTTTTCTTCCACGAGAGACGTAAATATGGAAATGGACCCGGAAAATTATTCACGAGTGAAAATGAGCCACGGTCCCTTCTGAACTTTTGGTGATCCTTTTGCCTCCGCGATCATGCGACGACAATGAGTGTATGAGGCGCATTCTCGGTCGGTTCTTTTGCTCACGTGTAGAGACGCCTACCTGTCCGGGTCGGGGCGCCGCGACGCCCGACCGAGTGTCAGTTCCCACTTGATAAGCGTCGCCGGCGCCGACACCGACCGGGGACGCGTGGTCAGCGGTCAGCGCTGCCCCATTATCCGCTTAGTTCCGCAAAATTCGACGGATCGACACGGCACTTAGGCGTGACGTCGACCCGTTTTCTTCGGCTATTTTATTCGAATCGTTAAGGAACGCAGGACTGGCTCTTTCTTCCGGAAAAACTCTCATCAACTACGAGTCCTGCAGCCACGCCTCTCGCATTCCCTTATAAATACTCCTTGAAAACACTGAGACCATGTAAATAATGAGTCGGTCAGCAAATGTTGGACGATTTTTTGGTGCAAACAACTTTTTCGAATGGGTTCGCGATTTTGCATCCGACTGTGCGATCTATAAACAAAAATTGATTTCTTCACTCTGAAAGTTATGTTATTGAAATTGAAGTTAGAGGTCCTTCAGGACCTATAGAATAGTTGTTTCTTGGTGTTACAAGTGATTTTTAGTCCTTTCGCCTCTTCTCGATTTTATAAATCTGCAGAAGTGTTTTTAAAAGATGAAAACGATGATTTTCCGCCAGTGCGGCTCTGTCCGCGAACCCTCCATTTGAATCTTTCGGGACATTTTCGATTGCACGGAATTTCCGCCCAATCTCTCAAGCCGAGAGAGCTGAGATAGATAGGGAAAGGCGCCTCGATTCTTGGCGCTGCGAAGGCGTTTTTCACCTCAGCTCGACGTCGTCTGAGGTGCTAGCCAACTTTCTACACCTCGTTCTGATCGTAAATCAGGCAGGGAACATCAGACATGGAAAACCTGATGGCCGCAGGTGGGTCATAAACGCTTTTCTCATATACATAATTTAGACATTAGGTCCCTTGAAGGTGGAAAGTTTTGCGGTATTCCCTTTTCCGGAGTCTTTTCAATCCGTTATCGCCGAACTTGGCGATTTCGTTGATGTTATCGATGTATGACGAATGTTATCTATATAGGTTGCTTGATTGATTTTTTTTCTGGGTCATCATTGAACGGTGCAGAAGAATGTCGATAATTTACTGAGCGATTGATTTTGTTGATAGGTCCAATGAATAAATTCAGAAAGTATGTTTTTATCGGGCCGCTGATGGTGAATTACTGACGACGTCGTCTATTTTTCAAACAAAATCGGTAATCTTTGACAGAGTGGCTGCTGTTCAAGCGCCTTCGGCGCCACTACTCCATCCTCCGCGATCTCCTCAACCGATTTGATATCTGTTATTCCGGGTGTTGAATTGCAAACAAATTCTACTACAGCAACGAATTACAGCAATGAAATCATTTTTTACTTGTTTGAAATGTTTGATGAGAGTCAAAAAATACTTGAACAAACTTGCAGAAATTTCAACAAAAAGAATCCCGGTCTACTAAAAATGACTCGTGGCAAATTCAAAAAATAATTTGACTACTGGCCAAAGGAAAAGATATGGTCACATAATAAAACGCACAATTACAAATTCACTCTGAACCAGCATCTAATTCCACTGGACTATGACAGGCGAGTGACTTTCTGCGAATTTATTGTAGCAAAAACTCATGAAAATCGGCAGTTTTGGAAAGATATCATTTGTACCGATGAATCTAAATCTGATAGAGAAGGAATGCTCAATAGCCAAAATTCTCATTTATGGTCTGATTGCAAACCTAGATGCTACTCACGTATGAGGCTTTCAACAAAAACTTATTGTTAATGTATTTTGTTTGTCGAAAGCTAATCGGTTGGCTTTCAAAATCTATCGCCAAAATTTGTGCAGTGCTCTTTATGTAGACATTTTGAAAACTACAGTCGAGGACTTCTTGGATAACCGGCCTTTGAATGCATTATCCAAGACCTGGTATCAGCTTGACGGTGCTCTATCTCATTCGAGGAACGCTGTAGCTGATGTTTTGAACACATTATTTTATGGGGTTATTTGAAAAGCAAAGTGTACGACAGTCCAGTTGAAACCATAGAAATATTAGAGATACGCGTTCGAAGGGCCGCCCAGGAGGTCACGCCGGTTCGAATTAGTGATGAGGTTCAAGCAGTCCACAAAAAAATTTTGAAATGTTTAGAAGTTGGAGGAGGACATTTTGAGCACTCATTGAGATAATCTCAGTTCTCGATATAAAATCGAATAAAATTAATTTTTTGCTGATCCTCTGTTCATTACTTGAATGTGTCAACCAGAAATTAAAATCAATGAAACAACTCCTACAGTAGACATTTTTATTTATAATGACAATTGTATAAACAAAACAGCAAAATCACTTTTTAAATATTTCCGAATTTACTCCGAGCTATTTCTGGAGAATCAGAATAATTGTTGTAGGATTTTCTGAAAATTGTTTCATTATTCCCTGATTTTCACCAAGTGTAAGTCAAAAATCACTTCAATATTCCAGTTCATTTCACCAATAATTTTTTCAAAATGCAAAGAGTAATTGAGGAACATTTGAAAATTTCTATCACACTAAGTTGATTATGCATTTTTCTCGTTGCCATAGTAATTACATGAAGGAAAATAATCTAAAGCAAGTTCTCCATAAGCACTTAATAAAATTTTCGTTTTTTTGAAATCACCTAAGAACTATGAAGTTGACATAGGAACAATGTACATAAATGTTGTCCACTTTTGGTGTAGCAATTAAACGGTGTTATCAAAAGTTTGCCGTGTTATTTGAAAAACTGAAGTTATCCAACATCTAAATGCCGGCTGTTTGAGATTTTTTTTTCACATATTTTGCTGGATTATTTTTTGTCGTTCGTATTATCAATAATTAGTTTGATCAACCCGGTCTAAAGTGTCCCAGAAGTCGACGTCAAGCCGAAATCTTTTAACAGAGTATGTCATGATAGTCATCAGAAAAATAAAAAAAAAGTAATTTATTCAAAAAATTATAGCCATTTAAAAAAATCTAGAAAATCTACACCCTGTGACGGTCTTTTCCTCCTGTTACTAAAAATATCATCTTCTCTCAATTTTTTTTTTTTGTTATGTAATCTCGAACACTTCGCCTCTGTCACATTAGTCACTTAAAGTGAGAGATCCAGATAGTGACGCTATGAAATCGAACGATTAAGTGAATCATCAATAAATGCAATACTTTGATTTATTACAAACATAACAAATGTTAACCATGAATTAAAATTACAAAAGATGTAAAATGACTCTCTGCGTCTCTGTCACGTTAGCGTCACTATCTGACTCATTCACATTTAGTATTATGACTCAGTCCGTCTCATTCCAACTGGAACTTTAAAATTCACGGCCTAAAGGAGAGCCACGGATACATTATAATCATATTTGAATTAATAAGAAAAAGTAGTTAAGAATATGTTATACTGAAAACATGAAAAAATTACTGCAATTTAAAAAATAAATTAGCAAATCAACATTTTAAAGTCCTTATTAACTGTGCCAACTTTTAAAGTGACTTGCCAAACTTGCATAGTACTTTTTTTTTCAGCATGGGCAGTAGAAACTAGGCAAAGTATTAATTTTGAATCTTTGGATGGACTATAAATTACGTTTAGTTTTTAGCTGGAGCAGTTGACCATAAATTGTTGGCTACAGTTTAAAGACAAAGTGTTCGAAATTACATAACAGAAAATAAATAATTCAAAAAACATGATAATTGTAGTAACAGGAGTGAGAAGTCCGTCACAGGATGTAGATTTTCTAGAGTTTCTTTAAATGGCCATAATTTTTGAAATAGTTCACTTGGGTTTTTTTCTCTTATTTTTCTGATAACTATAATGACTTACTCTCTGAAAAGTTTTCGGCCTGACGTCGACTTCTGGGACAGGCTGTATACTTCGAAGTCACGATTATTCGGACAACGTGATACGTCGAAACACCTTTGCCGATTGTACAAACTTTTCTGAGCATCATCGGCATTTCGACTGATTATGAACTTGTATTATTTCCTTTTTCAAAATTGCAGTCAACAATAAACGAGCATTTTGACGTTTCATACGACGTTTCGATCTTTATACTATCATAAACTTGTATTTGTTTAATTGAAAAATTTTTTCAATACAACTTTTGAGTGTGGTTTGACAATTTGATGATGTTAATAATATTGCTTAGATACAGATCACTGTTTAACAATAACTTTAAAATATTCGATTTTAAATTTTACTTAAATTTTCAATTTTTGTTCTGAAATTGAGAGAGTTTTTTTCTTTTTTGATATATACCATGTCTTTGATTAATCTTTCCTGATAGTTTGATTCTTTATCAAGGATTGTCACATTATTGAAATCAAATTGTAGTTAAATCATGTGAATGTTTACTTAAAGCTGTACATTCATTATTTAATCGCAAAGAGTAATTATGGTTGTAAATTCTTTTATGTAAATATTGTTTTGTTTGTCCAATATATTGTCTTGGACAATTTATACAAGAAATTTCGTATACATGCCATTGAAATGGCATGAATTAGAAGAACATACTACACTAACAAAAGAACAATTTTTAAATGGTACAAAACTTTGTTTGAGTTGTACCTATTTTACATTTGACAAAACATGCTACAGCTAAATATATGGAATAGCGATGGGATCTTCTTTATCACCTCCCATTGCAAATGTAGTAATGGAATATGTTGAAGAAAATATTCCATATAACATACCAATATACAAACGTTTTGTAGATTATATAATACTTTCAATACCAATCAATGAGGATGACAATATATTACAAGCATTTAATAATTACAACAATACAATTAAATTCCCAATAGAAACGGATAACAACAAAACTATAAACTTTTTAGATCTAACTCTCGATTATAATAATGATGAAATCAAAATAAATACAGGGTTTACCAAAAACATAAATTCTGGAAAATATAACAATTTCAATCCAAGTGAACCAAAAATTTTCAAGAAGAATGTTATCGTTGGTTTAATAGGTATATTATTTATTGGGAAACGCAGTCAATATATGTGGATAAGAAAAACTCTTATCCCTTATGGCTCGAGCTTTCGAGGTTTTTTGTTTATTTACCTCTTTATCAAAAGACGGAATCGAGTATCAAATTGTTCCGAAATAGATGGACAAATTTTCATATTTCTGGTTTAATAGATAGAGCAATGAAATTAACTGAACCAACAAAACGCAAAGAACAAATTAATAAAGTCAAAAATATTTTAGTAGAAAACAGTTATCCCATTTTGTTCATAAATAGCGTTATAGAAGAAAGAAAAAACAAAATAAATAATGATTATAATAATAGTGAATTAGATTCTTCTAATATAAAGTATATTAGTATACCATACATTTCAACATTACCTAAAAATAGGTAACATTTTACGTAAATATAATCTTATTCTAACAAATAAACCATACAACAGTCTAAATAGATTTTTCACTAAATTGAAAGATCCTACAGATGAAAATGAACAAACGAATGTAGTATACAAAATTTCTTGTATAAATTGTCCAGGACAATATATTAGACAAACAAAACAATATTCACATAAAAGAATTTACAACCATAAATACTATTTACGATCAAATAATGAATGTACAGCTCTCAATAAAGATTCGCATGACTTGAACCACAATTCTGATTTCAATAATGTAGTAATCCCTGATAAAGAATCAAACCATCAGAAAAGGTTAATAACAAGAGATGATACATATCAAAAATGAAATAAACTCTGTCAATTTTAGAACAGATATTAAAAATTCGAGTATAATTTTTAATAGAATATTTTAAAGTAATTGTTAAACAGTAAGCTGTGATCTGTATCTGAGCAACATTAATAATATCATCAAATTGTCAAACCACACTCAAGAGTTGTGTTGAAAAAAATTTTTTAATCAAATAAATAGAAGTTGATGATCGCATAACGGTCGAAACGTCGTATGAAACGTCCAAATGTTCTTTTATTGTTGACTGCAGTTTTGAAAAAAGAAAAAATACTTGAAAATATCCCAAAAGATGTTATAAAAAAAGAGGAATCAATAAAGATATTCTATAAACTTTTTACGATAAGATGAATGATTAAACCATAAACCGCGAAGAACGATTTTTGTCAGATGATATCTAGTATGGGGTAACATTTTTGTGGGACGAATTTCAATTGATTGCTATTGATTATGTAGAAAATGGAAATTTCATACATGAATTATTCGTATAAGCATAGAAGATTTGATATTTATGAGTGATTTTTCTTTCTTTTTCAGAACTCAATTCGGCACAACCTCTCGTTGCACAATCGGTTCATGCGGGTACAGAATGAAGGTACGGGCAAATCTTCGTGGTGGATGATCAATCCGGACGCGAAACCGGGAAAATCCGTGAGACGACGAGCCGCGTCAATGGAAACTAGTAAGTTCGAGAAGAGAAGGGGTAGGGTGAAGAAGAAAGTGGAAATGCTGAGGAATGGGATAATACACGATACGACACCGAGTCCGAGTTCGTCGATTTCCGAAGGTTTAGATAAATTCCCCGACTCCCCAATTCATAGGTAAGGTGATTAACGATCTTTTCCTCTGTTCCAATCGATTGTTCTATTCGATTTCCAAATATTCTCGATCCCGGGTCGTTAATTATTTTGAAAATCCAGTGGTTAGTTGCAATCGATATGATCTTGAAAAGAATTTTCTTTGTTCGGTCAGTGGTGGTTTTCAACAAAGTCCAGACTTTAGACCGAGAGCCTCGTCAAATACTTCGTCTTGTGGGAGGTTATCTCCAATTCCGTCTGTTGCGGAACTTGAGACCGACTGGAATTCACCTAGGTATAATAGCAACTATAGTCCGGAAATGGCTGGCAACTATTCGCCAGATCAGTTAGCGGGTAATCTTCAACAAGGAATGAAATTAGAGCCAGAATATATTGGGTGAGCCCCCTAGGATAAATTGTGAAGTCTGCTTAATCGTTGGGGTCATAGGTGGTGTTCGCTTTGGCTTCGTTATAAACCCGCTTCAGCTTATCCTTCCGAGAGGAGATTTCGATTCAATCAGATAGCATCATCAAATCATTTCCCACATATTTCAGGTGTCAATTAACGTATGTTGCTCGAACCACTATAAAAAATCCTTCATATCGAACTTATTCCATATTAACGTGCGTGGTCCATGTTCACCCCCCGGTAAATCGGCCTTTTCATTTACTTGAAACAGCTCTCCTCATATTACAGGTATATGAATGGACCAACTCCAACGCAACCGCCCCCACCTTACACAGCCCCTTTCGAACACTTTCCCGGCCGAACCTTGCACGCCACTTCCCCCTATGGAGTAACGCAATGCCCTATTCATAGGATGCAGACGTGCGTCTGTATGCCGTGCAAAGTGGAGGTGAGTTTTTTTCGAGTACACTTCAATTACCTACTTTAAGACATCGATGCTCTTGCGCGTTATTAATTATCGCCGAGGAAGAAACATTAAACTTGAACGAATTAAGTACATATACGAAGGTAGTCTACCTGTCGAGAACGTGGAATTCTTTAAATAATTTTATTATGTCTTAATTACGTCGGGGACGATTATTACCCATGGTGGGATACGATTCTAAAATACCCTCGGTTATAAATTATTCTAAAATGATGATAATAATTAGCCGTTATAAACGATGATTATTTTATTATTACCCAAGTCGTAATGAAAGTATCCATTTCTATTCCATGTATGCAGTAGGTAACGACAGTATGTTGAGTGGGATCGCTCGGAAATTATTATCATGACACTGCTTTATTGCTCCAATGAAATCTGCCGTTATTCTATATCGATATTTCATGGAATATAAAATTATTTTTGAGTGCAATTTGTTGAGTAATAACCGTGATATTGTTAGTGAAATGATCGCTTTGACGTTAATGTTTAACATTGTAGAGAATGTCACCGACGGGAATGTCTCCATCTTACCCGCATTCGGAACCTTCGCCCGATCCTCTCGGAGGTCAATATATACTCAGCAGAATACCAAGGCCGCCATCTACTAGTCCACCGTTAACGCCGCAACCGACGCACACCGGAATCGCCTCGACGATGATGGGCCAGTTGATGGGAGCTTTGAACCAAAACCCTTTAGTAGATGATTTGAATATCGACTTCCACGGAGGTGAGATCTATGGAAACGACTTGGATCGACTATACAAATCCCCTTTCAAGGTTTTGACTGCAACGTCGAAGAACTGATTAAGCACGAGCTGAATATGGACGGCAGTTTGGATTTCAATTTCCAGAATCAGCCTCAAGGCGTTCCTGTACCGCAAGAAGGTCAAACTGTCAGTCAATCGAACGGACCTCCACCCTACTCCGCCTCTGTTACAACGCCATCCTGGGTGCATTAACGACGGGCGTTGAAGGTAAGAGCGAAATCATTTGTGGCCTAAACAAAAAAAATCGATGCTCTTATTCGATTATATATTTCTTTGAATTCAGTTATTTGATCATTAGGGGTGTTCAAAAAGTTAAATAATTGAAAAATCACTATTTCTTCATCAACGTTTCGGGCTGGACCCTTTTTCAAGATTTTACAAATTTGACGGATGTATAAATGACAAGAAAACAAATGCTCAGAAACGGTAAAAAGAAAAAAGAAGAAAAATAGACAGAGACTTGATTTGAGTCATGTGTTATCAAGTAAAAATGAATATATCTTGTGTAAATTTTTAATATCTGTCCTATCGTTTATTGAATATTTATTTTTTCTAATATGAATCATTTCCAGAAATTCTCTTGATTTTTTGTTCTTTTCGAATCTAGGATTTTAACTCCATCGAAATTGAATGTGTGTTTTAATGTTTGTGTATGTTTATGTAAAGCTGTTGGTAATTTGGAGTATTTGTGTCCGTTTAATCTGTCTCTTAGTTTTTGTTTTGTTTGTCCAATATATACACTTTCGCAGTCTTTACATGGAATTTCGTATATGATGTTTGATTTGTCTTGAATTGGTGTTAGTGATTTTAATTGTGTGAAAAGGTTTTCTATTCTCAGATAACGAATCCACATATTATATAACACAAAAAAAGCATACACAAAAGATCCTACATCATACATTAAAAATCTTTCCGAAAAAATTGAAAATATTTTCAAACCATATGAGAATATCAAAATTGCTCACAAACCAAATATCCAAATAGAAAACTTTTTCACAAAATTAAAATCACTAACACCAATTCAAGACAAATCAAACATCATATACGAAATTCCATGTGAAGACTGCGAAGGTGTATATATTGGACAAACAAAACAAAAACTAAGAGACAGATTAAACGGACACAAATACTCAAAATTACCAACAACTTTACAAAAACATACACAAACATTAAAACACACATTCAATTTCGATGGAGTTAAAATCCTAGATTACGAAAAGAACAAAAAATCAAGAGGATTTCTGGAAATGATTCATATTAGAAAAATTAAATATTCAATAAACGATAGGACAGATATTAAAAATTTACACAAAATATATTCATTTTTACTTGATAACACATGACTCAAATCAAGTCTCTGTCTATTTTTCTTCTTTTTCTTTCTACCGTTTCTAAGCATTTGTTATCCAATAGTTTTCTTGCTATTTATACATGCGTCAAATTTGTAAAATCTTGAAAAAGGATCCAGCCCGAAACGTTGATAAAGAAATAGTAATCTTTCAATTATTTAACTTTTTGAACACCCCTAATGATCAAATAACTGAATCCAAAGAAATATATCTTAAAGGAGTAAATTTCATCAATAAAGATTATATATTTCTAATGTCGCATTTTAAGTTTGATATATACAGATGAAATTATATTTCCACCTGAATCTGCAATTTTGGAGAAGCACCTATGCGCCCCGATCACTTAATTCGCCCCGCTCTATACAGTGTGTCCGGGAAAATTTACGGATCTATCGGATTCAGATAGAACATTAAAAAATATGGTGACAAGTTTCCATACATTTTTTTCCTAGCAGCCCTCCCTACGGAGGTACGGCCCCCTTAAGGACGCCACTGGTAATCAATTTTTCTCTTAACTTTCAAAGTGGATTTTTTTAAATCTTGTTTTTTTTTGTCGTAATTAAATAACCTAAACTAAAACGTTTCTGTTCCTGGAATGTCTTTTGTAACACACTTTGCTGCAGACAAAAAAAATTAGAAATCATGGTTTCTCTTTAATAAAAATAAAACATTAATTTTTTTCTTTCGAAAACAGTTGATTTTATCGACAATGAACAAGAGTACTGTTTCTTTAGCTTAATGTTTAAAGTATTCAGATTTATTTTTTTAAACTCCTCATCATACAGGCTGTTAAAAAGGTAAGCAATAAAATGTACGACCTAGTCCGCCACTGATAAACTAAGAAAGCTAATTATGTTTTAAGGGCAGTATTTTAAGAGGTCCTTACTACTGTTTATCTTATTAAATTTTCATTGAATTATATTAAGGAGTTTAAAAGTTATTCAAGAAAAATTGATTACCAGTGGCGTCCTTTAGGAGGCCGTACCTCCGTAGGGAGGGCCACTAGGAAACAAATTTATGAGAACTTGTCATCTTATTTTTTAATGTTCTATCTGAATCCCTACATTTTCCCGGACACCCTGTATACGATCACCTCTTAAGTCAGCGTAGGAGTATCAAATTTTTCTCTAATATCACGAAAATCGTTAGGAAAATTGAGAGAATATAATGCGATCGATTTTCGATGTGAATGTCACGGTGTGAAAGAAAGTGGTTTTTGTGCTACAATCGAAGCGTGACGATAATATAAGATTTTGAAGTGTGCTGATGATTATTTGCATATTTCTTTTTGAATCAATTATTTATATTTTAGAATGTGAAGTAATTTTTTTTCGTTTATTTTTGTGCCTTATTTTATTATTCTATTTCATTAAGAAGTAATCTTCTCTCTATTATAATTTCAGTTTATTTTTTTCACAGTTTTTCATTTTGGCTGTGCTCAAACCACAGCGATGATATACGGTTGAAAAGTATGGTGTGAATAATATATGATGTTGTTGAAAATGCGTTTAGAAATTTCAATTTCTTTTCAAGTATTTGTATTGACAGTAATTTCGGTTTGATTTATTTTTTATGCTACGAGCAACATTTATTATTATAGGAGTAAGTCTTCACTACTATTATAACTTCATCAAGAAGAAATGTATTTTTCTTTTATAATTTTTTTTTCTCCCTATAATATTTTTCTTTATAAAAGGAATTGAAGATCTGTTAAATTTCCATTTTGGGAATCGTTTTTTTGGCCATTTTGGCTGTGCTCCAATCACAGCGATGATATACGGTTGTAAAGTGTCGACGACGTCGTTTGGTGTTGTCATAAACATTGCTTTTCGATTTATGAAGTATTGAAGGATGCAGTTATCTCTCTTTCATTTTTTTTATGTTATAATAATCATTAATGTAGGTTGACAAAGGTGTTCTCTTCTATTCTATTAATTGGGCTGTGTCAGTTTTGCTTTCTGCAAACGACAAATGACTCAAAACAAGAATCAAACTAAATCGTTGCTGAGGTTATATAACTGTCAATAAAACTGCTGCCTGAGCGAAAAATGTTTGTCTTTCTCGATGAATCGCAACTACCATCATCACCATTTAACACCACTACAATAATAATAAAATAATAATAATAAATAGCAAAAGATTGCTCGCATCATTTGAGGAACACTTCTAGAAAATCGTCGCGTCGTCCGACCTCCGAGATATAGGCAGAAAGCAAACAATTTCGCGTTTACGAATTTTTTTCTCCAAGAAGGGCGGAAGCTACATAATCGAATGGCAGGCAAAAAACAAAGAACTGTCTTTACCCTTTCCGAAAACGTATCTCGCGTCTTCCGATCGTACGTACGGGCTGTGAAAATTCCTCAAAAATGAGCGATTTCCGGTTTTTCGCGAAAACATCGAATTAGGTTCGGGATCTGAGATCATGAAAAAATACCCACGATAAAATACCGTTCTTTGCGGACCGTCCGAGCGCCCTTTTGACCCCCTAGCTTCCTGAAAAACGTCATCAAAAATTCGCAAAAAAAAAACGCGCCGTCGCCGATAACTCGATAACGGCCAAACCGTTCAAATAGACGTCGACGTTATCACTGCGACGTCCCGCCGCCTCGATGTAACGCTACCACCGTAGTAATATAGCGGTTATACAACCGTCTATAACAATTCTATTTGGTATTTGTAGTCTTTCTATCTTCAAAATTGAACCACCTCAATTAAAACTCAGTATGTAAATTTTCTGGCGATTAGTCGTCGAGGTAGTTTTAATTGCTCTATTTTTTTTCTCTTCACTAAGTGCGAACTCATTTATCTATAATCTTTGCGAATGATAATGATTCTTATGTTGATGCTATTGTGGTGAATTTTGTTTGAATCTGCGTAAACTCGCAAAGTTTTCCGTTAAACTTGATTGACTCGAAGAAATTGCAAAAAAAAAAAATCTATCACTGCCCGTCTTCTCAATGTACATTTTCGATCAATCTGTCGAGTCGAGCAGTCTAAAACGGTTTGTCACTGATGAAGTGCCTTAGTTCCATGTTTGAAGAATGTTTATCAACTCTATGAATGCGAAACGTATCTACAGACTATTCGTGTTTTATTCAATAATTGTGCAAATGATGGCAGTTCTACAAGTAAAAGTTGAGAGGCGTGAACCATTGGTGTGCGTTTTGGCGAAGGCGCCGCGGAAATAAAGCGTTTGAAGTGTTCCCCTTTATAATGATAAATAATGAAAACTTCGTTTACGAAGACGCTTCACGACCTCCTTTCGTATCGCGTATTACTGGCGCGAGCACCCCATCTAGTTGAAGTTGCGAAATTTAGCGAATTCTCCACTCGAAGCCCCAAAATTAGAAGTCATCAATTAGTCTTCTGGACGGGAAGTTTGGTAAGAAGGGGGATTAAGAAGTCTGTCGAATTTTAATAATTCTCGACTGCCGTCATATAACTTTAACCGCCATCACACATTTTACTGCTCAATTATGCACCTCGCACAGGGCACTTGTCAGCTTATCAGAGAAGGCTGAAATTGTCAGCTCTTTAAATTTTATATTCAATTTCTCCAGATAGAAATTTGATTACGGCTGCCATCGGAAACGATGGACGACTGCAAGCCCGTTTTGCCATTCCGAAACAAGGGGCATAAAATTTCTCCGTCAATTAAATAAGGAATATTAAGTGGGCAGAATCTTAATATTATAGGGTTTTTTCGTCGCGACAGATGGTACACCAAACTTTTTCCGCAAAGACGTTCTTCCCATAAATCGAGCTCGGGATATGAAGGGTTATTTTTCTTCTACCCGGCATATCTATTTCAACCTCTGGAATGGTAAAAAGGAGCTTGTTTGAATTTTTGCCTCTTGGATGCCAACTTTTGCGAATTTTACTACACGCGGCCGAAAAAGAAACCAGACTGGCCTTCTCTTTTATTTTCGTCAGACCTCTTAGATATCTACAGGCGTATCAAATTTTTCTTTAATGTCACCAAAATCGTTACGAAAATTGGGAGAATATAATAATAATAATAATAAGAGGTTTATATTTAAATTAAAAAATATATAGGTACGTAGCTATTCTTACACCTAACCATCAACAAATATTTGAAAACTAATGAAAGAGAAAAAAGAGAATATTATGACAATTTCCCGAAGAACATATTATTTAATTAAAATAACATATAATTGGTAATTCATTTTCAAATCAATCAGACGCTCGCAATTTTTTTTTGGAAATGCGTACGGAGATGCACAGCTCAAACCTTCAGCTTCCTCATGCTGTATGCTTTTTTTTTCAATATGAGGATTGAGGCTGCCCTTACCGAAAATAATCCTCACTTCCATCGAAAAAAATTAATCATCCTCAATTTAAGTGACTTATTCCTAAGGTTATCATCTTTGGGAGTAAAGATTCGTATTCTACATGAAAAAACGAAGAAATTCACTTATTTCATCTTTTTTCAAAAACCTCTCATTCTGTGCGGAAGTTGAGCGAGAAGAATTTCCGAATTTTCAACCTTTTAGGGGCTGAAACTCGTTTCTGGGGTAGGATAACAAAAAAAACATAAGAAAAAAAGTATTCATTTTTTCGGTTCAAACACAAATTTTTTTTTTAATTAATTATTTTATTGAAAACATAATTGGAATTTCGGAAAAAATGGTAAAATTGATGTTGGAGTGTTTATTACAGTTCAAACATTGTTGTCGTAATTCAAAGATATGCTAAGACTGTTTTTTAAAATCATGTTTATTATACTTTATATAATGAAAAAAGGTAAGACGAAAAAAAATCTTGCCAAAGCAAAATTTCGCGATGTTACTTGTCAGATTCA
Source organism: Novius pumilus (assembly GCA_020654155.1). Classification (NCBI taxonomy): domain Eukaryota; kingdom Metazoa; phylum Arthropoda; class Insecta; order Coleoptera; family Coccinellidae; genus Novius; species Novius pumilus. The sequence goes on from JAIFOV010000472.1 coordinate 8,890,066, forward strand.
TCTGGCATCGAAGAAAAATATTATTTTTGCACGTTACATTTTTGACGCCCCATTCTCGTGAATAACGAACACGACTTTGCATCCTTTTTGAAACCCAAGTGATTTTTCCCAATTTTACCATTCTTTCCGAAATTATGTTTCTAATAAAATTTTCGGCTGGAGATAAAAAAATTGTGTTTAATTCGAAAAAATGAATGCTTTTTTCTCTTATGTTTTTTTTGTTGTCCTACCCCAGAAACGAGTTTCAGCCCCTTGAAGGTTAAAAATTCGGAAATTTTTTTCGCTCAATTTCCGCACTAAATGAGAGGTTTTTGAAAAAAATTGTAATAGGAGAATTTCTTCGTTTTTTCATGCAGAATACGAATCTTTACTCCCAAAGATGATAAGCATAGGAATAAGTCACTGAAATTGAGGATAATTGATTTTTTTCGATGTGAGTGAGCATTATTTTCGGTAAGGGCAGTCTCAATATTTATATTGAAAGAAAACAGCATACAGCATGAGGAAACTGAAGGTTTGAGCTGTCGTTTCCACCAAGGTGCATCTCCGTACGCATTTTCAAAAAAAATTGCGAGAGTCTGTTTGATTTGAAATTGAGTAATATAAGTAAACTATTTCCTGTTTATTTTGGATAAACAAAAATTTTTGGAAACTAAAAAAAAATAAAATATACCAGGCAAGAACGAAAGATTTTGTTTCGTTTTTTGAACGTTATAAATGGTTGTAATGGTTTTTGGATATGAATTTCAAGGGATGAAAAAGAGTGTTTTTTGGGCTATGATCGGAGCGTAGCGATAATAGATTTCGAAGTGTGCGGATGATTTCAACTTTTTTTTGTCTAGTATTCATATTGAAGAATACGAAGTAATTTCTTCTTTGATTATTTTTCATGCTATATTCTTTTATTCTCCTCCATTATAAAGAAATATTGTTCTTATAATAAAAAAATCTGTAAATTTATTTTGGAACTTTTATTTTTTTCGTCATTCAGCTTTGCTCGAACCAATGCGAGGATATACATTTGTCAAGTGTGGTGTAGATGAAAGAAACAGACTAATTTGACTCTGCTAATACCAGAACGGGAGGTATATGCTTGCAAATGGTCAGTGGAACATATCAGATGCATAATGAAGGTTAGAAATGTTACCAATTTCAATCATGATTCATTTTGTGACTGAAAAAATTGTAATTATAATAAAAATTAAAAAGTTCTATTTTTTGAAATTGTTCTTAAACTTATCGGAGTGGAACTGATATTCCTACTATACGTAAAATTACGGAACTTAGCGCACGTTATCTAAAAAACAGACGTGTTTATCTCAATATAAACTTGATTCAGACAATAATCGTTTTTTCATTGAACAAACGAACAGTTCAATGCTATGTAATGAAAGAGATCGAAACGTATAGCGCTTCTAGTCTCGAAGAGTTTACTATCCGAAATGCTTTCGTCTTTTCAAAACAAGGACAATACATGGCGACTGATTCGGACGGTCGCGTTTCGTGCTAGGTGCCCAAGTTAAGCACACCAAACCAATTATTTTTGCGTAGGTATCTCATCGATTTTCTTGGAAACGGTAGGGCATAGCTAAAAACAGTGAGAGAAGGAATTGTTCATGAAATTACGGTGAAACGTTCGGCGAAAGATCGGAAGCGGTGCAATCATTAGCAGCCGAGCTATCACTTTTCGAAAAAACGGTGCTTTCAGAAAGTTTCAAAATTTTTTTCTCAGAAACGGTTCATTTTAGACAGGAATAGCAGGCGAGGCGATTGTAGCCCCATTCGATAGCAACCGAATGGTAAAAAACTCTAAGCGTTGGTGATTTTAGAAATTGAGTTATATTTGAAAATGTTGAAAAAATCTTTGGCATTATTATGACTTGAATTGGTTTTGCTCCAAAAGGGAAACTTGTTGCACCTTCATCGACAAAGAAAATAAGAATCTTTTAATGAAAATTTGGGAGCGTTATGCTATGCATAAAATATTCGGCGAAACCGTAAATATTTGAGATTTGAAATGTTTCTGTCAGAATCTGTGGATACCACGTTTCAGGTTTTTCACAAAAAAAATCCAATTGAGATTTTCTTTGATATGAAAAAGTTTCATGTTGCTGTCCGGAATAGTTTTGGAGTTATCCAGACTAAAAGAAAAAAATTCAAATATTTCTTTACTTTTTTGATCAAATCTCAAAAATTTTTGTCGAGTCGCCCTTCTTTTACTCATTCTACCCGAAAATTATGTTTTGAGGTATATTTCTACCGAATCGCGAACTCTTAGCTCGGAAAATAAGGTCGCCAAATTTCCAAAAATCTTGTAGTTTTTCGAGTATATCTGGAGAATTAGTTTTCCGGTTGCGATAAACTGAGGAATCGAACCTGGAGACCATTGATGTCCATCTTTTCGTAAAATTTCGTCGTTCTACGCAGCGCCGGTTAGCCTGCAACACACACACACATACTCGGTCGCGTAACGACGGCAAAGTATACGGCTTTATAAAAAACTTCGCACGTATGACTGGTAGTTTTATAACTCGCAATTAGAGGTGCCATTAGGCCAAATGCCCAATATTCGGCCATACTTCTCATGAGTGACGGATTTAAACTCAACTTGGCCGAATATTGCCAACTATTCGGCCGAATACTGAATAGCGAAAAAAGTGGAAGAATAAGATAATTTTGTCCGGAAACTGATAAAAATTGGTGACTACTGAAAAAAAAATCTTTTCACTAGAAATCCGGAACGAATTTAATTGGACGTCTAAAAGAAAGCAACTCGAATTTCGAAGAAAAATTTCTCACCAAGAATATAACAAAATTCTGTGATACTCATCAAGTTCAACAACTGAATTTTTGGATTAACCTCCACACTTTCAGAGTATTTGTTATATTTATTGAAAGATTATCGACATATATCGTCGCAATTTGGCGTTATATTAATTGAATGACGTTAGAAGTCATTAGTTGAAATTTGTAGAGCTGCGATCAATCGATTCCGCTTGGGCAGTTAACTGAATGGCTAATCCCGGAGCCCGGCGTTTATTAAAATGTAAATGGATCGTTGATTCTGTTATTTATCTTCCGTTCGAACGCTCAAATAATCGAGATGATTATTAGGTTTTAGAAGTGGACGGAGTGCGAACGGAAAAGGATACCTGGATTATCGGATTCCATTTTGATGGGCGATTCGTCCTTCTCATTTGGTAGACAACAGACATCCCAGTCCGGTCTCGGAAGAAACGACGACGTGTAGTATGTTTCCAGGAAACTAGTAGATCCCGAGGGGTGCCGATAAAAAAACGTAACGCCAAATTAGAAATGCCCGGTAGATTGATTATCGAATACCGAATTCAAAAGGTTCGGTGGACATGCCAATAAAATGAGCGATGACTAGTCTCCTTCCACCCTGTCCTAGTGCGTTATATATCTCAATCTACTATCGCACATCTCTATATATCAATTTATCTGTCTTTCCGAAGGTTTTATGCTTAGACATTAATCTTTGTGAGTGCTCCAAGATCGTTCTTCTCTTTATAAACTCTTACCAACATAAACAGACATTTCAATGTCATAGATTATGCAAATTCGTTGTAACCGTATTCGAAATACGATTTTAAACTTCGCCCCGTTTTGCATTTCCTGAGATTTATTGCGAAAAGAACTTTGAAATGACAAATGGCAGCATACATGTTTTTCGAAAATCATTGTACGTCTCTAACGATGTGAACGGCTCAGTCTCGCTATAACGCTCGAAAAATCACGCAGGAGGCAACGAAAACAAGTTGTTGATAACGCCAATGTGAAATTCCGATGCACTGATTTATATCGGATTGAAATGGAAAAAATTCAGTTCATTCTACTCCATATTTACATCGGCCCTTTGAGGCTCGGCATAATAATTTTTTTGCCAAAAAGCCATAAGTTAACATGGTTACGTTACGATCAAGACGGAGGATTATTCTAAATGGTAATGACATCAAAAGATTTATCGTGCATGCCAAGTTGTTCCGTCCTCTTTCGGGGTAGGTTCGGGCGCCATAGAGTAATATTAATTTGCGGCCTACAATATTCAGCGACGGAATTAAAAGACGGTTATCGCTTTCAAAGCAGGGAAATTACCATTCATTTCCCGAAAGATGGCCGAGACCTACATTGAGCCGCGGAACTTGGTGTGAGTGCAAGAAAACCGTTCACTACAAAATGAATTATTCGGGAATTAGTAATTTGTCACGTTTTATTGCGCGATTTTTCAAATATTTGCTTTCCGTGCCATGGAAAAACAGTACTCAAGACCTGTTACCTGAAAAATACGATAATGGGAAATGTACATTTCATGAACAGAATCTAATATTGTTTGGACTGCCTGAAATAGACATCCAAACATCTTTACAAATATAACGTGCAACAAGTTGGAACTCGGGTCGTTTCCGTCTCTCGTAGCAAAATTATTTTGTTTTGCCACTTGCCGGCGGATTGTTTGTAGAGCGAACGGAGAGAGCACTGGTTCAAGAAGTCATGAATGGAACGCTTACAACCAAACAACTACTTGTTACGCCGACCATTTCGTGTCTTAAATATAAACAAGTCTAGTGTGCATGTTTACTACGTCGTTTTCTTCTAACGCCGGCAGGGTTCGTCCAAAATTTATAGGCAACGTGTGGATCATTCAATCGGGACTATTCTCATTCAACAATCTGCCGCCGGATTTTCGTCTATTTCTTTTGTGCAGTTACACCTACAGGAAAACGGACATATCTGAAATAGACGGAAATAGAACAAGGTTTTCTACGGCGTCACCGCTTGTTTTGCTGCGGCTACGTCACCGAACTCGTCCTTTTCTTGTGGGTGAATATAATACGTCGTACTTCAACGTTGATTAATAGATGTATTTTGAATGTTTCGAACGATGCTACCAAATTAACTTAGTAACTTATGGAAATCAGCGAATCAATGTACGATAACACAAATTACTATTCAGGTATGGAAAGTTCACTGACGTGCTTCCGAATTCACGTTCATAGAAATTTTCATACACCCACCGAAATTAGCATTTCAACGGTAAATATTCAAATTAAGTGGATTTTACAACGCGTTGTGTCCTATCAAAAGGGTGGGAAAGAGAAGCATATGTTGCTGGTAATTGTCTGCAACCGTCACTACACTTCACGCAGTGTTCAGACTGCAATTGATAGATAATTAATTTTAAACGTTCAGTGTTTGAATGAAAAATAATGTTTCAGTGCAAACGAAGTATAGTGACCGCGAAAACGTGAATCAATTCGTCATCATTCATTTGATTTAATTCGAAAGCATTTTCCACATGGATCAAATGTATTTTATCCGAACGTAAAATAACACAGTTGTAGGAAATAGTGTTGGCTCCCTCAATAACAAGTCGTTTACTTTGAACGGCACACTTGAGTGAATGGTAACGTGCCGCTCACTCAAGCGAATGAGCATCTCCTTCAAATTAAAAACAACGACACACTGGGAAAGAGCGGCTCATTTGGAAAGAGCGGCTCATTCCGATCGAGCGGCACCTCCAGTCTGAACGACTACTTGGAAATGTTTTGTCCAATTATGACCGATTCAATATAAGTTTCAATGTAATGTGATGCTTTCGATTCGAGTTAGATTTGAAGGCGTGTTCTAAAAATCTATGCTGTTTCGCAGTTTGAATGAAACCATTAAACTCGATCGATAAAACTTTTGAGTGAAAAAATCCGAATCAAACTTCATGAGGACACTTTTCAAGATTTTTGATTCGACGGAAATTAATACTAATATGCTCATCGTAAATGGAATACGCTGTATATTATTTCATATTTAAATTTTACATATATCGAATTTCAGACTCATTTCATATATAAGTGATGATGGACATGTAGCTATGTTTTATCATTTGCGAGATATTTTGGAGGTGTTTTTGAGATAAGAAATCATAAACTATTTTTCCGATATATTATCATCTTGAAATTAGTAAACAGTTGAAAAAAAATACCACATTTCATAATGAAGCGAACGAATGAGACGATGCAGTTGCAGTATCGGTCGTTCGATCGTTCGTTTCGCATGAACTGAGCGTGTCGTGGCACTCAGTATTGTTCGTTCGTTCAAAATATCGAACTATGAAATACCACGCTACACATTGTGGCGTAGCTCACTGTACGGTACAATACTTTGAACGAACGACACTGAACGGCATATTTGGGTGAGCGTAGCGAAAATATCCGGCCCACTTTAAATGAACGTACGACCCAACACTACTTTCGACACGGTTGTAGGAAATAGTGTTGGGTCGTCCAATAATGAGTCGGTCACTTTGACCGGCACACTTGAGTGAACGGTGGTAACGCTCCGCTCACTCAAGCGAATGAGCAGCGCCTTCAAATTGAAAGGAACGACACATTGGGAAAGAGCAGCTTATTTGGAAAGAGCGACTCATTTGGAAAGAGTGGCTCATTCCGATCAAGGGGCACCTCCAGAATGAACGACTCCTCGGAAATGAAAGGTTTTTGTCCAATTATGACCGATTCAATATAAGTTTCAATGTAATGTGATGCTTTCGATTCGAGTTAGATTTGAAGGCGTGTTCTAAAAATTTATGCTGTTTTGCAATTTGAATGAAACCATTTAATTCGATCGATAAATCTTTTGAGTGAAAAAATTCGAATCAAACTTCATGAGGACATTTTTCAAGATTTTTGATTCAACGGAAATTAATACTAATATGGTCATTGCAAATGGAATACGCTGCATATTATCTCATAATTAAATTTTACATATATCGAATTTCAGACTCATTTCATATATAAGTGATGATGGACCTGTAGCTATGTTTTACCATTTGCGAGATATTTTGGAGGTGTTTTTGAGATAAGAAATCATAAAATATTTTTCCGATATATGATCATCTTAAAATTAGTAAACAGTTAAAAAAAAGTATTTCATAATGAGGCGAACGAATGAGACGTACAAAGCAAACGACGATGCAGTTGCAGTATCGGTCGTTCGATCGTTCGTTTCGTATGAACTGAGCATGTGGTGGCACTCAGTATTGTTCGTTCGTTCAAAATATCAATCTATGAAATGCCACGCCACACAGTGTGGCGTAGCTCACTGTACAGTACAATACTTTGAACGAACGACACTGAACGGCATATTTGGGTGAGCGTAGCGAAAATATCTGGCCCACTTTAAATGAACGTACGACCCAACACTACTTTCGACACGGTTGTAGGAAATATTGTTGGGTCGTCCAATAATGAGTCGGTCACTTCGACCGGCACACTTGAGTGAACGGTGGTAACGCTCCGCTCACTCAAGCGAATGAGCAGCGCCTTCAAATTGAAAGGAACGACACATTGGGAAAGAGCAGCTCATTTGGAAAGAGCGACTCATTTGGAAAGAGTGGCTCATTCCGATCAAGGGGCACCTCCAGAATGAACGACTCCTCGGAAATGAAAGGTTTTTGTCCAATTATGACCGATTCAATATAAGTTTCAATGTAATGTGATGCTTTCGATTCGAGTTAGATTTGAAGGCGTGTTCTAAAAATTTATGCAGATGAATATTCAATGAGCTGTTTTGCAGTTTGAATGAAACCATTAAACTCGATCGATAAAACTTTTGAGTGAAAAAATCCGAATCAAACTTCATGAGAACACTTTTCAAGATTTTTGATTCAACGGAAATTAACACTAATATGGTCGTTGCAAATGGAACACGCTGTATATTATTTCATATTTAAATTTTACATATATCGAATTTCAGACTCATTTCATATATAAGTGATGATGGACCTGTAGCTATGTTCTACCATTTGCGAGATATTTTGGATGTGTTTTTGAGATAAGAAATCATAAAATATTTTTCCGATATATTATCATCTTGAAATTAGTAAACAGTTAAAAAAAGTATCACATTTCATAAGGAAGCGAACGAATGAGACGTAGAAAGCAAACGACGATGCAGTTGCAGTATCGGTCGTTCGATACGGTACGATACTCTGAACGAACGACACTGAACGGCACATTTGGGTGAGCGGAGCGAAAATATCCCACCCACTTTAAATGAACGTACGACCCAACACTACTTTCGACACGGTTGTAGGAAATAGTGTTGAGTCGCCCAATATTGAGTCGTTCACTTTGAACGGCACACTTGAGTGAACGGTGGTAACGCGCCGCTCACTCAAGCGAATGAGCAGCGCCTTCAAATTGAAAGGAACGACACATCGGGAAAGAGCAGCTCATTTGGAAAGAGCGACTCATTTGAAAAGAGTGGCTCATTCCGATCGAGCGGCACCTTCAAAATGAACGACTCCTCGGAAATTAAAGGTTTTTGTCCAATTATGACTGATTCAATATAAGTTTCAATGTAATGTGATGCTTTCGATTCGAGTTAGATTTGAAGGCGTGTTCTAAAAATTTATGCAGATGAATATTCAATGAGCTGTTTTGCAGTTTGAATGAAACCATTAAACTCGATCGATAAAACTTTTGAGTGAAAAAATCCGAATCAAACTTCATGAAGACACTTTTCAAGATTTTTCATTCAACGGAAATTAATACTAATATGGTCATTGCAAATAGAATACGCTGTATATTATTTCATATTTAAATTTTACATATATCGAATTTCAGACTCATTTCATATATAAGTGATGATGGACCTGTAGCTATGTTCTACCATTTTCCAATTATGACTGGTTCATAACATGGGTTTCAATGTAACGTGATCCTTTCGATGCAAAGTAATGTTACAAAGCATGTTCTGAAAATTTATGCTCATGAATTTTCAATAACCTGATGAAATGATTCAATTCGATCGATATGAGGAAAATTTTGAGTGAAAAAATCCGACAATTTCGGGGTAACTCAAACTTCATGAGGGCACTTCTCAAGATTACGTGATTATTGCTTCTAACGGAAATCGATACTAATATGGTTATTTCAAATGGAATACGCTGTATTTTACATATATCGAATTTCAGAGTTATTTCATATATAGGTGTATGTTTTATCATTTGCGAGATATTTTGGAAAATAAGTTGAAAAGGTGTTTTTTAGATAGGAAATAATAAAAAATTTTTCCGATATATGTATTATCATCTTGAAATTAATAAATTGTGGAAAAAAATAGGACCTTCAATTATGAAGCGAACGAGTGAGAAGTTCAGAGCAAACGACGATGCAATTTCAGTATCGTTCGTTCGATCGTTCGTTTCGTATGAGCTCAGCGTGTCGTTCGTTCGTTCAAAATAACGAACTATGAAATGCCACGGCACACTCACTATACTGTTCGTTACTTTGAACGAACGAACGACACTGCACGGCACGTTTGGGTGTGCGGAGCGAAAAGAGCCGGCACACTTTAAATGAACAAACGACCCAACTAGTTGGACATCTGTGAAGCATACACCAACAACGCTCACCCAAACATGCCTTGCAGTGTCGTTCGTTCGATCATTCGTTTCGTATGAGCTCAGCGTGTCGTTCGTTCGTTCAAAATAACGAACTATGGAATGCCACGGCACACTCACTGTACGGTTCGTTATTTTGAACGAACGAATGACACGCTAAGCTCATACGAAACGAACGATCGAACGAACGACACTGCACGGCATGTTTGGGTGAGCGTTTTTGGTGTATGCTTCACAGATGTCCAACTAGTGTTGGGTCGTTTGTTCATTTAAAGTGTGCCGGCTCTTTTCGCTTCGGACACCCAAACGTGCCGTGCCGTGTCGTTCGTTCGTTCAAAGTAACGAACAGTACAGTGAGTGTGCCGTGGCATTCCATAGTTCGTTATTTCGAACGAACGAACGACACGCTGAGCTCATACGAAACGAACGATCGAACGAACGACACTGCACGGCATGTTTGGGTGAGCGTTTTTGGTGTATGCTTCACAGATGTCCAACTAGTGTTGAGTCCTTTGTTCATTTAAAGTGTGCCGACTCTTTTCGCTCCGCACACCCAAATTTGCCGTGCAGTGTCGTTCGTTCGTTCAAAGTAACGAACCGTACAGTGAGTGTGCCGTGGCATTCCATAGTTCGTTACTTTGAACGAACGAACGACACGCTGAGCTCATACGAAACGAACGATCGAACGAACGACACTGCACGGCAAATTTGGGTGTGCGGAGCGAAAAGAGTCGGCACACTTTAAATGAACAAAGGACTCAACACTAGTTGGACATCTGTGAAGCATACACCAAAAACGCTCACCCAAACATGCCGTGCAGTGTCGTTCGTTCGATCGTTCGTTTCGTATGAGCTTAGCGTGTCATTCGTTCGTTCAAAATAACGAACCGTACAGTGAGTGTGCCGTGGCATTCCATAGTTCGTTATTTTGAACGAACGAATGACACGCTAAGCTCATACGAAACGAACGATCGAACGAACGACACTGCACGGCATGTTTGGGTGAGCGTTTTTGGTGTATGCTTCACAGATGTCCAACTAGTGTTGGGTCGTTTGTTCATTTAAAGTTTGCTGGCTCTGTTTGCTCCGCTCACCCAAACGTGCCGTGCAGTGTCGTTCGTTCGTTCACAGTAACGAACTATGGAATGCCACGGCACACTCACTGTACGGTTCGTTACTGTGAACAAACGAACAACACTGCACGGCACGTTTGGGTGAGCGGAGCGAACGGAGCCGGCACACTTTAAATGAACGAACGACCCGACACTAGTAGGATTGAAAATGAATATTGTTTTAGTTTTGAATGAGAATTGTGATTTATTAAAAACCATCAACAGTTTCCACCGATTCGTGCTCGTTTTTTCATTTCAGACTTACTCACACGTCTCGTCATTTTTTTCAAATATATATTCGTGTTGATTGATATCGCATCATAATCAGATAGTTGTCGGTAACAAGCTCATCCTTTCGTCGTGGCTTGTTACGGTAACAGATCAAAGTTGCGCAGGAAAAGTGGAAAGGGGGCCGAAGGGACCGTTGTGGGGTTTTCTCGTGCAACGCGAGCGTTCAGCCACAATGCGAAGCAATCAATTACGATTGACGATTGGTGGGGAGATATAGACGAATTCCCGGAAGATGTCGTTAGAATCCGAAACCGTTTGTCATTTATTGTGTCGGAAATCCATCGATTGTTTCCATTACCTCCCAAATTACCCGTCGAGTTGCAATTTATTAACGCGCATCAAGTCAGATTCCGTAACGAACACGATTTACTAGAAATTTCAACGGCTATTCGGCATGCGACTTCTCGTGTCATCAATTAAATTTTTGCGCAAATCGAGTAAGCGAGAATTTTCATGTAAATCACTCGAAAATATGTAATATTTGAGTGCATCAAAATCAAAGGATTCACATATACACGTACAATCGTGTAAAAATCACTTTTTACGATGTTGACTCCGACCTGATCAGTATCACCTTCGTCCGGATATGAATCTTGGAGAACATTCCGGGGGCAAGCATATATAATAAGAAGAAACTTCTTTGAACAAAGATGCGGCATCCAAATAACGTATCTACCATTTTATCAAAAACTACTGTTCGGATTAACAAATGGGTCCTATTAAAACTTTTCTCCATTGAGCGCAGAACAAACGACCTCTGTTCGAGTAGAGTGTAACAAATATATATCTAGCAAGATTAATCTTTTTGTCTTCACAGAAGAAAAACTAGGAGTTCATCTTGCTGATCCGATAACAATATGGGCAGCTACTGTTGGAAAGTTTGGAACCTCATTTCAATAGATAGGTATCCCGAAAGTTTTCCAAACAATGAATACAGGATTTGAAAGCCAAAATACTCATCTATCTGAAAGCACTATTGGCTTCAACTTTTCCCCGTCGGTCTTTTATCCCCTTTGGAAAATTAATACCGAAATATCGTCGAATACTTTTCCACCAATCATGGTCGATGGAAGTGCAAAAATGCCCAATTTCATCAACAAATTAGCATTCCTTACGAGATCGAACCGAACGGCCAGACATAAATTCAAGAATGTCTGTTTTGATTTGTCGCCGGGAAGCGAAACATTTCTCACTCGCCGATTTTTAACGTTGGCGCGCGATAACGGTATGCACCCCCGACCCCGAAATTAAGGCACCCCGACGGCATTAATCTCGGTTAGAATTGTGCATTAAACAAATCGTCGGCGGCGGTGACGTTCGGGACATTCATCACCTACGACGCCGCGTCGTAGACCCGCGTCATCCCGATTATGCCGCTGGGGTGACTTCGAAAAATTAAAAATGGCCAATTTGCATGATTTGATTTTGATTTGTAGACGCGGCTTCAGCCGGATCCACTGCGATCTTTCGTTCCTATTTCATTTTGCCAAATCGATTCCGTGACTTCTCAAGCAGCCTGTATATGCAGAAAATTGCATCATCGTCGTAGATTCTAAATCTGAACGATCGCGAATGCCGTCACGTCGACGGAGCGGAGTGGCAACTCCGAAAGTTGTTCGGTGCAACGTCTTGGCCACCCACGCGTCTGGCGGCCTGCCCGTTCCAAGTTCGAGAGCGCTTTCAGGGTTTCATCCCTCGTTTCGGCGAGAGAGCTTTCACTTGCCGAATCGCCCCATCCATCGCGACGACGACGGTGCCGGAGGCGCCACGACGCTGGCGCCACCGTCGGCCAGCAAGCGTCCTTACTTTTTACTACGCTTCTCCTCCGACAAAAGAAAGAAAAACTACCCATTATTGCCTACAGTTATCTTAAGAAGCCACAATAAAACTGTCGTTTAAAAAGTAAGGCCGTCGTTAATAACAATTGCCCTGTATCGATTTATGTGCGCGGTCGAATTAGGTAGCAAATGATAAAATTCCGCCAATGTCCCGGTTTGGCCATTTCATCGATAAAAAAGTTTTAATATCTGGCGGCGGGGGGGAATGGGGACCTTCATCCGTTTTATGTATATTACTATGGCTAAACTTTAAATTGTTTCACCTTATTCCGTGCAACTATAGCGGAGGTATTATAATAAAGATAGAGATAAAGTTTGGTAGTTTTTTCTCGGAGTGTCTCCTCCAAATAATTTTAGCCTCGATAACCGAGAAGTTTCATGGGTCGTGATAGAGCTAAAACTACCCTACAAGTTCCTGGAGTCATCACAAAAAGTTCGCACATTCGCAATTTTATTGCCTTAACTGACCATCCGATATCCGATAGGAGACTTCGACTACACTCCACGTTCTGTAGACAACCCATTCGAATCTCATTAAATCGAAATGAATAATGATTCCGATATTCCGGAGACGTACAATGCGTTTCTGTTAGCTCAGCATTCTCGTTACGTACAAGACTAATCGGAACTACTATCATCTATAACAGAATTTTGCCATGTAATCCATTCAATGAAATGAAAAGTTAAGTGAACACAATAAATCCTGAGTAAACCGATAGTTCTTTTTTCTGTCGATTAGATGACAATTCGCGAATGCAAATGTTGAATGTCATTTAGTAATATAACGATTTATCAGTTATTTATGGCGCATACAATATTTTAATTTTACTTCAAACGCCCACTTCGAAATGACTAAACTCGAACTGAAAAAAAGTTTTTCGAGAACTGAGATCACAAATGAAAATATATTTCCGATGATTTAGGGTGATGGATCCAAATATAAAATTTATTTTCACAAATTTTTTTAGTTTTTCAAATATTCTCGGAACCAAAATGAAAAACATTTAGTCCAATCAATAGAGAAATTTCATGGAAAAAATTAATTACAGGTAGCGAACTAGTGGAAGTTGTTGAGGGTAGTGAGGTTTCCATAAGGACTGCTATCGAGCGTCCTAGGGGGTGGGGGTGCAGTTCAAAGTTTCGAAATCACACGTTTTCGCTTCTAAATTTTGAACTATTGATTTTATTGAAAATGTCTTCGAACAAATGTTTTAGATACTAAGAATACCTCCCATTTGAATTAGGTTTTGTTCAATTTGGGCGAACGGTTAACAAGAAAACTGCAAAAAACTGCTCAAAACAGGCGTTTTTTGCAAACGTGATATTTACGACGCCAATTTTTTTTTGAAATTTTTTATCATCTCAAAATGAAGCTCTTATAGCATCAAATTAAACTACATGGAAACAAAAATTATTACATTCATCATTCACGAGATATAGTAATTTGTTTATAAAAAACTGCCTTTTTCACAGGGAAACGTGCTAGTTGTCCGCAATATTTTTCCATTTTTTTTTATTGAGTATTATAGAAGAAGACCTATATTTTACTCTACTGAAAAGTTTCGAACTAGAAAATGCGGAAAAGACTACTTTTCATAACATGGAAAAAAAGGTACCTTTTTTTCCATAAACAAATTTGCCTTGGGCGGTTTATTTTGATATTCAGAGGTTTCATTTTCTCGCGAATGAAAATAGTTATTGAAATAAAGAATTTGACCCTTCAAGAAATCTTCTACGACCTTTTGGACGCCAGTTGCATTTTTTTTTTAAACATCACAGTGGCTTTATGAATAAAAATTTAGGAATAAATTCGAGTTCATACTTTTCGTAATGAATTATATTTGATGATGCTTTAGGGGAATATGAAATAAACCATTTGTTTGTTGAAGAAAAAAGATGATAATGTGGACGGGTCGTCGCATTCTCGTCTTGCGGTCGATGGGGTCTTGGAGGGAATAGCAGTTCGGCGCGTATCGTAGTCGGAACTGCCTTCATAATCTTCGAGCGATTGTTTTGAAAAACTTAATCCAAAATTACAAACAAGCAAAGTGCCGATTACGTCGACGGGACGGCATAGAGTCCCCCTCCATTCGGATTGCAAATGAGTATGCAACTTAACCGAATCAAATTGTCACCTGTTTATTTGTATCAAGAACAGGCATATTTTTACTTTTCGTTGAAAATGATAAAATATAATTCATTACGAAAAGTATGAACGCGAATTAATTCCTACATTTTTATTTATAAAGCCACTGTGATATTTAAAAAAAAATGCAACTGCCGTTCAAAAGGTCATAGAAGATTTCTTGAAGAGTCAAATTCTTTATTTCAATAACTTTTTTCATTCGCCAGAAAATGGGACCTCTGAATATCAAAATAAACCGCCCGAGGCAATTTGTTTATGGAAAAAAGGTAAATTCTTTTCCATGTTATGAAAAGTGGTCTTTTCCGCATTTTATAGTCTGAAACTTTCCAGTGGAGTAAAATATAGGTCTTCTTCTATGATACTCAGTAAAAAAAATAGAAAAATATTGCGGACACTTAGCACGTTTCCCTGTGGAAGAGGCAGTTTTTTATAAACAAATTACTATATCTCGTGATTGATGAATGTAATAATTTTTGTTTCCATGTAGTTTAATTTGATGCTATAAGAGCTTCATTTTGAGATAATAAAAATTTTCAAAAAAAAATTAACGTCGTAAATATCACGTTTGCAAAAAACGCCTGTTTTGAGCACTTTTTTGCAGTTTTCTTGTTAACCGTTCGTCTAAATTGAACAAAACCTAATTCAAATGGAAGGTATTCTTAGTATCTAAAACATTTGTTCGAAGACATTTTCAATAAAATCAATAGTTCAAAATTTAGAAGCGAAAACGTGTGATTTCGAAACTTTGAACTGCACCCCTACCCCCTAGGACGCTCGATAGCAGTCCTTATGGAAACCTCATATTATACTCACTACCCCCAACAACTTCCACTAGGTCGCTACCTGTCATTAATTTCTTTTTATTTAGCACTGGTACGTTTCTCTATTGACTGGACTAATTGAAAATATGAAAAGGATGGTAATTGAACTAGCGCATCCACCAAAATGTTACCTGGAATTTCGTGATCCACACGAGTATGTTACGAAACATATTCCACTAGTGTTGTTTAGTCTCCACCTCCTAGTACCACCACCCTTAGTTACTAGTTACTGATCAGTTTAGAAAGACCAGGGCTGGACGCTTGAGCGGAAAGCCCAGTGACCAATTTAAAACAGAACGCAACAGACGAATAAAAACGAATCATCAAAAACGAAATAAATTTTCCTACAGTTTTATACAGTGGAGCACTTAGAAGCACTCCCGCCTACCCACCTTTTGGTATATGGCACAACAACGTGAGCCTTCCCCACACATCACACAGAGCCAGGGCCAAGGAACCCTTCTAAACCACATTCCAAAAAATTTTGCAGGAAAGAAGACCCCCACACACACATTCACGCAACTTTCGTGCACATTCGAAACCACCTTACACATTTACCACTTCCAGTAGTTCAGATGCAAATTTTTTTAATTTCTCAATCTCTTCGCTAGATGAGACCAGAGTTAGTCTGAGTCGATGCAGCTCTCCAGATGCCGAAAAATATCTCCCTCTTGCCCGCACTCTGTAATCTAAACAACACTGATACATTACGTGTTCAGCAGTTTCCGCGCCATTTCCATACGCACAAATTCCCGTCGTTCCTCTCAAATTGAAGCGCAGATATTAAGCTTCAAATGGACCATGTCCTGTAAGCAAGAATATGGATTTAGGAATGAAACTAAACAAAATTTCTCGAACTATGGGGATGAAAGAATTCGTCAATCTACCCTTCGAAGAATCTGTCCATTCTTGCTGCCATCCATACTCCGTTTCCTACAACAAAGAGCATAAGACCTTGAACAATTATTCATTGCTCCCTTAGCAGCTTCATCAACTAGAGCTAATCTTGGGTCATCTCGATCGCTCGTCTAGAGTAAAGTAACCTTACATCCAGATTGCTCTAAACTTCTTATCTTAAAACCAACTTTCTGAGCAAAAAAATATATATCATAGATAAAGATGTTTGAGAATCCGTAATAATATTCAACTCCTTCTCCTGTCCAACAATTTGCAAAGCTTCACTTACAGCAAATAACTCTGCCATGTGAACAGGATAGTTGTCTTGTAATCTACCTACTCTCACATCTCCATTTATAGATATAGCAAACGAAACCTTCACACCTCTTCTGGATGCGTCAGTATATCTGAGACTACCATTCAACATATTACTAGATCTTAGAATTTTCCATTCTTTAGGGGTATTTGCTGGATGTTCGGCAATTATCGGATCAAGTCCACCCTTATATGTTGGGTTATTGGTGGCTAAACTCAAACGATATTTTATAAGTGCTTCAAGATGTAATGGAAGGCAACCTGAAAGAACTTGAATTGCTACATTAGATGTTGTACGAAAAATGGTCTCTGAGCCGCTGCTAAATGTTTTTGAATCCTACTATCTGAAGATCGTTCTCCCCAAATTTCGGCGCCATATAACATTGCTGGTCTAATAGCTCTTAAGTATATTTCTCTAACAATTTTAGCATCAGTTCCCCAGTTTCTCCCAGCAACCGCTCCTATGAGCTGTAGCCGATAATTTTCCCCTTATATTTTTCATCTGATCTATCCATAACAAACCCGTATCAAGATGAACTAAAGAAGAATCTGGCACGATCAATGCTGAATTGATCTTAATTCTAGGAGCTCTTGTTGTTGGTTTTCCTGGAAAGAAGATGGCTTTTGTCTGCTCAGTAGCATACTCAAGTTTTTGTGATGATGCCCAATGATGACATGCAAGCCATACTTCCTTCCACAGAGCTTCAATTTTGGCCAGAGACGATTCTTCAATATAATAAGTATAGCTTGGTGATCAGCGTAAGCTTGATAATCTAATTCTACTCCATCAGGACATTTTATTTTATTCAACCTTTGGAACCAGTCTTCCATGATAAGAAGCCAAAGAACAGGACCCAAACAAGAACCTTGAGGACAACCTCTCGTCATATCGATTTCAACTCCTTCAGATGTGACTTTCCTATTCTCTAGAGAATCGATGATAATTTTTCTCAAATTACCAGGACAACCGCATTCCGCTAGAGATCTACGGAGTTGAGGATCCCATGCACAATTAAATGCATTTTTGATATCGAGGGTGATCAAGATTGTGTGCATTTTCCTTTCTCTAGCATTCTTAATTCTGCCCACGATTGACTTGGGGGCGTCGACTGTTCCACAGTGAACACAGCATACACAAGTGTGTATGCTTGTTAGACAATGACTTCTTTTGCCTACCAATTCAATGAAAAAGAGTGGCCCAGCAGTTGGACTCTGATGAGTAGAAAAGTATTTTCGTCTAGAAAACTTTCCAAAAGTCGGTACTGCGATGAAGATTCCTAATGCATTCTCTTCCTCTTATCCTGTGCCCTCCTGTAGAATAGAAGCGAACCGATCTTGGTTGTCGAATTCCATAAACGATAATGCGGTAGAATGAAACAACTTGTATTTGAAAAGGATGCACTCTACATTGACAAATGTTTCCCTCTAAATAGAGAGATGTTGCAACTGCTGACAATTTAAAAATGGGCTATATATCACAAACGACGGATGATATCAAAGAATGCTGAAAACCGTTTCTAGGATAGAAAAGGAGAACTAAAATGGCATAAAAGATAACTCGCCCCCATCAACCTCCTAGGCCAACCGACCCCAATCAAAAAAGTTTAAATGGCAGACACCTACTTTTGATACATCATTGAAAAGGCTATAAAAAATGATATCCAACTGTAAAATAATAATTTTACAGGGTGAATCAATAACAAACCTTGCCTTAACAGATTTAATGAAGTTTGTTTAGAAATTTGTCAAAAATATCAAAGAAGCAAATATTCAAAGTTTGTTCCGTTGTTTTGTAAACAATTTTCAACGTCTGCACGAACTTTGACAAAGTAATAGCGCGACATGCTTGAGTAATTCTTGTTCGCAATTTCCCAAGTGACGCAGGTTTAGTTTCATACAGAACTGACTTGAGATAACCTCATAAAAAAATAAAATGGCGTCAAGTCTGGTGGCATCTTTTATAGGCTTTTCAATGATGTATCACAAGTAGGGCTGTGCCATTCAAACTTTTGTGGTTGGGGTCGGTTATCTTCTATGCCATTTTAGTTCCTCCTTTCTATCTTAGAAACGGTTTTGAGCATTTTTTGATATCATCTTTCGTTTGTGAGATATATCCCATTGTAAGTTTTTAAATTGTTACACTGTATATTTTTGTGTTTTTTAATGGAAGTCCGCAAAAAAAATGGCGGATAAACACGAGTACAACTTGAAACATACAATACCGTCAACAGAAACATTTAACTAATCGCAAACAATTAGTACATATAATGGCTAAAATATCAGTAGATGTCAACTTTCAATACATTGAACAGTAAAAATAATAATCCCTAGTAATTTCCGAAGTTTACCGAATCATCTTTCTGACATCCGAGCCGATCTATCACAGTACGAAAACGCTGTGTATTATCCCACTGCAGGACGCTGCCACTTCTCATTGGCAATAAATGTTTCCTCGCTTTATATGTCATACAATCCTGGCGACGCAGTTCCGCGAGGCCGTATGAAAAAAAAAATAATAATAGAATTTCAATTCCGTTGGACGTACCAGAAGTGAATTATGTAGTTTTTATGCACCATATAAAAAAATTTCACGCCCAAAAGTATCGTTTCAACTTTCGCTATAACGCAAATTCTTATCAAAAAGAATCTTTCGCAGTTCCCACCAATCTCGAACTAGCTATAGCAGCGTCCTTGCGCGGAAAATCTATCTCGACAGATACTTTCGACCGAGGCCGGGAGAAAAATGGGATGGAAAGGGCCTACGGCCGGGAATTTGGGGAATTCCCGAAATTGCGTGTTCTCTATGAGTTGAATTCGTTATGTTGCAGTAAACATTTGTCGCTATCTACGTCCTTTTCACCTTGATACGAAATCGCCTTTTGTGCGAATATTTTATAACTCCATTGAACGTCTTGTGAGGATTCCATTCCTTTTCATATTCGCTGAAATAATTGTTGACGTTTGCTGCCTCTAGACCGGCTATTATCTTCGTAATAAAAGCAAGCATATAACTGACAAGATTCGAAAAAAAGTCAAATTGAATTGATAAAACATTTTAATTGAGTAGATTATAATTCTGAAAACCAATAAAAGAAAGTTATAATTTTTTTGTACAGTTCTCACTCCTTCTCACACCCGCTTCATAGCAGGTTAGCGGTAATAAATGTGAGAAAAAAAACACGACGCGACACGCGGCATAGTGCGCGATATATACTCGTATCTACCACACGGCATTTACATGTCTAGACCACAAAAGGTCGTGATGGAATTATTGCCCGAGAAAATATGTAACACAGAAAATTCAAATAGAGCTTAAATCTTCAGAACTCATCTGAGTGAAATTTTTCTCGGAAGACTTGTAGAAAAACCGCTTATTGTGTAGGGCACTATATGGAAACTGATTTCCGCTGACGAGAATATATTTTTATGGATGTGGCATAATTTCCAACATCTTATATTCAAATGAGCGTGAGATGTGCTTCATAAACTCACTTCCATTTCGTTTTTACCAACCATTCGAAATTGAATTTCCAGGTTAAAAGGAACGAGTTTAATCACTTTCGAAAAGGTTCCAGAAAAAAAAAGTTGCTAATTAGGGATTTTGTTTCAGGAAATTGGGGATCCTAAGCTTGTCCGAGCGCCTGAAGAAGTCTAGTTGATATCTGTAGTCCTGCCGCCGCCATATTATCTGTTGACGAAACCGTGAGGATGTAATGTTGTTATGATCTCGTGTTATGCTCATTAGTAATTGTTTGTACAGAAATATTGTATATTTACTGATTTTCTTACGTTTCTTAGAAAGATTCACTGAAACAACTTTAATACCACCTACGCTATATTATAGGTTTTGTAATTCTCATTTCATTGGTGCCATTTTTCCAACAAATAAGGAGAGAACCGGGTCCTTTATGCATTTTCCAGTCGAATACAATTGAAGCAGATTGTATTGTTGAATGTTTTTTCGCGTTAATTTCTCAGCGTACTATGTCTAAAAAGGTCGCTTTCGGGAATTTAGATTCTTCATATAGAGATTTATAATAATGACGATTCTAGTCAAAATTTGGACAATATGACAATTAGTGTCTCAAATATGTTAAATCGTATTTGGAGGTTGAAGTGAAAGTAACTGAATCGACTCGTGTCGCCCTTCCCAACCCAGAAAGTCTCTTATGGAGGAATTGTCTCCACAGAATTTCATCGAAAAAATATGAAACAGACAAGCCAATTAAATCTGTAAATAGAAGGGTGAAGTTCAGTGAAATATAACTGACATTTGATGTTGGTTAAGGTATATTTCTTAGTTCATTAGCCATAACATTTGTATTGATTTGAAATAATAACAATGCTTGAGGTTGAATGTAGTCGATTGAATTCTAGGAACAGTTTTGGTTGGCAGCTGTGGGGGACTTTGCGTTTTGATTAGTAAAAATTTTTAATTCAGTAATGTATATTTTAAGGCCAGATAATTATATAATTGTAATATAAAATTTATATTATTAAAAACAGCATTGCCGAATGTTGGAACGAGTCGATGTTGTATATAGTGTGTAGGTCCTAGGTGCTTTGCGTACCTTTTGTTGATTTAGTTCTAGTTTCAAGGCAGGCTACAAAAATTATATACAAACAAATATACGTAATTATACTTTCGATGAACAACAGAAATTCTTTATATTTCATTGAATAGTTTTTTGTAGTCTGTCTGTTATATATTCATTATCATTTGATTCTCGTCATATCGGTACTGGTCATGAAAAATTCCAAAAACCATCCCAAATGGTTGACGTCATATTTTCATTTAGCTTAATTTTTTTACTTGTAGAATTTAGAAATGACTAAATGTGTAAATGGCGTCTGAATATTTGTGAAATTATTTACAACGATGTTATGAACAGTCACTGAATATTTCATGTTTGGTTTTTCTTTCATTCTTGAGCTAAAATTT
This sequence comes from Novius pumilus, assembly GCA_020654155.1. Taxonomy (NCBI): domain Eukaryota; kingdom Metazoa; phylum Arthropoda; class Insecta; order Coleoptera; family Coccinellidae; genus Novius; species Novius pumilus. Next base: position 8,911,849 of record JAIFOV010000472.1, read on the forward strand.
TGCACATTTTGTCGTGGTTTTACCTGTATCTTAAACAATTTACGAGGATGGTGAAATATGATTTCAGAATTCGTTGTTCATGTTTAGGTGGAAAATTTCACCAGAAAAATCAACAATTTCGATTTAGTCAATTAGATAAACATGGATGAAACAGTCAATTGCTATATAGTATTTCGTGAGTACGAATATATAGTGAGAAATAATTTTAAGGGAAATTGTTTTGTTAAGTGAGCTGTTATGGGAGAATTTTCGAATGTTTGAAATTTCGAATGCGTTTTACACCTTAACAACGAACTATTTTGGGAGAAATAAATTTAAATGCCAGGATTTGTTCAAGGGACAGCATTAAGTGAAAATAAGTGAGAATATTGTTTTTGTTTTTTTTTATTTTTGAGCCGAGTGCAAAAGTCTTCGGTACTTATAAATGCACTAGCACAGTGCACTTTTTACAGTGATAGCTGCTATGTCAGGTGCCTATTTTTCTTTTGAATTTTATGATGTATGGATACTTATTTTAAGAAGATTACTATATGAATATTATGAATTCACATATTGCTGTTTCACAAAAATAAATATTGAATCATAACCAGTCTTTTTTTATTATACCACAATCGTCTAATGATTTCATTCCACCTAAGCTGTTTCCGAATTTTCAACAATTTTTATATTATCTTAGTCATTTGTCATTTTATGAAGACGTATTACTCACCGAAACGACGACCGCGAAAGGCAATGAATTCGCAACTCATTTTCTTTGTCATCATGAAGCTCTAGACGGTCATTAAGTGTCCCTTGCAAAATGCTTCGCTCAATATAAAACAAACCTAAAGGAAGTTTATTATTATTGCATTCAAATAGTGCATTTTTTGAACACTCCAATCAACGACATGAATTCGTTTGAGATGAAAGCTACGCGTATGAGAGAGATGGATCTTTAAACTCCGAACCTTCTGGTAGCTCAAGTTCAAAACTAGACGTGTTCGAAAATAAAGTAAGCTCAGACATGGGCATGTTCTGGAAATTCTATTATTTCCAACCGGCATACCGAATCGCAAACTAACTAAAAGGAAGTTGGAATAACAAAATATGACCTGAACAAAATGTTTTCGAAATAATGACATTTCAACTATTTCCGTTTGGTCGATTATAGAAATACGTGTATTTTCACAAGGAAAGTTGATATTGGATAAATAAAAGAAAATATTATTGTGGCTGGTTCATCCAAACGTGATACGCGACGACACTTGTAGGTTTCTGAAAAGTTGTAACTATATTGGAGAGACTTATTTATCCTCAACGTCATTCTCATATATTTCCACCTGGCAATTTTCATTCTTATTGCATGACGCGCGATACTCCAGGAGATGGCGTATTGAGAATATCATCTCCGTTCCCCATTTTTAATAAATCACGGCTGAGTTGCTGCAAGTTCTGCAAGTTTTCAATTGACCGATTAATTAAATATCGCGTTGCGGCCTTTTCAACCGGCAACGCGTCCATTTTAATTCTTACGCCTCCCTCGTAAAGGGGCCAAGTTACAATAGACCAGCGAGAGCTATTGTAGAGGAAGTGACGCTGACTGATTATGGATGGAAGAAGTTTGAAAAGAATCTTGAGAAAAATGAACAGATAGATGGATTCTCGATGGGGCAATTTTAGTGCTGCAAGTGTAAAGCGCTTATTCTTGAATGAGACCAGATATCGTTACGCTAATGACGTTTCATATTTGCAACATATTTCTTTTTTTGTGCCGGAGAATTAATTGAAAATAAGTTCATAGGTGATGTAAAAAAAGAAAAAAAGAAAGAAGAGTTTAGTATATTGAATAGATTTCCCAGCTTGTCCTGGAAAATGTTTGAAACAAGCCACGTAATAGCAAGTGCAGACATCCAGTGAGAACAACTGGTTCCACAGTTCGCCGAATGAGCGGCTCTTGGAAAAGCAGCAAGATGCCTTTCTGATTCGTGTGCCGACCAATTTTCTTCTAATAGAGGGCGCGAAATGTTCCATAATAGAAGTTCCCGAATCTGCGCAACAGTGTCTGCTGATAGGAGTTATCGTTTTCCCTCACTTTGGGGTCCTCCAGACTTTCTGTTTTAGTCCTGTCGGGAATATTGCACTAGACAGTCAGGTTTCTGGAATCCTCTTCTGAATACAAAACAATTTCCGTTCGATTTGTGCACAAGTGGTAAGTCCATGAATATTGCGGGTTCTTTCGATGTTTGTGACAAAAAGCGCCAATGAATCTGTGATTGATTAACATATAATTCGAACGATTATTACATGACCCGACAATCGACTTCCTGATTTCTGTGAGAGCCAAAGAGGTCCAACAACTGACCTCGAGATGAAAGTATTTTTTAGTAGTGGATAAAATGGGACGAGAGTTAAGGTTGAATCGAATTATTTAAAATTATTTACAATTTAAATTTGATCATAAAAATTATTCAAATTCAACGTAACCAACAACACTTTATTTATGTATTTTACAACAAAAAAATTCTTCACGTGGGTAATATCATTGAATGTGAGTATTTTAGTTGTATACTTTGATGTCGTATGGATAAAGTCGCAAGATATATCGACGAGATCCTTCATTGTAAGTATCCACAATGAGCGATCTCCTCAAAGGAGCTTTTAGAGGCTACTTATTGAAATTGGAAAATATTTATGGAATATCCAATATTGAATGAACAAATATCCAAGCCTCGAAAATATCGATCATGAAAAAAGTCCCTTTCATCGTTTATAGACAATGTTATATTATACTTTCCATCGATTTTCGAAGATAAACAAATCTATTCCCGTGACTATACGAGCGTAAATTCGTACCGGGAATCCCGGCGCATTCATCATTTTGCCGCTTTCGAGAAATGCACTTCCTGCTGAATTTCTTTTTATTTGAGAAAACTGAGAATCGACCATCAGAATTAGATTCGCTTTCGAATTCAGTTTTTCTGAAGGATATTCAAATTCGTTCAGAATCGATTTGTTGTAATTCAGGGTGATCATATTTCTGCGCTATTTTTACATTGCCACTTCTGCACTCGTATTCCGTTCAACGTATTCATTAAACGTAAACCGTTTGGAGGAATTTCATTCCGGGAATAGGAATCAACATTTTAACTGATGTCATATGTGCGAACGTTTGGATTTCAGAGGATATTTCCGTCGTAGGTTGATCAGGTAAATAATGTTTTTTGCAACCATTCAGGAAAATTTAATGGAGGGACGAATAGCAAGCAATTGAGATAAAGGTTTCCCTTCGGTCGTTGTTGAGGATGAAAAGTGTTAAAATAATCTGCATTTATCATCTGTTTCATTTCAACGACGCTGATTCTGTCAACCCTTTTTCAATGGACCGATAGACGAAAACATCGTAGAGATATTTGTTCTTGCATCAAAACAGTGAAGTTTTTAGTTTGGAATCAAATTTTTTCAGAAAACTCGGTTCAGTTGCAAACTGAATCTGAATCCCAGAAAAGGTAATAAATCTGAGACTACATTTCGTGGTTCGTCTCGTCACTTTCACAAAATTCGACAGAGTCGGATCTAGGGGGTGCGGCACTCGGGGGCTCATGAATGAATTTAAATAGGGAATAAGGGTCGAGTGACATTATTTTGAAGGTCTAGGAATTCTCTTCTCAATAATGTGAATTTTGATTTTCTTAAATTGAAAATGTTGGAATAAAACGAATTTTCGTTATGATGTTCTTATTTGGAAATCGAGCAATAAAATTCGAATTGTTCTCCATTCACTTCCATACAATAAAACAAACGCGATTCAAACATTCAGCGATCATCGCAAAAGACTTCTGGTGTCAATTGATTACACTTTTCGATAATTCTCTGTCGCAAGTCGTCTAAGCTGATCTGATTTCAAGTATCCCTACAGGAAAAAATCAAGAGGTGTCAAATCCGGAGACCGTGCAGGCCATTCTATTGGACCTCTGAGGCCAATCCAATGCTCATGGAAATGTTCGTTGAAGAAGAACCGAACTAGTGCTGAATAATGCGCAGGTGCTTCATCTTGTTTAAAGAATACTTCTTCTTCAATCAGATTCTCATCATTTTGGATTATTTCCAAAATTCTTGGACAGATTGAGTGTTGAAGAAATTCCAGACAAACTTTACCATTCAAGATTTGCGGAAGAAAAAGTGGACCGATAATATGATCTCCAAGAATCCCAACCCGAACATTCAGTTTTTCTGGACATTGAGAATCCCTCATCAAATAGGGATTAACGTCACTCCAGTACCCAAAGTTGGGACGGTTCACATGACCATTGAACGAGAATGTACACTCACACGAAAAACAAATTCTGTTAAGAAGTTGTGGGTTGTGATTCAGACGATCTGTCGTTTGTTCACAGAATTGAAGACGTCTATCTGGATCATCATCGTTCAATTCCTGCACAAAATGTATTTTGTACAGATGAAACTTGAATTTGTGGAGAGTCCTTGAAACTGATGATTGGCTCACTCCAGAAGCTGCACATATTTTTCTCAGGAAATGAGTGATTAGCATTAAAACTACTTGTCCCAGAACAGCAATTTCAGTAGCTTCATTTTTGACTACCCTTTCTGGTTGGTGCTTTTTACTCTGAACTAAACCAGTTCCTCGAAACTTTTCCACAAGCAACAGAATGTCTCGGATTATTTTTCTTGAAAATTGTATTTTTCTCATTCGAGTAATACAATTCGATCTTGTTGACAGAATACTGCTTCTTCAATAAGATTCTCATCATTCTGGATTATTTCCACAATTCTCAGGTTGATTGAGTTTTGAAGCAATTCCAGATAAACTTGACCATTCAAGATTTGTGGAAGAAAGAATGAATCTCCAAGAATTCCAGCCCAAACATTGAGTTTTTCTGGACGTTGATGTCCTTCCCTCATCAAATAAGGTTAATTTTACTGAAAACTTTTTCACCTTTTATTTTTTTACAAGGTATGCATCAAATTCATAAAATATGATATGTTTTCTTGCAGGAAGGTGCCCTTGTGTCATATAGCCCAGATGCACAGGTTTTGAGAAAAATCGATTTGAAATTTTCTCTCGGTTTATTACTCAACACTCGTTATCTAAAGAATCATAATGATGTAAATGAAATATCAATTTCTTGCACTTCTTTTCTGATATTTTATTGAAACCTTACCTCATAAAACAATTTTTGCGAACGTGACCACCATTATCTTAAATGCGTGAATTAATGCAAATTTTTTATGTAAAAATCATCGTGTTTCCGCAAAAATCAGTGAAAATTTTCCGTCTTAAGTTATACCATTAATTAAATTCATTTTAAAAGTGTAATCAATTAATATTTCACCTACTTTATTATGATTCTTTAAAAACCGAGTATTGAGTAATAAACCGAGAAAAAATTTGAAATCAATTTTTCTCAAAACCAGAGCATCTGGGCGATATCACACAGGAGCAACTTTCTTCAAAAAAAATATTTTAGTTTATGAATTTGATGCAAAACTTGTGAAAAAATGAAAGGTCAAAAAGTTTTCAGTAAAAATACCCTTGGCCCCTCCAAAATGATACGCCTATGCTTGACATAGAGAAAATTCACTCAAACGATTCGTTGCGTATTTTTGGAATTAGCCAAAATCTACAATTTCAATAGTTTTGGTGAAGCCGTTTAGGAGATATGTGACAAAAAGTCTTGACTGGACGTCATCTTCAACGGGCTCCAGCTGCTTAACGAAGCATTTTGGATGGAGTGATTTCGATTGAATCGGCCTAAAATAATGTCTACAACATCCACTAGAAGTTTGTCGGTCTAATTATGGGATAGCCTGTATAATAATCCGTCCTAAATGAACCTGACTTTTTTCTCTAAAGGGGAGGGCTTCACATGAGTACTTTGCCCCCCTGCTAAAAATTGTAGAACCGGCGTTGAAATTCGAAACGTTTTTCAACATTTTCTTCCTAAAACATAACACCCCTTCAAGAAAAAAGGTTTTTTCCAACCGACCCCCAAACTAGTTCCAAATCAGTCAGACGCTTGCGCTTTAGTATTTTCGGTGCCCTAAAGTCGTACTGCGCAAGCGTCTGACTGATTGGTTTGATGGTCGGTTGGAACAAACCTAACGAGATGTCCTTAGCTATAATTTTTTTCGTTCAAATTATTGATACCGGATTATATGAATCGTTATTTCGAAATTTAGGGCCCTTTCATATTAGGATTCGTGAATCGGATTCTCGTAGCCCAGATTCAAATGTTACGTTGCAGCAAATGGAACCTTTCAGATTACGATTCAGATTCTTTATAGCTTTGGGATTCTTTATTGCTCGGTTGACACGTTCTTGTGTTTTTTGCTCCGGTAGCCGGATTCAAAACTTACGTTAGAACAAATTAACCTTTTCACATTAGAATTCAGATTCTTTATGAGCTTGCGATTCAAAAACATTTCGTCGATCGGTGTTTTCGGTCGCCGGAATTCTTTACGAGCGCAGTAACCAAAACAAATATGTGTTAAGTAATTTAATCCCGACTTGTTCTTCACGTTTGTTCGTGTGTCTGTCATCAGAACATTGGAGATATGCCCTTCGCAAGGGATGAGTTATATTATTTTTTCCAAACAGGTTTTGGGGTATTGTAACAACCGACGATACCTTTTTCATCACGCTCTTGATTTATTTTATGTACCCAAGTTTTCCTATTTCTCTTTCTATTTTTCGTGAATAAATACCACAAACGTATCACTTCTAATTCATCCATGTTGCTCTTGTTAAAATCGAATAAGGAACGCAAATATGGGTAAATAATTATATGAGAGCCGAGCGCGTGAAGTGGAAAAATAATAAAAATAGAGCGGGGTAACGCAACGTCAATCGTTCGAAATTCAGAATCTGTAATATGAAACGCACCAAATTCGTTTGTTTATTAAACAAATTTTATGGGAATCGGATTCAAGAATCCTAATATGAAAGGGCCCTTAGAGTGCGATAATCTGTGTGTTTATAAGTATTTCAAAATACGTTACTATTTTCCTTGAATGACAATTATTTCATTTCATTTCAACTGACTTCGTATTATTCAACAATATCCAGCGAATCGTAGCCAAATTATTTAAACATTGATTCGTTTTATTACTTTTATTACCATTCAATTACGTCTATCATCATGTCCATAATTAATCAACCTCAATAATTGAATTGATTAGTATTCTCTTTGAGTACGTGCATAAATGGGTCGCATTGTGAAAAAAATGCCGACACTCGTTCATTTGTTGACTTTTCCTGAAACGAAAACGTTTCCATCTGTTTGGAAACGTTTGTTAGATGTGGGAGCGGCCGCACCATTGTTGCGGTTATCTGATTGTGGGTACCAAAAGAAATGGGATGAATTGTGATTCCACGCAGACGAATACAAATATTCATCAAACCTGCCATAATTAGGTTTTCTAATTCCTTTTTATCCTTCCAAATTATTGATATTTGTACGACATTCAATTAATAATATAAAATAGAAAATGTCAAGGATATCAAACGAGTTGCAGCAGTTGCATATATTCATATGGCAGGACGAAAATGTAATATTTCGGATGTAAAATGACCTTGAATGAGAAAAAGAATTAATTTAAGCTCGTAGTATGTTGCAGTTTTTCCGATTACTAATGACGAAGAAAACATTTCCTCAGCAAATACTGAAAGGCCCTCGAATGCAAGATACTTGAACATGTTTCGGTATGGAATCCGTTCATCTCTTTGTTACCATTATTCCATGTCTATATCCTACAAAGACGATTCGAGCTGTTTCCACAAATTATTGCAAAAGCGTTTGATCGTTTCGTTCCGACAAACTTGTTTGAATTCGAGATTCTCTGACGGTAAACTATCTCGTGAGTTGAAAACTGTAAATAAATGAAGCCCGATATAGCCTTTCACAATTGCAAGTATAAAGCCTTTTGATAGAAATGGAAAGTTTGCCGCTGCTGATATGTGATGCATTAATAATTCCTGCTGTCTCCCGACTGTATGCCGTACAGTGTATGGTGTGTTTTTGTGATAAGAACAATAATCGGCGTGATTAGTTTTTTCGTTTCCCATTAAAAACACTTTTATTATTTTGTGTATCACATAATCAATTAGAATATATAACGAAACTTGAGACTGTTATTAAGAAAAAAGGATAAATGAATCAATAAATTCACAATGCATTTGTGAAACCTACATCAATTTAAAAATTTCAATGAGATAAGTAAACTCTTCAAAAAAGTTTTTGAATATCGAGAGGAATGTGATTCGATTTTCAAATCGCCCAACTCTAACAACACTTGTCAACACTTTCACATTACAATCCACATTTTTTCTTGCCTTAACAGAGAGGAAATGTGAAAGTTTCTTTTTCATGGAGTTTGTGCTCTAGCTAAAGCTTTTAAAAACTGATGTATGTAGATATTTTTTTCATCAATCCATATTTTTCATCGAAAAATGAAGCTAGTTTACTCATAGCTGATTCTCAATCGTTTTGAAGTTATTTCGACTTTTTTTTTGGCACTTGGAGAGATTCACGAAAACCCTTGACATGAGAAGTTGAAAAAATTAAAAACTCATCAATCTAATTATTGATAATACGAACGCGACAAATACAAGCTTATGATTGTATGATTGGAGAAAACGTCCAAATGTTCTTTTATTGTTGACTGCAATTTTGAAAAAGGAAATAATACAAGTTCATAATCAGTTGAAATGCCGATAATGCTCCGAAAAGTTTGTACAATCGGCAAATGTGTTTCGAGGTATCACGTTTTCCGAATAATCGTGACTTCGAAGTATACAGCCTGTCCCAGAAGTCGACGTCAGGCCGAAATCTTTTCAGAGAGTATTGGTATCAGAAAAATAAGAGAAAAAAACCCAAGTGAACTATTTCAAAAATTATGGCCATTTAAAGAAAATCTAGAAAATCTACATCCTGTGACGGACTTTTCACTCCTGTTACTACAATTATCATCTTTTTTGAATTATTTATTTTCTGTTATGTAATTTCGAATACTTTGTCTTTAAACTGTAGCCAACAATTTATGGTCAACTGCTCCAGCTAAAAACTAAACGTAATTTATTGGCCATCCAAAGATTCAAAATTAATACTTTGTCTAGTTTCTACTGCCCATGCTGAAAAAAAAGTACTACGCAAGATTGGCAAGTCACTTTAAAAGTATGCATAGTTAATAAGGACTTTAAAATGTTAATTTGCTAATTCATTTTTTCAATTGCGGTAATTTTTTCAAGTTTTCAGTATAACATATTCTTAACTACTTCTTCTTATTAATTCAAAAATGATGATAATGTACCCGTGGCTCTCCTCTAGGCCGTGAATTTTAAAGTTTCAGTTGGAATGAGACGGACTGAGTCATAATACTAAATGTGAATGAGACAGATAGTGACACTAACGTGACAGAGATGGAGAGAGTCATTTTACATCTTTTGTAATTTTAATTCATGGTTGACATTTGTTATGCTTGTAATAAATCAAAGTATTACATTTATTGATGATTCATTTAATCATTCAATTTCATAGCGTCACTATCTGGATCTCTCATTTGAAGTGACTAATGTGACAGAGGCGAAGTGTTCGAGATTACATAACAAAAAAAAATAATTGAAAAGAGATGATATTTTTAGTAACAGGAGGAAAAGACCGTCACAGGGCGTGGTTTTTCTAGATTTTTTGAAATGACTATAATTTTTTGAATAAATTACTTTTTTTTTATTTTTCTGATGACTATCATGACATACTCTGTTAAAAGATTTCAGCTTGACGTCGACTTCTGAGACACTTTATACCGGGTTGATCAAACTAATTATTGATAATACGAACGACAAAAAATAATCCAGCGAAATATGTGAAAAAAAATCTTAAACAGCCGGCATTCAAATGTAGGATAACTTCAGTTTTTCAAATAACACGGCGAACTTTTGATAACACCGTTTAATTGTTACCTCAAAAGTGGACAACATTTATGTACATTGTTCCTATGTCAACTTCATAGTTCTTAGGTGATTTCAAAGAAACGAGAATTTTATTCAGTGCTTATGGAGAACTTGCTTTAGATTATTTTCCTTCATGTAATTACTATGGCAACGAGAAAAATGCATAATCAACTTAGTGTGATAGAAATTTTCAGACGGTCCTCAATTATTCTTTGCATTTTGAAAAAATCATTGGTGAAATGAACTGGAAAATTGAAGTGATTTTTGACTTACACTTGGTGAAAATCAAGGAATAATTGAACTATTTTCAGAAAATCCTACAACAATTATTCTGATTCTCCAAAAGTAGCTCGGAGTAAATTCGGAAAAATTTAAAAAGTGATTTTGCTGTTTTGTTTATACAATTGTCATTATAAATAAAAATGTCTACTGTAGGAGTTGTTTCATTGATTCTAATTTCTGGTTGACACATTCAATTAATTAACAGAGGATCAGTAAAAAATTAATTTTATTCGATTTTATACCGAAAACTAAGATTATCTCAATGAGTGCCCAAAATGCCTCCTCCAACTTCTAAACATTTCAAAATTTTTTTTTGGACTACTTGAACCTCATCACTAATTCAAACCGGCGTGACCTCCTGGACGGCCCTTCGAACGCGGATCTCTAATATTTCTATGGTTTCAACTGGACTGTCGTACACCTTGCTTTTTAAATAACCCCATAAAAAGGTCTATGGGCATTAGATCAGGCGAACGTGCTGGCTAATTCCACGGATCTAAACGTCTAATCCAACGATCTTTAAATAATGTGATCAAACCATCAGCTACAGCGTTCGTCGAATGAGCTGGACCACCGTCAAGCTGATACCAGGTCTTGGATAATGCATTCAAAAGCAGGTTATCCAAGTAGTCCTGCACTGTAGTTTTCAAAATTTCTACATAAAGAGCACTGCACAATTTTTGGCGATAGATTTCAAACGCCAGCCAATTATCTTTCAACAAACAAAATACATTAACACTAAATTTTTATTGAAAGCCTCGTACGAGAGTAGCATGTGGATTGGAATCAGACCAAAAATGAGAATTTCGTCTATTGAACATTCCTTCTCTATCAAATTTGGATTCGTCGGTCCAAATGATATCTTTCAAAAATTTTCATAAATTTTTGTTAAAATATATTCGCAGTCCAGTGGAATGAAATGCTGGTTCAGAGTGAATTTGTAATTGTGCATTTTATTTTGTGACGATATCCTTTGGACAGATGGAACTGATACATCCAATGCATCGGAGGCGCGTCTCAGTGATCCACTGGGATGTGCAAAAAAGTATTCTAGTACTAAAAGAAGAGTGTCCTCATTCTCCATAACCATTTCAATCTGAACAGGCATTTTCTTCCATTGGCCAGTAGTCAAAAAGTTTTGTTGAATTTTTTTGAATTTGCCACGAGTCATTTTTGGTAGATCGCAATACTTTTCTTTGAAATTTCTGCAAACATTGCAATTGAGTCAAAAATCACTTAATTGCTGTAATTCATTGCTGTAATAGAATTTTTGCAATTCAAATAAAAAATACGAAATTTTTAACAGTTTGACATTTGACACATTGAATTCATAATATATTTATTTTATTTTATTTATTTCATTTAACAAAATAAAGACATGGTAAATAAATAATTACCGTCAAATAATTGCACGGTTTTAAGGACATTTGTGTATGTATAAATCGAAACGAACAATATACACTGCTGTTATTTAAACAATGTTAGGTACTCCATTAATTCACAGCTCAAAACATCCTTCTAAATTATAAATTATCCTATTCAATAACCACTCTTTCACCTGACGGTCAAACTGTGGAAGATTTAGCGACTTATACTCATCAGGGAGGTGGTTATATAACTTTACGCAGATATATTGCGGGCCTTGTTGGGTTTTCTTCAGACGAGCATAGGGAATGATGTATTTATTTTTTCCTCTTGTATTGTGATTATGGTTATTGTTGTTTTTCTTAAATTTATCCTGTCTTTGATGAAAATACTTCAGGTAGGTCAGTATGAATATCGAAACTGTGGTAACTATTCTCTCTGTTTTAAAGGTATCACGGCAGCTGTCCCTTTGGGTTGATATTAAATAGATATCTTAACGCCTTCTTTTGTTTCGGAAGAACTCTTTGTGTTATGTTTTGTCCCCAGAGAATTATACCATACTGAATTTGGCTATGAAAATTGGAATGATATGCAAGTTTGACTGTTTGAGTATCTGATATTTGTTTTATCCTCTTGATTAAGTACGTAGCACTGGATATCCTGCCACAGAGAGCTTCAATGTAGTCATTCCAGCTCAAAGAAGGCTGGAATATGATTCCCAGATATGAGATAGAATCTGTTCTATTTTCTTTCGTTGTAAACAGGAGTGATTGTGTTTCTTCAGAGTTCAAAAGGAGCCCATTTCGAGCAAACCACTTCTTAGCTTCATCAATTGCTTTCGTCGATTTTTCTCGTAGAACATCACTATTACTGGAACTATTTAAGAAAACTGTATCGTCAGCAAAACCGCACTTGTTATCCGTAGATATACTTGCATATAGGTCATTGGTATAAATTATAAATAAGATAGGCCCCAACACAGAACCCTGTGGAACCCCTGTTCTCATTTCTTCTGCCTCTGACCTGAGACCTCTCCAGTCGACAACCTGAAATCCACCTTGCAAGTAAGATGAGAATATACGCCATGCTTTTCCTCGTATTCCATAGTAGGAAAGTTTATTTAATAAAACTTCATGGCATATAGTCCAGTCAATAGAGAAACGTACCAGTGATAAATAAAAAAATATTAATTACAGGTAGCGACCCAGTGAAAGTTGTTGGGGGTAGTGAGTATAATATGAGGTTTCCATAAGGACTGCTATCGAGCGTCCTAGGGGGTGAAGGTGCAGTTCAAACTTTCGAAATCACACGTTTTCGCTTCTAAATTTTGAACTATTGATTTTATTGAAAATGTCTTCAAACAACTGTTTTAGATACTAAGAATACCTTCCATTTGAATTAGGTTTTGTTCAATTTGGGCGAACGGTTAACAAGAAAACTGCAAAAAAACTGCTCAAAACAGGCGTTTTTTGCAAACGTCATATTTACGACGCCAATTTTTTTTTGGAATTTTTTATCATCTCGAAATGAAGCTCTTATGGCAACAAATTAAACTACATGGAGACAAAAATTATTACATTCATCATTCACGAGATATAGTAATTTGTTTATAAAAAACTGCCTTTTTCACAGGGAAACGTGCTAGTTGTCCGCAATATTCTTCCATTTTTTTTCATTGAGTATTATAGAAGAAGACCTATATTTTACTCTACTGATAAGCTTCAGACTAGAAAATGCGGAAAAGACTACTTTTCATAACATGGAAAAAAAGGTACCTTTTTTTCCATAAACAAATTGCCTCGGGCGGTTTATTTTGATATTCAGAGGTTCCATTTTCTCGCGAATGAAAATAGTTATTGAAATAAAGAATTTGACCCTTCAAGAAATCTTCTACGATCTTTTGAACGCCAGTTGCATTTTTTTTTAAAACACATCACGGTGGCTTTATAAATAAAAATGTAGGAATTAATTCGAGTTCATACTTTTCGTAATGAATTATATTTTATCATTTTCAAAGGAAAGTAAAAATATGCCTGTTCTTGATACAAATAAACAGGTGACAATTTGATTCGGTTAAACTTTTCTTTGAAAATGATAAAATATAATTCATTACGAAAAGTATGAACTCGAATTGATTCCTACATTTTTATTTATAAAACCACTGTGATGTTTTAAAAAAAAATGCAACTGGCGTTCGAAAGGTCGTAGAAGATTTCTTGAAGAGTCAAATTCTTTATTTCAATAACTATTTTGATTCGCGAGAAAATGGAACCTCTGAATATCAAAATAAACCGCCCGAGGCAATTTGTTTATGGAAAAAAAGGTACCTTTTTTTGCCATGTTATGAAAAGTAGTCTTTTCCGCATTTTCTAGTCTGAAACTTATCAGTAGACTAAAATATAGGTCTTCTTCTATAATACTCAATAAAAAAAATTGGAAAAATATTGCGGACAACTAGCACGTTTCCCTGTGGAAAAGGCAGTTTTTTATAAACAAATTACTATATCTCGTGAATGATGAATGTAATAATTTTTGTTTCCATGTAGTTTAATTTGATGCTACAAGAGCTTCATTTTGAGATGATAAAAAATTTCAAAAAAAAATTGGCGTCGTTAATATCACGTTTGCAAAAAACGCCTGTTTTGAGCAGTTTTTTGCAGTTTTCTTGTTAAACGTTCGCCCAAATTGATCAAAACCTAATTTAAATGGAAGGTATTCTTAGTATCTAAAACATTTGTTCGAAGATATTTTTAATAAAATCAATAGTTCAAAATTTAGAAGCGAAAACGTGTGATTTCGAAACTTTGAACTGCACCCCCACCCCCTAGGACGCTCGATAGCAGTCCTTATGGAAACCTCATATTATACTCACTACCCCCAACAACTTCCACTGAGTCGCTACGTGTTATTAATTTCTTCCATGAAATTTCTCTATTGACTGGACTAACACACTGTCAAATGTCATGATAATTGTATATAATCATAAGAACTGAATAAAATTTTAGTTTTTTTGAAATTACCTTGGAACTACGAATTTGAGATAGAAACAATGTACATCAATTTTCTCCCGTTTTGATGCAGCAATTAAACGGTGTAATCAAAAGTATGAAGTGCTAAATGAAAAACTGAAGTTATTCAAGATTTAAATGCCGGCTGTTTAAGATTTTTTTTTACATATTTTGCTCGATTATTTTTTGTCGTTCGTATTATCAATGATTCGTTTGATGAGTTTTTAATACCCTGCGGTTTTTTCAACTCCTCATGTCAAGGGGTTTCAAAGATGAATAGGTTTTAGTGAAGCTCTGCAAGTGCCAAAAAATCACAAAAGTTGAGATAACTTCAAAACGATTGAGAATCAGATATGAGTTATGTGAATAAAGTAGCTTTATTTTTCGATTTAAAAAAATAGCTACATTCTATTTAAAAAAAACGAAGTGGGGATCAACCGGAAGTGACATTTAAATGAAAATATTTCAGAATGAGAACTCTTATAACCCAAATTTCGAACTGAAACGCCCAGTAGTTATCCGTAAACGTCTTACCCGCATTGCAACACCCGGTATAGTATATTATGTCTTCACTATTCCTTGTCAAAATAATTGGGTAAACTAAAAGATTATGAAAAAATTTCTAGCTGATGTAACTGGTTCATTAATAGAAAAGAACGATCCTCATTATTTATCACAGAATTTAATCAATTTAAGATATGGAGTGATTTATGTATTTCAATTTATACTGAAAGCACTCTATATACCCTTATTGTTCACTACAAGGCGTACTGAAAGTTTAAATGCTATTACGCTGCTGCATTGAGAATATTTAAACAAAAATCGCTTAATACTCTCAAGGGAGACGTGATCCGGTTAGGAGTTGAGGCCATGATAAGTGGAGTAGAAGATGAAATTAGGGTTTGCGTTACGTCACGGTCTCATAATAGTTGCGAATATAACAAAAAGATTTTTACTTATTAAATTTATGAATTTCGAACTCTCGCGCTAGAGTTTCAGTTGTGTAAATTCAACGGCCATGAAATCGGGAACGTTTCGTTAGATAGTTTGGTATGCCAACATTCACAATTGGTCTTCTCTACCGGGTCATAGATAAAAGGTAGAGAATCGTATCCTCCACTATTCTTACAAAAACATCGAATATCATTCAACAAGTTGCCTCAGCGAATTTCAATCTCCCAACAAACAACTGATTTACGAGGCCATTGAGAAAGTTTGATATATTCCAAGCTCTAATTGTGCAATTTTTCAACGGACGCTGGGGTATTAATATTTCTCAGAATTTCCGACTTGCTAGTTGGCAAATGAATAATTGATAACATAGCATGAAATACGAGCTCCTTGTCCAGGTTCAATGGAAAAACGTATTCAAACCCAGGATTCATCTTCAACAGAGAAGTTCTCATAGCAATAATCCCCTGGAATAAAGTGAATTAGTCCGCAGCAAAATTCTGGGCTGTTTGAAAAATCAGAACCAATTTCGTACTTTGACTCTCATTAAACTAGGTAGGAAACGGAAGAAATTTATGAAAAGTCCGTTAATTTAGTCATATTTCCCAGTGACCCCGAACTCCGAACTTCCTTAATTTCCGAAGAAGTTCCGCAAAGTTGAAACATCAAAGAAATATCGATGCAGTCGGCTCCCAAAACAACAGAAATCAGATTTTGATTAGATACGAAATAACGGGTACATCAAAGTAATATTCAACAGGTTGAGAATTCGAGATACTTTCGTTTTGAATGCGGAAGAAATTAAGGGACGAAATTAGTTCACGAATTACGCGAAATCCATTTCTTGGTTTCCGTTTGTCCATAGCGGTGAAATTTCTTGGAAAATGAAATTTTGACGTATCTCTGGTGAATTCAATTTTAGAGGAACATCGGAATGAAGCTAGGGCATTCCAGTGCATGTTTGTGGGTAATGAATTCCTCATCTTTTCGTTTCCACCGTCGGTGCCGGTGCTGAGCGTTACTGGATCTCGGATAACAACGGGCGAATTGTAAAATTACTCCAACATCATTTAATCAACTTTTTCACCCGCGATTCCTTTCGTGACATCGATTTTATTTTCAGGTTTATTATACGGACAATGGGAAGAGGTGACAAGCGAGGCAGCGGGCAAAGATCAGACAGCGGTAAGTTTGAATTTTCTTCAACTCCGAATGATTATGAAATTGGAATTCGAGTGCTGAGGGATATTATCGGATTCAAGATCTTCTCTGTTAATCATAATAAAACTTCAGATGAAATAAAAGTTGATAAGCCCGTTTTTACGGTTAACGTCGAATTCGGAAGAAAGAAGTTAATTGAATTTAAATTTCGTATTTACATATTAGTTAAAGGGCCTATAATTGAAAGTTTCGACTCCATGTCGTCCAATTTTCGATGAAAAATTTTTTATATTTCATTTAACGACGTTAACTCAAATATATAGGAACGATAAATCATAAGGGACGTGAATATTTGAACAGATTGGTTGGGGAAACACTGCGTCAGAAAACAAATAGAGGAGGTTAACGGGCGCAAACAGTTTGCGTCGAATAACGAAATTAACTTTTGAGTTGATTTTGAGTTGATTCTGAGTGGAAGCATTGATGGAAAAAAAAATCACGGCCCAAATTCAGCTTCTCACTTAGTAATATATCTGTACTTAAAGACTACCATTTCTATCATTTTAGTCGAATCGCGAGGAAATGTGTAGGTTGAAATTGAAATGACGAAGTACTGATATTGTGGCAACATTCAATGAAATTTCCATTTTGTAATTAATAATTCTATTTATGCCGTGAAAAAGTGAAAGAATAATTTCAAAAATTTCATAAGTTTTTGCTTTGATTTACAATTTTCAAATATTGAAATCTCAAATTTTGGACATAGATTCTTTTTTATTTAATATTATTTAGGGTCGCATGAACCTGGCGGTCATAGATTTTTGATACTACCTGAAATCGACTTAAATTTCAATTCAATACGCTCCTTTCATTAAAGTTTTCGTAGAAATTCTTTTTTCATAACAAAATGTCAAATGAGAACAATCCAACTCTTTACTTTTAGTATGGTAACAAACTAATCAAACCATAAAGAGCAAATAAGAATGTTGAATGCGAATAGTTTTAAGGTAATAATTTCAGATTAGCACTTCCTATCAATTGAAATCATCGTAACTTATGGACTTCACTGAATAAAGAAACAAAAAAATTTTCAACAGGCTGTATTTCTGAGAAGAATACTCGTACAGGGAAAAATAGACTCTAGTTTCAGAATTTTTTGGTTGAAAGTTTTTTGGAGCCATGTCATTCTTGGATAAAGCACAAAGAAAAAACTTTCCAAAACTTTTAACTTTTTTTGTTACACCAAACAGGATTTTCGATTAATCGACTGTATGTTCAGTAATATTGAAGGAAATGTTGGGGTTATAAGAAAATAATAATAATAATGTACCCCCAAGGCCCCCCTAAATTTCTACGTCTATCTGTTGAGCGGCATTCCTTAGCCGATTGATTGAAATTTCGAAAATAATAAAGAAACAAGATTTTTGTTCCTTAAATGTTACTTTTTGGAAATCAATAGTTTAATTTTTCTTACTTTTTACTCAATTTCGAGTTTTCGGAATATTGATTAAGGAAAAAAAAATCCACAAAAATTTCGATAATCTCCAGAAAAATTATTTTCGGAAATTGGAAAAAGTTTTTTCTCACGAGTGAAAAAATTCAGTGAAATTTTCTTCGAAGAATATCGAAGAAATAAGAAAAGAAATAATTTTCCAAAATCAAATTTTTTTTTGGAAACTGTAAGAAAACAAGAAGCACTCTTCGAATGTGTCCATAGCTTCAGAGCTATGTCCTCGTCAAAATGTCGTCGTGGTTTTATGTAATTTTTTTCAGTTTTTCTAAATCATTTTTTTCTGTTTTCTTGATATTCTTGAAGAAAAATTTTCGGAATATTTTTAATCGTAAGAAATTTCTTTCTCAAATAACTTTTTAATTCTCAAAAATGTTTTTTGTGGAAAGATCCGAAATTCATGACATTTTTTCTCTCAAAAATTTTTTTGGATTTTTTTTTGTTTAATCTTCCGAACACTCAAAATTGAGTAGAGAGTTGAAAAAGAGATTGAATTATTGATCTTCAAAAAGATTGGGTCACGTTTGAGGAACAAAAATCTTGTTCCCTCAATATTTTCAAAATTTCAATCAATCGGTCCAGGAAAACCGCTGAACCGATAGATCTAAAAACTGATAAATTTGCTTATAACCTAACCTTTTCCCCCAATAATACTGAACATACAGTTGACTAACAAAAAAAATGGAAAATGGCATTTTTTTGCTGAGCGACCAGTAGTTTTAGAGATATCGGCAGTTGAGTTAAAAAGGATCCTTTCGCATTCAAAATTCGATATCTCAAAGACAAATGGTAGTACCTTACTCTCGTGAAAAGCAAATTGAAGCTGAATGAACAGGCTATGCGATCTATGTATTGGTCTAGGTCGAAAAAATTTTCCATGTCCATAGCGTGAAATAAAAAAAGGAAAAAATTTGTAAAAAAATTTTTCAAACTTTTCGAAAATTTCCATGGAAATTATTTTTGAAAATTGAAAAAAAAAATTTTCTCACTATTGGAAAAATTCCGTGAAATTTCCCTCAGCAAATAGCGAAGAAATCAATAAACAAAACTTTTAACAAAAAACAAAACCGACTTGATGAAAAATTTATTATAAAACAAATCCATACGCACTAAAAATTCAAAACTAATTGTGTATTGTTCTGCAAATTGATAATCTAACTAACTAACTTTTTTTACTCATCAATATGTAGATGCGATCTATTTGACTCGCAAGAAGGTAGGCAAGTGTTAAAGCAAGTCAAATTTAATTTAACACATATATAATAAAAATACATAACAATACAAATAATGGACAAAATATTCCTTGAAGTTTTCTTTGATGAAAAACATCAGACTATTTAAAAGTCAATTAAATAATTACCATAATATAATATAGTTACAATTATTAAATCGAAATTTGTTAATTGACTGTTACGTTTCTAATATATACGAATGGTATCATGGGTATTCAGTCGTTTCAAGAAATTGAGAAGACTCTTCTTTCCTATGCTCGAGCTTTCGAATTTGGTTTAATTCTTAATCGTGAGTAGCTACAATACAATTATTGCTATTTTCCGAAAACTCAAAATTGAGTATAAAGTAAAAAAGAAATGAAATTGTTGATTTTTAAAAAGATTGAGACACGTTTAACAAACAAAAATCTTCTTCCCTCGATTTTTTCAGAATTACGATCTATCGGTGCAGGAAAACCGCTGAACCGATAGATCTAAAAATTTTGAGAGGTATTTGGGGTGTGTTAGAGTTTTGAATGCAAAACTGAGTTTTTCACTCAACTGCGATATCTTTGAAACTACTGGTCGCCTAGCGAGCGGATAGGAGATTTTGTTTTCTGCAGAAAATTTCCTTCAGAAATCTATTATGCTTGATAGTAAAAAAATCTCTCCGCTTGTGACGTTAACGTGAAAATTGAGCAAAAAATGCTGTTTTCCCTTTTTTCGGTTGATCGACTGTATGTTCAGCAATATTGGGGGAAAAGATTAGGTTTTGAAAAAATTTATCAATCTTATGTACCCCAAAGGCCCCCCTAAATGTTTGGATCTATGGGTTCAGTTGTTTTCCTGCACCGATTAATTGAAATTTTGAGAAAAATTGGGGGAACAAGATTTTTGTTTCTTAACCGAGACTCAATCTTTTTGAAAATTAATAATTTCGTTATTTTTTATTTTTTACTGAATTTTTAGTTTCCGGAAGATTGAATGAGGAAAAAATCCAACAAATTTTTTCGGAAATTTCCACAAAATTCATTTTTGAAATTTGAACAAAAAAATTTTCTCACAATTGAAAAAAGTCTTTAGAATTTTCCTCAACGAATATCAAAAACATCAAAAAAAAGTGATTTTCAAAAATTGATAATTTTTTTTTGGAAAATTTGAAACAATTACATAAAACCAAGACGCACGTTTAGAGATATCAATTTAAATTTTGTTCGATTTTTTCAGCCTCTTGGTTTTATGTAATTTTTTTTAATTTTCCGAAGAAAAAATTTTTAATTTTTCAGAATTCATTTTTTTTTTTCTTGATTCTTTCGATATTTTTTGAAACTTCATTTTTTTTCAATTTTCAAAAACAATTTTTGTGGAAATTTTCAAAATTTTTTAAAAAACTTTGTGAATTTTCCTCCCTTATTCAATCAACTCAAAATTGAGTGCAAAGTGAGAAAAATTGAAATTATTGATTTTTCAAGAGATTGAGTCATTTTTAAGGAACAAAGATCTTGTTTCAAAATTTCAATCACTGAGTCCAGGAAAACAGCTGAATCGATAGATCTGAAAATTTACCTTTAGGGTACGTTAGACTGACAAATTTTCTTATGACCTAACCTTTTCCCCCAACCATTTTTTTGCATTTTTTTGTTATTTTTTCACGTTAACATCATAAGTGGACAGATTTTTGAAGGAAATCTTCTACAAAAACCGAAACCTCCTATTAGCTTGCTAGGCGACTAATAGATTCAAAGATTTTTCTTTGTTCGTATACCTAGGTTCAAGTGCCAAAGTTTTCAGATCGCACAAGTGCCACTAGCATGACCTGAAGACTATATATTGAATACATAGCCGGGACCAACGGCTTCGCGTGCCTTCCGAAGCACGAAGGCATTCTCAAATTAAGTTGGAATTTACCGGGATTCGAACCCGGTTTTTCTGGGTACTAGGTCAGTACTACGCCTGTTGAGCTATCAACCTAACCTAACCTAACCCGCTTTTTCTGGGTACTAGGTCAGTACTACGCCTGTTGAGCTATCAATGCCAGAGATATCGTCAGTAGAGTGAGAAAGGATGCTTTTTTTATTCAAAATTCGATATCTCAAAGACAAATGGTCGTATCTGACTCCCGTGAAAAACGAATTAAAGCTGAATAAACAGGCTATGCGGTTCTAATTGAAAAAATATTTTTTATTCCCTATACGACTATTTTCCACAGAAATACAGCTTGTTGAAAATTGCCAAAGAATTTAGAAAACTTTTTTATTCCTTTAATTTTTGCGCAAAGTATGGATTTGTTAGATTCGCCGAATTTTCTCTAAAAACAATATGAGTTTCTTTCCTCTTCCCAAGATGTGAATGAAACAGGCAAATTGAAAAAGAAAGCAGTTACTCGTTATCCTGTCAATCCACATTCACTTCATTTGAAACCGGCGGGAGATGGCGCAACTCCTGAATTCTAAATATTCCTCTCGCTGTCAAAACAACTCGAAGCGAGAGGAAAAATATATGTGGAAATCGAACTTCCTTATATTTGGTTGATTAACTGTCCAATCCTATCAATTCCAATAGTTGGAATTATTCTCTGCTTCAGAGCATTGACGACGTCGGTCAGACAGTTGGGTCAGCTTTAAAGGGCGGAAAAATCTGAGAATCAATAGACCTTGAAGAAAATTCTGGGCAACGAAGGGAACGGAAAAAAAATCGTTCAGTCCTTGAAAAGCAGCTACTTATACGAGTCTATAGTGCTCGCGAGCGTTATGAAGGCAATTTTCGTTGATTATCAACGCACTTCTATACGAACCAATTACAGCAAGGTTAAAAATGAAATCGAAATGACTACTTCGTTCTTCTATTTCAATCAACCCCATTTCCCTTCATCCTTAGTGGGGGATTTTTTAACTGAGATCGTACCAGAACCATTCACATTTCCCATGTGACACTTGTCTTGTAATTCGGTTTTCTACAGGAATGGTAATGGAAAAAAATTGAAACGAAATAGTTTATTGATAACTAAAAAATATCACATACAGTCCCTGATGACAAAATAACGTTGGAATGATATTCACGATTTTGAATTATAATAAACCCTCAGGGTTTCCATGGCTGTTTTTGCGTAACCTTTGTCG
Organism: Novius pumilus; assembly: GCA_020654155.1. Taxonomy (NCBI): domain Eukaryota; kingdom Metazoa; phylum Arthropoda; class Insecta; order Coleoptera; family Coccinellidae; genus Novius; species Novius pumilus. Next base: position 8,934,402 of record JAIFOV010000472.1, read on the forward strand.
CAAGGACTCATATCCCAAAATGGTCCTGAGCAATCGAATTGGTTGAAGCACTGATAATTAACGCTTTTAGAAGCAGTCGAACAGCAAGAAACAATGGCCATTACACACTTACTGGGCACAGAGTTCGATATGATCTTTTTTTCCTCTTTAACGGACATGTGGTTTGAATCGCTGTACGCGGATAAGGGGTATTTTTTCTTTTTAGGAATTGACGTACGCATAATACTGATTTCCCTCTTTTTAGCCCACATCGGACGTCCTTTTTCTTCCTCATCCAAAAATTTTGTTTTTGCTGGCGTTGCTGATGAATAGATTACTGGGGGCAGATATGTAATTTCCACGATGGAAGTTTTCTGTATATGTTGCATAGGTGGATTTAATTGAAATGGTTGTTCAGCGAAATAAATCGGGATTCGATTGTCAAGGGTATACACGGGGACATAGTAGGGCCGCTTCTGCTTATACGCTGGACGCCGCCATTCGTTCAAACTTTGAGCTTGAGGAATTTGGTACTTCGACGAAGAATAACTCCTTTTATTCCGGTATTCGCTATCGTTGATGGTATCTTCGACATATTTCACCTCGAAGTCTCCAGAAAGTTCAGTTCTTTTCCTGCGAATTGAATTATGCATAGAAATGTTTCGTTCCTATTTTGTACATGAAATAAACAAACCATTGATCTTCTTCACGGTCCCCGGACAGAATTATTTCACTATCTGTTGCATCACCGTTTTGGGAATGTGTCGTTTCGACCTGGAGCTGTTCGTATTGCTGTATACCCGACTGTCTCGTGTATCGATCTGTGTTTGATCCGAACCTTAGTGAAGAAGCGACGCCACCTCCAATAAAATTGCCGAAAGTAATCGCAAGTAATGTTGCGTGAAAAACGAGCATTCTGAAATATACAAATATTGTATTCATTGTGAAAGTAAAACTAGTATAAAACCATCGTATAGAAAAAAAACATAAAAAGGATCGAAAAAGAAACTATACTCACATTATTTTTGTTACTTGCAGTAGCACAACAATACAAAGTCAATTTTATCACTCGCTGATGCTATGGCAGAGTCCAACTGAACAGAAAGTTTTCAAGTTCCTAATTTATAACATAAAGTTCCGAACCAAACCAGCCCCCAATAACGTAAGACAATCCTATAACTGGTTGTAAGAGGATTTAAGGTAATAAACAAACAGAGTTGATGTTTCAAGTCGATTATAACGACAATGAACAAGAACTTCATTCATTGAACAATGGTCAAGTAATTATTATAATCAGTTCTTCGAAATTCGATAAGTGAAATTGTCCTTTACATTATAAGCTTTGTCTAGACATCGAAACTAACTAACGCCGCTCAATTGAATTTGAAACTGAAGATATTTTGATTTCGAGATGATTGTAGGCAGTCATGTTAAATCGGAATGACAAAGTCACCACAGAGGCCATTAAAGAACTGCTGAAACAATAGAACACGTTTCGCGGAATAATGACTGCGGAATGAATGAATGAAATCAACAGTCATCACAGCGCTTGAGGATTTAATGTATTTATGAATGTTTATTCATCTTTCTGCTCCACAAAATGTGCAAAAATAGCGTTGTTCGATAAATTTACAGTGTGGATGAAAGGAGCGTAATTAACGTGGATTCGTCCATTTGATACATCAATTGATGGGTTTTGTCTCGAAAATTCACAGATAAATTTTATTATTCACACTATGATTTATGGTTATTTGAACGGGCTTACTATATCCTATAAAAGCGGAAAAACGGTGAAACTCAACTTGCAATTCTCCTGGATATGGGTATAAATAAAAAAACGCTGAACGTAGAATATCATTTTTAAAAACCAGCCTGCCTGAAAAACGAGATTATGCAATTTTTCTCTATTAAGTTGAATCTTGGAAAGTCGATGATATTATGCGAGTGTCAGTTTGACGAACGAGGCGAAGCGAAGCGGAGCCGAGTGAGGCTAGACACGAGCAATGACAACTGACTTTCCACGGGTAATGAACGACACTTTTCATGCGACCATAGAAATGGAATTATACGACAATTATTTTGAGCAAAAAAATGAGCGTTTCGTCCTAAGTGGAACCGAATAACTCCTTCATTTTCTAAATGGCGTGCTGGCGAAAATTATAGACAAGTCTATTTTTAACCGACTTCAAAAAGGAGGAGGTTCTCAATTCGACCTGTATGTTTTTTTTTTATGTTTGTTACCTCATAACTTTCGACTGGGTGAAACGATATCGATGATTTTTCTTTCATTGGAAAGCTGATGCTTGCTGTGTGGTCCCGTTCAAATTTGGTTCATTTCTGATAACACCATCTATGAAAAAACCATAAAAACCTTCATTTTTGTTAAATTTATGCGCGACAAACAGACGAATAATTCTGTATCAAATCAACCGATTTCGATTATTGTTTCTTTATTGAAAAGGTTGTACTTTTGGGCCCCGATCACTATATACGCCCCGATAATTTGATGCGCCTAGATATATCTATTTTGCCCCGTTTACTATATGGACGCTGTTCGTTTCGACAGTCATAAGTCAGGGATCCGCCTCGGTCGCTTTGTACTATATTTTGCTATGTTTTTGAACTCAGAAATTTTGAGCGGGTAACTAGGTGCGCGGCAATCTGGATACATTCTTATTAGCTTTCTTATATTAGCTTTTATATTGTGGTACAATATGTTAGATACTGAGGTTGCGAATAGTGAATCTGGAGTTCAGATTTGTTGTTTCGTCGGAACACTCGCTCATTTAGGGGGTAGCCGTAGTTAGTTTAAGAATGAGGGAAAGTTTTATAAAACACGAATTTTACTGAAAAAAGTCATCGATATAAAAAAGAGTTTATTCATTTTGTAAAACGACTCCCTTCCATTTGTTTTCAGATGAAGTATAATCTCGGTAGAAAACTGGGATATTAGAATAAAATAGCATTGATAGCTTAGAACGCATTTACTTGTTCAACAAATGATTCGCTTTCCACGTTCAAACTGTAAAATTAACGAAACTTGTATTAATTATGACTTCGAGTGTCGCAGTTAAGTTTTCTTAGTCTCCATATTTCTGTTAATGATCTATCGTCGTGCGGTTTATTCAATATTTTGCTCGTGTCCAAATCTGATAGAGCTATGCCATCTAAAGTTTTGACACGACTTAGTGCGACATATATTTGCCCTTTTGCAAAGTTTTTTTTACCAAGGTCGAGGCGTTGTCTCATATGAGCACGTTTAGTAGGTCTACCCATATTGACGCAACTTTGTTATCGTACTTCAAATTCACTAAAAATCAGAAAATAAAAAACTTTTTACAAAAAAAAAACCGACTCCATATAGAAAAATTTTGAAAATATTGATGTGCACTAAAAATTCAAAAATAATGATCAAATAATAATAATGATCAAAATATTCTTTGAAGTTTTCCTTGTATTAAATGACATGAAAAATTTTGTAATACTTTAAATTCAATCAAATTATTAGTATAACATAATGTAGTTACAATTATTGTTATTTTTGGAGTCGGTGTCAGCAAAGAAAACACCACAATATACGTATCAATAATAATCAAACAAAACAAACCAACTTCAATACGACACTATTTTGATGCATCATGTAGACTGACACCGACTCCAAAAATAACAATAATTGTAACTACATTATGTTATACTAATAATTTGATTGAATTTAAAGTATTACAAAATTTTTCATGTCATTTAATACAAGGAAAACTTTAAAGAATATTTTGATCATTATTATTATTTGATCATTATTTTTGAATTTTTAGTGCACATCAATATTTTCAAAATTTTTCTATATGAAGTCGATTTTTTTTTTGTAAAAAGTTTTTTATTGTTTATGTTATTTCGTGCCTTCTTCTTGGATTTGCTAGCAAAAATTCTGACGAGTTTTATATAGCAGCCCTCGCTATTTATGGAGGGATATTTCCGTCACTTTACATCTTATAAACGTTTTTTTAGCTCAGGTGAATGAACTTCAATCACTGCGAACAATATTAGCGACGTTTTATTGAGAAATGATATCCACAAAATATATTTCTCATCTGTGGTGACAACTTAAAATCCAATTTGTCTATGACAGCAAATTAAGCCAAACTCTTTTCTTTAATGTCATTCTTGCAAGTAATATTCTATGTTAGGTATATGAACTAATTATTCCATCTATCTCTGGTCTTGATGTTTGTTCGACTTAGGATAAGGATGACACTCCGCGACAATCTAATTTATTCATGAATCTAGAATTGAAAAATTGGCGAATTTAATCAAGTTATGATTTTCGTTAATGTTCTTTTAATTCTGGTACCTGATTCGCGTCATTAATATTCAATGAGATATACGAACTAAAGTACTCATCTATTTGAATCTACTTGGCATAGGTTTCATTTCGATGTCACCAGTTTCCCGCACGGAACCGGTTTTGCCCGTGCGGGAAAGACTTTCCGCACAGCTGCATGCAATTGGTAACTTTCTACAATAGTCAAGCGTGACGATATGTATCACTTTCGTGTGTGGTCGCCTGAAAAGCATATTAGAACACACGAAAATGACTTCTCAATAAGCCCGATTGAGTTTCACTTTACAAACGAAATATATTTGCAAAACAGCAACGATTGCATCTCCGAAACCCCCGATATAAAAGTATCGGAGTCGGAGTGTTGAATTTCAATTTTGATACTATTGAGTTGCAATGATATAGCAGTATCCAAACAAATTGAGTAACAGAAAACCGAAGTTTTTGAAAATTTCGCAGAAATGAAAAAAATTTCAATCAAAAACTGAAAAGGAAGGAAAAACGAAAAATTTGAAAATGCTTCAGTGGTGATTTTTCTGTTCGAAATTTTGTTTTTTTTTATTTTTCACACTGAAACTAGAAATAACGAATTTTGACTACTTATTTTTTAAAATAAAACTTGTTTGATCACGTTACATCCAGAAATATAATTCAATGATTGTTTATGTGTTTATGTATACAGGGAGAGTTTTTCAACTTGAGACATGCAAATTACTGCAAAAGGACGCAATATCGGAGAAAATGTTTGAATCAAAATTGTGAGGTTTCGAGGGGGAACTTAGATGACGAGCTTGAATTTGACCTTGAACCTCGTTTTCAAAGTTAAATGAAGGTCAACTTTGATTTTTCAAATAGGAAACGCTATGTTTTTCTACGGATTCGCAATCTGCGTGAAAAGTTACGATTTTTATGGAAGAAGTGTTTTTAAAGTGTCTTTCCGGTAGAGGGCGCAAGATTTTAGAAAGATTTGTTCTTGAATTTGTTTGGAGGACTCATACTTGCCCCGTAAACTCTCCATAAACAAATGCCATTTCAAAATTTCTTTGAAAAACGCTTTGTTATCAATGCAATGTGTGGGAGTTCAAAGGGACATAATGAGAATCTTTCCAAAATATTCCGAACTTTTCAATCTATTGATTGCTGTTCATTTAGAATAAGAGCGTAGTGTACTCGGGGCAAGTATGACTCCTTCCAAATAAATTCAATGACAAAACTGGCGTCCTCTACCAAGAAAACTAGACATTTTTGAAAACACTTTTCAGACGCAAATTGCGAATCCGTAGAAAAAGAGGGGTTACCATTTGAAAAATCCAAGTTGACCTTCATTGGTCCTTGAAAACGAGGTTCAAGGTCAAATTCAAGGTCGTCATCTAATTTTCCCCCTTGAAACCTTAAAAATTTTGTCTCAAACATTTTCTCCGATATTGCGTCCTTTTCAAGTAATTTGTATGTCTTAAATTAGAAAATTCACCCCATATATAATCGACGTCAAGCCGAAATCTTTTAACAGAGTAACTCATGAGTGTTATCAGAAAAATAAAAAAAAAAGTAATGTATTTAAAAACTGATGGCCATTTAAAAAAAAATTGGGAAATCTACATCCTGTGACAGGATCTTACTACTATTACTACAAACATCATCTTTTTTCAATTTTTTTTTTTGTTATGTAATTTCGAATATTTCGTCTTTAAACTTTAGCTCACAGGTTGCAGCAAACAAGTAAATGGGATTTATTGCCCATCCAGAGATTCAAAATTAATTCTTTCTCCAGTTTCAACTAACCATACTGAAAAAAAATGTTATATGCAAGTTTGGCAAGTAATTCTAAAAATCGGCACAGTTAATAATTCCAAAATGGTATAACATTTGCAAATTTATATTTTAAATCGCGGTAATTTTTTTATGTTTTTAGTATGTATCATTGGTGACTATTTTTTCTTACTCAAAAATGATTCTAATGTACCCGCGGTCTCTCGTAAATTTTAATATTTCAGTTGGAATGCGACGGACTGAGTAATAAGTGTGAATGAGATACATAGTGACGCTAACGTGACATAGACGGAGAATCATTGTACATCTTCTATAATTTCAATTGATGTTAAACATTTCTTATGCTTACAATAAATCAAAGTATTACATTTATTAATGTTTAATTAAATTATTTAATTTCATAGCGTCACTATCTGTATCTCTCTCACTTTAAGTGACTCTGCGTCTCTGTCCCGCTAGGGCGTCTTTAACCAGAAGTCAGTTAATGTACCTGACAGTTAAAACCAGTTTTTGCATTGAAATATTACGACTATCAGAACGGTAAACTCTAATCGAGCGGTAGTAGTGTTGGTGAAAGACGCCCTTAGTAACTTAAAATGAGAGAGATAGAGATAGTGACGCTATGAAATTATATGATTAAATTAAACATCAATAAAAGTACTTTGATTTATTAAAAGCATTACAAAAGTTCAGTTAAGAATGTGTTATATTGAAAACAAAAAAGTTACCGCAATTTAAAAAATAAATTAACAAGTGTTTAACCATTTTGAAATCCTTATTAACTGTGCCTACTTATAAAGTTACTTGCCAAACTTGCGTAGTAAATTTTTTCACAGGATGGTCAGTTGAAACTGGACAAACTATTAATTTTGAATCTTTGAATGGGCAATAAATTATATTTAATTTTTAGCTGGAACAGTTGACCATAAATTGTGGGCTAGAGTTGAAAGACAAAGTGTTACATAACAAAAAAAAATTATGTTTGTAGTAACAAGATGTAGATTGTCACGATTTTTTTTAAATGGCTATAATTTTTTAAATACATTACTTGTATTTTTCTTTTATTTTCATGATTTCCTGTGTTGAAAGATTGACGTCGACTTCTGGGACATCCTGTATATAAACTTGGAAATTATGAATATCACAACATCAATTTATTCATCAGGAGGAACAAGATAAATCATACTTAGGGTATTCGGGATCACTTTTCAAACCCAACTATTATCGTCGTCACCAAGCAATTCTGCAGTGAATCATCAAGGTAAGGGGATGAGAAGTATTCTTAAAGGAGCTTAACGAGCCAATTTCAAATATGAGCAAATAATTGGCTACAAGCTGTTCGTGTTCCATGTTCTATTATTGATGCCCTCCTAAGCAGACCCCAATTAGTGACTGCAATTGAAATCATTCAAGGCAATAATGGAATGATTGAAAACAGAAATTTGAAGTGATTATCCCTCGTACAGGGGCGTTCGTTGGAATCGAGGTAAAATCATATCAAGAGGTGAATACAAATAGATATTTAGCTGCTACGTCGAAACACATCAAACACGATTGGCAGAGGTTCGCTGATATTTTTCTGGCTGGCACTTCCATTTTCGACGGTCAATTTCGATATAGCTGTTTGTGTCGAATAGCTTTTTGGATCGAATGAATGGAAATCACGAAAATTTAACCAGCGCAGCAGGGCTTATGCTTATTTAACCCTTTTTACCGGATAGTCCAGAATCCCAACAAGTTTGACGATCAATTGCAGAAATGGAAGCAAAAATGTATTCGAACAAACTGATACCTATCGGACTTATCTACAAATTACATTGTAGAGAAATTTTCATTTGGAACTGTATCAGTTTCCAATAGGACATATCGGATAATTGAGTTATTTGCGCATTTGCGGTAAATAGTTTTCAGTAATTTAAAACGACGAAATTGAACAGATTTCTGCGGCGATACATGAACATCGTTCCTCAAAATTTAATAGCGATTACTCGGAGATTGCAACCTGTCGCGTTCGCACGTACATACACCCATCATTTCGTGAGTTGAGTAGCGTAATATATACGATTATAACATACCTACTACGTATGCCAACGTAATTCTTGTTATGGAAACGACGATTAAAATATTCAAACAGCAAGATTAGAGTGAAATATAACGCTCGAAATTTCCATAGACGTTCATAAAATATCCTTTCACCAACTGAAATCAAATTTTGACGATTTCTTAGAGCATTGCTTCGACTCACGATCCGAAACGTGGATTGGAGAATGCTTTCCTATTCATTTCCCAAAATGAATAATTCCATTGCTTCAGGCTTGTCGAAGACGCTTTTGTATGTGATTGAGTGATTGCCATTAAAACTCATATGTGATTATCAAGTGTTATATGAGAGTCTGAAGTGTAATCACATGGCTTTCCAGAAGTTTCACCCAAATGGTTATCCAAAGGCTGTCGGCGCGCCTATTCGACTGAATACCATTCAGATTACAGCGACTGATAACTCAGGATATTACAAGTAATTTACTGGTGGCCTATCTGGAAGGATTTGTTCGTACAGCGATTAAAGTTTTTCCGCTGGGAAAATCAATTTACCGAGTTTTCAATTTGCTACTGTAGAAGCGAAATGGCAGAAAGAGGTTAACTTCCCCCTTGATAGATTTTCGCATTTATCGGATAAACTGACGTCTGTTCAGCGCTCGCGCTCCCCGACAAATATTTAATGATGAACATTTCATGCACATTATTGCGCAAATGGAGAAGCAGAAAGTACTATTGCTGTATATATCGTAGTTGAATTAGCAATTTTATGAATCATATCAATTGGGCATAATAACTGTCAGATCAAGTAGGTAGGTATTTATTTGAAGCACTGAAAGTTGGCGCAATATTGTTGAATTGCTGTCACTTCGTTTCAGGCAAAATCCAATAAAAGAGAATAACATGAATGAAACAGCTTTTCAATTCCCCTATCGAATTTCGATTGTAATTATTCTTTTATTAATTTTTCATGATGCAAACCACACGAAAATATATATTCTTTTGATTTTAACTTTCAGACTTTTGGTCATTACAAGGATCTTCATCATGTTTGATCGTTGTGACTCTCAGAATGAAAAAAAAACGGTGTGGCAAAATTGCGCTTATATCCAATTTTGTGTTTTCCGATAGTATTACGGATGCATAGTTCGTATAATAATAGATAACTTTATTCGTTTATGTTATTTCGTACCTTCCTTTCAGATTTGTCAGCAATAACTCCCACGACTTCAATATTTCTGGAGGGGTATTTTCGTCACTTTGCATGTTATAAACGTTTTGTTGGCTCAGATGAATGAGTTCTTGAAAATACTTCAACTAGTTCGAACAATATTAACGACGTTTATTGAGAAATGATAACCAGAGAATATATGATATTTCTCATCTGTGGTGACAACGTAAAATCCAATTGGTCTATGGTACAAATTAAACCAAGTTGAACGAAGTAGTCCAAATCAACTCTTTTCTTTAATGTCATTCTTGCAAGTAATATTCAATATTAGGTAGATGAACTAAATTTCCCATCTATGTCTGGTTTTGACGTTTGCTCTAATTAAGACATCTTTGACTATAAGGATGATACTCTGGAACACAGAAAAACCTAATCTCATTTATTCATTGGCTAATCGAATCAATTTAAGCTCTTCGTTAATGATACGATATGTTCTGGTAACTCATTAGCGTTATCAATATTTAATGAGATATACGAACCAAACTTTTCATTCACTTCTATCTACTTGACGTGGTTTCATTTCGTTGTCACCACGTTCGCGCACGGACCAAACTGGTTTTACCCGTGCGGGAAAGACATTCCCACACAGTTGCGTGTAATTGTCAACTTTCTACGATAGGTAGGAGTGGCGATATATACCACTTTCCTACGTGGTCGCCTGAAAATAAATATACTGCTTCTCGTTTCTACGCAAACTAATATCCAAATTGGCGACACCCGAATCATAGCGGTCTAAAACATCTTCAAACATGTGCAGGAGAAACCGGACAACTAGGATTCACCGCATTTCATAGGGTTAACCGTGGACGTACTCCGTGCTGATGGGATTGAGGAATCAATATTAGAGACAATGAAAGACAATCCAACCTTAGGCTGTTCTTCGATTGAAGATCTCTGAAAGGCGACCAATCGGGTTTTGACAGAAGAGGTTTACCACCCATATCATTGTCAAAGGGTTTACATTCTTCAATCATTGGACTTCATTGCAAGGGAAAAATATGGTGGGTGAGAGATGAGAGGATTAGGACTGATCCGTTTTCTACTAGAAAAATTTTGTGGGCGTATGATGCAACTTTTTCAAGGGATGGTTATTTCAACAGCAAAACTGGCATTCATATGCTATCCCCATTTAGTCCACCATTGGACCAATCAAAGGCGATTTTCAATCAATTTTTGGGTTGGAATAATGAATCGTCGATTGATTGGACCATCGAGTTACCAACTTGTCTTAAAGGTAGAAACTTTTTAGAGTTCCTCCAACAGAAATTGGAAGATATTCTCTATAGTCTACCTTGAGCAGAAACTCGAAATATGTGGTATCAAACGGATGGAGCTCCCGCTCATTCCTCGCAAAGAGTCTGAGTGTGGTTGAATCAACATTACGGTGACAAGTGGATAGATAGAAGAGGTCAACATGTTTAGCCAGGAAGATCTCCGGATTCAACGCCCCTCGATTTTTTTTGTTTGGGGATATATTCAAGATAAATTATACAAAACACGTGTCTTGGATAGGGATGCAATATCGTTGTGAAAAACATCGATATTTTTAGACATCGATGCTTGCATAAAAAACATCGATGTTAAAATACATCGTTGAGAAAGAACGATATATCGATGTTTTACCGATGTTTTGTAGTTTGAAAGAAAATTTGTTTAAAAGTGTTCACATCTGCAGCTTTTTATAGATTTATTTCTTGATTATAAAAACAATATTTTGTTATTAGAAAATCTTTATTTCTTTGAATTATTCATGTGGATGATATATTTTCAACTGTTTTATGGTTTAACTATTCATAGTGATGCGCCAAGACTCAAGATATTCTTGGTCTTGTCTTGAATTTCAAGATTAAGCCAACTTAATACAAGACAAGACCAAGATAAAACCTATCAAGAATCCCAAGAATGTTGTCTTGTCTTGGAAAATTTTTTTTTAATATTGAGTATTCACCATCATTTTATGCGCGTTTTGTATTAATATTTAAATGAATCCGCGTAAAACTAATTTTTTATTATAAAACTATGCTCATCATCTTTTGATTTATTAGTAAATTTCTGATATTAAAACTTTTAAGTTTTAATAGTCAAGCAGACTTAATTGCATATGAATTTGTGTGCAAATTTCCGCATTAAACTTATCTCTGAATTGAAGTAAAAATTATGATCTTATTAGATTTTTATAGACATTTTCAATGGTTTTGTATATATTTTACTTACTATTTTAACTATTTACACAGAATTAATAATATCTAATTAAAAATTTATACTTATTTTACTGCAGAATTCAATTTAAAAAATAATTTCTTTTTTCACTCTACAACCAATCGTAGTTCCAATTAGATTTTCTGATAGAATTTTTGTAGTATATGATTGAAAAAAAAAACTAACTAACAAAGAAAAAAATAAACAAGTTTAAATAAAATGATGTGTCATTTAAATTGATAATATACATCTAATTTTTAACCTACTTATTTTGATGCCAGTTAAGATGAAACAATTAAATAAAAACACAGTTCGGGTAATAAAAATTTTGAAGTAAAATATTTTTATTCTATCTTTCTTGCACAAAATTTGAAATATAATCGGAATTAAGTGAAAAATTTTTTTCATATCCTGATAACAAAACTTTTATATTGAATTTGAAATTATTTTTAGTTTAACTCATTCTAAAAGAAATTATGAAAAGTCAACTTAACAAATTTCGTTTTTAAGAGCCATTTGGCCCAAGAGTGAATGCAGACCAGCATTTTTAAAGAATCATCGGATAATCGGGTTCTTTTCTTATTCATCACCAGAGAACCAGCAGCAAATAATCTCTTTACTGGCACTGAGGAAGCTGGCATGCAAAGAATGTCCCTTGCCAATTTAGCAATAGTAGTTTTTTGATTATTTTTCCACCATTGGAGAATGTTGGTGTCTCGGGGTTCTCTGGGAGAACTGTAATAGGCATCAAGTTCACTTCTTCACGTCTTTTTTTCATTTTTTTATTGAGGATAAATATGACTGTACTTTGAAATTTCATAATCTTGACTATTAACAACGCAAGAACAAAACAAGACAAGATTCTTGCCAAATCTTGGTCACAAGACCAAGACATGATGAATATATCTCAAGATCTTGCCTTAGCAAAACAAGATTTTTATGATTCTTGTCTTGTCTTGTTCTTGCGCATCACTAACTATTCATGATTTTTCCACACTTATGTCAAATTCATCTGAGGTACTTGTCGATCAGGTGATTCGTGTTCCTGTGTTTATTCATTTAAGTAGCATAACTTTATTTTGATCACGAATTCGTTGAAATGCATAAACTCTGAATCCAGGATTAAAGGATAGTGGATGTGGTCAGGAATGTTCCACAGTTATAATGGTTTCTTGATCTCCGAATATTCTCCATATTCTTTCTTTAGAAAACGTTGTCTTTTGCAGTAATGACATGAAAGATTATTTTTTTCGTCATTATACGTTTAATATTAATAGTGTTAAAAAGTTTTGGAACATGCAGATGTTCTCAAACAGATTGAGGAACGATGTCGATATTTTTGACTAATATGCACGATGAATCGACGAGGTATCGTCAATTGAAACATCGATGTTCATGAACGAGATATCGATGTTTAACAAACATCGATGTATCATTTGCATCCCTAGTCTTGGATTCTTCTTGATTGAGTCCAAGCAGCCGCAACAACAATTACACCTGGAATAGTCGATAAAATGCAAGGCAATATCATCCGAAGAAATCAGTATTATTTCGAACATTTGATGTAAATGGGAAGTGATTAGGGATGTTACGGAAGTGGTTTGATCGGAGTCGGAGTCGAAATCGGAGGTCGCACATTCACCTCCGCGAAATCGGAGGTATTTCGGAGTCGGAGTCGGAGGTGTTCCAGAATCGGATAATAAAACTAAACTGTTCGCGCTAGAATAAAATTTTACTATGAAATTATGAAAAATCCATGGTATACGTAAATATGAACTGAAATATATACAATAAAAAATAAAAAACCGAAATAATATATTAATTAATAACGAAAAATAATTTCACTGCTTTGTCTTCTTCTGACCTACTCCAAGAATGAGACAATTTCTTTAGCAATGTTGGAATATATATCATTACAAATAGTGTGAGTGGAAAACTGGCCACTCCACTTATTATAACGCCAGCGTTCGAATAAATTTAACAAATTCCAAAATTTTTACAAAACTGAACGGCAAATGGTCTAAAACGTAAAATCATTTACGAAATTAATATGTCAATTTTTTTCGATTTTGGATGCGATTCATTCCCTTTCTGCTTCTTATCAAGAAGTTGATACCTGCTTCTTAGCTTCGGTCGATGGAGTTCTTGAAATATCATCTTCTTTCGAATCTCGTTGTCTTTCATTCGAAATTAATTATTTTAATACTTATCAACATGCATTGATTTTGAGTTCCCTTTCAATGGAGTTGTAGTATCACCTTTTCTATAATATATTTTTTGGCAAGTATGACATTCCGCATTATTCAAGTCAGTTTTACTGAAGTAATTCCAAATTGCACTTCTTTTATATAAAGAAAAACTTTAAGGAACAATGAATTAAAATGAAGGATCAAAAACCCAGAAATCATTTTACTCAATGAAATTCAAAACTTCTCGCGAAAGCAGAAACGAGGTATTAAAGAAATATAAAATAATCTGAAGGCAAACCAGAAATTATATCATTCTCATCCCTTCTTGTCTTAAGAACAAAAAATATATTAAAATACACGAAAATGACTTCTCAATAGGTCGGATTGAGTTTCAGTTTACAAACGAAATATCTTTGCAAAAAACAACGATTGCACCTCCGAAATCTCCGATATGAAAACATCGGAGTCGAAGTCGGAGCCGAATGTTGAATTTCCATCGGAACATCCCTAGAAATGATCTAGTTAATTTAGCACAATAAATAAATGATGGAAAAATATTCAAATAATTGATTGACATTTTATTTACCCAGCCAAGCAAGTAAATATGATCAATTTTCAAATTATTGAACAGAAATAGGACCCGACGTTGCCAGATTAGGTACTCATATAAGTACTTATATCTTGTCCATCTTCGAAGAGGAATTTTTAAAAATATATTTCTGCTATTCTGTGGGGTCCTTTTGATAATGTAGTGAAGGTGTTTTCCGCCATGTTTGGGACAACCTGTATTTCAATCGATTACAATCGAAGAATTCCTTTTTCTATTTATTTCGGAACTCCTCTATTTAGTATTTTGAATTTGCTTCCTTGTTTTTCCCGCCAATCCAATAGTCACGAAGTGTCAATTATCGTGCAAAAACAATTTCCTTTTGATACGCAGGGACAACGTTGAACTGGAAAACATCGCGAGAAGCGCGACAAATGATTGCGCGGGATGGCGTTTTCCCTGGTACGTGAGGTGCAGTAACTGGGAAAGCGTCGCTTGAAAACCTTTCCAAATAACTCCTATTGATGTTCAGCTATATCTCATATGTTAGAATTATTCCAGAATACCCGCACACAAAAATTTTCTGAAACTGATCTCAAGGTGATAATAAAAAAGTGATGGAAGGAAAAATACAAAATTTATTTTAAACTCACAGTCTAGATAGTCTGCCGAAAAATGTATCATTCTCACAATGATTTTCTTACAGAATGGTTTGTATTATCCAAAAAACAATTTGAGATTTCATAAATAATATAAGCAATTCTAAAAACACTAAAGTGCCTGTACTATTTACAATGCATCCATGTTCAACTTAAGTAACTATATCACATTTTAGTAATCTAGTAATTTTACCTCATCAATGAACAAACTGACCATCGATTATTTATATTACCCGACATCAAAGCGAATTTACCTAAAAATTCGCCAGATAATCAACGATACCTCGTTGTAGGAACATAATCTAAGATGGCAAAAATTTCGGGCAGTGTAATCTTTGGAATACTGAAAAACCGCTGCTATTCTGATATGTCGAAGATTTCGTGAATGTTTTGAATGATTTCGCAATTACGATCGCGAATTGTAGTAATTCAACGCAGTCTCGATAGCTGCCTTCGCGTATTCGGTCTCGCAAGGACTGGTGTCCCAGAACGGTCCAGCACATCCGAACTGTTCGAAACAATTGTAGCTGACTTCCTTGGATGCAGTTGAACAACAGGAAACGATCGCCCAAACGCACCGGCTGGGGCCGGGTATTTGTCTTGAAGGAGCCTCGGTTGTGGTTGTGGGTTGTCTGGGTCTACCCTGACCTGCAGGCGTGCGATTTCGGTCACTTGCCTCGTTATGAACCAGCGGAGGGAAAGTTTGTGGAGCTTGAGTTGGTTTTCTTGTTGGTGCAACAGGTCGTTGCGTATTTGTTTCACCGTTATCCCATATCGGCCTATCGTCGTCATCGTTACCTCCGAATCGATTGTCAGTGGACATTGTAGAATTCTCTTTCGGCGTCGGAGTCGGCGTGATCGGCGGAGGTTGTGTGGCCGGTGGCAGGTATGTTGGGCCTACGTACGGGGGTCTAGATGGATTCCGAGGTGGTGTTCCAGGATTCAAATAAATTGGTTGTTGAGGAAAGTAAATTGGTATCCTGCCGTCTATTCCGTAAATTGGGATGTAATACGGACGCTGCAAGGGATACAGAGACGGCCTCCAAGCGCTTATGCTTTGGAATTGTGGAAGCTGGTAGTTGTATGAGGTGTAGGGGATATAACTCCGTTTACTGCGATTTTCGGCGTCGGTTGTCGTTGCCTCAACATCCTTCGATGATCGATCTTTAAGATCAGCTGCACTTCCATGTGATCCTTCTTCGGACGGAAATATTTCTCGGTGGTGAGAATGGCGCTTCGATATTATTCGTCTCTCATATTGATCTCCGTTTGATCCAAAGCGTGACGAAGGAAGAGTGCCGCGTGCTGTGCTGCAAGCAGTCGTAAGCAGCGCGACGTAAAACAGGAACATCCTGGAATAATCACGTTTTATATGACTCATCATTCTAAGATATCAATCAGAATATCGGTTTCGTAGTGGATTAGGAGAGAGTCACGAGCAAGGTTTAGATTAATTTTCCCTAGGCCCGACGGTCGGGAAACAGAATTGAATGAACTTGAATGTATTAAATAAATGTTGGGGGAATTATTTCTCATGGACATGAAAAAGTGAGCCAAATATTGAGTGGATTTTGCTGAAAACGCTTCGTTACAATGTTCATGTAAATTTCATTAGATAGGTACATGGAAACTTCTAATCGATATTGTGCCGCCCCTGTCGGCTATTTCAATTTCTCTTGCTAATCAAGATAATGTACGAACAAAAAATTATCGTAAATTCAGACCTTGTTGCAAAAGAGATTAACCTCATACGTGCAATTGAATTAGTTGTTTTTATCAGTGTAATTAGGCTACGTACTTTTTCTCGCGAGTATTTTCTTCAGCTAAAACAGGTTAGTCAGCATTGCGAATAAAAATGTGAATTACTCATTTGCGTATTCCACCGAAGGGAATGTCATATCTAGTTTCTAACGAAAAAGAATCCTAAAATGTTTTAGTACTTTATTCATTTTTTCATTAAAAAAACACTCATCATTAGTGATGCCGCGAAACTCGAGACTGGTCTCATCTCGTCTCGGTCTCGTCTCGAGAAGTCGAGATGTCTCGTCGTACAACAGACAAAAATCGACTTAAAATGCTGGTTCACTGTGATATTTTGTAAAAATAATTTCGTCATAAATTTCTGACATTATTAGTTATTTGAAATAAAACAACTGAAAATATTTCTGATACTTTTCAAGAAAATAAATAGGTAATGGAAGCTACGCAGTTTTTCTCGGTTGTGGTGGGAGATGAAGTTAACAAAAAACTCGTTTTTGAGTTTCTTCTAAATAAAAAAACGCAAAAATTTCATCCAAAAATAAAATTTGTAAGTTTAAAGATATTACGTTAATTTCAGCTGCAATTTTTTTTCATACTACGTCTTCTATTGGTATGTATTCTAACAAAATTGATCGTTTCAGGTATTATTTTAATGAAGGGTGGCAAAGGTGAACCTTTTTCGAAAGAAATGTAATAAATCGTGAAAAATTATGAAATTGAAAAAAATGATTTTTTGGTGGTAATATAAATTCCTATTTATGGTTGAATAATTGTTATAATAGAAATGGTTCCAAAAAACTATTTCTTGATGTTCAACTGTGGAAATGTTATATGTGAGATGGAATTTTTTCTATTAATTTTCAATTTGCGACTTTTTGGGTGTTTGTACTTCGATCCTTCTTCACCTTCTTCCGCTTCCAAGTCGAGTCGGAAAATGTTTCCTGAGAATCTTGGAGAATTTTCGACTGAATATTCAAATTTATTTATTGCTGCATTGAGAAAGAAATTTGATACGATGAAAATCATGAAAATTGAAGAGTTTTTTTTCTTTTGGCCAATCCAATTCGAAATTTCAATTAAATCATGGGCATAGAAGAAGATTAGTTTGTAATCTAAGTATAGTGTTTAAAATCCCCGCTTTACAGAATGCTGAGATCGATGAGCAAATTTCAGTGTGCCGTCTTTAGTGATGCCGCGAGCCTCGGAACTGGTCTCGTCTCGTCTCGACTTTCAAGACGAGACCAAACTCCAGTCTCGTCTCGGTCTCGTCTCAGTCTCGTCTCGGTCTCGTCTCGAGAAGTCGAGAAGTCTTGTCGAGACCATAGTACAACAGACAGAAAATCGAATTAAAATGTGATATTTTGTAAAAGTAGTTCCGTCATACTTTTTTGACATTATGAATTATTTGAAAGAAAACAACTGAAAATATTTCTGATACTTTTCAAGAAAATGAATAGGTAATGGCAACTACGCAGTTTTTCTCGGTTGGGGTGAGAGATGAAGTCAACAAAAAAACTTGTTTTTGAGTTTCTTCTAAATGAAAAAAATGCAAAAATTCCATCCAAAAATAAAATTTGTAAGTTTGAAGATATTACATTAATTTCAACCGCAGTTTTTTTTCATAGTACGTCTTCTATTGGTATGTATTCTAACAAAATTGATCGTTTCAGGTATTATTCTAATAAAGGGTGGAAAAGGTGAACCTTTTCCGAAAGAAATGTAATAAATCGTGAAAAATTATGAAATTGAAAAAAATGATTTTTTGGTGGTAATATAAATTCCTATTTATGGTTGAATAATTTTTATAATAGAAATGGTTCCAAAAAACTATTTCTTGATGTTCAACTGTGGATATGTTATATGTGAGATGGAATTTTTTCTATTAATTTTCAATTTGCGACTTTTTGGGTGTTTGTACTTCGATCCTTTTTCACCTTCTTCCGCTTCCAAGTCGAGTCGGAAAATGTTTCCTGAGAATCTTGGAGAATTTTCGACTGAATAATCATCAAATTTATTTATTGCTGCATTGAGAAAGAAATTTGATATGATGAAAATTATCAAAATTGAAGAGTTTTTTCTTTCCGCCAATCCAATTTGAAATTTCAATTAAATCATCGGAATAGATGAAGATTAGTTTGTAATCTAAGTATAGTATTTAAAATCCTCGCTTTACAGAATGCTGAGATCGATGAACAAATTTCGGTGTGCCGTCTTTAGTGATGCCGCGAGACTCCGGACTGGTCTCGTCTCGTCTCGACTTTCGAGACGAGACTAAACTTCAGTCTCGTCTCGGTCTCGTCTCGAGAAGTTGGGAAGTCTTGTCGAGACCATAGTACAACAGACAGAAAATCGAATTAAAATGTGAAATTTTGTAAAAGTAGTTCCGTCATACATTTTTGACATGAATTATTTGACAGAAAACAACTGAAAATATTTCTGATACTTTTCCAGAAAATAAATGAAAGCGACGCAGTTTTTCTCGGTTGGGGTGGGAGATGAAGTTAACAAAATAACTCGGTTTTGAGTTTCTTCTAAATAAAAAAAACGCAAAAATTTCATCCAAAAATAAAATTTGTAAGTTTAAAGATATTACATTAATTTCAACCGCAATTTTTTTTCATAATACGTCTTCTATTGGTATATATTCTAACAAAATTGATCGTTTCACGTATTATTTTAATAGAGGGTGGAAAAGGTGAACCTTTTTCGAAAGAAATGTAATAAATCGTGAAAAATTATGAAATTGGAAAAAATGATTTTTTGGTGGTAATATAAATTCCTATTTATGGTTGAATAATTATTAGAATAGAAATGGTTCCAAAAACTATTTCTTGATGTTCAACTGTGGATATGTTATATGTGAGATGGAATTTTTTCTATTAATTTTCAATTTGCGACTTTTTGGGTGTTTGTACTTCGATCCTTTTTCACCTTCTTCCGCTTCCAAGTCGAGTCGGAAAATGTTTCCTGAGAATCTTGGACAATTTTCGACTGAATATTCAAATTTATTTATTGCTGCATTGAGAAAGAAATTTGATACGATGAAAATTATGAAAATTGAAGAGTTTTTTTCTTTCCGCCAATCCAATTTGAAATTTCAATTAAATCATCGGCATAGATGAAGATTAGTTTGTAATCTAAGTATAGTGTTTAAAATCCTCGCTTTACAGAATGCTGAGATCGACGAGCAAATTTCGGTGTGCCGTCTTTAGTGATGCCGTCTCGTATAGACTTTCGAGACGAGACCAAACTTCAGTCTCGTCTCGGTCTCGTCTCGAGAAGTCGAGAAGTCTTGTCGAGACCATAGTACAACAGACAGAAAATCGAATTAAAATGTGATATTTTGTAAAAGTAGTTCCGTCATACATTTTTGACATTATGAATTATTTGAAAGAAAACAACTGAAAATATTTCTGATACTTTTCAAGAGAATAAATAGGTAATGGAAGCTACGCAGTTTTTCTCGGTTGGGGTGGGAGATGAAGTTAACAAAAAACTCGTTTTTGAGTTTCTTCTAAATAAAAAAAAACGCAAAAATTTCATCCAAAAATAAAATTTGTAAGTTTGAAGATATTACGTTAATTTCAACCGCAATTTTTTTTCACAGCACGTCTTGTATTGGTATGTATTCTAACAAAACTGATCGTTTCACCTATTCTTTTAATGAAGGGTGGAAAAGGTGAACCTTCTTCGAAAGAAATGTAATAAATCGTGGAAAATTATGAAATTGGAAGAAATGATTGTTTGGTGGTAATATAAATAATTTTATAATAGAAATGGTTCCAAAAACTATTTCTTGATGTTCAACTGTGGATATGTTATATGTGAGATGGAATTTTTTCTATTAATTTTCAATTTGCGACTTTTTGGGTGTTTGTACTTCGATCCTTTTTCACCTTCTTCCACTTCCAAGTCGCGTCGGAAAATGTTTCCTGAGAATCTTGGAGAGTTTTCGACTGAATAATCATCAAATTTATTTATTGCTGCATTGAGAAAGAAATTTGATATGATGAAAATTATGAAAATTGAAGAGTTTTTTCTTGCCGCTAATCCAATTAGAAATTTCAATTAAATCATCGGCATAGAAGAAGATTAGTTTGTAATCTAAGTATAGTGTTTAAAATCCTCGCTTTACAGAATACTGAGATCGATGAGCAAATTTCGGTGTGCCGTCTTTAGTGATGCCGCGAGATTCCGGACTGGTCTCGTCTCGTCTCGACTTTCGAGACGAGACCAAACTTCAGTCTCGTCTCGGTCTCAAGTCGAGAAGTCTTGTCGAGATCACAGTACAACAGACAGAAAATCGAATTAAGATGTGATATTTTGTAAAAGTAGTTCCGTCATACTTTTTTGACATTTTGAATTATTTTGAAGAAAACAACTGAAAATATTTCTGATACTTTTCAAGAGAATAAATAGGTAATGCAAGCCACGCACTTTTTCTCGGTTGGGGTGGGAGATGAAGTTAACAAAACAACTCGTTTTTGAGTTTCTTCTAAATAAAAAAAAATGCAAAAATTTCATCCAAAAATAAAATTTCTAAGTTTAAAGATATTACGTTAATTTCAACCGCAATTTTTTTTCATGATACGTCTTTTATTGGTATTTATTCTGACAAAATTGATCGTTTCACGTATTATTTTAATAAAGGGTGGAAAAGGTGGACCTTTTTCGAAGAATCGTGAAAAATTATGAAATTGGAAAAAATGATTTTTTGGTGGTGATATAAATTCCTATTTATGGTTGAATAATTATTAGAATAGAAATGGTTTCAAAAAACTATTTTTTGATGTTCAACTGTGGGTATGTTATATGTGAGATGGAATTTTTTCTATTAATTTTCAATTTGCGACTTTTTGGGTGCTTGTTCTTCGATCCTTTTTCACCTTCTTCCGCTTCCAAGTCGAGTCGGAAAATGTTTCCTGAGAATCTTGGACAATTTTCGACTGAATATTCAAATTTATTTATTGCTGCATTGAGAAAGAAATTTGATACGATGAAAATTATGAAAATTGAAGAGTTATTTTCTTTCCGCCAATCCAATTTGAAATTTCAATTAAATCATCGGCATAGAAGAAGATTAGTTTTTAATCTAAGTATAGTGTTTAAAATCCTCGCTTTACAAAATGCTGAGATCGATGAGCAAATTTCAGTGTGCCGTCTTTAGTGATGCCGCGAGACTCGTCTGGTCTCGTCTCGTCTCGAAAGTCGAGACGAGATCAAACTTCAGTCTCGTCTCGGTCTCGTCTCGAGAAGTCGAGAAGTCTTGTCGAGACCATAGAACAACAGACAGAAAATCGAATTAAAATGCTGCTTCAATGTGATATCTTGTAAAAATAATTTTTGAAGTAAAAAACTATTTGAAAGAAAACAACTGGAAATATTTCTGATACTTTTCAAGAAAATAAATAGGTAATGGAAGCTACGCAATTTTCTCGGTTGGGGTGGGGAGATAAAGTTAACAAAAAAACTCGCGTTTGAGTTTCTTCTAAATAAACAAAATTTTGTCCAAAAATAAAATTAATAAAGTTAAAGATGTTACGTTAATTTCAACCGCAATTTTTCTTCAAACTACGTCTTCTTTTGATATGTATTCCAACAAAATGGACCGTTTCAAGTATTATTTCAATAAATGGTGGAAAAACGGAACCTTTTTCGAAAAAAACTGAAATAAATATAATCTCATCTCGTCTCGCGGCAACACTATCCATCATTATTTAAAGTGTTTTTGAAAGTAACATAGAACATATTGACTATTATTGCTTATTTGTTTGTATAGAAGAATGAATACTTGTTGAGTCAAGAATTTTTTCTCGAAAAAACAAAATTTTCCTCTAATAAAAGCAAAAAATCCGTCAAGCTCACAATGGAAGTGATAACAAGCGCGCACCTTGAGAACAGATCACAATGTGCCGTCGATGATGAGGACCAGCTCAGTCTGGATACTTGAAACTGTTATTCTTGTGCATTAAATATTCAAATTCAAAATCAAGTGTTAGTTCAACGGAATATCTAATCTGGTTAAATTTTTTTGAACGAACGAATTTCATCGGAGCAAATTAAATATTTGTCGTGACAAATCGATAATATTCAATACGGGAAGGTCAATCGTTAAGTAAAACAATAAATGGAATTGTTCGCCCCCTCAAAACATTCAAAAAGTTTGCCGGTCCCCATTATTGATCATCTCCATTAGGAGGAATTGATTATTCCACCTCCGTTCCTCGGAAATTCTCTTCGCAATGACGTCTGTGTCGTTCAAATTCCCAAATTGATTGTTCACTCAATTGAATGAAAAACAGCTATAAATGCTATCCTCAGTCGAAACCGAGTCACGAAATGTTCAGCCTATACGTTATCGACGAGAATATATTCACAAAACGTGACTATCTACAGGTTTCAGTATTTTTGTCCTTTCACCATTTTAATTTTACGTATATTCGTATATGCATTTACGTCGGCGCGCATTTAAATGATGCCGAAGTAAAACTTTTTGTTATCCGAACTCAATTTTTTTATCGTTCCTGGAATGCATTTTAACAACGATATGGTAACTAAGTTTTCACTTCCTTGAAAAATTACGTTTCGTCCTTGTAAACCTTTACTCCATAAATCATCCGGCTAAGCAATGGATTAATTTCGAGCACCTCGTGTTTCGGCAATGACAAATGAATACAATTTTGTTCCACCATTTTTGCGGCTATGCGAACGGGCGATTCCGAAGGTGAACTGATTAAAATGGATGACAGTTTAGTGAAATGAATAACAAAATTGTGTTCCACCTCGTAATTTTGGATGTAGCATTAACTAAATGGGGGAATTACGAAGCTCCACTTATATACTTGAAGAAAATGGAATGTGTTGTTCTTAGTCGGAACAGATGAATATAAATATACAGATTTTACTTCAAGGTGTTGTCATCGAAAAAGGAAGATTTAATGTTATGTGTAGGTTAAAATATTGGGAATGCATTATATTTGCTTAATTAGTTCCACAATGCTTCCACTTCAATAAGCTCTGATAAAAATTGTGAAATATTGTTGAATAAAGGCCGCGAGTACACACTCGTCACACGCACATCGATTTTTTCTATAATTTAATAAGTACATATAGAACAACGCGTAGGCAACAATAATCACCTCATACTTTATTGAAAATAAAATCGATTCTAAAGTGAACGGCATTCAATTGTAATGCATATTTATATTACTTGGTACAAATGATCCTTTGCAGGGTGAATAAATTTTCAATAAATCTTAATTTTGTAAAATGAATTATTGGAGATAGATGTTTGTAGTCACGTCCAGTTCAATCAAATGCAATATAAATGCAAAAATAAAGTTTTATATCCAAACTACGCCCTTTCAATTGTCTTCAAAGAATCCCTTTTCTTCCAACGCGACGAAACGAATTTGTATTAAGCTGAAAAAGCGAATAACAATACTCAAAATTGCACAAATATCGAAAAGATAATTTTCATATTTATTCAAAAACGATTCCGTGATAAAATATGAATACAATCCACTCCCTAACCTTCGATTCTTCAGTTACACCTTTTGTGTAAGAAGTCGGATTTATAAAGATCAACGAGTTTTTATATTTAAAAGAATTTCAGCAATCCATAAATAAAATTTTGTCGGAGAAAATATCTTTCCGAAATATCACTAATATTCCGTTTCGAAAAGGACCCCCTCATATGTGCTTATAATTGTGAACAAGCTAATTAGTCGTATAAGTTCAAACACTACATTATATTAATCGTTAATTACCTGACACTTCTGGTAATTAGTAGTAGTTCTAATCGGGAGGCACAATACCACAATTGGCGCTTGGGAACTTTGGAGTCCCTATTTAATCACATCGTATTCTTACTATCTAGTCAAGCAAAAATGAGTCATATCCTCTTATTTGGAACAGTAAAGGCGGGTTTGGGAGCGCTTTGAACTTCAGCGACCAATTGATACGATGATCGTGTACGTCAGGTGGAAGATTACATCTAATGCTTACATCATCTCTTGTTCTTTATCTGCATCCCGGAAAGATGACTGACGCAGTTGGAATTGTGGGATTGTTCATTCGAAAATTTGAGAAAAAAACGTGGCCAGTTCGATCATCGGATTAGAATTGTTACGCTCTTCCCTTTGCTTAGCGAGGATGCGGCGGGCTTCCGTGAATCGAGTATTACCGCAGATTTCGTACAAAAAGAAATTCAATGAAGCCGCAACTTGAACCTCCAATTACTCGCCAGACCGCATCCTTATCTTATTTCTTGTATAACCGAGATCGTCTCTGTTGATATACCTTTAAATATTTAAATACATCAGAGATGATTCACGTGTCATTTTCCACACTAAACTAATAAAAATTGTTTTATTAGTCACCGTAACAGAACTAGGTCCCGAGTTTTTTCAAATTCTATTTAATTAGATCAAAAAGTCAACTGTGTGTTTTCCTCTGCAAGAGGAAGGGTAAATTAACATAACAGTTATGTATGTTAGAATAACATGAACGTATCTGACAAGCAACTTCGTAATGCTGGCTATATTCAGTTCTCTTCCAAAATAGTTATCCAAACTTCATTACAACGACGGTTTTTGGTACTACAAGAGAACGCCCCATTCCGACCCTGAGCCTTGTGTGGAAATATTTATATCTGCTATAAGCAAACACAAATTGGAGATAAAGAACAGCATTATTCTGTGAAAATGGGATTTGGTACCATAAACCGATTTTATGTAGGATGACTAAAAAATGTCGAATAGATACGTATTGAGAGAATGTGAGTCACTGTGAACAATATTGTTTTCATTCGGTGTGATATAATTTTCCAGTAAACTAAACAGGAAGCTGCTTTGTTGTAACGAAAACATTTAGAAATAACTTTATAGTGTTTTATTCCCTCTACTAATTAGCTTCGAGCAAGAAGATTAGTATTTATTCGCGAAAGAGGCAAATTTATAATTACAAGTGTATTTCGGTCAAACGCCTCCTAAAGGACGCCACTGGTAATCAATTTTCCTTGAATAACTTTTAAACTACTCGATATAATTTGATAAAAATTTAATACAATAAACAGCAGTGAGAACCTCTTAAAATACTGCCCTTAAAACATAATTAGCTTGTTTAGTTCATCAGGGGCGGACTAGGTTGTACATTTTATTGCTCACATTTTCAACACTCTGTATGATGAGGAGTTAATAAAAATAAATTTGAATACTTTGAACATTAAGCTAAAGAAAAGGTACTCCTGTTCAATGTCGATAAATCAATCGTTTTCGAGAAAAAAAAATTAAAAGAATTGATGTTTTATTTTTATCAAAGAGAAACCATGATTTCTACTTTTTTTGTCTGCAGCAAACTATGTTACGAAAGACATTCAAGGAACAGAGACGTTTTAGTTTAGGTTATTCAATCCGACAAAATTACTACATTTAAAAAAATGCAGTTTAAAAGTGAAAAAAAATTGATTACCAGTGGCGTCCTTTAGGAGGCGGCTAGGAAAAAAATTTATGGGAACTTGTCATCTTATTTTTTTATGTTTTATCTGAATCCGAGAGATTTCCCACATTTTCCCGGACAGCCTGTATTCCACTTCGATTCTTGATAGAGAAACAAATTTGAAGACCCGAAAATTTCTAGAAATGATATAGATTTCTCAAGAAACAGACGCGATGAATAACAAAAGGGATATAGATCACTTGAGTCAAATTTACGCCAATCTAGTAGAAATGGACAAGAATAAGAGAAGTAACTCATGACTATTATGATTTTCACTAATTTTAATCCTTCAATCAGTGTCAATCAACCAGATTTAAAAACGCATTTTGCAGCCAGCATAACAAAATTTGTAATTTCAAAATTAACATCTTATATTTAAAACTCACTTTCGTAAGTTGTTATATTTTCATAATTAGTTTTAATGTTATCTATTTCTATTATGTAGTTTCTCACGATGATGTGGAAAAGCGATATGTCGTAATAAATATCCACGAAAGTTCGAGTAAATAAAAGAAAAGAGTATTCTTTTGTATATTATATTAAGTATAATCAATCACTGACTTCTTTTTATTTATAAATATGACCACTAGCTCGCCATTTTTTGTTGGCAAGTGTTTTTTATACAGCAGAATCGTTTAAAAAAATCGGTCATGTATGTTGCTGGCACAATAATTTTCCTTCTCTACAATCAATTTCGAATCCAAATAATAAATAAAACGAGAATGGCGGGTAAAAATCAATTCATTACTACAAAGAACATTTTTTTAGCAATTCTTCAATTCTGAATAAACCAACATTAACTAATACGACTCAGTTATAATATTTTGAATGAAATCCGCGATATCCAACAAAATTTGACATGAAGAGAAGAAAATATTTCCATCGACGACTTCTTTTTAATATAGTCGTTAGGTCATGCCAGAGGCACTTGTGCGATATGAAAACTTTAGCACTAGACCCAGGTCAGTGGGTTACACTAAAAAATCCAGCTAATGATTATCAAATTTCGTAGTTGTAGAGTTTGATAATTCATATTTTGTTTCGATATACTTTTATACTGAAATGAGAAATTTTTTTGCGTAAAAATGTAATTTGGCACTCCCGAAAGCCGCTCCAAAGATTTCAATTAAAAGAATCTCATTCAGCGCAAAAAGATTTCTCCAAATTTGTACCTTCTACACACCTGGGTATCTCCCAATCAATTCCCCAATAACGAAAAACACTTTTGCGTTATACCTTTACAGTGCTTTCAACAACGCGAGTCGGAAATGAAGAGCTATTCAGGGTAATTCAGGGTAAAGGACGTCACTGGTAATGAATTTTTCTTGAATAACTTTTAAACTACTTAAGATAATTCAATGAAAATTCAATACGATAAATAGTAATTTTTGATTTAGTTTATCAGGGGCGGAATAGGTTGTACATTTTATTGCATACATTTTTAACACACTGTATGATACGGAGTTAAAAAAAATAAATTTGAATACTTTGAACACTAAGCTAAAGAAAAGGTACTCCTGCTCATGTCGATAAAATCAACCATTTTCGAGAAAAAAAATTAAAAGAATTACTGTTTTATTTTTATTGAAGAGAAATGATGATTTCTAATTTTTTTGTTTGCAGCAACGTGTGTTACGAAAGACATTCAAGGGACAGAAACGTTTTAGTTTAGGTTATTTAATCCGACAAAATTACTAGATTAAAAAAAATGCAGTTTCACAGTTAAAAGAAAAATTGATTACCAGTGGCGACCTTTAGGAGGCCTCTAGGAAAAAAATTTATGGGAACTTGTCATCTTATTTTTTAATGTTCAATCTGAATCCAAGAGATCTCCCACGTTTTCCCGGACAGCCTGTAAGGGTTCGATGAACACTGGTGCAATTATTATCATTATTTTTTGTCTACTTTATCCAATCGCTGATAATCCAAATGTGCCGAAGTAACTTTCTACGTGCCTCAGATATTAAGTTATGATTTTTTTATTGTAATGATTTCACCTGCTTGATTTATTAGGAATGACTCTATTGAGTGAATTGCTATTTGCTTAATGTGTTTCTCATCATAATTATCTTTATTTTATGTTCAAGCGTTATGGAAATGTTTTCACAAATAATACGAATAAAAATTGTATACCTTTGGCAAATGGTTTCATCGGAAGTAGAATCTTTTTCCGGAATTTCCCAAAACCTATTTCATGAAACGAATATTGTGTCCGTTACCTTGTAATCAATATAGGATTCGCAGAGAGAATTAATACTGATAACAAAAATAAATATTTTTTAAAACCTTCGAGTGACGAAATGCTAATTCTGTTGATGACAATCCTTTCATCTGTAGTGTTCACAATACCGACTATCTCGTTTTTGATATTTCTATCTAGCGGAAATTTCATATTATATGCGCTTGCCCTGGATGATGAAATTGACCGTGTTCAATTTTGAAGTACAGACATGTCTTATCAGATAAAATTCTGCGTAATAAAGCGAAATTTTTCTAAGCATATGCCAAAAATGAGCTGAGCACTATTTGCTCAATAACGAAAATAAAATTTTTCTCATATAAATTGAGGTGTTATATGATGTATTTCCTAAGTAGGTATTATAATAGTAACCGGGGCATCCGCATAAAGTGCCGGCTAGAATATCTATTCACCAAAAATTAAAAAATTCATGGAAAAATTCTAGAATTCAGGTAATGGAATTTGGAAAGTTAAACGATGTGCGTTCCCTCTAGAAAAGAGCGAATTGTGGGTTTTTATGAAATGAAAATTCGGAGTTCTTCATAGAATATGTATTTTCAATCTCAATATGGTTTGATAAATACTTCAACGAATTCCTTCTGGGAAAACTATGAATTTCTAATGCAGTGAGACTTGAATCATTTGTAAGAATTACTGATGGGATTTTCCTGAAAACTACTGATCAACATTCGAATGTTACTGAAAAGTTTTCTGAGAGATTAAATCAAATTTTGAAATTTTTTCGAATAAAAAGCTGATTTTTATATAAGATCTTAACGTCTTCTTGAATTACGATCTAACTCTTCTTTCGTTTATATCGTACCAGTTATTGATTGATCCTGTCTAGGTAAACCTATTGAAATATTTGACGTTTCAAAAATGATTTCAATAAAATGTTTGCAAGATTCTGTTATGATGTGTAAATTATCATTAGACTATATTATTGCACCACGAATGGATTGCATGCAGAATAATCCATTGATGAATTAATGTTACTACTAATTGAGTATGAGATGCCTTTTGATTTTGTGTGGAAACAGTGACATCATACTTGAAGATTATTGAATCTCTTAGAATGTTTGCTCAAATGTAAATAATTGTCTTTGAGTGTTGAATTGATATTGTGTTCGCAGAAAGTTTTGGTTTCAAGCAAGCTATTGATATTTATAAATTTTGAATGACAAAAGTGATGTTTTTAATCCCCTACAGAAAAATGCTTAATAAATTCATCTTGGAGGCTTGAAAAAGCGGTGTATTCAGATGAAACCGTTCACTTCGAATGAGTTGCTTTTTCCAAATGACTCGCTCATTTGCTACCCGACACGGCACGTCATTGTGCCGACTCGTTACTGAGCAACCTAACATTAATAAACCAGATCGCTCGCTTCGTTCGCGACCTGACCGGCCTTACGTTTTTAGGTATATTTCTGCCGAACCGCACGAAATTTCCGAAAATCTTGCAGTTTTTCAAGTAAAATTTCGTCGTTCTACGGGGTGCCGTTTAGTCTGTAGCGTGAAAAGAAAATTCTGCCGCACATACACACATATACTACCTCAATCGCGCAACGGCGGCAATGTATACGGCTTTACGCCCGCTCACTTCGTGAGCTTGGCAAGCGTATACAATAACATCTTTTTACTCATGTAGGATACATTGTACTTACGTTTTCTAAACGCCGCATTTTTCGTGAAAATTCAATTCGATTAAATTTGCGGTCAGGTATTCACATACTTTCATAAAACGAGCCTCAATTACGATTGTTGAAAGTATTTAATTTTATGGAAAAAAATCTGTCACACTTAACTTCAACATGAAATTTTGTTTCAATATTTAGTTAATAATTATGTTTTTTCAACAATCCAATCGATATTTGTATAGAATAAAATATCTACCGAACATACAGAGTTGTAAATTCTGATAGTCGATGAATATTTAGGTATGAATATCACATTTGTATAGTTATAATCAATTCTGAACAGTAATATAAATAGGTGGGCAAAATATTATGGTTACCTCTTTTGCTAAATATTTATGACGTCACAGCTGATGTTAACAACCTTGTTTGTAAACGATTATGGTAAAACTTAATTCGTTTCCACTTTACGATTGATAAAGTGATAGAACAAGATTCAAAACCACAATTTGGGTTTTTTCGTGTAGGTATAAAATTTGTGCGTAATGCATCAGTTCTCAGAGATTCGACTGGAGGAAGAAGATTACATAGACCGCAAAGATATACAACATGATTATAATTCTTACAGTACTATCTGAAAGTGATCACTCTTCTTCAATATAACTGCAAGAATTTTTTTGGTGCTTCTGTTTCGCTTCAACGTTGATAGCTGGAATGATTAATCTTTCTTTCTTCATTCTAAGGGAGGCTTAAAACTTCGTACGCCTGCAACGCGATGATTTCACATTTTCCATAAATGTGGGATATTCACTTAATCTTAATAGAATAGAATAGATTATACTGTCGCATAGTAAGTGAACTTTGATTTTGATAGTATTAGATGGCCCTTGAGTACATCCCAATTGCTAATTCCTACTCCACTAGTCGATATCGAATCAGTAATCCAGCCTCTCCATGTGTCGAGGAATACACGCGAGCCCACGTATAGACCTAATTACCGTAGCCTGATTAATCGCATTGCAAATTCCGAAACATCGTTTTCGCGCCTGTAAATTCAAATTTCGAAGTTCAGATGAGCAACAGAAATCGAATATCAGCTATTCCAGATTATTGCATATTCCACTTTACTTCTATGTAGAATTAATTTTTTTCAATTTTTAATATTGAAATATGAACTATAATTGATAGTATAGCGTCACCATTCGTACCACGAAAACAAAGAGCAGGTGAAATTCAAATAAAATCACCATATGAGACATAATCGTATCAGAAAAAAAATTCTGATTTGTTAATGTCCAAAGTAATCATGCCATAATTTTCGAAATTACCCATTAAGAATCGGGAATGGCGAATTACTTTTTCTTCGAATCTGGGGAACGAGGAAACTCAAATAAACTAACGGATATGAAAGTAGTTCTTTGACCTAAAAAGCATTGTTATCGTGAATGTGCAAGTAACAACTATGAGGGAGAGTAATTTACTGAATCATCCGACCTACAAATGACATCTGTGTCAAGATTATCTGAATTATCACCGACGTTTAATTAAACAATTAGGTTTTAAAATTGGAGCATACGCTGAAGTGATACTTAATACAAGTAGTGATCGACAAAACGGCTCAAACTGATTCCCAATTGTACTGTAACGTCATAGAAAAGGAAACTAAGAAAAATGTGGAAGTGACTCAGGTGTCATCAATATAGAAGGCTAAGTAGAAACGTCGATCTACGTGATTGATTGTTCATTATGATGAATAGCAATTGAATTTTTTCAATACCTTCCTCTTGATTCGAAAGGCGATGTTAAGAGATTCAATAAATTCCGTTAGACTTTCAAACAACTACCAAAAAAATAAATGATCTAGATTGTGAAATACTAACTATCATTATAATATGCTAATAAGAAAAAATCCCATAACAATAAATTTCGTTTCACTTTTCCTAAAAAAGAACTGTAATGGGAGTATGTGGGTTTAATTACAATTTCCAATGTTCTTAAATAACTTGAATAATATTTTTTTTCGAAGGAATTGAATTTAGATTCACTTCAAAATGTTTTGTGATTATCAGAGAGTTTATTTGTATATTTGGGATTTTTCGATTACAATGGAAGTTTTTCTCCCTAAATTTTCCAATCAAATAGACGATGAAATTGTTTCTTGTTTCTGTTGTTTGTTTTTTTTTTCAACAACATTTTTCCACATATCTAATAATTATTTTGAAATTATAAATTGTTACAACTAAAGACCTAAATGTAATCAACCGATGATTATTATTATGACAATTTTGAAGTGGTCGAGGAAAAACTGAATAATTTATTAATTATCACAGCTTCACATGGGTAACTGTAAAATTTTTTATTGTGCTGTTCCTCTGGGTTAGGAAAATTAAATTCAAATTTGAATGAATTAGATTCACCTTCTATTTCTTACAATTATCATCATTGTTCTTCAAAAAGTAGAACGTTTTTTGAATTATTGATTGAATAGTTTCGCAACATCAAGTTCATAATACATACGCATCATTATTCTTTGGAAATCAATAGGCGATTAAACGAATCAAGGACCTATCAAATTCTAAACAATCTTCATCTACTCTATTCGTTCATCGTTTTCTAGACGATCTTTGAATGAATCATCATGTTATTTTCCAATGAAAAATGACATTTTCATGTAGCACTAAGAAATGAGGATTGCTATCAGAAGAAGGATCACACTGATCTAAATAAAATATTTCAATCCACTTTTAATCAACTTTTTTTAATTTGTGAAATACAATCGAGTTCAAGTTACAGAATAAGTCCTTGGCGACTGTTACAATATGAAAAAATTTTCATAGTCCGTTGCCAATCAATAATGCGTAGATTAATCAGTTATTTAAGGAAAAGTAAAATTTTCTTTACATTCAATTGGCATCATTAAACACACCTTAGCAAAATAAATAGTTTTTGTAAATTAAAAATTTTGTCTGTTTAATGGAATGACATATCAGTCTCAAATGGTTCGTACAGTTATAAACCAAAAAGGTTTTTTATATAATAGTTTCTTATTGGATCGACTCGTTATGCTTATGTCATCAAATTCTGTCAAGTTAATGACTATTTGTCTCAAACATTGTTTTGTATACATCTAATGAAAAAGAACCTTACAAATGTTTATGGACTGCGTCCTAGTTCATTCTATTGTAGTGTTGAGTCGCTCAGTAACGAGTCGTTCTATTTGAACGGCACACGTGAATAAACGGTAACGATTTGCCTATTGTCAGACATTTGTCATAAAATATACTCACTAGTAATACTATAAGAGCATCGAGTGTAATATATTGTTATTTTAATGTATATTTTGACGTTTGTCGATACAAACGAATATTCACTTCTGTGACATATATTGAACAATGTTCACATGTATATCGTTATTTCTGTGTTCGTTAGTTCAATCGACCCGCCGAAACACCAAACCGTTTTTGTATAACACGTTGTCAGGAAGTATGTATATTCACTATACAGAGTGTACCATAATTAATCCGACAAACTTCTATTGGATGTTCTACACATTATTTAAGGTCGATTCGACCAAAATTACATAATCCAAAAATGCTTAGTTGAGGAGCTGGTGCCCTCTGAACATGACGTCCAGGCAACACTTTTGGACACATATCTCCAAAACGGCTCCATCAAAAGTATTGAAATTTTAAACCATAGCTAAAATCAAAAATACGCATCGAATGGTATGAATGAATTTTTCCCATGTCAAGCATAGGCGTATCTTATTGGGGGGGTAAAGGTTGATTTTTTTGAAAACTTTTTACCTTTTATTTTTTTACAAGGTATGCATCAAATTCATAAACTATGATATGTTTTCTTGCAGAAAGGCGCCCTTGTGATGCACAGGTTCTGAGAAAAATCGATTTGAAATTTTCTCTCGTTTTATTACTCAATACTCGTTATCTAAAGAATCATAATGATGTAAATGAAATATCAATTTCTTGCACTTCTTGTCTGATATTTCATCGAAATTTCACCTCATAAAACAATTTTTGCGAACGTGACCACCATTATTCTAAATGCGTGAATTAATGCAAATTTTTTATGTAGAAATCATCGTGTTAAGTAATCCCATTAAATAAATTCATTTTAAAAGTGTAATCAATTAATTTTTCACCTACTTTATTATGATTCTTTAAAAACCGAGTATTGAGTAATAAACCGAGAAAAAATTTGAAATCAATTTTTCTCAAAACCAGAGCATCTGGGAGATATCACACAAGAGCACCTTCCTTCAACAAAAAATTTCATAGTTTATGAATTTGATGCAAAACTTGTGAAAAAATGAAAGGTCAAAAAGTTTTCAGTAAAAATACCCTTGGCCCCTCAAAAATGATACGCCTATGCTTGACATAGAAAAAATTCACTCAAACGATTCGATGCGTATTTTTGGACTTAGCCAAAATCTACAATTTCAATAGTTTTGGTGAAGCCGTTTAGAAATATGTGACAAAAAGTCTTGACTGGACGTCATCTTCAACGGGCTCCAGCTGCTTAACGAAGCATTTTTGGATGGAGTGATTTCGATTGAATCGGCCTAAAATAATGTCTACAACATCCACTAGAAGTTTGTCGGTCTAATTATGGGACATTTTAGAGTAAAACGAACTGTCACTCGGAGCTCTAATTTTAGAAAAACGTCAAAGTGTTGGTACCATTTCCATAGGAGTGAATTTTTGGGGTGTTATTTCTTAAAAAATATGTCCCCCTTAAAGTGTTAACATGTCCTGGCATTTTTTCTGAAGTAAATATATTAGAGCGATCCTTTTTAAAGGAACATCTGTATATTTTTATGCATATTTTTAAGGAAGAAAATGATTGACACCGTAGATATTCAAAATGGTAAAAAATGTCGTATCATACTTTGGACGAAGAAAAGATAGTTTACAATTCTGTTATGGACAAATAAAAGTATGAAAATACTTTCATAAAGCAGTCTGATGAAATATACTTGACGAATTCGAATATTTTTTTTTCTTAACTCATTGGATCGATGAGTTACTTGTATACAAGTACGCATTCTTAATTGAATTGCGTATTTCGTTCTTTTCTTCGGAGAGTAGCAACTTTGAAGAGGTGAGGATTTCTTAGAATTCAACATAACAAAAAGGGTTTTTATTCATTCAAGAAATTAAGTTTCTATGAATATCCCAAACAGAATACCAATGCACGCTCAATTAATTACCTATGGATGTAGTAAATCCTTCGAGCACTTAGAAAAAATGAAGATATTTAACCATTTTGTCATCACGGAAGCGATACATAAATGCAAACATAATCATGCTGAAGAAAACGTGATACTGAAATTATGAGAAGGTTAATGTCGAATCAACGTACATTGCATTTCATTCCATCTTAACAAACTGGTAATTTGTTAAGATCATTAGGATCTTCATGCCTGATTCTGAAGATCATCGTCAAATATAACAGACGATTATACTATAATAAAAGCAACCTAAATAGTATGCCTATTGCAAAGTCGTCTAAATCATTAACATCTGTGTTTGTGAGCATCTGAAACATCGATTGAAACAAATAGGCGTTCCAATTCCTAAATCAAACCAATGTAGATCATTTTCGACTCGGACATAACGAACGCTAAAGCTTTCCCTACATTTTGCCACCCAACGGACAAATGTTTTCCACTACGCTCGTACTAAAGAAAATATTGCGTTCAGCATCCAGCGACGGAAAAAGATACAAATCGGCAAATATACTCAGCGAATAAACCCCAGAGGCGCTTTTCTGCTGAGAAAGCTAACGGAATTCATTTGACCCCGACAGATTAGTGATAAAAGACAATTAACTTCCCACAGACCATGATGCTCTGAAATTGTTCCCATTATGAAGTTGAAATTTCGTTACCGGAAGATTATTGCCGATTTCAATGCTGAGCGAATCGAAGCCGCTAGATTAGATTTTATCTGTTTAATTGCGCCGATATATAAGTCACTATAATTCTACTCATTATTAGTATCGAAATCCCATTTCCTGCGTTGCGACAGTATTTCTGCATCTTTGTTTGAGGACGATCGAATATTTCCTATAAAAATAGGTGTTAACGACTCCATGAAATTGGTAGGTGACATTCTATTGATTTAAATTTATGAACATAAAGTTCACAATTACGTGAAACGGAATATTCTGGACATGTCACGTCGGAACTTAAACAATGATTGTCATGTCATCGACTTCGATGTCTCTGAAAGATTGAGTTGCGGACATCATCCGCGTTTCAGAAAATTCAACGGACTTCGCGTCTTGGAAGTTAATTATTACACTCCGCTTCGCATTTTCTCGTTATTCCATTTCATCCAACAATGAGCATCACAAGAGGAAATAATTGGTGGTAATTGAAACTAGCCATCAATTAGTAAGTTCAAGGATCTCATTTCAATTATTATTAAAATTTCAATCAGTTCAAGTCGACACCGCCGTAGCAAATTTGACAATGAACTCGGGGTTTTCAACGGACAATTTGATACGCTATTCATTCGATGCCGACGACTGTGACAAATCAATCATGTTTTTGCGTTGGAGATAGACGTTGACTCACTTATCATACTCCTGTCCGATAACTACTTGTTGGTCTTTCTATTCACAGTTATCTGTAGTCGGATTGCTTTGACCACGCTGATAAAATACAACATTCAAAATTTTGGAATGGATTCCCCAGATTTTGTTTGTATTCAAATGGAAATGAATCAAAATTGATCCATGAAATTTATATTATATTCTTATTGTACTTTATTATGAATAACGGTATGCAAATGCAGACATAGGAATTCCATTTTTTCGACCATTTCACCATGTTTATTTACGTGGAATTTTATGTGGAATATTATCTACGAAGGACTATTCCTATCATCTAAATATATTCCACTCACGGGTTGCATTGAGTCAAAACACAACACGACAAAAATATAAACATAATTATAATCTTCGCACCTATTTCGAACGTATTTCGCTTATTCACCTGGTTATGATATTATAATAACTTCCAAACGACTTGATCGCTTACCACATTATGTTGCACACTAATATTCACTTTCAATTTTCGTGCAATCCACATAAATTTATCAGTCGAGCTCGAATTGAACAGTGGTCGTTCCGTCGTGGATATTCAGCGGACTTGTTTGGTTGTCCCCCATTCCGTTCATGGTAAAATCAATGGAAGTGGGGCCTCGATGGCGTGTGATAAAGTCCGGTACGAAGCCTGAGTAGATGTATACTATTAAATCACAAAACTTGTCATGCCTGTTATTATCACTAGATCACTTAAGTCATTCATCATTTTTAATCCATTTCGGAACACATACGAATTTCGCATCGTTCTGTCATGATTTCAATTTATTTTCCCATCCGCCACCGAATCTTCTTTGGGAGTTAACTCAATGAAAAAAGCGACAGCTGCTGTTCGATAGAAGATATCATGACATTTTCACATGCCAAGAAAAGAGTTGTCGCTAACTGTTCAATTTGAGGTAAAAGCTTTCCTTGTCTTGAACACCATAACCATCCGAAGTTAGGAGAAGTTCTATATGCCAGCGTATCTTAAAACAATTGCAGATGAGTTCGTCCAAAATAAAATACAATATCGATAAATCTCCTTGAGATTCCATCATATGGGTTCATAAAAGGCGATCATATTTTTGGTCCTCTGGTTCTATAACTATTTATGGTATGGTATATGTTACAAAAAAATATTCATTGCTGTTGCATTGAAATTTCCCAATATAGAATGATTTCACCTTTTGTTCGGCAAGTCATACGTCAAAAAAAAACTTCTTCGGTATTCTTTAAAGATCAATTCTCGAATATTATGGAACAATAAAGCGCCGATCCAGCATAATGTTTTCTCCATTGTCCTTTTAATGCCGATAAAGTGATCAGTCTATATATAAAATTAACATAATCTAGGGAAACGTATGCAGACTATAATTCAATTGTTCCGTGCATACTTTTAATTTACAT
Source organism: Novius pumilus (assembly GCA_020654155.1). NCBI lineage: Eukaryota > Metazoa > Arthropoda > Insecta > Coleoptera > Coccinellidae > Novius > Novius pumilus. The sequence goes on from JAIFOV010000472.1 coordinate 8,972,497, forward strand.
CTCCCGCTAATCCAACCATTTTCCAATGTAAATTTCATCACAACTCGTAAGTGTAAATTACCTATTGATTTGTGTTTTGTTGAAAAATAAAGGATCAAATCGGCAGTTGACCAATTTCCGATCACGTTAGAATCCTGGGATAAGAAAAACAGTTGCGAACGTGACCTGTGTAGACAGGATATAAGATTTTGCTCTCGAAAATAACTAGTCAGATCAGGAAACAAACTGGAGAACAAGTCGATGAAAACTTCGAATTGGATGCTTGTTAGAAATTGTTGCTTTGTGGACGATAGTCACGCTATTAAACTTTGATCACATAAAATTCGGGAGTTTGTTAATAAAAAAGTTTCCAGTTCTATGTAGTCAAAAGCACTGTAGTTCTCGATGAAATTTCAATATCAAAATTGTAATTAGTCATTTCCTCTACCAAAAGTGAGAGGTTGGCTCGGGGATTTCGACCAGGAAATCCTTTAACGAAATCATCAATAACAATAGTCACGACGAGATCTAATTTGAGGTAACTTGAGATCTAGACAAAGGCTTTCAAGATAGAGGCATTCTCATAATTAAGGGAATTGAAAAATGTTTTGCACGATTTAGCACCTCATTGAAACAATCTCCCTGAAAGCATCCAAAAACTCGTTCTTACATTTTGCAGTCGCCTTTTCCGGCTTGATACTTGTTTTTAGATAAGAATTGTGTTTAAAAAACAAGTGAGATATTACAAATCTGAAACTATATCGAAAAAAATAGCAATTTCAAAAATATGTAAGACCTGAAAGGTAGTTGAGTTTTTTGAAAGGGATGTAGACATATTTCTCACAAATATAGAAAGTTAACAGTTGAGATGTTTGTATATCTCAGAGTTTGAATATAATTTATATTTGTCAGTTTTACTTTTTCAATAATTTTATAATTCGTATTTATTTTTACTCATTTATGTACGTTCTCTACTGAGACAAAATCTTAATCAATAAAAGATTACTTTTCTTTTGAGTTAAGATTCTCACTTATTACTTTGGAGCATAATCACTAATAATACCACAAGAGCATCGAAAATAACCGAATATTTTTCCGAGTCACGAGACGTAACGTCGAGTGACGAGCAAAAAATATTCTTTATTTCCGATTGCTCCAATGGTATCTGATGAGATTAAACAAAGAATGCATTGAGTGTAATGAATTGTTATTTTAATGTATATTTTGACGTTTGTCCATACAAACAAATATTCACTTGTGGGACATATATTGAATAATGTTCACATTTATATCGTTATTTCTGTGTTCGGTAGTTCAATCGACCCGGCGAAAAACCAAAGTGATTATATCACGTCGTCAAGGAGTATATTCACTTATCTATGCGTGGTTGCTAACGAAAATGCTCGATTGCTTTTGGTTCAATTTATCATTAGCTGTATACTAGTAATATCACAAGAGCATCGAAAATGAACCAATATATTTCCGAGTCACGAGACGTAATCACGGTTTTTTGAAGGATTACGTCGAGTGACGAGCGATAATATTCCTTATTTTTGATTGCTCGAGTGGTATTTGATGGGATTATACAATGAATGCATCAAGTGTAATAAATTATTATTTTGATGCTGTCTATATATATTGACGTTTGACAATACAAACAAATATTCACTTCTGTGACAGATATTGAATAATATTATATAGTTATTTCTATGTTCGTTAGTTCAGTTGGCCCGCCGAAACACCAAAGTGATTATATCACGTCGTCAAGAAGTATATTTACTTATCTATGCGCGGTTGCTAAGGAAAATGCTCGATTGCTGTTGGTCCAATTTATCATATATAATCACTAGTAATACCACAAGAGCATCGAAAATAACCCAATATTTTTCCGAGTCACGAGACGTAATCACGGTTTTTTGAAGGATTACGTCAAGTCATGAGCGAAAAATATTCTTCATTTTTTATTACTCGAGTGGTATTTGATGGGATTACACAAAGAATGCATTGAGTGTAATCAACTGTTATTTTGATGTATATTTTGACGTTTGTCCATACAAACAAATATTCACTTGTGTGACATATATTGAATAATGTTCACATGTATATCGTTATTTCTGTGTTCGTTAGTTCAATCGACCCGGCGAAAAACCAAAAGTGACTATATCACGTCGTCAAGGAGTATATTCACTTATCTATGCGCGGTTGCTAACGAAAATGCTCGATTGCTTTTGCTTCAATTTATCATTAGCTGTATACTAGTAATACCACAAGAGCGTCGAAAATAAACCAATATATTTCCGAGTCACGAGACGTACTCACGGTTTATTGAAGGATTACGTCGAGTGACGAGCGAAAAATATTCTTTATTTTCGATTGCTCGAGTGGTATTTGATGGGATTATACAATGAATGCATCAAGTGTAATAAATTATTATTTTGATGCTGTCTATATATATTGACGTTTGACAATACAAACAAATATTCACTTCTGTGACAGATATTGAATAATATTATATAGTTATTTCTATGTTCGTTAGTTCAGTTGGCCCGCCGAAACACTAAAGTGATTATATCACGTCGTCAAGAAGTATATTTACTTATCTATGCGCGGTTGCTAAGGAAAATGCTCGATTGCTGAGGGTCCAATTTATCATTAGCTGTATAATCACTAGTAATACCACAAGAGCATCAAAAATAACCCAATATTTTTCCGAGTCACGAGACATAATCACGGTTTTTTGAAGGAATACGTCAAGTGACGAGCAAAAAATACTCCTTATTTTCGATTGCTCGAGTGGTATTTGATGGGATTGAACAAAGAATGCATTGAGTGTAATCAATTGTTATTTTGATGTATATTTTGACGTTTGTCCATACAAACAAATATTCATTTGTGTGACATATATTGAATAATGTTCACATTTATATCGTTATTTCTGTGTTCGTTAGTTCAATCGACCCGGCGAAGCACCAAAGTGATTATATCACGTCGTCAAGGAGTATATTCACTTATCTATGCGCGGTTGCTAACGAAAATGCTCGATTGCTTTTGGTTCAATTTATCATTAACTGTATACTAGTAATACCACAAGAGCATCGAAAATAAACCAATATATTTCCGAGTCACGAGACGTAATCACGGTTTTTTGAAGGAATACGTCAAGTGACGAACAAAAATATTCCTTATTTTCGATTGCTCGAGTGGTATTTGATGGGATTAAACAAAGAATGCATTGAGTGTAATCAATTGTTATTTTGATGTATATTTTGACGTTTGTCCATACAAACAAATATTCACTTGTGTGACATATATTGAATAATATTCACACTTATATCGTTATTTCTGTGTTCGTTAGTTCAATCGACCCGGCGAAAAACCAAAGTGATTATATCACGTCGTCAAGGAGTATATTCACTTATCTATGCGTGGTTGCTAACGAAAATGCTCGATTGCTTTTGGTTTAATTTATCATTAGCTGTATACTAGTTATACCACAAGAGCATCGAAAATAAACCAATATATTTCCGAGTCACGACACGTAATCACGGTTTTTTGAAGGATTACGTCGAGTGACGAGCGAAAAATATTCTTTATTTTCGATTGCTCGAGTGGTATTTGATTGGATTATACAATGAATGCATCAAGTGTAATAAATTATTATTTTGATGCTGTCTATATATATTGACGTTTGTCCATACAAACAAATATTCACTTGTGTGACATATCTTGAATAATGTTCACATTTATATCGTTATTTCTGTGTTCGTTAGTTCAATCGACCCGGCGAAACACCAAAGTGATTATATCACGTCGTCAAGGATTCTTTATTTTTCATTGCTCAAGTGGTATTTAATGGGATTATACAAAGAATACATCAAGTGTAATGAATTGTTATTTTGATGTATATTTTGTGGCTTGTCGGTACAAATAAATATTCACTTCTGTGACAGAAACTGAATACTGTACACATTTATATCGTTATTTCTGTGTTCGTTAGTTCAATCGACCCGTCGAAACACCAATTATATCACGTTGTTAAGGAGTATATTCACTTATCTATACGCGGTTGCTGCGGAAAATGCTCGATTGCTATTGGTCCAATTTATCATGAGTTGTATAATCACATTTACATAACATACCTATTATACAGTGTATCTCAGAAGTCGACGTCTAGCTGAAGTCTTTTAACAGAGTAAGTCATGATAGTTATCAGAGAAATAAAAAAAAAATTAAGTCATGTATTTAAAAATTATGAACACTTGCTTTCTTTATTTTTTTTTTTATTTTTCTGATAACTATCATGAGTTACTCTGTTAAAAGATTTCGGCTTAACGACGACTTTATATACATATTCATTATAGTTATTGGCACAGAATATTTGTTATATTTAATAAAAGTGCTGACAACTTTTATATTCAAATTTCTTTGAAGCAGTGCCAAAATCGAGCGAATACAAAATTTGTTAACAATTATCTCCGTTATACGAAAGTAGCGTAAAATGGAACGTAAATTGAAACAACAACTTTTCATCTAAAGTTAAATTATTTTCCATAAGAAAACATTGTTTGCATGTTCATTAGGCTGCATTTTGTAAAATAGAGGTCTTTCCTGAAATTAGCGACTTCCCCATTGTAACGTCGTATTCAATTAAAAGCAATATTTTCACAGTTTGAGAAACTTGTGAAATCTGAATATTAAGTTGATGAAAAGTCCACCATAATCGGTCCAAAACCTGTAAACGCTTAAGTTAATAGCATTTCCCCAGTTATATTTTAGTATTTTAACATGGAATAAAAGTCATTTCGGTTCATTGGTTATAATTTCCGGGCAGGAACATTGGCCACATCCCAATGAATTTTCACGTTCTGAAAGGAAATGCTGAGATGCCCTTTTTTTGTGTAATTGGCCCTACCAAGCTGGATATCTGAATTTTTATTGAATGAATAACTCCGGAAAATGTGAAAGCATATAGTCGATTGTTCGAAGTGAATGCCAACACTTTTAACGAAATTGTTTTTCACACCTGTTGCGTTCAGAGTGCTTTCAGCTAGAAATTTGGTCATGTAATGCAGAGGCCAGATTTGAAGGGTGCAAACTTTTAGCGGAAACTTTGCTGTGGATATTGACCGTCCCGGTTTTTTTCTCACGGTGACGAGACCGAATTGGTTCAATTGAAAGTATTTTATATCCCCTAGTTATTATTCATCCGAAATATCCACGCATACCAAAAATATATCAAATGGAATTTCCGGGAAACCGTTGAATACCTGAACTAATTTGATCTATGGAATTCACCTCATCGAACAAATTTTTCAGCAATCCGCATACAAGCTGGGATAGTTAATATAGCAACGTGATGTTAAATTTGAACCGCATATTAAACTTTACGGAATCGTTATACCTATACCATGGCTCTAGGGTTATTCATACTTCGCAAACTATGCCGAATTTTCTGCCACGTTGAGTTTTGTTGCTAAGAGAAGTTGAAACACGTCACCTCACCTATCTTATAGAATTTCATCTCAAACAAGTTGATGTACCTGTGAGCAAGTTTGAATTGTTTTCAAAGAATAGAATTTATGTTTATTGTGATAAAATAATCGGCGCATATGGTGATTGCATTGCGTCATGTAACGGAAAACAACCCAATTTCAACTCGGACAGGGAAAAAGTACAACCATTACAATGGCGCATAGACCGATAGTTCTAACAGGGATTTGGTTGTTTAGGCATCTAGTAAATTGCAATGTGGGTATATGGTACATAAATCATTAACCTAATTATAGTAACGCAATTAATGTCACTTCAGATCCCAAAGGATTCGAAGGGACATTAAATCTATTCAATATATACAGGCTGTCCACACTATGAATATTGATGCAGTGATAAATTACCATAGAACTAGTAAACTTTCGACTGTTTACTTTGAGTTCGAATAATCGTTTGATCTTCAGAATATATGAGCTGCATATTTAGCTAATCAATTTTTCAAATAATGAAACTTTATTCGTTGGTTTTAATCGTAATGAAACCTTTCAGTGGAATATCGAAACAAAAGATATAAAATAGTATTAAGTGTATGATCACGATTTCCATGTTTACTCTCATAATAATTCATAAGAGCAAAAAAGGTACAACGTCGAATCGAATTTAATAATTGATTGCGTCTTTTACATCGACAATTATTTTTTGCAGCATCATCAAATCTCGTGGGAAAATTCACCCAAAGTGTTCGAAGAATCGTGCAAGACGTGAAGGACGAAGGAACTGCCAGCGGATTGACCAAAGAAGAAGTGATAGATACAAACGAAAGACTGAGAGCAGTCAGAATTCGTATGGATGAGTCGTACGATATTGCAAAAAAGGCACTTACAACTTTAATGGCGAAATATAACGATAGCAAAAGCGTGCACAACGTGTTCCAGAGATATAGTTTGCTCAAAGCAATGATAAAAGTAAGTATGGGCGTATATAAAAAATGCGTTATCGACAATAGACTTAAAAGCAGTCATGGCCCAAGTGAAAATCATGACATAAGTGCTGTATCACTCTCAAGGTGGTATTAGGATAAAACATTTTCCTCTTCACATATAATCTCTTCTTTTCTAGAAGATATTCGCGCTCGAGCATCTGAAAACCAAATAGGATTATTTTCCTCTTTCATTCAAATTCGCGAATCGAAATGTTATTTTGATACTCACCCACAATGCAAATAGATTCCACTCAGTGTGCTGCGTTACACGCTCGACTGCTCATACTGGTATATAAACTCTGCTATAATTACTGTTATAAAGCTCATCGTCAGTAAAGCCCACTTCAGAAATGCAATGTAGCTTGAATTTATACGACAAGGAATTCAATGTCGATTCCTTTATATTCCAGGAGGTTATCCGGTTAGAGACACAGTACTGGACACTGGTCGATATCCCGAAGCAAGAAAAACAGGAAACTGTCCCTGCTTTCGTACTCAGAGCGTGTGCGATAATGGAGAAAACGCAGAAGTCGGGCGAGGGCGTGAAGACGTCGGCGAAGCTGGCAGAAGAGGCCCAAGAAAAGCGAGAGCGAATAGATCGCTTAGAAGGTGAGTTGAATGGTGATAAAATCCAATCCGATACTGGAGGAAATGAGGCGGTAAGACGAATTATGAACTTGAAAGGAAACGCTATACGGTTTCCGTTTGATAATTTTCCATTTGACACTTCTCTTCGTTTCAGATATGACGACTGCACAGATAGAAGCCGAGAATACGCAAATGACAAACGATTTATATAGATTACTGAAGAAATACTCTGGCTTGCGAAATCTCATTAGGCAACTAAAGGTGAACTTTAAATGGAAATTTCATTAACCCATAGGTCATCTGCTTTTTTTAATTTAATTACTTTTTTTTCGCGCAATATGGATAAATTTGTTGCTCATTGCTGATTTTCGTCTCATAGTAAGCAACCATATTTTCGATGTTTTGTATTTTTCAATTTACTCCATTTCTAAACATATTCTTAGGTTCCTCGTAACTTTTTCTTTATTGCTCTCATTAACGTGCCGTTTGTTCACAGTAACGAAATGTAGATGACCGCACAGTGACTTACGGCACTCGATCATTCGTTGCACTGTGCGGCACATTACCGTTCACTTAAGTGTGCCGTTCAGATTGAACGACTCGTTACTCAGCGATCACTAAGGACGGGTTGCATAAAACTTTAACAAGGTTGTTAGACGTTAATCACGATGTCAACCATAGATTTTAGGAATGGTTTCATGTTTTAACAAGATGTTAGTTGACAACCCTCCCTAAATTTGACTACTTTTGTTGAAATTATCTTTGCAATTAATAAATGCATAGAAGTTTTACCAAATGTATCTAACCTCAAACTCATTAACTAAGCAAAAATGCATTTACTTTTCCTCAATTTAGTGTCTTTCCAATTTACTAAAAAAGAACCAACATCAAAGACATTAAAAAGAGATTTATATCTTTTCCGCATAATTTTCAAACTCAGAAAATTGATGACCAACTATAACAGATTGCTGACTAATTTTCTACTAACAAGCTTTTCATCTAACACGGGAGTTGTTAGCAGACTGAAGTGAATTAAAATCTTTTCATACGAAATCATCGGAAGGTGGCACTGTCCTTCCTCTTTTGAGTGAAGAAATGAGTGATGCAAAAAGTAAAAGCAACGACGATTTGAGCTGAAAAACTGAAAGCCATCTTTTGAAATGTGACATTCCAAAATGAAAAAACGTTTTCAGAAACAATAATAACTGTTACGTCGTTTGAAAAATCTGGAACAAAGTGGCGTTCCCTCCCTTGGATGATTAATACCCTCGGCAAGCCTCGCACATCAAATTTCATCCGCGAGAGTGAATATTGCACTTTTCATCTTTGGTATACAAATAAGTATTACATTTTGATAATATAATCAATCTTATGCGAATTCAAATTGCTAAAAAGTTTAAGATATCGAAGAACGGATTTCATCACTTGGATTATCGTTCAAAATGTTAACAAAATCAATTTCAGAATTCATCGACCAAAATGTCGAATAGAGCTTTTCACCTACAGCTGTACGCTTTGAACATGAATTTGAATGTAAACGAGTTAGATGAAGTAATGTGGGGAAATATTACTTTTTAAATGTAAAACTTTTCTGAGAATTCAATTGCAAGTCCATATATTTTCCTAATCAACGTAAGAAACGGTTTTGGAAAAGTGAATAAATTCTTCTCATGAAGGATTTCAGTAATTTCGGTTATTTATAGAAAGACTAATGCTCTTGTTTTCAATAACTCAAAATAGGAAATTAAAGGAATATTCCTTCAGTATAATAGTAGTTTTCTTTCAATAATAATTGGCATTGGTAGTACTGATTTAGTACTCAGAAAAACCGGGTTTAAATCCCGGTGATATCCAACTTAATTTAAGAATGCCATCGTGCTTCGGAAGGCACGTAAAACCATTGGTCCCAGCTATACAGGATGTCCCATAATTAGACCGACAAACTTCTAGTGGATGTTGTAGACATTATTTAAGACCGATTCAATCGAAATCACTCCATCCAAAAATGCTTCCTTAAGCAGATGGAGCCCGTTGAAGATGACGTTCAGTCAAGACTTTTTGTCACATATCTCCTAAACGGCTCCACCAAAATTATTGAAATTGTAGATTTTGGCTAATACCAAAAATACGCATCGAATCGTTTGTGTGAATTTTTTCTATGTCACGCATTGGCGTATCATTTTGGAGGGGCCATGGGTATTTTTACTGAAAACTTTTTGACCTTTCATTTTTTCACAAGTTTTGCATCAAATTCATAAACTATGATATTTTTTCTTGAAGAAAGGTGCTCTCGTGTGATATTGCCCAGATGCTCTGGTTTTGAGACAAATTGATTTCAAATATTTTCTCGGTTTATTACTCAATATTCGGTTTTTAAAGAATCATAATAAAGTAGGGGAAATATGAATTTATTACACTTTTAAAATGAATTTCATTAATGGGATTACTTAACACGGAAAATTTTCACTAATCTTTGCGGCAACACAATGATTTCTACATAAAAAATTTGCATTAATTCACGCATTTGAAATAATGGTGGTCACGTTCGCAAAAATTGTTTTATGATGTAAAGTTTCGATAAAATATCAGAAAAGAAGTGCAAGAAATTGATATTTCATTTACATCATTATGATTCTTTAGATAACGAGTATTGAGTAATAAACCGAGAGAAAATTTCAAATCGATTTTTCTCAAAACCTATGCATCTGGGCTATATGACACAAGGGCACCTTTCTGCAAGGAAACATATCATAGTTTATGAATTTGATGCATACCTTGTAAAAAAATAAAAGGTAAAAAAGTTTTCAGTAAAAATAACCTTTACCCCCCCAATAAGATACGCCTATGCTTGACATGAAAAAAATTCATTCAAACCATTCGATACGTATTTTTGATATTAGCCATGGTTTAAAATTTCAATACTTTTGATGGAGCCGTTTTGGAGATATGTGTCCAAAAGTGAGGGCACCAGCTCTTCATCTAAGCATTTTTGGATTATGTAAGTTTGGTTGAATCGACCTTAAATAATGTCTAGAACATCCAATAGAAGTTTATCGGTCTAATTATGGGACAGCCTGTATATTTAATATATAGGTTGTCCGAGAAAATGAGGGAGAACTCTCGGATTCAGATCGAACTTAAAAAAATAAGGTGATAAGTTCCCATAAATTTTTTTCCTAGCGGCCCTCCCTACGGAGGTACAGCCTCCTAAAGGACGTCACTGGTAATCAATTTTTCTTGAATAACTTTTAAACTACTTGATATAATTTGATGAAAATCTAATACAATAAATAGTGATGTTTAATTCAGTTTATCAGGGCGGACTAGGTTGTACATTTTATTGCTGACATTTTTAACACCCTGTATGATACGGAGTTAATAAAAATAAATTTGAATACTTTGAACATTAAGATAAAGAAAAGGTACTCCTGTTCAATGTCGATACAATCAATCGTTTTCGAGAAAAAAATTAAAAGAATTGATGTTTTATTTTTATCAAAGAGAAACCATGATTTCTACTTTTTTGTTTTTCAAAATGTTAACAAAATCAATTTCAGAATTCATCGACCAAAATGTCGAATAGAGCTTTTCACCTACAGCTGTACGCTTTGAACATGAATTTGAATGTAAACGAGTTAGATGAAGTAATGTGGGGAAATATTACTTTTTAAATGTAAAACTTTTCTGAGAATTCAATTGCAAGTCCATATATTTTCCTAATCAACGTAAGAAACGGTTTTGGAAAAGTGAATAAATTCTTCTCATGAAGGATTTCAGTAATTTCGGTTATTTATAGAAAGACTAATGCTCTTGTTTTCAATAACTCAAAATAGGAAATTAAAGGAATATTCCTTCAGTATAATAGTAGTTTTCTTTCAATAATAATTGGCATTGGTAGTACTGATTTAGTACTCAGAAAAACCGGGTTTAAATCCCGGTGATATCCAACTTAATTTAAGAATGCCATCGTGCTTCGGAAGGCACGTAAAACCATTGGTCCCGGCTATACAGGATGTCCCATAATTAGACCGACAAACTTCTAGTGGATGTTGTAGACATTATTTAAGACCGATTCAATCGAAATCACTCCATCCAAAAATGCTTCCTTAAGCAGATGGAGCCCGTTGAAGATGACGTTCAGTCAAGACTTTTTGTCACATATCTCCTAAACGGCTCCACCAAAATTATTGAAATTGTAGATTTTGGCTAATACCAAAAATACGCATCGAATCGTTTGTGTGAATTTTTTCTATGTCACGCATTGGCGTATCATTTTGGAGGGCCATGGGTATTTTTACTGAAAACTTTTTGACCTTTCATTTTTTCACAAGTTTTGCATCAAATTCATAAACTATGATATTTTTTCTTGAAGAAAGGTGCTCTCGTGTGATATTGCCCAGATGCTCTGGTTTTGAGACAAATTGATTTCAAATATTTTCTCGGTTTATTACTCAATATTCGGTTTTTAAAGAATCATAATAAAGTAGGGGAAATATGAATTTATTACACTTTTAAAATGAATTTCATTAATGGGATTACTTAACACGGAAAATTTTCACTAATCTTTGCGGCAACACAATGATTTCTACATAAAAAATTTGCATTAATTCACGCATTTGAAATAATGGTGGTCACGTTCGCAAAAATTGTTTTATGATGTAAAGTTTCGATAAAATATCAGAAAAGAAGTGCAAGAAATTGACATTTCATTTACATCATTATGATTCTTTAGATAACGAGTATTGAGTAATAAACCGAGAGAAAATTTCGAATCGATTTTTCTCAAAACCTATGCATCTGGGCTATATGACACAAGGGCACCTTTCTGCAAGGAAACATATAATAGTTTATGAATTTGATGCATAACTTGTAAAAAAATAAAAGGTAAAAAAGTTTTCAGTAAAAATAACCTTTACCCCCCCAATAAGATACGCCTATGCTTGACATGAAAAAAATTTATTCAAATCATTCGATGCGTATTTTTGATATTAGCCATGGTTTAAAATTTTAATACTTTTGATGGAGCCGTTTTGGAGATATGCGTCCGAAAGTGTTGCCTGGACGTCATCTTCAGAAGGCACCAGCTCCTCAACTAAGCATTTTTGGATTATGTAATTTTGGTCGAATCAACCTTGAATAATGTCTAGAACATCCAATAGAAGTTTGCCGGTCTAAGTATGGGACACCCTGTATATTTAATATACATGGTGTCCGAGAAAATGAGGGAGATCTCTCGGATTCAGATAGAACATTCAAAAATAAGGTGACAAGTTCCCATAATTTTTTTTCCTAGCGGCCCTCCCTACGGAGGTACAGCATCCTAAAGGACGTCACTGGTAATCAATTTTTCTTGAATAACTTTTAAACTACTTGATATAATTTGATGAAAATCTAATACAATAAACAGCAGTGAGGACCTCTTAAAATACTGCCCTTAAAACATAATTAGCTTGTTTAGTTTATCAGGGGCGGACTAGGTTGTACATTTTATTGCTGACATTTTTAACACCCTGTATGATACGGAGTTAATAAAAATAAATTTGAATACTTTGAACATTAAGATAAAGAAAAGGTACTCCTGTTCAATGTCGATACAATCAATCGTTTTCGAGAAAAAAAAATTAAAAGAATTGATGTTTTATTTTTATCAAAGAGAAACCATGATTTCTACTTTTTTTGTTTGCAGCAAACTATGTTACAAAAGACATTCAAGGAACAGAAACGTTCTAGTTTAGGTTATTCAATCCGACAAAATTACTACATTTAAAAAAATGCAGTTTAAAATTAAAAAAAAAAAAAATTGATTACCAGTGGCGTCCTTTAGGAGGCCGCTAGGAAAAAAATTTATGGGAACTTGTCATCTTATTTTTTTATGTTTTATCTGAATCCGAGAGATTTCCCACATTTTCCTGAACAGCCTGTATTCCACTTCGATTCTTGATAGAGAAACAAATTTGAAGACCCGAAAATTTCTAGAAATGATAAGGATTTCTCAAGAAACAGACGCGATGAATAACAAAAGGGATATAGATCACTTCAGTCAAATTTACGCCAATCTAGTAGAAATGGACAAGAATAAGAGAAGTAACTCATGACTATTATGATTTTTACAAATTTTAATCATTCAATCAGTGTCAAACAACCAGATTGAAAAACGCATTTTGCAGCCAGCATAACAAAATTTGTAATTTCAAAATTAACATCTTATATTTAAAACTCCCTTTCGTAAGTTGTTATATTTTCATAATTATTTTTAATGTTATCTATTTCTATTATGTAGTTTCTCACGATGATGTGAAAAAGCGATATGTCGTAATAAATATCCACGAAAGTTCGAGTAAATGAAAGAAAAGAGTATTCTTTTGTATATTATATTAAGTATAATCAATCACTGACTTCTTTTTTTTTATAAATATGACCACTAGCTCGCCATTTTTTGTTGGCAAGTGTTTTTCATACAGCAGAATCGTTTAAAAAAATCGGTCATGTATGTTGCTGGCACAATAATTTTCCTTCTCTACAATCAATTTCGAATCCAAATAATAAATAAAACGAGAATGGCGGGTAAAAATCAATTCATTACGACAAAGAACATTTTTTTAGCAATTCTTCAATTCTGAATAAACCAACATTAACTAATACGACTCAGTTATAATATTTTGAATGAAATCCGCGATATCCAACAAAATTTGACATGAAGAGAAGAAAATATTTCCGTCGACGACTTCTTTTTAATATAGTCGTTAGGTCATGCCAGAGGCACTTGTGCCTCTGAAAACTTTAGCACTAGACCCAGGTCAGTGGGTTACACTAAAAAATCCTGCTAATATTTATTAAATTTCGTAGTTTTAGAGTTTGATAATTCATATTTTGTTTCGATATACTTTTATACTGAAATGGGAAATTTTTTTGCGTAAAAATGTAAGTTGGCACTCCCGAAAGCCGCTCCAAAGATTTCAATTAAAAGAATCTCATTCAGCCTAAAAAGATTTCTCCAAATTTGTACCTTCTACACACCTGGGTATCTCCCAATCAATTCCCCAATAACGAAAAACACTTTTGCGTTATACATTTACAGTGCTTTCAACAACGCGACTCGGAAATGAAGAGCTATTCGGGGTAATATATTTCCATTCTAATCAACATAAATATCACTTGAGTTCACGTAAATTCACTGTTGGATTCTGCTCGTGAGAGAGGCAGGTCTTCCGAAATTGGTTTTCCTGTTTACGGAGGAGAACGTCGCGAATTATTTCGAAGTATTTAAGCCCCCTTTATGTCTTTAAGAATCATAACAGTTTCAAATCAGCTTTAATGAAGTGTGATTTCATCGTTGCGTTTCTTTCGATGTTCCAGACTGAGTACACTAATGCCAAAATCTACCCCATGGTCATAAGGTACACCATGCTGAAAGATATGATCAAAGACATCCTTTTGCATCCTGATTACATGGAAGTTTGCCACGAAGTTGATGCCTAGCCCAAGTCGTTTTCTCTCTCGCCGAGGGAGGAATCGATTTCCAGCCGATAGTGAAGGGTGAAAACGGAAGGAATAACTTCGACAGAAGAAGCTGCAATATCATTTTCGTATGGACGCAAAGAATGATCTGCAAGGAAGCTACTGTTAACACTCATTAATTTAATAAAGTACAAACTCTTTAATTCCAAGCTGAGTATGCTAGATTCTAAGAGAAGTCTTGATTGTGAACTTCGGGGGAAATTTCGTGTGAATAATCGTCATGAGGGAAACGTTCTTATATTTCGGAATCTTCTCTCTGGAAGTTCCAACTAAGTCCATGCTCATTATGGTAGTACACTGCCGTTAACTGTTATGAAGTAGTATATTTGTTGGATATGATATTGACTTGTCGGAGCAATGAACACATATAATTCATGAATTCTAATAATCATGGAGAACTTGAAGATCGCCTCTTTATCAAATTTGGGGTTAGGTACTATTAGGAATTTGATCCAAGATCGAAACTGGTCCTTAATCTTCATATTAAGTAAGCGAAAAAGTCTTAATACTTTAGTATATTCGAAGGGACTGAATACATTATTTTTATTGGGTTTTTGATGCCTTCAATGTTGCGATGTATTTAGAGTGTGATAAGGGATAGAAGTACATTTGATGTATATGGTATTTATTGGATTTGATTTGCTTCCACTGACAATAACATTACGAGAAGCAAAACACGCACCTGTGATTTCTTCGACAGGAAGAACTTTTCCAAAAATCCTGAACTACATTTTTTATTTATTTGGGAGAATAATCAACAACTATCCATGAATAGTTATAGTATATCTGATTCATATCACTAATAAATGGTCGATGTAAGCAATGGGTGGATAATATGATGGTCATAAATGTTAATTATAAAATTGTTGTGAATTTATCTATTGCCACTCCTCCTAGTTCATTATTATTTTGTGATTACTGAACTTTAAGCTTGTCGATCGATCACTGAATTTGTGTTAGGCATATTAACGAAATTCTAAAACGTAAATAGGATGAGAGGTAATAGGGATGCTTGTTATTCGCCACAAACAGGGTTTCGAAATTATTCCCAAAATGATAAAAACATAAGGTTAAACAGTATTCTACAATAGTGATTTGATATTTCAAGAGTTTTAATTTTGTATGAGATGAAGGTTTTAGCTGTTTATATTGAAATCGTTTTATACAAGGGATCAACTGAATTCAAAAAAAAATTTAGCTGATGAGGTTCATAAATAACCGTAATTTTGTATCGTGTAAAACATGTGGAAATTATAAAAATGTTAATTGTAATATTGTGTCGATGAGAATTTGGCTTTGTTAATAAATTTTTGTGCGAAAATTGTCATTATTCTTTATTCATAATTTATTTAACGAAATGAATGTTGGCTAATAACATTTATTTTCAAGTTGTTGTAACAGTGATCCTTTCCTTAATTTCTTCCTCACTTCTTCTTGGGCTTCAGTGGAGGCGCTTTTCCACACATACGTTGCAGGAAAGCTGTCAGAACAGATTGCCATCTAAAAAGGAAAGATCAATTTTATAGCTTACGTATATAGTCGATTTCTCCTTCATCGTCTTCCTCATCAAGGCAGTCGTCAATCAGTTCATCCACTTCCGCGTCAGTCATTTTTTCGGCTTAAATTATAAATAATTTCCATGCTGTATAACGTATTGCAAATGGAGAAATGAAAAATCACCTAGTGATAGTAGTGAGTGCGTTAATTCACCAGCCATCATCTTGCCGTTTTCGTTTTTATCATACAGTTTTAAGCATTCAATAAAATCCTCGTAACAACCTTGCTCTTTCAACTCCTTCTTCAGTGCACTGATCATAGGAAGAATTTCATCAATTTTGAAATGCTTTTCACCTTAAGAGGAAGAAGAACTCTTACATAATACATTGAATGTTGTAATAATGACTGATCACCTTCTTTTTGCGATGCTCCTAGTTTTTCGAGGCGCTCTAGGCTAGGGTTCAGGTTCATGCATCTCATAAACACACCCAGTTTTGCCGCATCTAACAGTCCATTCTCACCATGAACCTCGAAAGCAAAATTTGCAGCTGGAATAGATCGTAGATGAATTTCATCTCCCTTTTGAGAATCACAAAAACTACTACTCACTCTCTACTTCCGCTGGTTTCAAGTCAGTCTGTGATAAAAAAAATTGTTATGGGATTATATCTTTGCTTTCGGATAAGACTCACCATTTTGATATAATTGGCACCTTCTTGTTCGCAGGAAAACGGGCAGGATCAAACTGAGACTCAATCGGATACATTGGTAGGTTTTTATAGTACAGAATGTATTCTAAATCAGTTACTCAATTACAAGTATGTCAACGGTCATTGGTTGCATTGATGCGTCTAAAAAAAAGTTGGATTGCTATACAGATACCGAGTGAAGTGGGTCTAGTTGATGAATGGATTGCGCTATTAATTTTCTGTCAGTGTGTTTTTTGCAATTCAAAAAAAAATTTGCTTTTCCATGGCTCGAAGGTGTTTTATTCTGAATCTCGCTTTGTGCTTTTATTGTCTTCCTGTGTCCCATAACATATATTCAAATAAGTTTGAAGACCAGAAGACAGTTCTGATAACAGAATGTCGTGCGTCGTCAGTTGGGTTGTTGAGGAAAAAATAGATCTCGATTTAATTGTTCAACTATCAACAAAGACTGATTATTGTCAAAATTCATCGAAGACTACGTAACTCAACAATTATTAAGTTCAGTTTTTGCTTTGACGACTGTTGGAAAAGAAACAATAAGATGTTTTCTCTAAAGAAACAAGATATTCATTTTTTTCAAAAAATATATAATTGACAGTATTTGAAGATAAAATCTCAATGAACTTGGCTAAGAAGGTCCTGGAGAAGTTATAGTTTACTGATTTCGTTTGATAGATAAAATCCGTCGCGTGGAAACGTTGTTAACGATTTCAGCTATCCACCACCAGGCCAGTCGTTAAAGCTGTTGACATGGTGCCGCTGATAAAGAAATTCATCCCGGGTTTCGGCACTAATCATGGCTTAACCCCAATGTGATTAATAAAGCCCGGATGTTAGGCAAAATGCCATAAAATGCCATAAAATGCCTATTTTCGTATTTTCTGTCTATTTTGCCTAAAATGGGATTTTATGACTTATTTCGCCTATTTCGAACAATTTATGATAGTATAAAGTGGGAAACCCTAAGATCTCAGGTAGGCAGGATTGGTACATAGACAAGAGATAGTTCCCTTTTTCTAGGAATTGATACAACAACTGTTACTGATGGGAAAACCTAAAACCAGATACCTATAGGTATAAATATATCGTAATACCCATTTCCGTTCACTTGTTTTTCACCATTCGCCCATTCGGTTCAACTTATCGCCAGCCAATATGCCTAAAGTCAGAGCATCCGAGCAAACAAAATTGAATAAATTAATACTTGAATTCGGTAAAGACGTTTTCAGTAGTGACGGTTCTGTGTTATTCTGCAAAATATGTGACTGTAAAGTGAATTTTGAGAAGAAGTATTTTGTATCCCAGCACCTTTCAACAGTGAAACATAAAAATGCTGCTTCGAAAAATTGCGATAGTAAAAACGTGTCTGCTTCCGAATTTCGGCGTTATATCCAATCGACAATCCCAATTCTCTTTGGATTTATGTAAAGCACTGATGGATGCGAACATTCCTCTTTGGAAATTGGAAAACCCTTTCTAAAAGCATTCCTTGAAAAGTACACCAAAGAACACGTGCCAAGTGAGTCCACCCTCCGGAAAAATTATATTGATGTAGTGTTCCAGGAAAAGATGAACAAAATTAGAAAAGAAACGGAAGGTAAAAATTTGTGGGTGTCCATTGACGAAACAACCGATGCTCTTGGCCGCTACGTAGCCAACGTAATTATTGGAACTCTACAATCAACTCACCAGGACTCTAACACGTATTTATTAACAAGTGAAGTACTCGAATCAGCCAATAATTCGACAATAGCCCAATTATTTACCAGTGCGCTCTCATTATTGTGGCCAGATGGAGCGAAACATGACAAAGTGTTGCTATTTGTTTCTGATGCCGCTCCATACATGAAAGCAGCTGGAAAAGTTCTGCAAGTTCTATTTCCAAAAATGGTTCATGTGACGTGTATAGCTCATGTATTGCATAGAGTTGCTGAAGAAGCGCGAAGTTTATTTCACGATGTCGATCTGTTAATATCAAACGTCAAGAAAGTTTTTTTAAAAGCTCCATCGAGGGTGCAAATTTTCAAAGAACTTGCACCAGATCTGCCATTACCACCTCAACCTACAATAACGAGATGGGGTACATGGATATCGGCTGCCATTTATTACGCAACCCATTTCGAGAAAATTGTAGAAATAGTGGATCACCTCGAAAATGATGCAGCTTCAATAAAAATATGTAAAGATGTTTTGTCCAAAAGAATATCCAGTCTGATTTAGCATACATACTTGCACATTTTCATTCAATTCCAACATCAATACAAAAACTAGAAGAGAGGAATTTAAAATTACAAGAGCAATTGAACATTATGGATGAAACAATTGAAAGAATCAATTCTGCGCCTGGATTAAAAGGAGAGTTCATGAAAGAAAAATGTGAAAAAGTGTTGCAGAACAATAGTGGTTTGGTCAAGATGCGCGAAATAAATTCGATTTTATTAGGAGATGGGGTCAGTAATTTCTTGAACCCTACCGAAATATCCTCATTTATGTATGCACCTTTGACATCTGTTGATGTGGAGAGATCTTTTTCGTTGTATAAACATATTTTATCAGATAGACGACAAAGTATAAAATTTGAAAATTTCAGAAAACTATTGGTAGTTATGTTTAATAAAGAATAAGTATTCACATCGAATGTTTTTTTGTTTTATCTTATCTGTTTTTATCTATCAGTATATAATAAATGCCTATTTTAAGTGCCCATTTTGAGTATTTTTATTGCCTTTTCACTGCCTTTTTTTAACGAATTTATAGTGCCTAAAGTCCGGGCTTTAGTGATTAATTTATTGATGTAAGATGCGAAAGCGGCGCAGGCGCTTTGCTTTGGAAATGATCCCTCGCAATGTTTCCTTTAACGTTTTGCCTTCAGGGTGGACTTTTTAAACGAAAATCGCGTTTTCATACGCTAAAATCCATCTAAACTCATCCGACTCTCGGCAGAACATCAAGAAAAAAATTTAATATAACCATATTGAACCTTGAAGTAATTTCCAAAATTATCTGAAAAATGACTCTATGCTAGGGATGTTCGGTACGGTACGATATTCTGCTGCACCGGTATTTTTGGGCTTTTTGTACCGGTACTGAATCAACCGATACAATACAGTACCGGTACACCAAATAGCAAATAGATGCCGACGGGGTGTCAAATTTCTTTTAAAAAACAGGGCTTATTGAACGAACGAAACATTGATTTCTGTTTCGTTGTCGAATATATTAGTGTTCGATTTTTTATTTGGTTTTAATAGTTAATCGATAAAATTAATTTTACCACTAAACTCAAATGTAATACATTTCGGAATATATCAATACAAACCTATAGAAGATATTTCTTTGAAATATTTGTCAGCTGTGACTACACATCTGTTTTTCCTAAAGATTGCTTTCGAAGGTTTGATCCATCATAACAGCGACAAGAAATAGACTAGTGTGTAAAATATTGACGAAGTTACTTTTCTTGTATACTCTCGAACATAAAACTTGAAGTCTATATCTTTATTATCTAATTTTCTGTAATGTTATCTTATTTCCCTTATATCGGAGAATGCTTTTGTTATCGTGTTTATATTTTATTTAAATTTTTGAATTTATATAACACATTTTACAATGTCTTTCAAGTGATTATACAACGCACGATGAATGGACAATAGCAATCGAGCATTTTTTTCAGTAACCGCGTATAGATAAGTGTATACAGTCTTTCACGACGTGATATAATCACTTTGGTGTTTCAGCGGGTCAATTGAACTAACGAACATAGAAATAACTGTATAAATGTGAATATTATTCAATATCTGTCACTGAAATGAATATTTGTTTTTATCGACAAACGTCAAAATCAAAATTATTCATTATACTTGGTGCAGTCATTGTATAATCCCATCAAATACCACTCGAGCAATCGAAAATCAAGAATATTTTTCGCTTGTCACGCGACATACCGGCAATTTTCGATGTTCTTGTGGTATAACTAGTGATTATACAACTCATGATAAATTCGACCAATAGAAATCGAGCATTTTCCTAAGCAACCGCGTATAGATAAGTGAATATATTCTTTAACAACGTGATATAATCGCTTTGGTGTTTCGACGGGTCAATTGAACTAACGAACATAGAAATAACGATATAAATGGGAACAGTATTTAATTTCTGTCACAGAAGTGAATATTTGTTTGTTTCGACAAGCGTCAAAATATACATCAGAATAACAATTTATTACACTTGATGCAATGTTTGTATGATCCCATCAAACTCCACTTGAGCAATGGAAAATAAAGAAAATTTTTCGCTCGTCAATCGAGAAATATTCGGTTATTTTCTATGCTCTTGTGGTATAAATTTCATTCCATCTGGAGAGTATAATTTTTTCGAAGCATAGAGTATTATTAATCGACCAATACAAGTACCGGTACAAATACCGGTACAAAGCAATACGATATTAGGCTGAACTAATATTTTGTTTCCGGTATGATACGAACATCCCTGCTCTATGCAAATCAAAATTGGTGCATCTAAATTATATTAAAATAAAAATGACAATTTCAAGGCGAAGAATCTTTATCAATCCGAAAGAACGCGTGACTAATGTCCATTGTGAATTTCATATGTGGAAAATGAAGTAATAGAAAAATTGATCAGTATTCAAAACTCTTAATTTGTTTTTTTCTTTCACTTAGTTGCAATGAATTCTTTGAATAACAAGTGAGTAATTATTCAACATGACTAGAAAATAATCATTTTTCACATTGCTTCATTTTTTTCTTTCAAACAAAAAGTGTTTTATTTATAGAATTCGAATGTTAAAATTTAACTTCAAGTGTTCAAAATTTCTGAGCATGAAATTAACGTCAAACATAAATGCTTGAATTCATCGGAAATATTTTTTGTGTTGATAGCAATCAGCGAATCGTGATATGAAATCAATGACTTTTGCCGTAGTTATGAAGATCTATCCATCAGTAATGTAAATAATTTTTAAATTTATTTTTTCGTAAACTTGAAGGCTTCTCAACAGATCAGCGTGATGAATCTACTTGATACCATCTACAAACATCTATTGTGATAAAGATCAAACTGATAGCTATTCATCGATTAATAATTATGACTAATGACGGCTATGACGTTCAAGGATTGATCGGTCGTTGAACAAATTTAACTCGAAATACATTCTAGTATTGAAATCGAATATTTCTATCATAAGGATATCCTAAAAACAATCTACGCGTGCAATGAAGTTAAAATTCAGCTAAGATTTCTCTATAATTATATTAACCAAAATTAATCTAATGAATTTATTAAATTTAACTGTCCCACATTGTATAATTGCATAATGCACATAGATAGAGCATGGTGATAAATCAAACGTGTAATATGGCTTAGGTTAAATTGATGGTACACGCAATATTGGTTCAATGTTTAAACGAAACATTTATCAAGTTGGTTAATTCGAGGCTTGAGGAATTGTCATCACATTTTTCTGTATTCCAAAGCCAAAGAGACTGCGTCTATCACCATCTCATTAAATAACTATCGACGGGTTGTACAACAATTTTATTTTGACAATATAATTTAATGTTTAAGAATAAATTGACCAGGTTTATGAAAACAATAACATGCTCGTTCTTGAATACTTGTCATATTAATCAGATGACTCAAGCCCTTGGATATTCAGCATTGTATACAGTTCCTTTTTTCCATTCTCAAGTAGCTAGAAAAAGAATTCAAGATTAATTGGCAATGAAAAATCTCATGATTTCAGCGACATCGATCACAATATTCATATCATTCCCATGAGGTACTTTTTTCAGGAAACGAATGATATAATAGAACCGTGAATGTTGAAGCATAGTTATTTTCAAGTGAACTCAGCTGCAGAAGCGAAAGTAAGAAAGCCTAATTGAAAAATTCAGCGAAACCGAAAATGAAGCTTTAAGCGTAAACCTTTCAAACCCCGACTCACTATAATCTAAAATATGGTTCAGGTGGATCTTTTACGCCATCATCTTTTTGAGGAATGCTGGAAACGTTATATTTCAATAGCAATAATCCTATAAATAATTTTTGTTTTCTTTGAAGTGCTCAAATTTTTAATATTCTAGGGCCAAAAGTAATTTCCTAGAGATATCGCCGTTTTATGTAAACAAAATATGAAAAATCGAAAAACTAAATAAAAAAGAAAACTTACGTTCGTATGGGATGAATCCATCTTCATCCTCTTTATCTAGGCAGTCCCTCAACAGTTCATCAGTTTCGGTCTCAGATAACCTCTCGCCTAAAATATTCAATAAGCACGAGGAACTGAAAATTTTAAATCATTCTCACCCAAAGAAAGAAGGGTGTGTGAAAGTTCCGCGGCCATCATTTTGCCATTTTCTTCTTTGTCGTACAGTTTCAAACATTCCAAGAAATCTTCAAAACCACCCTGTTCTTTATCCTTTTTCACTTGGCTGAAGATGGGGAGGAATTCGTCGATTTTCAGTTTTTTTTCGTCTGTGGAAAAAATCCATTATTCACGTTCTTCGATTGTCGCCGTAAACTCACTCTTCTTTTTGGTACCACCAACTTTTTCGATTGTGGTTAGAGTGGGGTTGAGGTTCAAGGCACGAAGCATGTCACCCAAATTGACTGCATCGACGGTACCGTTTCCTTCGAAGTCATAAATGGAGAAAACGAAGTTCGCTCCTGAAATTTCATTTCAAATATTGCAATATTCTTTATGATATAAAACAAAAAAAAAATAATGAATCGATTTGTGGACTATAAGAGTCGAGCAATAATGTTATTGCAATTCGCCGAAATAGCTTCGTGGCGCGATATTTTTAGTCGTTTTAAATTTAGACACAAACGGTGGATCTGGATTTCCATATAAGTTCGACTCTAAATTTAGCTCAATGTGTTTCAGTGAAATAGTAAGCTGGATCTATATAACTCATTGATTGGTTTTAAGTATTGCCCATAAAAAAAACATTGGCTACTCACTTTCAACGTCCCTGGCACTGAGATCAGCCTAAAATATGAAAAAGGAATTAGATCAACACGAACTTTTATTCACGGTTATCATTCGATGTTCAAATCCCAGAAGGTGTGAGATTTCATTGTGATACATCGAATGAAAAGCGTTATTCGATAAGAAAGCAAACATATAGAAGCAGTACCCTTAAGCTAAATGTCATGTGGATAGCTTATACCGTACAAGTTTCGTGCTTGGACAAATGGGTTAAACACATAGGAAAACTAGAATTTCAACAGATACGATAGACACAATAAAAACCAGACATATACACGTTTTAAGAAATCAACAATTTGCCATCGTTACCTAAATTTGATGTTCTGGAAAAAGAATCTTAACGACCGAGATTAAAATGATGATGATGATGACTGAATGTAAAAAGAAATATGTACTATTTTCGCCAGTTTGATCTTCTTTTTCCAGTATTTAAAAGCTTTCACGTAAGGCGCGTCACCGAGCGTTATTTTAGGTAAGGTATTCTCTTGCATCACTTGTTACACAGAAGCACAAAAATAGTTGGTTCACCGGATTGTCGAGTACTTACCATTGTGATGTGATTGCAACGCGCCTTCTAATAACTTGACCTGAAGTGGGGCTCGGAGGCACGAGGTTCAGTTGTTTTATATAAGCAGATGGCGCTGCAGCTTTTTGGTAACTGAAACCGTTGTAAACGCGCCTTGGTAGAGGGAATCTTACTTGGGAAACTTTTATTCGAGAAGTCTATTTTTTTACATAATCACCAATTATATTTTCAGATCCATTCGGAATGTAGCCTTAGGTCAAGTTCGTAGGCCTACCACCAATCGAAACGCACATACTTACTCGAGTAATCATAAAATTTGGCTCGACCTATTTGCGCTTTAACCGACCGGATATAAATTGTTTCTTCGGATCGGTTGATATTTTAAAAGGCCGTGATACATGTATATAGATTTATTTGACGGTTTCGTTCCACATTCAACTCTATGTCCGCATTTGGTCAGTTAAGGCACTCTTCGGATTACTGCGTCCCTTCCTGGTTCACCTTGCCCACTTTCTTCTAGAAATTCGGAAAGTATTATCATGAATGGGGAAACTATGCAATTCACTCTAATAAGACTGAAGAGCTTATATATTGCAAAGGTTTGTAAAGTTTGCATATTTTATGACCAGCAACCCCTGAAACTCAACATGAAAAAAAAGAGTAGCACAATATGAAAAGCGGCTTCTAATATCTAAGATAAATTTGGTTGTCACCTGATGATTCTATAAATTCTTCAACTTCATCTTCCGATAGATCGCTATCAAGAGATGAATTGCTGACAACAGAACTGGGTGGAGCGGGAGGTATATTTTCATATGATTGATTGAGGGTAGACATATCTACATTCAAATCTGAGTAACGGAAATAATCGTCTAGCCTTCCCAAAAAATCGAAGTATCCTTCTCGCATGTTCCAATTTGGCATATATATCCGTTGCACTGTCCCCATCGAAAACGCTTCTTTGCCTTCCAAATTTTGGTTTTCCCCATCCATATTGTTATAACTAAGATAATATAATACAACCAGAAATTTTTGTAGTAATAAACTTACCAGTGAGATGGACCTGCTTCATCACTTTTAAGTTTAACGATATTCACTGCTTCGTTAAGTATCTCATCCAAAATCTCTTCAACAACGATGTTGTCCTCCTTTGTTACAACCATCTCTACATATAAATTATGTCGATCAAATATATGATGAATCCTTGAAGCATCAAGCTTAAAAAAATATATATCAGGTTGAAACTGCTCATATCTGATTATATCCGTCTTATATAAAATCATTATTTGCTCAATTGGTTAGAATACAAGATCTTAAAATTTTCGATAAATTTTTTACTTGTTGTTGATGATAGCAGCAATTGTCCAAGTCTTTTATTAGACCACAAAATTAGATAAAGAGCACAAACTGAAAAGTGATTGAAAGTATCACTTAAAATACTTGAAATATGTACAGAAGTTATAATACTCTTTTCGTTCGGGTGTAATAACCGTAGTTTGTTGAAATTGTTTCCTAACGTTTCGCTTGGATGAGTGGCAAGCTTCTTCAGAGGTAACACCATGTTCGATGCACTTTTAACACTGTCGTAGTCTCACCATCACCGATGCACTGGTCACATTTTCGTAGCCGACACTGCCACACATACACCAGCACTGATGCACTACTAACATTATGTGTTAATAGTGACTGTGAGTGTCAACACTCACGTAATATTAATAGAGCATCAGTGCTGGGGTATGTGTGACAGTGTGGGTTGTGCATCGGTTACACACCACGTACGGTTATACACCAGCACTGATGCACTATTAACACTCTCATTCACTATTAACACATAGTGATTAACCGATGCGCAACCGACACTGTCACACATACACCAGCATTGAGTGTGAGTGTTAATAGTACATCAGTGCTGGTGTATGTGTGACAGTGTCGGTTGTGCATCGGTTATTGACTATGTGTTACTAATGAATGTAAGTGTTAACAGTGCATCAGTGCTGGTGCATGTGTGACAGTGTCCGATTGTGCATCGATTACACACCACATACGTTTAAGCACCAGCACTGTTGCGCTACTAAAATCATGTATTAATAGTGATTGTGAGTGTTGACAATCACATAATGTTAATGGTACATCAATGCTGGTGCTTAACCATATGTGCACTGATGTACTATTAATATTATGTGATTGTTAACACTCACAATCACTATGAACACATAATGTTATTAGTGCATCAGTGCTGGTATTTAACCGTATGTGCTGTGTGACCGATGCACCACCAACACTGTATGGTGTATGGTGTATGTGTGACTGTGTCGGTTGTGCATTGGTTAAACACCACATACGGTTAAAACAGCAGCATTGATGCACTATTAACATTATGTGAGTGTTACTTTTCACTATCACTATGAATACATGATGTTAATAGTGCCAGTGCTTGTGCTTAACCGCATGTGGTGTGTAATCGATGCACGACCGATACTGTCACACATGCACCAGCATTGAGTGTGACTGTTAATAGTACATCAGTGCTGGTGTATGTGTAACAGTGTCGGTTGTGCAGCGGTTATTGACTATGTGTTAATAATGAATGTAAGTGTTAATAGTGCATCAGTGCTGATGCATGTGTGACAGTGTCCGGTTGTGCATCGATTACACACCACATACGGTTAAGCACCAGTACTGTTGCACTATTAACATTACGTATTAATAGTGAGTGTTAACACTCACATAATGTTAATAGTACATCAATGCTGGTGCTTAACCATATGTGCACTGATGTACTATTGATATTATGTGAGTGTCAACACTCACAACCACTATTAACACATAATGTTATTAGTGCATCAGTGCTGGTATTTAACCGTACGTGGTGTGCACATATGGTTTAGCACCAGCATTTATGCACTATTAACATTGTGTAAGTGTTGCACCACCAACACTGTATGGTGTATGGTGTATGGTGTAAGTGTGACAGTGCATCGGTTACACACCACATACGGTTAAACACCAGCACTGATGCACTATTAACATTATGTGTTAATAGTGAATATGAGTGTTAAAACCCAAATAATATTAAGTGCATATATGGTTAAGCACCAGCGTTGATGCGCTATTAACATTATGTGAGTGTTACCACTCACTATCATCATGAATACATGTTGTTAATAGTGCATCAGTGCTCGTGCTTAATCGTATGTGGTGTGTAATCGATGCACAACCGACACTGTCACACATACACAAGCACTGATGTACTACTAACACTCACACTCAGTGCTGGTGTATGTGTGACAGTGTCGGTTTTACATCGGTTAATCACTACGTGTTAATAGTACATCAGTGCTGGTGTATGTGTGTGTGGTGTGTAACCGATGCACAACCGCCACTGCCACACATAAACCAGCACTGATGCACTATTAATATTATGTGAGTGTTAACACTCACAGTCACTATTAACACATAATGTTAGTGCATCAGTGTTAGTGTATGTGTAACAGTGTAGGTTGTGCATCGGTTACACACCATATACGGTTATACACCAGTACTGATGATGTATGTGTTAATAGTGACTGTGAGTGTTAACACTCACATAATATTAATAGTGCATCAGTGCTTGTGTATATGTGACAGTGTCGGTTTTGCATCGGTTATGGTGTACGAAAATGTGATCAGTGCATCGGTGATGGTGATACTACGACAGTGTTAAGAGTGCATCGAACATGATGTTACCTCTGAAGAAGCTTGCCACTTGTGCAAGCGAAACGTTAGGAAAAAATTTCAACAAACGACGGCCATTACATCCGAACAAAAAGAGTGTTATAATGAACGACGGCCGCGAAAGCCTAAACCATTACATCAATTACAGAAGTTGTGCTGATCTCCAAGAAGAAATATTCGGTGTCAAAATTATGTGTCGACGATTTTTTGAAGAAATCCAAATGTTTAGATCAATCAAATTCAAACGGAGAGAATTCTGTCAAGAAGTTGAAAAATATAAAGAATGTAAGACATTTTTGTTTCCAGAACTAATATACAAAATGTACATTTCTTTAAAATAGAATGCTGCAAAGAGACTCTGTTCATGCATACTCTTACTGAAATATATCAAATTTTCCTTGTATGTAATTCAAAATCTAATACAATGGTTGAACGTGGATAAACAGGGGTTGCACGAAAACCTATTGAAATGAAGAAAAACTTATTTTTTATTCAGCGAAAAAGCAGCCAAATATTTTTTAGTCGCTTAGTTTCAAATTTTTTTTTATATACTGGGTGACCCTTTTAATTAGTCCAGTGGAATATCTCGACAAATATGTGTCCTCCGAAAAATATTCCATACAAAAGTTTTACAGTTTTGAGGGGGCATCTGATTCTATCAAAAATTTCACCCCCGCCCCCTGGGGGGCAGGGGAGGGGTCAACTTTTATATCTTAAATGGGAACCCCTATTTTCTATTATGAATTCGGATTCTACGTTAAAAATATGAAGATTCGAACAATTTTTTTGATTTCGTGACAGATAGCGCCGCAATAGCAAAATAACATAAAAACGGAGCGACAAGAAAATCGTCATTTTTAATTGCTCGTTATTGAAAAGAAGTGCCTCAGCTTATCGCATATTTTGAACATCTTTTAGCCTTGAACAAGAACGATTTCTAGCATGAATTTTGACAAAAAGATGTTAAAACATTGCACCGCTCACTACCTGGAAAATGAAAACAACACGTTTGAAACATTGTGGCCGAAATGAAAACAAACCGTCTTACAAAAATCATAACAGAGGTTTTGACAAAAATCAAAACAACCAATTTGCTCACAATGGTTTTTAGTAGCACTTAATTTTCGGACAGTTTGCACACAACATTTATTTGGAAATTAGTCAAAATGACCGCCCCCTGGGGGGGGGGTGAAATTTTTTTCATAGAATCGGATGGCCCCCTCAAAACTGTAAAACTTTTGCCTGGAATATTTTTTCAGAAGACACATATTTGTCGAGATATTCCACTGGATTAATTAAAATGGGTCACTCAGTATAGAGGAAAAAATAATAAGACTCGAGGACGGGATTATTGTTCATGTTCATAAATTTTTTCAAATCAAAATTTCAACAACTACTGCCCTTGGTATGATAGTGGCGAACTGTGGTTTTATCACTTTGAGTCATAAATATTTTCATTTATTTATAATCCTTCAGTATTTCAAGTCAAATGAGGCGACTGCAATATTCAAATATGATCTTCATACAAACCTGGTAAATGGAAAAACAGGTGTAGTTTAAATCTTCCGTTACGGCGGTATTCTACAGAAATTTCTTGTAGACAATTCTGAAAAAATCGATGCAAAATTACAAAAGTTGACACCTGTCATGATTTGAACTAAAAATATTGATAAAATGGAAAATAATTTTTTCGAAGACAATTTAATCAATTCTTCAAATTTCGTATCCAATTCAACACAATTGGATCAAAATTTTTTTCTGATCATATTATTAAAAACGTAGTTTCTAAATACCGAAAATCAAGCAACCAATCGACTCGATTTAAAACACAACTGAATTAAGCTTTGATGTTTTCTATTTTAACCCAGGTGGGAAATTTTACTTAACATTCCTTTGAAATATTTGTGGAAACAGTTTTATGAAACCTAAAGATGCCACATATATGATACTCACCTAAACGGAAATACTATCACAGTTAAAAACATTAATTTGACAATGAAATCTACATGACGAATAAAACAGTAGTGGTTACTAAGTAAATCCTACCAAATTCTCATTAAACGTCAAGTATCAGAGAAAAGTCATTATTCCACGAATTCGTTTAGGAAATGCGGTCTTCAAGGGAGCGGGAAAAACGTGCGTCAACGAGAGATGGGGATCGTCGGTGTGATAAAGCAGAAAACGAATCAGGCCCCACAGCGCTATCCAAAAAATTACTACCAATGCGATCACGTGTACGAGTTCAGATGGAGGAAAGTATTGCGAATATCTTTACTTCGTCGGAAACCAGCGGATCTGAACTTTTTGATTTACGAGTATTCAGTCGATACCAAGGTGAACGAACGATGATTCAAACCGAAACCTTACCAAAATCCGCAATTTTGGAATTGTTATCAACATTCAACAACGATGACGAAAAACATTCGAAAAGACAATCCAATGAAACTGGAACCGAATTCGTTATGCAAATATTGAAGCATACAAATAAAAAGAAAGAAAGACCGAAAGCGGCTAGAGTGACTCTGAAGAAATCCAACGTTGAGAAAGCTCGCAGTCCAGAAACTCCTCGAACCGTAAAAAGCCCTTTTGAAGAACGTGTCAAATCTCCTCCAAAGGATCATAAAACTACTGATGTCAAAAGCCCCATCGTTGAAGCCTCAGTTCGCAAAACAGCTTCTCACTGGAGTACCCAGGAGAAAGAAAATTCAGAAGTTTCCCAGGAACTAATCGAAGACTACGGTTCCGACGACGCATTATTCGATGATTCCGATTTATCTGATGATTTAACTCCTTCGTTCAAAGTGGAAGGTGGTGATCACGAGAATGCACATCATGTCTATGCATCACCTAGATCAATGCAGAACATAAACGCTTTCAAGTGCTTGAATTCTGACAAAAATAATAAAGGACCCTGTTATTGTGACCATTGCACGACTGCATGCCTTTTGAGTGAGTGTCAAAAACGACCCATCGCAGGAAAACCCGATCAGACCAGCGACTCACAAAGAAAACGTAACAGAAGGGATACAAGTGAATATCGTTCACCTAGAAAAAGAAAAGAAGCACCTACTGAAGAAAAATTGGATTACGCATCAATTCTGTATCATTTAGTTAAACGTATGGACGCCTTAGAAGCAAGAGTTGAGGCGCATGAAGAAAGCACAGTTTCCAAAAGCTATTTTAAAAGGATTATCACGAAACTTGTATCGCATTTTTCGGAAAGACCTTCTTCCAGCAAAGGATACCACCACGCCGACGATGAAGATTCTGGTGAGGAATTGCGGTACAGAAATCGGTATTCCATAAACACTACACTAATCGAAAATGAAGGCGAAGAATTCGAAAAGTTTGAGCATGAAATATTGGAACAAGGTTTATTAGACGACGATTTTGAAAATGACATATTGAACGAAGATTTATTGGAATTTGAGGGGGAAAATAAAGTAACACAAGTTACAATTGAGACACCGGTTACTGGTGATCAATTCCAAAACAATGATAAAGTCGAACATATTAAGAATCAATCTATGGATGACACTATTGAGGATGATTTACAAGAGCAATTATCACCAAGTAAGTTCCCAGTGAAATCGAAGCTTCCAAGGCTGCGTAAAAATTTAAAAAAATCCAAACAAGTAGAAAAATCGATTGAAGCTGCCGCGAGCTCGACTGCGTCCTATTTAAATCCAAAATTATCGACTTGGCAAGGAGAGACGTCGCAAATTTCCTCCACAAGTGAGCTTTCTGCCGCCGACACAAATACGCGGACTTTGGAGACTAAAAATAGCGACCTAGGTATGTTCTTTCAATTATATTTAACAAAAGATCTCCAGTGACTCATAACCCTCACTAACCGAACAAGTTTACTCAAGGATCGCTAATTAGAACAGATTCATTTTTTATTTTAATTATTAACGCGTTGGTAAACCTTCAAGCCATTTTGTAGTATTTCCGAAAAAAAATTGTTTTTGTTGTTGCGGTGAATGGTGAACTTGACAAATGTGTTTGCGTTTGAAAGAATCTTTTTTCGCTTTCTGAATCACTAAATTTATGGAAAAGTGAGGAAATATTTGCTTATTATAAGGATCGTATTTAATAATAGAATGATAAAATTACCTTTTCTTAAAAATGTAGTAAATAAGTGAGTTTTGTTTCCTCATCAATTATTAACGAAAAGTATTTCATTTCAGCCTCTGTACAGTTGGCTTCAGTTAAAGAAGATTTCCTCCAAACTTTGGCAAAGAGTAAGGCACCGGTCAAGAAGAGATTATGGAACAGCATTTGGAATCAGGCTCAACTTAACGGTCAAACTAAAGAAGATATGGTTATTGTTCAGTTGTCCAAATGCCGAAACCGAGTTAAGGGACCAAACGAAATAGAACTAACAATTGCCGAAATAGAAAATGCATTGATCAGTTTTACGTCCGCAGATGGTTCTGAAGGTTCTTAATGCTTTTTTCAATTTCATATGAATCGTATAAATTATTGCGTACACTAAATAACAATAAAAGCACAATATTCGATTAGAACGAAAATGAAAACTACATTGCGAGTAACCTTTTTGATAAAAGATATAATTCAAATTTAATGATTTACAATTCAACATTTCATACAAAATTAAGTATCACAAAAGAGTGCGACGGATTCGTGAGTTGAATGAGCATCTATAAAAGTGGAAATGACTTATATAAATGTTTAAGAAAATGCTAATCGTAAAATGGGGATATTCAGTAAGTTTCTGAACTCGTAGTAGTGTCAAAATTAATAACGACCATTTCGAAAATTTTGTCCGATGCATTTCGTTTCCAAGCTTCCAAACTACTCTAAAATATTGAATGAATATTTATGTCGAATTAAGTAATTTATAATACAACAATAAGACAAGGCATATTTGGCAAATTAGTATGTGCATATTTTCCCCAACGTATCTACAGATTTCCACTTGATTTTCTTCACATTCATTCCACCGCGCACATTCAACAATATTCATATAAAAGCATCGTCGAAAACATTGCATACTTCACAATAATTAAAATACAACAAGGGATGTGTTTTAACGAAACCTTCCCAGAATGAAATAGAATCGAATGTGATTTCATCATATGACGTCGAATAAGCAATAACCGATAATGGGAATAATACAAAATTATTTTTAATCTGCAGGTGTGAATTTATTCCCACGGCGTTTACTCAGCTGTTTCCAGAATCGCCTATCAGTTCTATCCAATTGTTTATCCTGAAATAATATTACAGTTAATACTTATACTTTCAATCAATATTATTTAAAAGAAACGACTCAATCTGTGAAAGATGAATAAGACGAGTATGAAGAAATGGAAAATGAATAATTATTTCATATACCGGATGTCCGACAAACTTCTAGTGGATGTTGTAGACATTATTTTAGGCCGATTCAATCGAAATCACTCCATCCAAAAATGCTTCGTTAAGCAGCTGGAGCCCGTTGAAGATGACGTCCAGTCAAGACTTTTTCTTACATATTTCCTAAACGGCTTCACCAAAACTATTGAAATTGTAGATTTTGGCTAATTCCAAAAATACGCATCGAATCGTTTGAGTGAATTTTTTCTATGTATCATTTTCGAGGGGCCAAGGGTATTTTTACTGAAAACTTTTGGACCTTTCATTTTTTCACAAGTTTTGCATCAAATTCACAAACTATGATATTTTTTCTTGAAGAAAGGTGCTCTTGTGTTATATTGCCCAGATGCTCTGGTTTTGAAAAAAATTGATTTCAAATTTTTTCGCGGTTTATTACTCAATACTCGGTTTTTAAAGAATCTTAATAAAGTAGGTGAAATATTAATTTATTTATTTGAATTCAGTTATTTGATCATAAGGGGTGCTCAAGAAGTTGAACAATTGAAAAATTACTATTTCTTTACCAACGTTTCGGGCTGGACCCTTTTTCAAGATTTTACAAATTTGACGGATGTATAAATGACAAGAAAATTATTGGATAACAAATGCTTAGAAACGGTAAAAAGAAAAAAGAAGAAAAATAGACAGAGACTTGATTTGAGTCATGTGTTATCAAGTAAAAATGAATATATTTTGTGTAAATTTTTAATATCTGTCCTATCGTTTATTGAATATTTATTTTTTCTAATATGAATCATTTTCAAAAATTCTCTTGATTTTTTGTTCTTTTCGTAATCTAGGATTTTAACTCCATCGAAATTGAATGTGTGTTTTAATGTTTGTGTATGTTTATGTTAAGCTGTTGGTGATCTTGAGTATTTGTGTCCGTTTAATCTGTCTTTTAGTTTTTGTTTTGTTTGTCCAATATATACACCTTCGCAGTATTTACATGGAATTTCGTATATGATGTTTGATTTATCTTGAATTGATGTTAGTGATTTTAATTTTGTGAAAAGGTTTTCCATTTGGATATTTGATTTGTGAGCAATTTTGATATTTGTATATGGTTTGAAAATATTTTCAATTTTTTCGGAAAGATTTTTAATGTATGGAAGAGGTATATATGATGTAGGATCTTTTGTGTATGTTTTTTTTTGTGTTATATAATATGTGGATTCGTTGTCTGAGAATTTGATTGATTAATTTTATTGGGTAACCATTTTCTTGAAGAAGTGATGTAACAGAGAGTAAAGTGATAGGCCTGAGAGACGGTGAAGTGAGTTTCATTGATCTGTCTATGTAGTTTATAATTAGAAAAATTTTTTGTTTGATGTAGTGTGCTGTGTCGAAATGGAGGATTCTGTTTGTATTGACGTCTTTTCTGAACCATTTTTTTATTAATTTGTTATTTTGCCTAATGATCGTCATGTCTAGAGAGTTTAAACTTTTTTCTGATTCAATTTCAAGAGTGAATTTAATTTTTTCATGCAAATTGTTTAGAGAATTTAAAATTGTTTGTATTTTCTGTTCTGTAATGATAAGACAGTCATCGACATATCTTTTGAAAATGGTGATATCATTGACATAATCTTTAAGTATTTGCTCTTCTAAGAACTCCATAACTAGTTGAGCGATTGTGCTGGAAATAGGAGATCTCATTGCTACTCCATAGATTTGTTGATAAAATTTGTTTTCGAATTGGAAGTAACAGGAACCAAGAGTCAATTGGACGCTGTCAATGAAATCTTTTTTCGGAATTAATATTAATTTATTACACTTTTAAAACGAATTTAATTATTGGGATAACTTAACACGGAAAATTCTCACTAATCTTTGCGGCAACACGATGATCTGCACATAAAAAATTTAGATTGATTCACGCATTTAAAATAATGGTGGTCACGTTCGCAAAAATTGTTTTATGAGGTTAAATTTCGATAAAATATCGGAAAAGAAGTGAAAGAAATTGATATTTCATTCACATCATTATGATTCTTTAGATAACGAGTATTGAGTAATAAACCGAGAGAAAATTTCAAATCGATTTTTCTAAAAACCTGTGCATCTGGCCTATATGACACAAGGGCACCTTTCTGCAAGAAAACATATCATAGTTTATGAATTTGATGCATACCTTGTAAAAAGATAAAAGGTAAAAAAGTTTTCAGTAAAAATAACCTTTACCCCCTCAATAAGATACGCCTATGCCTGACATGGGAAAAATTCATTCAAACCATTCGATGCGTATTTTTGATATTAGCCATGGTTTAAAATTTCAAAACTGTTGATGGAGCCGTTTTGGAAATATGTGTCCAAAAGTGTTGCCTGGACGTCATCTTCAGAGGGCACCAGCTCCTCAACTAAGCATTTTTGGATTATGTAATTTTGGTTGAGTCGACGTTAAATAATGTCTAGAACATCCAATAGTCGTTTGTCGGTCTAATTATGGGACAGCCTGTCTATTAAATATACAGGGTGTCCGAGAAAATGAGGGAGATCTCTCGGATTCAGAAAGAACATTAAAAAATAAGGTGATAAGTTTCCATAAATTTTATTCCTAGCGGCCCTCCTAAAGGACGCCACTGGTAATCAATTTTTCTTGAATAACTTTTAAACTACTGAAGATAATTTAATGAAAATTTAATACGATAAACAGTAGTAAGGATCTCTTAAACTACTGCTCTTAAAACATAATTAGCTTGTTTAGTTTATCAGGGGCGGACTAGGTTGTACATTGTATTGCTTATATTTTTAACACCCTGTATGATAAGGGTTTGGAAAAAATAAATTTAAATACTTTGAACATTAAGCTGAAGAAAAGGTACTCTCGTTCATTGTCGGTCAAATCAACCGTTTTCGAAAAAAAAATTAAAAGAACTAATATTTTATTTTTATTAAAGAGAATCCATGATTTCTAATTTTTTTGTCTGCATCAAGATGTGTTACGCAGGACATTCAAGGCGCAGACACGTTTTAGTTTAGGTTATTCATTCGGAAAAAATTACTAGATTTAAAAAAATGCAGTTTAAAAGTGAAAAAAAATTGATTACCAGTGGCGTCCTTTAGGAGGCTGCTAGGAAAAAAATTTATGGGAACTTGTCATTTTACTTTTTAATGTTCTATCTTCGAGATTCCAGAGATCTCCCACATTTTCCCGGACACCCTGTATATGAAACTATTTGGACTATTAATTCTTCAAATATCAATTTGACAGACGAAACAAATATATAAAATGTCATGTCTCAAATACATACTTTCGGCTTTTTCAGCGAGTTTGTTGTGTTTGGATAAAACTTGAATGGTCCGCTGTCCAAATCCGAAGGCGACTTCGCATCGAATAGCCTAAGCAGTTCTTGCCCATCTGGATAAGTTTCGTGAATCCTTCTCTCTAACTTACGCATGTTGAAAAATTGAAATCTGCAAAGCGACAAATATGAAACGGTGCTTTCATATAGAAACAATCACCTACATCCTAACACTTTTCGATTTCGGCACCTTCTCAATATTTGCGAACCGGGCTGTCGGTTTGAACCTGCTGAAGAAACTCATACTGCCTTGATCCTCCTCCGCTGCTTCGACAATTTTGCGGTAGCTTGGTGAGCGGGGGATACTTAGAGGAATGTGTTTTCCCTCTAAACTTGCGGAAGGCTCTTCTGAATCTCCAACGAAATTGTGATTTTCCGCAGCAGTCGAATATGTGTCAGCAACGTTTCCAGCCTCGTTGTCCTGCCCACAATATCAAACCTCAAATATATAAATTATTTTCATGCAGTGGTAAATTTCTGTTGAATTCATTTCCCCGACATTAATCATTAAGGTCTGATAACTAATGACACAAATGATATCACTAAGCCAATAGGTGAATAAAATATCTACCTGTCCAGAAGGAGAGGAAGGTTCTGTTGGAGTAACTGAAGGGGATGTTGAATTACTATCGGAAATATCTTCTTCTATCAATGGTTCTAAGGTACGTCTTGGTAACAAGCCTCTAATAATAGCACCAGTTATGGGTGGGGTCATTAAAAGTTCATCCATCATCAACTCTGTATCATCATTATAATCTGAGGATAAAGACCCATCGTTTGGCTGAAAAAATTACTGTGATCACTTTAATCGCATTACGTTAAGACCAAATAGGCAAAATATTTCAGCATCTTTCATTTGGAAGAAAAATTGTTCTTTTACACCTGGTTTCTATGGGAAGACAGCAAATTTCTGCTTATAAAAGTATTGTACGTTATATCAAATTGTCATTTTTTTCATTTTCTTAAAACAAATCACCAAATAATAAAAACGATAATAAAATAGGAATATCTCTAGTCTTCCTCTTATTTTTTTTCAAACAACGAATTATCAAAAACGGCCTCTACCTCAAGCTTCAGACTTTCGCACATATTCCTTGTAGAGACTGTAAAATTGCTTACCAATTCAGTTTATTCACTTTCTTCTTGGAAACCGCATAAGAACAGGCAAAGAATCCTCTTTATGAGAGTGATTTATTGAATAAAAATATTGAATTATGTGTTGATTAATTCTCCGAAGGAGTAAATACTGGAAAGTAATAAACGAAAATTCTAATACATCTATGCATCTACGAACTAGCAGACTAATTATAAATCTAATTAGGCTATAAATTATCTATAATTTTACTAATAATTAATTGAATTATATTTATACTTCATGAATACAAAGACTGTCTTACCGAAAGCTTGTCATCCTCATGATTTGGTGAATTGATATAATCATCAAATTCGCCGCTAGTTGGAGTACCCCAAATATCCTCACCCGATGTACCGCCAGACGTTTCCTC
Source organism: Novius pumilus (assembly GCA_020654155.1). Classification (NCBI taxonomy): domain Eukaryota; kingdom Metazoa; phylum Arthropoda; class Insecta; order Coleoptera; family Coccinellidae; genus Novius; species Novius pumilus. The sequence goes on from JAIFOV010000472.1 coordinate 9,010,705, forward strand.
TTCCTGTACGTCCTCTCCATTCAATTGATTGTCTGGAGTCTTCAAATATCTGCAACTACAAAATTATATATTCAGTCGTCGAAATACCATACTACCTCTGGAAAAAACCACCAGATGCACGGTAATCTTCGCCTAACTTTTCGAAGAATGCCATTTTTTCCGCAACGAATAATCCAGCTTTGGCCGTCCACGTTAAATCGGAGGATTCATCGAAATTTTCTTGTACATCATCCTCATCGTCCCCACATTCCGAGCCTCTTGTCCTCTCTGAATATCCATCCTCAGCGTCTGTTCCTAATCTTTCCAAACTTGGAACTGTTCCGAATCTTCGTATAGTTAAGTTTGAACCACTTAAAGACTGATAAGGGTGATCCTCCGAATTAGGTGAATCGTCTGGTGTAGTTTCGAAACTTCTAGAACCTTGATGTTCCTGAAACATTATTCAAAGTCAGAGTTCCATCCTAGCGTTTGGTTTTACCCTTTCATTGTTGTAACAGCATTTTTTTTCTCTGTTTCCGATTTTGTACTTATTCGAATTTAGAAAGAATGGGTCGAAGCACGCTGAAGATTCATCATAATTGGCCACTAGTGAAGATGATCTCCAGCCCGTACTATCACATTTGTTAACTGATTTTAAACTGGCGTTAGAACTGTTACTAACTCTACCATCTACTGTAGTAAGGCAATTTGTGTGGCACTGACGGCAGACTGGTAATAATTCGGGTTGAACGGGGCTCGATCTAACAGTTACCTAAAAGCATAATTGTTGAAGTACCTGCCTTACTCCATTCAGAATTGAAAGAATACCTGACTTTCAGAGGTGCTCTTCGAGGGACTGTGTTCTCGCTCATGCAAATGACTTTCACCTCCAACCTTTTCCGGCTTAAGAATTTCTTTACTTCTGCATATGATATTGCCTTGACAATCGATCAGATGCAGTTCTTCAGAACGTTTGCGCAATTGTTCTAAAGTCCATTCTTCGGTGAATATTTCTAAATCCGGATCTGGTGCATTACGATCCAATTGACTTTTCATCCACTTTTCTAAATGAATAGCGTTACCTTTGCTATTATTATTACTTTCGCTCAATTGCTTACACCTTTGCTCTATGAGTGCATTTATTTGCCCCTCAATATCTGAATTGTTGTTTTGATTCAACTTTTGCGGATTCTGAAAAATTTCGTGTAAATTAAATCTGATCGTGTGAATAATTCAAAATATGGCCAAAGGTTATTAAAAAGCGGTGTCATAACAGAAGCGTTTATTTGCAAATATATAATCATAAGTAATTACACTCTGTAGTAATATAATTGTCAATCTAGAATGCAAGTACTTGGTAAAAAATACCACTTGTACGAATTCTTGAAATTTTGAAATACTCATGAATCAACGGCAGCATGTTTTTTTACAATAACCTTTGAGAAACGATAATGGCACATTGATTATACTTTCTTCCTTCAGACACGAAAATATTCTTGAAAGGTTTTTCAGATAAAATCGAATCGAAATGAAGCACAAAACCTCTTAGGACTCTCAGAAAACTGTGTGGGGTCTATGAAATAATTGAACTCTATCTCTGCATCAATTCATCGTAAAAGCAGTACCACGTTGTAAATCACTCTCTTGGTACGTCAAATTCGTTGTTTGTAGTTTATCCCCCTCACTAGTACTTCTACGAACTACATCCACATCATATTCAATTCGATTCGAAACGTTGTTCAAAAGTGCCATCAATGTCCACAGTCATTTCATCGTAATCGAATATCGAAATTTCCCAAGAATCTTTTCCGAATTCGAGAAATTCGAATTCTTCAAAATACTGCTCATCGTCTTCAGAAGTGAATTCTGAAGAAGGAGTGAGTAGAGAAGGACCTGGGTTATTACTACAAGGTGTTTGTGAAGAGGTACAAAGATTAATTTGCGAATTGAAACGAGAAGAAAAAACTTTGGAATTTTGGGACATTGGTGATGAAACACTGGCCGAAGGACTGTCAGGTGTTTTGGTGGGTGAGCTTTGGTGAGGAAAAACAGACGAGCTGCATTTGTTCAAAGTGTTAAGTTTTGTCAGTGCAGGCAAGCGAAAAATATCTACGGGCTGGCTGCAGTGATCTTTATTCAGACGCACCTGACGTTGCAACAATAGAGATTCTGCAGATTGGAGGGTCGCCACGGATGAGGTTATTGGAGCATCGGGGGATTCTATTGGACTGCTGAGTGAGCTTCCATCCATGCCGGCATTTATGTAGAGGCTGCGTGCAACAAAACGATTTGTGAAAAGGATGAGGCTGTGGGGTTCGAGAATGTTGTCTCCGCTCCGCGTTCGGTACAGCAAGTTTTAAAAAGTCGTTTAGTCAAACTAGTTTTTGGAACTAAAATAGATGTGTTTATTCTTTATGACTCAATTCTCAGTTAGTCATGCTCATACTGAGTCACGATGGAGATATAGACATTATGTGGACACGTTTTGTTTTTGCTTCAACGAGTGATAACAAACTATAATTTTTTTACAAATTTACTCACATTTGTCTTTGAAGTAAATTCTGCCAAACAGCTTTCATTTCTATCGTAGGTGCTCTTAGGATGATGGTTTTTTCTGTACCTCCTTTTTTAGGCGTTCGAGATAAATCCGGACCGCAGTGGATAGTGGGACTTACTGCTGATCTACCTTCAGGAGAGATCGATATTCTAAACTCGGTGTCTGTGGGCAAATTCTTTATATTAATAATCAAGGTTCATCATAAAGAGTCGTTTCACCTTTCTTTCGAACATTGAATAACATATCTTTAACATGTGCGAGAGGAATGGGATCTTCAATAATGAATAGTACTCGGTCTCTGGATACTTTGGCGAATAAAATAAGGTCATTGAATAGCAATGTCCAATATTGTCTTACGTTTCTTCCTTCAACTCTACTCAAATCACTTCCAAATATCCACTGTCGTCCAGGTTTATTCAAGGTAAACGGCTACCAAAAAAAAATGTCAATTCACTCAGATAATAATCGTCAAAAAATGACTTACTTTACATTTGGTGAAGACAAGCCTGGTTTCCAAGTCTTGCACGGTTAATAGTGGTCTTCCTCCACCGGTTGGTTCCATGAGACCTCCCTCAGAAGTAATTCCCTTATAAGTAGTCTTAAAACGAATTACAGTTAATGAATCGAGATTAATTAGGTTACGCCTCACCAACCTGTAGTTCTTGAATAACTTGATTTATCACAGAATAATCTTCTTGGGAGTGACTGGTGAGACTTTGGATGATAGTGAGCTGTTTCAATAATTCCCTAAAATGCTCAAGAGGCTTGTGAATGAAAGAAGTAATATCAGGTTTTCGCCTTGGGATTTCCGGTTTATTTAGAAACCGGCAAAATTCCGAATTGGATTTTTTCAATTTATTAGCTAGCACGCAGTCGGCTCTTTTTATTCCTGAGCAATATCGTTTGTAGGCATTACATAATTCCTTAATCTTCGAATGGTATGTTTTACATAACAAATTGATCTGTAGTTCGCCATCTTCTCGTATAATAGTATCAACTATATCTTCAGTAATCCTGAGTATCTGATAATTAAAATGCTTCAGTATTGTTTGTGATTGTATTATAAAGTTACGTACCTCCTCAGAATTTTGGAAAAGACACTTGTGCTCGCCTGGTGTTATTAGATCAGGTCTTTCAGCCAAAGCTGAAACATATCTAGCGATGGCGAATTGTAAACCTGAAGCATATTGCTGTTCTCTATTCACTAATTGATAGATTGCTCTTTTTCTATTCTCTTCTGGATTACTAGTTGATTTCTGTAAGAATTTTTCATGTGGTTTAAAATTGCACATATGGCGTTAATGCATTGTACGAAGTCAGTAAAGTATTCTTGGTATTTTCTCAAATCATTTATGTCAATTTTTTTTTTAATTTCAGTATAAAACGAATAGAAAGAAATTTAATTCTCTTGCAATCATATTTCATGTTTCACATTCCAGAATCTGAGAAAATACTAATTTTCAGGTAATTCAAAAAAATCAAACAATAAATATGAAACAAATTCTATTGATAAAAAAATAAAATTGTACAAAATTAACAACATAACCAAATTTCATAACATGAGCAAACATCAAATTCATTAATAAATAACTAAAATCGACAATTGAAGAGTGACAAGCAAACTTCAGTGAATAAATAACTAAACTAGAAATAAATTACTGGCCCAAGCATAATAACAATAACACCCAATTAAGGTGTAAAAAGAAGCACATATTTTAAAAAAACGACTAAAGATCATGACAATGAAAACAGTGTGAGCTAAACGACATCTCCATCACCAACCTCAAAATTGAAGACGACCTGCGGAAGATATAATTTTTTTCTATTACACTCGATCGAAACGGTATTTGTTGAACATACGGTGGAAGGCCTTCTTGGAACAAAAGTCGTCGGGGTGGGAAGCGCTACTGAACTTACAGTGCCAACGCTGTTGATTCGTTTAACACTTGGCACTGAACTGTTCTTGGGTGAATTCCTTCTGAATATTTCGAATGTTAACTGATTTCCGTACGATCTAGAACGAACAACGTATGAGTTATTATGACAACGAAAACGACGCAACTTCTTACTTTATTAGGTTCAGTATTTCGATTTCAGGAGTCATCACCACATTGTGCTTGTCAACAAATATTATGTAATCCCCGGGTAATATACCCGCTCTATCCGCTGGCAATCCTTTTTCTACCCTTTCGATTCGGGGAGGATGCGTCCAGACTACCGAGAAACCGAAACCCGACTTGCCAGTTTTGGTCAAGCGTTTCGTATGCGTAAACGGTGTACGTCCATTTTTTATTCCGGTCGCTCTTCTTTGAGTTGCCGCAGGAATGGCATCAGGACCTTCTATTGGATCCAACTCCAAATATCTGAGAAAAAGGTTTTCATCCGCGGACTTCTGATACTCGTTCAGATCGCTCCGATTGGTGCTGCCAATTACATTTTCATATTCGTCTAAACTAATCATTTCGTCTATACTATTTGAATGACTATCACACATCGTTGCTAGGGATTTTTCATTCAAATTCGGTTTGTTTGTTTCCAGATCGTTCGGGGTTATCGAAATATTTCGGTATCTACCGTCTGGTATCGGCAATAGTCGAAACACACCTCGAAGTCCCTAAAAAAACCACAGTGGAAATAATAGAAGGATCATGCTGAAAAATTTAAAAGAATAGTCATTCGACTCTGACATAAGTTTTCAGTTTAATAAGACTCATTTAAATATTTATTTAAAGGCAGCAATGATTTCACAATTCTGTTATTACTTTTGAGTCACATTGAATTTTCTTAAAATTAATTCAGTTTATGGAACGTAAAATGAAGGAAATAACGTGAAATGTTCATGCAAATTCATTAAGATAGCACATTAAATGAATATCCGTATATTTTTAGTGCTACGGAGTAATGAAGATGTTAAGTTAATTTTCAAAATGAAGAGATATCGCAAATGAGAGGAATAGGAATTCCCGAACGTCAAAAGTATTACTATTTTGAAAAAAGTTAATAAACTATTGAGTAATAATAATAATAAGTTTATTTCAACAAACAAAACAAAACTGAATCTCGTTTCATATTGTTATTGCAATTGAACGAAGCGAGGTTGTTCATATTAGGTGGATGCGCTAGGAATAGTCTTGATTGTAATTATGAGATTCCACCAAAATAATACATCCAATATTGACTTTTATTACAGAACTATGTCAATTGCTCCATTACCAAAAAGTTAAAACTAAAATTTGAAACGTCCATATATATACAGTTTTCATAAGATCTTTATAAATTCTTTCTTGATGTATTTACCCATTTTTTATACATTTTTTTTCTTTTTTGATGTATTTGATTATAAAAGGTTAATAAAGATTCAGTAATTCAAATAATATATTATCGCCGTTTCGGGTTGAACCCTTTTTCAAGATATGACAATTTAAATATTTTACAATGTTGTTATAATAAGTTTTCTTACTAACAATAATCTGACAAATGAAAAACAAAAAGATGGAGACTTGATATGAATTATTCGTTCAGAATAAAGTTGCGTATATTTGATTTAAATTTCGAATATCTGTTCTGTCATTAATTGCTTCAGAGTTTCTTTTGATATGAATCATTTCAAGAAATTCTCTTGCTTTTCTGTTTTTTTCGTAATCTAGAATTTTCACTGTGTTAAAATCGAATCTATGTTTTAATGTTTGTTCAGGTTTATGAAATGCTGTTTGTACTTTAAAGTATTTATGACCTTTTATTCTTTCTTTCAATTTTTGTTTTGTCTGTCCAATATAAACTCCGTTACAATCTTTAGATGAAATTTGGTATACGATGTTAGATTTATCATTTTTTAGTGTTTCCGATTTTAATTTCGTAAAAGTTGTTTTATTTGAAAGTGTGGTTTATGTGCTCTTTTGAAATTTCGATAAGGTTTGGAAATGTTGGTAATTTTTTCAGAAAGGTTTCGTATGTATGGAATTGGAATATATGTTGAATTCTCTTCTTTTTTTCTCGGTATTTGTATTTAACGTGTTGTATAGTTTGTGTTTACGTTCTTTCATGATTTTGTTTACGAATGATGTGGGATAATTATTTTTTAAAAGTAATGATTTTATGGAATGTAGAATAGCGGGTCTTTGAATTAGTGAGGTTAGTTTGATTCACCTGTCTATATAGTTTATTATGATGGCTTTTTTTTGTTTTAAGTGATGTGTTGTGTTAAAATCGAGAATCCTGTTTGTATTAGTTTCCTTCCTAAACCATTTTGTTGCGAGTTTATTTCCATCTCTAATAATGGTCGTATCCAAGAAATTTAAGCAATTTTTCGATTCAGTTTCGAGAGTGAATTTAATTTTCTCATGGAAATTATTGAGATTATTTAATATCGTTTGTATTTTATCTTCAGAAGTGATAATAAGACAATCATCAACGTACCTTTTGAAAATGGTTATATCATTTATATAATTTTTTAGTATTTTTTCTTACAAATTTTTCGTTACAAGTTGAGCTATGGTGTTCGAAATGGGGGATCCTATTTCCACACCAAATGTTTGTTGATAAAATTTTTCACCAAATTGAAAATAACAGGATCCTAAAGTTAATTGAACTGTTTCAATGAAATCTTTTTTTTTTGGAATATGGAATAAAAGTGCGTGTTGAGATTGATTGCCAATTTTCTTCAATTATATTTGGTATTAAAGATGTAGGAATGTTTGTGTATAATGATGTGACGTCTAATGAGAACAGTTTATGATTTGAAGGAATATTTAATTTGTCGAGTTCGTTTTTGAGTGTGAAAGAATTTTTTGTGTAATATTGATTTTTGTTTATGACGTTAGAAAGAGTCTTGGATGAATGTTTTGATAAATTGTAGAAAGGAGATTGTAAATATGAAACAATGGGTCTGAAAGGTATGTTGTTTTTATGAAATTGTGGAAATCCATAAATTTTTGGTGGTAAACTGTTATGAATGTGAACAAAATCATGAAAGAACGTAAACACAAACTATACAACACGTTAAATACAAACACCGACAGAAAAGAAGAGAATTCAACATATATTCCAATCCCATACCCAACATTTTCAAACCTTATCCAATTTTCAAAATAGCACATAAACCACACATTCAAATAAAACAACTTTGTACGAAATTTAAACCGGAAACACTAAAAAATGATAAATCTAACATCGTTTACCAAATTTCATGTAAAGATTGTAACGGAGTTTATATTCGACAGACAAAACAAAAATTGAAAGAAAGAATAAAAGGTTATAAATACTTTAAAGTACTAACAACATTACATAAACATGAACAAATATTAGAACATGCATTTGATTTTAACACAGTGAAAATTCTAGATTACGAAAAAAAAAGAAAAGCAAGAGAATTTCTTGAAATGATTCATATCAAAAGAAACTCTGAAGCAATTAATGACAGAACAGATATTCGAAATTTGAATCAAATATACTCAACTTTATTCTGAACAAATAATTCATATCAAGTCTCCATCTATTTGTTTTTCATTTGTCAGATTATTGTTACTAAGAAAAGTAATTACAACAACATTGTCAAATATTTAAATTGCCATATCTTGAAAAACGTCGAAACGTCGACAATATATTGTTTGAATTACTGAATCTTTATTAACCCTCTATAATCAAATACATCAGAAAAGAATAAAAATATCTGTATTTTGTTAGTGCTACTGAATATTGAGGATGTGAAGTTAATGGTCAAAATTAAGAGATAGCGCAAATAAAAGGAATAGGAATTATCGAGCGAAGACTTGATTCATTTGTTTATCTTTCCAAATAACGTCAATTACTATTTTGAAGAAAGTTAATCAACTATTGAGTAATAATAATAATGAAATTGAATCTCGTTTCATATTGTTATTGCAATTGAAGAAGGTGAAATTGGTGATATTAGGTGGATGCGCTAGGTATAGCCTTTATCTTAAATATGAGATTTCACCAAAATAATTGATCCAATATTGATTTTTATTATAGAACCATTATAACCGAAAAAGTTGAAACTAAAATTTGAAACATCTACATATATATACAGTTTTCATAAGGTCTTTATGAAGTTACATTTTTTTAGATCTATCTTAAAATTCAATTCATAAGTTTTTATATAAAATAAGATTTTTGAAGGAATGTACCGATTGACTCAAATGTTCAAATTTTAGATATGTGTTAAAATTATTGCGTTTCAGGTGCCCAGCAAATCTCATCAAGGAATAAAACATTTAAACTTGTGGTCACATTGTATTGGTGCTGAAATTTCTACATAATAAATAGATTAAATTTCTAAAAAATAAGTATGAGACAATGAGGGAATAAATTTATGCAAAGTTTTCAAAAATTGATAGACTTGCATAAAAGTACAGATCCGCTACATCGAAGTGTGAGTTTGATAGAGATTTCGACAGAGATTTTTAATGAAACGCGAATGTTTGAGTAATATCACTATTTACATTCTCTGTTCCTATTTAAAACTTGAATTTTCATCTCAATTGGCAATTCAAATTTTTCAAAGTACAATGACATTAATAACTGATTCTGTTAATTTGAACATGTTGTTTTTGTCACAGAATAATATAATTTTTTGATAGATTGAAAATCTTTTCCAATATTATTAAATGTGACTATTTTAATCGTTGAATTGTGTAATCAAGCAGCTATGCTACTACTTCAGCTCTCGTTTTACTTTTCAATTCTGTTGAAACTGCAAATGCCAATTCCTGAAGTAACCGCAAATGTTATGTATCCTGACCCAATAACTGAGGGTTTTAAAATCCTATTCGTTACAGTCTTTAAGTTTTTCTAACGAAGTTATGGATCTACTTTCGTTAAAGCACCTTATTTTTACTGCTCTGGTTTTACTACCAGATATTTCCCGTTTCCGCAAATAAAGTTCTTATGCATTGTAACAATAATTCTCTTTTACTGTAATGTATTAAGAGACACTTTTTATATGCGCCAAGAGCTTTTTTCTGATTATCAAGTTAAAAAAGTAGTCTATTCGATAATATTTCCCGTTTTCAGTATGTAAGCAGACGAACACGTTAAGTCGGTCAATAGGCTAAGATGTTTTCAACATTTTTGACGCAGGTTTTTAGTGTGGAAATGTCCCACTTACGATCTTCAAATGCCAAAAAATCCAACACTCCGACGGTACTTAACAAAAATAATAAAATTCACTCACTTTTTTACATTCATCCTGAATAGAAAACGAAGTACATCCAAGTAATTCACTGGATCTGAAAAGAAAAATGAAATTAATTAACGTATACACTTTTCAACAATAAAACGTTTATTAAGCCCAAACTGATCCATCATTAATTGCCCCGAAAAGATGTGGGTACATTCAATAACAATCACTTAACTATAGAAACGAGCATTTCGAAGAATTCAGCTGTTGTTGATTGTCGACAAGTTTGTGGGGATATAGACGTTCAATGAGATACTCGACAATCGACCAATGAGTGAATAACAGCTAACCAATAACATCTGTCCGAAATAGTACACCAACTTCAGCGATTGTTTGGACACGTCCCTGATCTATGAAGCTGCGGGGTTTCATGCTAATCCGTTGTGGTAAGATGACGGCAAATCTGGGGTTTTGTAATAGCAAAAGCCTTCCATTAAAGAGACCGATATCCAACCTTTCCGCAAACGAAGCATTAATGAATGTGGCATACAATACACGTGCCAAGGGGGTATTCGTGCACGATCCTCGACCTACTCGTCTTTTTATAGTTTCTTAATGATGGTATATACCGTGCATAGTAATCATAAAAAAGTTTTGTCGCTAAATAACCGGATAATATGAAGACATTGGTTTAGTTAGACGATTTAGGGATAATAACAGCGGAACGACTTCCTTGTTTTCACCTGAGATATTAAATCGATCCTAAGAGGACGTAACTTTTTCGTGTGGAATAGCTGAAGGGTAATAATTCCTGAATCTTACCTTTGGATACGCTGTTATTATATTGCCCGGATCCTATTCCGTGTAAGGTGCAATTGAAGCGTTACAAAAACACCACAAATTACCCATTCAACGAAGCGAACTTGTTAGTTCGAAAAGCACAGAGTAAAATAGAAATTTTCCCGACTTTTTTCGGTTGTTGGTGACACTGACAGTTTGTTTGAATTAGCATAGGTTTAAAGGAATATTTTTAGTGCACTCGGAACGTAATTCGATGTTAAAACATCGCTTAAAACACATTTTTCCGCATAAAATCCCGGTGATGAGCAGCGAGGAGAAACGTCGGACTGTCCGAGGTCACGAGTAGCCCCCGCTTCAGCAAGAGGGTCGCCGCGCAGAACCTGCATCGAATAATTTGGGCAGCACGTTCCCTCACTGTTATCCAGCGTTCGCTAGCAGTTTACCCTCAACCGCTTTGAGGACACAGAAGCCAGTTACCTCTGAGGCCAAAAAGGGGAGGAGGCATCGATCCAGCAGCGCGATTTTGCGCGCGAGATGTGTTGCAAGATATCGCCAGGATTATTACATATTTACTCCCGTTTCGGAAACGATTCAGTTCCAGTTTGAAAGACCATAAATTCAAATTTCCATAGAAGCGGTATCGTAGTTATACACGTAGACCAATCGCCAATTTCCCCATTCGTCGAGATAACGTCGAGGAATTTGTAAAACGATATCAAGGAATGGTTTTATTAACACCGTGAACGTGATTTATTCCATTTCACTGCTTGCCCTCCTAATGTATCAATGGTAATTTTGCTGAACGATTATTGCCGTTTTACAGGTGGATTGTGAAATTTTCTTCACGTCAGCTCGACTCCAAGGGAGATGACTTGATACCGTTACTTGAAAAGGAATCTTACGATTTCAGATTGGGCATGTTCCAAATTCGTTTACGCACTTCATCTCAACGTTATTCTGTGTCTAAACAGCCTGAGGAAATTCCAACTCAGTCTTGAATTCTTCGGGTGGAAAATGAGAAACTTCAGAAACCATAATCAGTCAATGGTATCTAATTGAATTATACCTGTTGCAACAAACGAGAAATTAAAAAGAAACAAAACGCCCTTTTTATGGGGGATTATTGCATGTCAATTTCTCATAAGCCAATGTTAATCACCGCATTAAGAACACTAGTTAACGTGGTACACTAATGTGCGGCGAAATTGGATGTAGTTTTTATCGATGTGATAGCTACTAAAAGAAGATAAAGTATAAAATTTGAAATATGGAAAGAAATAACTGCAATTGATAATCCTGCCGACGGTTTATTACCTTCCTCCATTCCAACCGGTATGTGAATTAATATTTGACAACAAATTACTTAGCTTAGTCTGTTCTTGAGAGCAAGTTACGAAAATGTCTTCTGCATACACTCAGATAATGAACACCCGCAGGAAACTAATTTGAACACCCCTCACATAAGATACGGTTGCTATTCCGAATCTGGATGGACAACGCCACAACTTTGTGTCATTCACTCCAAGATATCATTGTCAGGTGTTTTTTTCAAAAATTTTCCGTTGAGATCTTTTGATTACAATTTTTTATTAATGTTAGGCCGCTCAGTCGTTTCAACTCTTGCAGCTTTTACTTCAAAATGATCGGTTTTACTAATTCAGTGTAACATGATTGCCATATGTAGTAGATTTTTAAAATTCTCAAAAGCTATTCACCAGAAATCATTTCTACGAAATCCATGGTTCTTAAGGGAATCTCGATTATCGATTGAATCGAAGCAAACTACCTATTCTGTCGGATACTTCTTTTCAACTATAGATTTTTTATTACATAACGTCCGAATCACTTTGCTATATTAAATTTCGATTAACTAAAAGGAAACATTTTACATACTCTCTAAGTTCCAGATTGAATTTATTTTGCGTAATTCGGCTGAAAGTATATTAGAATTGATGTTCGGGAAAATAAACACAAAATTTTTTGGCAAATTTCAACAGGCTGTATTTCTATGAAAAATGGTCGAACAGGGAATGAAAAATGTAGCTTTTGAAGCTTGAACACTTTAGTTTTAGAATTAACTGGTTACAAATTTTTTGGAGCACCGGTAGCCATGCAATTTTTGGATAAAGCACAAAGGAAAAATTTTCCAAAATTTTTACCTTTTTCATTTCACTCTACGGACATGAAAAATTATCTCTAAAACTGCTAGTCGTCTAGCAACTGGTTAGAAGGATTCGTTTTTTGCAGAAAATTTCCTTCAAACATTTGTTATGTTTCATCGGAAAAATTTTTTCTCCACCTGTAACATTAAGGTGAAAAAAGAGCAAAAAAAATGCCATTTTCCTTTTTTTTGGTTAATCGACTGTATGTTCAGCAATATTAGGGGAAAGGGTTAGGTTATAAGAAAATTTATCAGTCTAATGTACCCCAAAGGCCTCCCTAAATTATTAGATCTATCGATTCAGTGGTTTTCCTGAACCAATTGATTGAAATTTTGGAAAAGATTTTTGTGCTTTAAATGTGACTCAATAATTTCATTTTTTTTTACTCTCTACTCAATTTTGAGTTTCCGGAAAGAAAAAAATCGAAAAGAAAATTTTTTCATAAATTGAAAAATTTATTCCCAAAAATTAAAAATTTTTTTTTGGAAAATGTAAAAAACCAAAAGGCACTTTTTGAATGTGTCATTAGCTTCGGAGAGGTAATTCAAAGTGTCCTCGTGGTTTTATGTAATTTTTTCAAAATAATTCTTTTCTGATTTTTTTGATATTTTTGAAGAGTTTTTCACAATCGTGCGAAATTTTTCTTTCAAATTTCTTTTCAATTCTCAAAAATGTGTCTTGTGGAAATTTTTGAAAATGTTCAAAAAAAAATTTTTCTTAATCAATCCTTCGAAAACTCAAAATTGAATTGAAAGTAAAAAAAATTTAAAAAAAGATTGGGTTACGTTTATAAAACAAAAATCTCGTTCCCTCAATTCAATAATTTTCAATTGTTTTCAAAAATGAAAAATTTTTTTTTGGAAAATTTAAAAAACCAGAAGGCACTCTTTGAATCTGTCCATAGCTCCAGAGAGGTAATTCAAAATGTCCTCGTGTGGTTATGTAATTTGTTTTAATTTTTCAAAATATTTTTTTTTTTCAATATTTTTGAAGAATTTTTTACAATCGTGGAAAATTTTTCTTTTAAATTTCTTTTCAATTCTCAAAAATATCTTTTGTGGAAATTTTTGAAAATTAAAAATTTTTTTTTTTCTTAATCAACCTTTCGAAAACTCAAAATTAAATTGAAAGTGCAGAAAATTTTAAAAAAGATTGAGTAACTTTTAAAGAACAAAAAGCTCGTTCCCTCAATTCAATAATTTTCAATTGTTTTAAAAAATTAAAATTTTTTTTTCGGAAAAGTTGAAAAACCAGAAGGCACTCTTTGAATCTGTCCATAGCTCCAGAGAGGTAATTCAAAATGTCCTCGTGGTTTTATGTAATTTGTTTAATTTTTCAAAATAATTTTTTTTTTATTTTTTTCGATATTTTTAAGAATTTTTTATAATCGTGGGAAATTTTTCTTCTACATTTCTTTTCAATTCTCAAAAATATCTTTTGTGGAAATTTTTGAAAATTAAAGAAATTTTTTTTTCCCAATCAATCTTTCGAAAACTCAAAATTGAATTGAAAGTAAAAAAAATTTCAAAAAAAGATTGAGTAACGTTTAAAGAACAAAAATCTCATTCCCTTAATTCAATAATTTTCAATTATTTTCAAAAATTAAAAACTTTTTTTTGGAAAATTCAAAAAACCAGAAGGCACTCTTTCAATGTGTCCGTAGCTTCAGAGAGGTAATTTAGAATGTCCTCGTGGTTTTATGTAATTTCTTCAAATTTTTCAAAATAATTTTTTTTTGATTTTTTCGAACTTTTGAAGAATTTTTTACGATCGTGGGAAATCTTTCTTTTAAATTTCTTTTCCATTCTCACAAATATCTTTTGTGGAAATTTTTGAGAATTAAAAAAAATTTTTTTTTCTTAATCAATCTTTCAAAAACTCAAAATTGAATTGAAAGTGAAAAAAATTTTAAAAAAGATTGAGTAACTTTTAAAGAACAAAAAGCTCATTCCCTCAATTCAATAATTTCCAATTATTTTCAAAAATTAAAATTTTTTTTTTGGAAAGTTGAAAAACCAGAAGGCACTCTTTGAATCTGTCCATAGCTCCAGAGAGGTAATTCAAAATGTCCTCGTGGTTTTATGTAATTTGTTTTAATTTTTCAAAATAATTTTTTTTTTTTATTTTTTTCGATATTCTTGAAGAATTTTTCACAATCGTGGGAAATTTTTCTTTTAAATTTCTTTTCAATTATCAAAAATATCTTTTGTGCACATTTTTGAAAATCAAAGAAATTTTTTTTTCCCAATCAATCTTTCGAAAACTCAAAATTGAATTGAAAGTAATAAAAATTTTAAAAAAAGATTGAGTAACGTTTAAAGAACAAAAATCTCGTTCCCTTAATTCAATAATTTTCAATTATTTTCAAAAATTAAAAACTTTTTTTTGGAAAATTTAAAAAACCAGAAGGCATTCTTTGATTGTGTCCGTAGCTTCAGAGAGGTAATTCAGAATGTCCTCGTGGTTTTATGTAATTTTTAAAAATTTTTCAAAATTATTTTTTTTTTATTTTTTCGATGTTTTTGAAGAATTTTTCACAATCGTGGGAAATTTTTCTTTCAAATTTCTTGTCAATTCTCAAAAATATTTTTTGTGGAAATTTTTGAAAATTTTAAAAAAATATGTTTTCTTAATCAATCTTTCGAAAACTCGAAATTGAATTGAAAGCAAAAAATCTAAAAAAAGATTGAGTAACGTTTAAAGAACAAAAATCTCGTTCCCTCAACTTTTTCAAAATTTCGATCAGTCGGTCCAGAAAAACCGCTGAATCGATAGATCCAAAAATGTAGGGGGTCTTTGGGGTACAAAAGACTGATAAATTTAATTATAACTTAACCTTTTCCACAATCATTGCTGAACATACAGTCGATTAACCAAAAAAAGGGTCTCTTTCCCCTTAACGTTACAGGTGGAGAAAACAATTTTTCCAGTGAAAGGAAAATTTCTGCAAAAAAACAAAACTCCTAATCGCTCGCTAGACGAGTAGTAGTTTTAGAGATATCGGCAGTTGATTGAAAAAGAATCCTTTTCCATTCAAAGTTCTCCCGTAAAAAATTTTTCATGTCTGTAGAGTGAAATAAAAAAAGTGAAAATTTTGGAAATTTTTTTCTTCGTGCTTTAACCAAGAATTGCATGGCAACGGGGGCTCCAAAAAATTCTTAAACTAGGGTCTTCAAGCTTCAAAAGCTATATTTTTTATTTGATGTACGACAATTTTTCACAGAAATACAGCCTGTTGAAAATTACCAAAAAATTCAGAAATTTTTCTTATTCCTTTAATTTTTGCGCGAGGTGTCTATTTTATAAAAAACACATAGCAGGCAAATATGTACAGCTATAAGAAGAAATAGAAAAGCGAATTTTTAGTTCGATCTCAACTGGTTTTACTATGGGTTGAAAACGTGTCTTCGGTTCTCAATGAGAAAAAACCAATTTTGCATCACTTTTATCCCTCTTTTCAAATTATTACAGAAGAAAAATCAATTCTGAAGCGATTTGCCTGCAAACGAAATTGCATGCAACACACTTGTACATTCTGAATTTTTTGCACAATTATTTAAAATGCATATTAGTTATGGAATTGTAAACAAAAATTCAATTGTATTGAAGGCATCAAATTGTCAAGCAGCTTTTTGATAAAAATCAACTTACTTGGCTATACGGTTCCTATGCCAAACTTCCACGTGCAACCTTCGGAACTGTTCAAAATTTTCGAATTTCAGCACGGTATTAAAAACTGGATTGTTGGAATTCGCCCGCACTGATGTTCTTTGGCAAATTCCTCCGACCCCTCCACCGCTCGTGTACGACCAATCGCCAAGGTGAATCTGAGGAGGTAAAAACATTTATTTCATTTATTCGGCTCTAGCGTGAATCGTTCGTTCGCCAGACTTAACACTTTTGCAACAGCTGGATTCTGACACATTGAACGACGACAACATTCTGATACGTTACACGTACGTCCCCGTGACTTCTTCACGCTATTGGAGTTAGTGGAAAACATGTTTGTTCCAGAACGAGGCAAGTGAGTTTAGGAAGCGCCACGTCAGGCATAATTATCAACCCATTAATGGACAGTTTCCGCTCAGAAATAGACAAGGGATCTTTGAGCATCGTAAATGTGGTCAACTGTTGATCTTGTCCAACATTCAAATGCGTTGAATTTGAAAAAGTGGGTGGTACAAAACCCAAAAATTTAACTTGGATAGTTTTTACAACAAGGATTAAGAAACTGTTAATATTTTCACTGTAGACGCGGCGCCGCTCATACTAAATCATTTATTACAAAGTTATGTTTTCGTCTAATGAACCTCTGGCGCATCCGCCATATTTTAATCAACATGTTCTGTGTACCTTGCATTTAGGAAAATTTGAGACACCCTATACATTTAATATTGTTCCGTCATCTGTTAAGTAAAACCTTACATAAATGCAAGGATTTGCAACTATCAAACAAAAAGTCTTCAGCTGAACCCGTGTATCAAATCAATGTTATTCTGGAGTCATGAGGAGAATTTTTTATTTTCCTTTGATTAGCCTTTAGAAAAACATTAAATGATTGCTCCTGAAACAGTTTGTACCCCTGTGAGTGTTTACTATAATTGCTCGTTTATATATAGGAATAATAATGCAAATGAGCCCCACTGGTAGTTCAAATTCGAAGTTAGATGGCCGACGTGTTCGCTCTGTGCCATTGTAAGATTTTACGGAGTCACGAGGGCACATTCCTTCCGTTCTAGCGATCGATCGCATAACATGGGAATAAAAGAGGTTCCCTACCAATCCTATTTGTTATTGAACGATGTGAATAGTTACCTTCACGTAGGAGTTGACTTCGGATAGTCCAGTCTTTGATAGGTCAGCGACACTGACGACTACAAATTAAATACATATATATTAATAACATATATACATATATTAAAAATTGAATATAATCTCACTTACCGTGAACGCACAAGACATCTTGATCTGCTTCAATGCCCAACTCTATTTGACCGTAAACGCTCCCCGTCCATGGCACAGAAAACAAGCAGGTTTGGCGGATGGGTTGGTCGCCTCTCAGAGGTGTTACCGCGTTTGATTTTGCTGGATTCCATGAACACGGCGTGGTCGAATCGAAGGAATCGTCGTTAACGTTCTCAGTTTTATTTTCCGCTTTTTTCCGATTCAATCGGCGAATACATTTTCTTCTTTTTAGTAAAAATCGTCGGTCGTCTTCCGAGGACAGCATTTCGAATGGGCTGAGCTTTCGTCGCTTTGATGATGGTGGGCTTTCGGGCGAACGAAGCAAACGTTTCCTCGAAAACCCACCATCAACACATCTTTCGTTGTAGCCAATATCTGGTTTCTTTGGTACCGCCGTTTCGTCCAAAAGAGCGTCAACGAGTTCATTTATCGTTAGATCGTTTAAAGATGATGAATCGTGCCCTCTTACTGAACCATCGGCCTTCTTCACATCTGATTTCGGCCTTTGAAGGGTATTAAAGTTCTCTTCTGGTGAGGTTAGCGAAACGATTTGTTGCAAAAAAACTTTAACGGGATCAATTTTCTTACCCAATTCGATCTTCTTTTGTCCGTCCAAATTCAAGTTCAAATCGTTTATTCTGTTTGACGGGGACTCCGATTTGTTTTCGCAACTACATTGCGGTAAATCTGGAAACGCACCAATGTGCGAGTCCACAGTTTCAAAATGTTGAAAACGGGAACTTTGGTCAACATTTTGCGCCGACGCCCGAAATGGCGTTAAAATGCTTCTTCGTTTTTTAGTTTTTTTGGCAGTTCCTATTATGTCTTTAGAATCGCTATTTTTTTTACGTTGACCCGTCTTCGATTTAATATCAGGCGCGTTAATACAGCTTATATCACGAAACGTTTCTTTGATTTGGTTTTTTTCAAAAGAACTCCTTGGTGTCGAGGTGAATTGGTTCTCCTTATCCTCGTCGTTTTCACGCATATTGCGCCGTGCAACCACTGCCCACTTGAGCATTCTTTCTGGAAAAAATTAATAAGTTTAAATTTTGTTATTTCAAAAGTGATGTAACATTCCAACCACAAGAAATCGATAGCAACGAAATAAATTTTTGAACGGCGAATGTTTGTGTGGGAGCAGATGTTATATAGATAATCGTCAGCTGTTTAATGGTCCTGTAAGTTCTGAAATCATGAATAATAGGTGAAAATTCCCACCCGCCCCACTATCGATTTGATTATTAGGGCTTTTGGGTTTCGCTATAATTAGTTCCATTCAAGGGAGGATTTGGTTTCGACTGTTCAATTCCGTGACCGGGAAGTTGGTCCTACAGTTATCGATTAAATCGTGTACATAATTACTCGTACAAGGAAGTGACAAGAAATATTACGATGTCAGTCTGCACCTGCGACGCTCTTTCGAATTAAGAACGATGAGTAATTTGGGAACCTGTCATTATCTAACTATCTGATCGGGTGAACAACCAAAATACGTTTGAAATAACGAAATTCCATTGTCACACGTATGATAAGGAAACAATTACAGAGGATATTATACCTGCTATAAAACAATTTAAAAAATGGAGGAGTTGTTACCGGTTGAATAAAAGATAAGAATTTTGTGGGAATGTATTTATCTTGTACAACAGCAGATTATATAACAGTTCTATTAATTCTGTAGTAAACTAGAAATTGGAATATTTTCAATAAAATCGATGATTTCGTGCGAGCGTCAGTTTAACGAACGAGGCGAAGCGAAGCGGAGCCGAGTGAGCAATGATATCTGGCTTTCCACAAGTGATGAACGACATGGACAACCACGGACAACAATAAAATTATACCATTATTACTTTGAAAACACAAAATAAACGATTCATCACAAATGGAACAGAATAATTTATTCTTCATCTTCTAGATGGCGAGGTGGCGAAAATAATAGCTCAACTTTATTTGTTTATGTTATTTCGTATCTTCATCGTGGAATTGTTAGCAATAATTCTCACGATTTTTATATGCAGCCCCCATTATTTCTGGAGGGATATTTCCCTCACTGCATCTTATAAACGTTTTTTTTTGGCTCTCCGAACAATATTAACGACGTTCTATTGAAAAATGATAACCATAGAATATATTTCTCATCTGTGCTGACAACTTAAAATCTAATTTGTCTATGACAGCAAATTAAAGCGTGCTGAACGAAGTAGTCCAAATCAACTATTTTCTTTAATGTCATTGTTGCAAGTAATATTCAATGTTAGATAGATGAACTAAATATCCCATCTGTGTCTGGTCTTGACATTTGTTCTATTCAGGATATCTTTGTCTATAAGGATGGTACTCCGCAACACAGGAAAACCTAACCTAATTTATTCATGAATCTAGAATTAAAAAATTGGCGAATTGAATCAAGTTATACTTTTCGTTAATGGTACGATATGTTCGTTTAAGTTCTGGTACGTCATTAATATTTAATGAGACATACAAATTAAACAAATCATTTATTTCTATCTACTTGGCATAGGTTTTATTCCGACGAATCAAATCGGTTTTTAGTCCAGTCAATAGAGAAACGTACCAGTGCTAAATAAAAAAAAATTAATTACAGGTAGCAACCTAGTGGAAGTTGTTGGGGGTAGTGAGTATAATATGAGGTTTCCATAAGGACTGCTATCGAGCGTTCTAGGAGGTGGGGGTGCAGTTCAAAGTTTCGAAATCACACGTTTTCGCTTCTAAATTTTGAACTATTGATTTTATTGGGAATGTCTTCGAACAAATGTTTTAGATACTAAGAATACCTTCCATTTGAATTAGATTTTGTTCAATTTGGGCGAACGGTTAACGAGAAAACTGCAAATAATTGCTCAAAACAGGCGTTTTTTGCAAACGTGATATTTACGACGCCAATTTTTTTTTTTAATTTTTTTACATCTCAAAATGAAGCCCTTACAGCATCAAATTAAACTACATGGAAACAAAAATTATTACATTCATCATTCACGAGATATAGTAATTTGTTTATAAAAAACTGCCTTTTCCACAGGGAAACGTGCTAGTTGTCCGCAATATTTTGCCATTTTTTTTTATTGAGTATTATAGAAGAAGACCTATATTTTACTCTACTGAAAAGTTTCAGACTATAAAATGCGGAAAAGACTACTTTTCATAACATGGAAAAAAAGGTACCTTTTTTTCCATAAACATATTGCCTCGGGCGGTTTATTTTGATATTCAGATGTTCCATTTTCTCGCGAACGAAAATAGTTATTGAAATAAAGAATTTGACCCTTCAAGAAATCTTCTACGCCCTTTTGAACGCCAGTTGCATTTTTTTTAAACATCACAATGGCTTTATAAATAAAAATTTAGGAATTAATTCGAGTTCATACTTTTCGTAATGAATTATATTTTATCATTTTCAAAGAAAAGTAAAAATATGCCTGTTCTTGAAACAAATAAACAGGTGACAATTTGATTCGGTTAAGTTGCATACTCATTTGCAATCCGAATGGAGGGGGATTCTATTCCGCCCCGTCGACGTAGTCGGCACTTTGCTTTGAAACTCGAGTGGGTTGTTGTTTGTAATTTTGGATTAAGTTTTTCAAAACAATCGCTCGAAGATTATGAAGGCAGTCACGACTACGATACGTGCCGAACTGCTATTCCCTCCAAGACCCCATCGACCGCAAGACGAGAATGCGACGACCCGTCCACATTATCATCTTTTTTCTTCAACAAACACATGGATTATTTCATATTCCCCTAAAGCATCATCAAATATAATTCATTACGAAAAGTATGAACTCGAATTAATTCCTAAATTTTTATTTATAAAGCCACTGTGATGTTTAAAAAAAATGCAACTGGCGTTCAAAAGGTCGTAGAAGATTTCTTGAAGGGTCAAATTCTTTATTTCAATAACTATTTTCATTCGCGAGAAAATGGAACCGCTGAATATCAAAATAAACCGCCCGAGGCAATTTGTTTATTATGAAAAGTAGTCTTTTCCGCATTTTCTAGTCTGAAAATTTTCAGTAAAGTAAAATATAGGTCTTCTTCTATAATACTCAATAAAAAAAAATGGGAAAATATTGCGGACAACTAGCACGTTTTGTCGTGAAAAAGGCAGTTTTTTATAAACAAATTACTATATCTCGTGAATGATGAATGTAATAATTTTTGTTTCCATGTAGTTTAATTTGATGCTATAAGAGCTTCATTTTGAAATGATAAAAAATTTCAAAAAAAAAATGGCGTCGTAAATATCACGTTTGCAAAAAACGCCTGTTTTGGGCAGTTTTTTGCAGTTTTCTTGTTAACCGTTCGCCCAAATTGAACAAAATCTAATTCAAATGGAAGGTATTTTTAGTATCTAAAACATTTGTTCGAAGACATTTTCAATAAAATCAATAGTTTACAATTTAGAAGCGAAAACGTGTGATTTCGAAACTTTGAACTGCACCCCCACCCCCTAGTACGCTCGATAGCAGTCCTTATAGAAACCTCATATTATACTCACTACTCCCAACAACTTCCACTACCGCTACCTGTAATAAATTTTTTCCATGAAATTTCTCTATTGACTGGACTATTTACCCGTGCGGAAAAGACATTCCCACACAGTTGCTTACAATTGGTAACTTTCTACAACAGGTAAGCTTGACGATATGTTTTATAATCTTTCTTAAATTTTACAAAGTTTTAGCAATTTTGAAAAATATAAATGAAAAATTTTCAATTCTTGTTGAATTCTCTCGATAGCACAATATCAATATTGACTAATTCTCCCAAAATACGTTCCGTTTGGAAGTTTCTCCCCCTGTAATTATGCTAATATAAAATCGTGAAAAAGTTTATCGGGGCATGTGGGTGGCGAGACGTTTTTTCCAACACGTGCTTTCGTGGCCGTTACCTGTCGACTAGAAACTGTCCAAATAACGGCAGCTCCGCAGGTTACCCCATAACAGTCCCAATTAGAATATCAGGCGGACATTTGATAGCCGGCGGTGGCGACTGCAAGAGCGGTTTTCCTCCGTTTTTCAATCACCCGTTAAATTGGGACTATTAAATTTACGAATTCAGGCTTTTACCCCTAATTGAGTTTTACGCTTCGTTTTGTAAGCTTTTTTCACTTTTTTTTTCCATGCGAACGCCGTTACTACCCCGAACAGGTGGCTCCTGTTATGATTCAGCAATGTCATGACATGATGAATTAATTAACTAGATTTAAATTAAGATAACTTTATCCACATTTGCGGTTTCGAACTATTCCTTCCCTATTATTAGGGTTGCGGGTGTTCACAGTTGTTACCTTTAACGTACAAACAAATGGTTTGATTTAAATCTGTTACTAAACGCAGCTCTGCCATTGAAATACAAAATAATGGAATATAATTAAACAATACTCCAAATCAAATAGAATTGTTCATTTTTAAGTGATATAAAGGGGAGAGCAAAAAAAATGCAAATGATGCTATCTTTGTTTATCCGTTACTTTCGTTAATAAGAATACTGTTCTCAAGTCATCCTTGGGAGTACCCAACGGAAACTGGTATCGCAACAGGAATAAAAAAAAAGGGAAGGATAGGTATTGTGAAGGTAGTATTTTTTTTATGCGAAGCTGCCTCTGTTCGCAGACGACATTGAGCGATTCTGACCTTTTCAAAACTTCCGTAAGAAAAGGGGCAGACTGTCAGGGTCTGGTGCAGGTGATGGTCTCAGAAGCCTAAGCCGGGACCCATCGAACCTCTGCTTCTTGGTCCCCTAAAGTTACACAATACATGATCTAATTTAAAATAACACAATATGGGTTCGAAAACGTATGAATATATTCAAACCAATCACTTTCTCACGAAATTCGGTTAACGTTACACAATGTGTTTGATTCGTTATTGTTGAGCCAGGTTTCGTACTGCTATTCCCGGAATGTCTTACTTCTTATTCTGTTCAACGATTTGATATTTTTGACTTTTGAGAACTAAACTTACATAATGGAAAATAACAACTGAGTTGGGTTTGAGGGTGAAATTATTTGTTTTAATATGCTGTTATCTTAGATGTTACAAAAAGTTATTTAAGACAAATAATTATTGTTAGGAAAAATAATTATTGTAAGTATTATATGAGAATATTTAATATTCACATAAATTCTGATATTTATATAGTATCGCCGTTATTATAAAAATGCAGTAATTGAAAAAGGACAACAATAAATGCTCTACCAGAAGTTCTTTAAAATTCTCAATCGGAATATATTCCGATTAATGGTTAAAATACAAGACAAACAGCAACTGAAAGAATAAAAATCGTTATTTTGGATTTTCTTCATTGAAACTTATATTCAGTAAAGTTCCAACTGCATTCAAAGTTCGCTTTTCAACTGCCTCATATTATTCATTTATAAAAATTATAAAAAAGTTGAAAACGCTGCCGTTCAACAAAAAAATTGCAATTATAAGTCAACAAATATATGATATGTTTTAATTTTCAATTATTTTGTAGATTTGAGAATTAAAGCTTTGGATCAGCTTTCTGAATTCCTAATCAAAAACTGAGATCATATTTCTATTCTGAAAGCTGTACAATTAATTCCACTGGTTATAAATGTTTGGTAAAAATAAGTAATTTTTGAAGTAAGGTAATTAGGGTATAACGCAAATGATGAAAAATGAGCAAAAATTCGCAGGGAATCGTAGCTAATTAGCATTTTTTAGCAATATGTCACCATCAAGTGGTCCCGAAAAATGCTCACTTACTAGAAAATTATATTCACGTTGTACCACTTACCCGTTAACCTGTTCCGGGAACCTTATGTTATTTTACTCAATTTTACCAGTATCTGATGAATAATTTCATTAGGCGTGTCACCTGGCCAGCTTTACCGACCGTAAACTATGAAATTTATTCTTAAAGAGTAAGAACAAATGGTGAATTATGCGCAATTATCATACGTTGCTGGTACAAGTTGGTCCGAAAAAGGAAAACCAGCACTCGTTAGAGGTATAATTAGATTAACTTCATTTTCTTCGCTAATTCGTAATCAAAAAAAAGTGAAATAATAATTTGGGGTTTCGTTCTGTAATTATAGTGCTTCCTCAGGAAACGCCCTTGAAGTATCGCAAAAAATAATTGTTATACTTGTAGTATAATAGAAACGAAAGGAATGAGGAAGCGGTAATGCAGTATCATCTTCGTTCCATTCTTCTATTCTCGGCGACTGAATGAAACCTTCGGCTCATTTGTTAAACTGGATCTCCCATTCCTCTTCAATGGGGAACTGTCAGCACGACATTACAGAAAGCTTAATCCTAACATTTAAAAGAAAAATTATACCAATTACGCAGTCCGATTTTTTTGGCGAAAAATTATGTTTCCTTCTAGCGATTTCGTAACTGCATTAGGGGGTTTGTTAAGTCTTTCATCAGTTAATCAAACAATTTTTAATGAACGGACAGCTGTCTTAGATAAGATCGCTATATAACTGATGTAAATGCAAGAAAAGGGGGATTTTTAATTGGGACACAAGTGTAAAAAATAATATGAAAAATGAGATGGTCGTTAGTAAGCGGCGAAACAATACTTCATCTTCATTATTTCTTGAAAACATTATGCAGCTTGAAATATTAGCATTATTAGCAATTTGGTCTAAAAGCTTGTAAAGTGGAGAAAAAACAAATTGGATGGTTTTAGAGAAATCATTTTAATATGTCATTTAATGCAAATTAATAGAATATTTCATATTCTCGTGTTCTATTGAGATTGTAAAAAGGAAGCGATTGAAAGCCGATTTGAGTAATTAAAAAACGATAATGTTTATTGTAGGAAAAATTAAATTACTTTCAGGAACTATAATAATAATCGAGTGACAACTATTTTTTTCCACTGTAGACAGCTTGACTATTCGCTTTTATATTTTTTCGCCCAAATCTATGTATCAATAAAAAAAAATTGGAATCTCTTAAAAATTATGAAAATTTTTTAATTTGCGTTGAATAAAACCACTGTAAAATTGTTAATAAAGCAATGATTATGACTTACCTATTAAACTTTATCCACAAACCAGCAGACAAAAATTGTAAATCACTGCCAATAAATCACGTAACTGGTGTCCGTAAAGTACCGTATTTGAATTCGCGCGTATTTCATCGGACTTAACCTCAATTTTTCGAACGGACGTACTGGAACGGTTCGCAACTGCAGAAGTTGTTCCGAACTTGTTCGGCAAGTGTCTGGCGCGATCGAGGCCTTACCTGGGGTACCTGGCCACCTAACGATCCATTTGTCTTTTGGACGCCCCTCTAGCTTATAGAGGGCCGTGTACATACCAATTCTATACCCGTAATCCCTCCTTTTTCGGTCCTTAATCCTGATTTTATATCATTTCCTCGACTGAAGTACCGATTCGCGGGATGTTCACTCTACGTACGACACGTTCCTCGTGTCACATTTGAATAATCATTAAGGTTTTGAATAATAGTTTTCTGAACATTTATAGTGAAGAATCATTAGTTAACATTGACATTCTACTTTTTTTTGTCGTCGTTATATCTCCATTATTGTCACCAATGACTTAAAATTTAGAAATTTTTATACACAGAAATCAAATTATGAATGGTGTTTCAATCAAAATTTTTGGTTGAAAATTTTCTTTTTTTTTGCTGGTATCTTTAATATCTTCCTAATTGAATTTCTTACCAATTAGGTCTCTATTGAATTGAATTAGTGGAAAAAACTGAATGTGAAATGTGCATTTGGTATAAGTTTTTCAAAATACATACAGGCTGTCCCGTAATAAGACCGACCAACTTCTAGTGGATGTTGTAGACATCATTTTAGGTTGATTCGACCGAAATCACTTAATACAGAAATGCTTCATTAAGCAGCTGGAGCCCGTTGAAGATGACGTCCAGTCAAGACTTTTTGTCACATACCTCCTAAACGGCTTCACCAAAACTATTGAAATTGTAGATTTTGGCTAATTCCAAAAATACGCATCGAATCGTTTGAGTGAATTTTTTCTATGTATCATTTTGGAGGGGCCAAGGGTATTTTTACTGAAAACTTTTTGACCCTTAATTTTTTCACAAGTTTTGCATCAAATTCATAAACTATGATATTTTTTCTTGAAGAAAGGTGCTCTGTGTGATATCGCCCAGATGCACTGGTTTTGAGAAAAATTGATTTCAAATTTCTTCTCGGTTTATTACTCAATACTCGTTATCTAAAGAATCATAATGATGTAAATGAAATATCAATTTCTTGCACTTGTTTTCTGATATTTTATCGAAACTTTACCTCATAAAACAATTTTTGTGAACGTGACCACCATTATTTTAAATGCGTGAATTAAGGCAAATTTTTTATGTAGAAATCATCGTGTTGCCGAAAAGATTACTGAAAATTTTCCGTGTTAAGTTATCCCATTAATTAAATTCATTTTAAAAATGTAATAAATTAATATTTCACCTACTTTATTATGATTCTTTAAAAACCGAGTATTGAGTAATAAACCGAGAAAAAATTTGAAATCAATTTTTCTCAAAACCAGTGCATCTGGGCGATATCACACAGAGCACCTTTCTTCAAGAAAAAATATCATAGTTTATGAATTTGACGCAAAACTTGTGAAAAAATGAAAGGTCAAAAAATTTTCAGTAAAAATACCCTCTAAAATGATACATAGAAAAAATTCACCCAAACTATTCGATGCGTATTTTTGGACTTAGCCAAAATCTACAATTTCAATAGTTTTGGTGAAGCCGTTTAGAAATATGTGACAAAAAGTCTTGACTGGACGTCATTTTCAACGGGCTCCAGCTGCTTAACGAAGCATTTTTGGATGGAGTGATTTCGATTGAATCGGCCTAAAATAATTTCTACAACATCCACTAGAAGTTTGTCGGTCTAATTACGGGACACCTTGTATGCATTCTGAAAAACTTATACCACATGCTCATTTCACATTCAGTTTTCTCCACTATCTCAATTCGATAGAGATCTAATTGGTGAGAAATTCAATTAGGAAAATATTAAAGATACCAGCAAAAAAAAAGAAAATTTTCAACCAAAGACACCATTCATGATTTGATTTCTGTGTATAAAAATTTCTAAATTTTAAGTCATTGGTGACAATAATAGAGATATTATAACGACGACAAAAAAAAGTTGAATGTCAATGTTAACTAATGATTCTTCACTATAAATGTTCAGAAAACTATTATTCAAAACCTTCATGATTATTCAAATGTGACACTCTTGTGACAATCATAATAAAGTAGGTGAAATATTAATTTATTACACTTTTAAAATGAATTTAATTAATGGGATAACTTAAGACGGAAAATTTTCACTAATCTGTGCGGCAACACAATGGTTTCTACATAAAAAATTTGCCTTAATTCACGCATTTAAAATAATGGTGGTCACGTTCGCAAAAATTGTTTTATGAGGTAAAGTTTCGATAAAATATCAGAAAAGAAGTGCAAGACATTGATATTTCATTTACATCATTATGATCCTTTAGATAACGAGTATTGAGTGATAAACCGAGAGAAAATTTCAAATCAATTTTTCTTAAAACCTGTGCATCTGGGCTATATGACACAAGGGCACCTTTCTGCAAGAAAGCATATCATAGTTTATGAATTTGATGCATATCTTGTAAAAAAATAAAAGGTAAAAAAGTTCTCAGTAAAAATAACCATTACCCCCCCTTTACGCCTATGCTTGACATGGGAAAAATTCATTCAAACCATTCGATGCGTATTATTGATATTAGCCATGGTTTAAAATTTCAATGCTTTTGATGGAGCCGTTTTGGAGATATTGTCCAAAAGTGTTGCCTGGACGTCATCTTCAGAGGGCACCAGCTCCTCAACTAAGCATTTTTGGATTATGTAATTTTGGTCGAATCGACCTTAAATAATGTCTAGAACATCCAACAGAAATTTGTCGGTCTAAGTATGGGAGATCCTGTATATTTAATATACAGGCTGTCCGAGAAAATGAGGTAGATCTCTTGGATTCAGATAGAACATTAAAAAATAAGGTGACAAGTTCCCATAAATTTTTTTCCTAGCGGCCCTTCCTACGGAGATACGACCTCCTAAAGGACGTCACTGGTAATCAATTTTTCTTGAATAACTTTTAAACCACTTAGGATAATTTAATGGAAATTTAATACGATAAGTAGTAGTGAGGACCTCTTAAAATACTGCCCTTAAAACATAATTACCTTGTTTAGTTTATCAGGGGCGGACGAGGTTGTACATTTTATTGCATACATTTTTAACACCCTGTATGATATGGAGTTAAAAAAACTAAATTTGGATACTTTGAACATTAAGCTAAAGTAAAGGTACTCTTGTCGATAAAATCAACCGTTCTCGAGAAAAAAAAAATTAAAAGAATTAATGTTTAATTACTTTTTTTGTCTGCAGCAAACTATGTTACAAAAGACATTCAAGGAACAGAAACGTTTCAGTTTAGGTTGTTCAATCCGACAAAATTACTACATTTAAAAAAATGCAGTTTAAAAGTGAAAAAAATTTAGGAGGCCGCTAGGAAAAAAATTTATGGGAACTTGTCATCTTATTTTTCAATGTTCTATCTGAATCCGAGAGATCTCCCACGTTTTCCCGGACAACCCGTATCCGACTTCGATTCTTGATAGAGAAAGAAATTTGAAGACCCGAAATTTTCTAGAAATGATAAGGATTTCTCAAAAAACAGACGCGATGAATAACAAAAGGGATATAGATCACTTCAGTCAAATTTACGCCAATCTAGTAGAAAAGGACAAGAATAGGAGAAGTAAGTCATGACTATTATGATTTTCACAAATTTTAATCATTCAATCAGTGTCAATCAACCAGATTTAAAAACGCATTTTGCAGCCAGCATAACAAAATTTGTAATTTGAAAATTAACATCTTATATTTAAAACTCACTTTCGCAAGTTGTTATATTTTCATAATTATTTTTTATGTTATCTATTTCTATTATGTAGTTTCTCACGATGATGAGGAAAAGCGATATGTCGTAATAAATATCCACGAAAGCTCGAGTAAATAAAAAAAACGAGTATTCTTTTGTATATTATATTAAGTATAATCAATCACTGATTTCTTTTTGTTTATAAATATGACCACTAGCTCGCCATTTTTTGTTGGCAAGTGTTTTTCATACAGCAGAATCGTTTAAAAAAATCGGGCATGTATGTTGCTGGCACAATAATTTTCCTTCTCTACAATCAATTTCGAATCCAAATAATAAATAAAACGAGAATGGCTGGTAAAAATCAATTCACTACGACAAAGAACACTTTTTTAGCAATTCTTTAATTCTGAATAAACCAACATTAACTAATACGACCCAGTTATAATATTTTGAATGGATATCCAACAAAATTTGATATGAAGAGAAGAAAATATTTCCATCGACGACTTCTTTTTAATATAGTCGTTAGGTCATGCCAGAGGCACTTGTGCGATATGAAAACCTTAGCACTAGACCCAGGTCAGTGGGTTACACTAAAAAATCCGGCTAATGTTTATTAAATTTCGTAGTTTTAGAGTTTGATAATTCATATTTTGTTTCAATATACTTTTACACTGAAATGAGAAAATTTTTTGCGTAAAAATATAATTTGGCACTCCCGAAAGCCGCTCCAAAGATTTCAATTAAAAGAATCTCATTCAGTCTGAAAAGATTTCTCCAAATTTGTACGTTCTACACACCTGGGTATCTCCCAATCAATTCCCCAATAACGAAAAACACTTTTGCGTTATACATTTACAGTGCTTTCAACAACACGACTCGGAAATGAAGAGCTATTCAGGGTAACCAGATTTAAAAACGCATTTTGCAGCCAGCATAACAAAATTTGTAATTTCAAAATTAACATCTTATATTTAAAACTCACTTTCGTAAGTTGTTATATTTTCATAATTATTTTTTATGTTATCTATTTCTATTATGTAGTTTCTCACGATGATGAGGAAAAGCGATATGTCGTAATAAATATCCACGAAAGCTCGAGTAAATAGAGAAAACGAGTATTCTTTTGTATGTTGTATTAAATATAATCAATCACTGGCATCTTTTTGTTTATAAATATGACCACTAGCCCGCCATTTTTTGTTGGAAAGTGTTTTTCATACAGTAGAATCGTTTAAAAAAATCGGTCATGTATGTTGCTGGCACAATAATTTTCCTTCTGTACAATCAATTCCGAATCCAAATAATAAATAAAACGAGAATGGCTGGTAAAAATCAATTCACTACGACAAAGAAAGAACATTTTTTTAAAAATTCTTTAATTCTGAATAAATCCACATTAACTAATACGACTCAGTTATAATATATTGAATGAAATCCGCGATATCCAACAAAATTTGACATGAAGAGAAGAAAATATTTCCATCGACGACTTTTTTTTAATCTATAGGCTTAAAAAATATATTCACGTCGATATTTATTTTAATATTCACCAATGAATTGTATTGATTCCCCCAAACAAAATCAGAATGGTACTTTAACAATGAGTACAGTATATTAAAATTATTAGTTTCTCCCAACCCATAAATCTAAACAAAATTCGTCTTTCAATAGTCTGTCTACACAACTCAATCACATTCGCTCGTATAATTTCAACGGACTAAGGGGTGGTTACCGGCTAACAGAGGTTGAAAAATATTCGTGAGCTATACGGAAATGCATTGGCTCGTGCACAGTTTCTCATTCAGCCGTCTGGCTGCTTTTCAAAGAGGTTAGCAGATTTTTTTTCTAAAGATTTGCCACGGTCGTATTCTCATGTGTGGATCCGTACCAGGATAAAATAACGGCACCCAGTGTTATTTGTGCACTTTTGAATAGAGCAATCCACGAGGTAATTTTCAAGTGTTACGCATCTCTCATTGTTTGTCTCGCCAAAAGAAAGCTGCAATACGGCGGACTCTCCCGAAAGCTGCCCTGTTATGTAAGAAACCAACACCAGGTGTTTTCTTCTGTTGATCTGCTTTATAAAGCTGTGTTAGTTTTCTGTTAAAAGCCGAATAAGATGGGGAGAGAATAATAAATGCGAGGAAATCTGGAGCAAATCCTCGAAGGGACTTTCCCTATTCTTGAATTCAGCTGGCTAGGCACAAAAGGCGCATCCAGTTCGGGACCTTTTGTTTCATTTGAATAATTTTATCCATTCAGTCGATATAGAACAGGAGGAAGTGAAACGGATCAAAGAATGTCTTCAAGTCAATGGTTCATCCTCACAAAAGTTGCACAGTTCGACGATTACACGGATTTCCTGATTTCAAAACGATCGTTTTAGAAAATATCCGGCAGGAAATCGGTATTGTTCCGTATTCAATACTCAACATGAAGAAAAGTAGCAATTTCAAATAGTTTCTCGCATTAAAATATTTTTCTCACGAAAATGTATTGTTTTCTTAGCATAACATGTTGAAAATTCTTATTTTCTTTAGATAACCTGTTTTTATACCGTTCCATTTTTGGAATACATGTAGGAAAATTGGAATTCCGATGTCGCATCACTCCGACTCTTTTTGCTCCGCTCATCTAAATGTATACGAAATTTTTGAGAATGTTCTTAATCCACATTGGTAATCATGTTCTTTCGTAAAAAAATATGTTTATAAAACTCTCCAAACTTCTACACGCATTACGTTTCTCAAAAAAAAACGTGATCTCCAAGTCTACATCAAGGGCTCCTTGGCGCCCTATTCGCTTGAACCGCGGCCGCTTAGCGGAGTTTATCGATTTTGTTTGCAAAAATAAACGCCGCCGCAGAGAAGATTGTTGATGATTCCAATAACACACAGCGCCGATTGTTAAGGCACCGATGGGTATAAAATTCATCCCCGGTTTCGGCACTAATCAACACTTGAAGAATGCGCGCGAGAATGTGTTTAAATCAATTTTGGACTAATCATTCGCCAAAACGGATGAAACGGCGGAACACCTAATCTTGTGTGATTTTCCTAATATTTTCCATTTTTAATTGTTTTGTAAACTTCGAATCGAAAGAGATAGAGAGTTTTCTTGTTGTCGGATCTTGTTTGGGGGTTCGTCAGGGATCGGTATTGCCTCCCATGCTCATTCTCATCCACATCTTCAGTTTAGCAGGGGAAGTACTCATGTGCCCCAGAGATTCAGGGCGGGTAATTATACAGGCTGTTCAAATGAAAAAGGCATATCTCATTCTATCACCATCACCGGAATTGAATCAGATACGTTCAATAATGTTTGGAGGGGGACACATTTTGAAATACACTTGAGTCTGAGAAAATCAACCCCTAACGAGGGGGCGCCTCAACCGCATGATTTTGAATAGGTAATAGGGGTCGAATGATTGATTTCTTGAAATCAAAATTGTTTGAATAAAACGAATTTTCTTCATTTTCATTTCATTTTTGGAATCGAGCGAAAAAATTCAAAGCCATCCAAATCAAATGTTCGAATTATCCTCCATTCACTCCCATACAATGATATTAAAATTAAAACTTCAATCATCTCCAGGTCCTGATTCAATATCTCCTGCACTATTAATAAAATGTTGTGATGGCTCGGCCAGCCCCCTGTCCAGAATTATGTCTGCTTCGTTCAGTGCTCACATTTTACCTGGTGCTTGGAAAACTGCTATCGTTACACCGATTTTCAAAAAAGGTAATAAGTTACACCCATGCAACTATCGCCCAATTTCACTAACGTCTGTCATTTGTAAAGTTATGGAATCAATTGTGTGTGAAAATATTTCAAAATTTTGCCTCTCCGAAAACATTATTCCGGTACAACAACATGGATTTGTCAAAGGAAAATCAGCCATGACTAATCTGTTATGGTGTGTAAGCAAATGGACATCTGCATTGGATAAAAAACGCCCACTAGATGTAGTTTACCTTGATTTTTCCAAAGCGTTTGACCGAGTGTATAAGCCACGCCTTCTTCATAAACTGGATCATTTTGGTATTAGGGGAGACCTACTTCAGTGGATCGATAATTTTCTGTCAAACAGAAATTTTTGTGTTCGTATTGGGGACCACTCATCTTCATATAGGCCAGTATTAAGTGGTGTTCCGCAAGGGTCTGTTTTAGGGCCCCTTCTTTTTATTTTGTATACTGCTGATTTTCCCCATTCCATTAAATCACAACATGCCTTATATGCCGACGATACAAAAATATTTGGCGACGCAATCTTGGATTATCACAACATCCAAGATGATCTCAATTCAATCTTAAAATGGGCTTCTACCGGGGGATTACCACTTAATATAATTAAGTGCGTAGTTCTCCATATGGGCTCCAACAACCCTCGTCACAAATACACCCAATCGATGACAGACGTCAAATCGCATAACGATCTTGGTATCACGGTTACTGAGAATTTGAGTTGGTCAGCACATATTGTGAAGATTGTTGAAAAATGCAACAGCAAGATATACATTTTGAAGAGGACTTTTTCAGTGCTACCTTTTGATAATTGGATTGCTCTGTATAAGTATTACGTGCGTCCAATTCTGGAATATTGTGGATCTGTGTGGTCTCCAGAGTTGGTGCGTGACAAAAACCTTGTTGAAAATGTTCAACGTAGTGCAACTAGAATATGGTTTGCGCGTATACGCCCAACTTATAGCGATAGACTGTCTAGAGCCAACCTTACAACTTTCGAACAACGCAGAATGTATAGGGATTTGATTCTTACTTATCGTATTCTGAGGTACAATCATGGGAATATGAAACACCTGTTTCTGATGCACCATGAAAACGGATTGCGTGGACATTCATACAAATTAAAGAAGGAGCCTTTTTTAACAAGTGTACGTCAGAATGTTTTTTTTCAACAGGGTGTTCTTGCTATGGAATGGTCTACGGCCTGGAGTAGTGGAATCAAATTCTACAAATATTTTCAAAAAGAAGTTGGATGAGTTTATGTTCGGTGGATCATAGTGATTATTCATGTGATGATTTGTACCATTTCTTTTACATAAATGGATTCATAGGTTTTTGTAACCTCAATCCTTATTCAAATGTAAATGTAAATAAAATAAATAAATATAAACGCGATCCAAACATTCTGCGTACTTTTTTCTTTTGCTGGAAAACCTTGTGAACCATATGATATTCCTATTGTTGAACTTCATCTGAATTTATTAAGGACAACTTCGGTATCTTTTTCTTGCCAGGTGGTCTTCAGCAATACTGCTTAAGTGAGTGAGAATGGTTTGTTCAATTCAAAAACGAGTAGAACTTATCGAGTTGTATTACTCGAATGAGAAAAATGCAAGAAATAATGCAAGAATTTTCAAGGAAAATAATCCGGGACATTCTGTTGCTTGTGGAAACGTTTCGAGAAACTGGTTCAGTTCAGAGTGAAAAGCACCAACCAGAAAGGGTAGTCAACAATGAAGCTACTGAAACTGCTGTTCTGGGACAAATAGCTTTAATGCTAATCACTCAGTCCCTGAGAAAAATATGTGCAGCTTCTGGAGTGAGCCAATCATCAGTTTCAAGGACTCTCCACAAATTCAAGTTTCATCTTTACAAAATACATTTTGTGCAGGAATTGAACGATGATGATCCAGATAGACGTCTTCAATTCTGTGAAAAAATGACAGATCGTCTGAATCTCAACCCACAACTCCTTAACAGCATTTGTTTTTCGGATGAGTGTACATTCTCGTTCAATGGTCATGTGAACCGTCACAACTTTAGGTACTGGAGAGACGTTAATCCCTACTTGATGAGCAAGGACATTCTCAACATCCAGAAAAACTGAATGTTTGGGCTGGAATTCTTGGAGATCATATTATCGGTCCACTTCTTCTTCCGCAAATCTTGAATGGTGAAGTTTGTCTGGAATTTCTTCAAAACGCAATCTACCCAAGAATTTTGGAAATAATCCAAAATGATGAGAATCTGATTAAAGAAGAAGTATTCTTTAAACAAGATGGAGCTCATGCTCATTATTCAGCACCAGTTCGATTCTTCTTAAACGAATATGTTCCAGAGCGTTGAATTGGCCACAGAGGTCCAATAGAATGGCCTGCACGGTCTCCCGATTTGACACCTCTTGATTTTTTCCTATAGTGATACTTGAAATATGAAGTGTTTCAAACTGAGCTAAATAACTTAGACGACTTGCAGTAGAAAGGTATCGCAAAGTGTAATCAGTTGACACCAGAAGTCTTTCGAGATGTTCGCAGAATGATTGAATCGTATTTGTTTCATTGTGTGGAACTGAATGGAGAACAATTCGAACATTTGATTTGAATGGCTTTGAATGTCATTGCTCGATTTCGAGAAAAGAACATCATAAAGAAAATCCGTTTTATTCCAACATTTTCCACTTAAGGAAATTCACATTATTGAGAAGAGAATTCTGAGATCTTCAAAATGATCTGTCACTCGATCCCTATTCCCTATTCAAATTCATGTGGTTAAAGCTCCCCCCTCCCCCCGTAAAGGGTTGCTTTTCTCAAACTCAAGATTATCTCAAAATGTGTCCCCTCCAAACAGTATTGAATTCCGGTGATAGTGATAGAATGACAAATATCAAGGGTGGCTCCTTTTCATTGAAGCACACTGTATATATCTAACAATTGATTAATGGCAGATAATCACTTCTGAATGAAGCCAGAATTATAACAGTGAACATAATAAGTGATAATATTCTTCTTTCGCTAAAACATTTAGGGATTCGTATTAAAACATCGTCCTAGAATATAGGAAGCATTGTTCCTGTAAACCATCAATCGCTATGAGGACGTACCGACGCGAGGCTGTGTTAAATAAAAACATTTGACCAAAGTATGGAACAAAAATTCAAAGGAATATTAATTAACGGAATGAGTTATCAATCATCATTAGTGAAGTGAAGAAAGAATCGATAATAATATTTATTCTGATGTCAGAGATTGCCGTCCCCTATATATTAGCGCCCGGGGCAAATGCCCCCGTATGCCCCCCATCCGGCTTTGTCCCGGAATACCAAAAATACTGTGCATCTTTTATTATAAAGACAAGAGATTAAATAACAAGGTACAACCGTCATTTGTGTTAATCAAAAATGTTTCTAATTTCAATTTCCATCAAGCCAAAAAGTAAACTTCCATTCTAGTTACTCACGAAACAGGCCATCTTTTTTATCCGTTGAACTTGAATCTTCATCCATGGTTTCTGCCAACTTTAGTAATGATAAATGACTTGTTATTAAGTCGACATTTTCTTCTCCGGTATTATCTTCTTCTGCGTCGTTACCTTTTCCTTTCTTTGCAAAAACTCTGACCATTTTCTTCCACATTTTTGGTAAAAACTTCTCTAATCAGCACACTATCTGACTAAAAATGAGACGTTTCTAAGATGAAAATCACGCCAACTACGATACGGCGATTTTTGAACGACCGGCAACGCCTACTATTTGAAAAAGTGTTTTCAAAAGAATAAAAATTTCTTCATTACGCTTAAAGTCAGAATTAATTAACATCTTGAGAATTTGTAGGTAAATATTTTTGAAATTTCTGGCGAATGGATTTCTCGGTATTCGGATTAATTCGAAAAATTTCTTGAAATTAATATAAGGCTACGTTATAACTTTTCACTCCATCCAAAAGTCGGACTCAAATTAGAAAATATAGGCTGGATGGAATATGTCAAACATAACGTCGAAATGTACTGGTTCCCCTGTTTTTGTTTCCTCTACTTGATGACTTACTTTATCATCACTTCACTCTGAGTAAGGGTAACATTTATTTCGCTGATGTGCGGCCGCAGGTGGAGCATTGAAACTTGTCATACATTTTCACATCAAATAAAATCAGCAGTTGAACCCCTTCCAAACTACCGCCTCTATTTATGTTGCCCTTTTGACAAATATCTAACAGATTCCCGGAAAGGAATATTGAACGTGCAAAACGCATGAAAAAACAAACATCGTCACCGGGCGGGCTTCGGCTCCGTCCCCCTAATTCCATTACTCAACATCAACTATTCCCAACTTATCGAATATTTCTGCTTTATATTGTTATCACTGACGTAGTTTTCCATCTCAAGGGAGTGCTCGAACTTGAGTTATGCGGATTTACGGCTTTCCGTGCTATTGTGGTGCCCAAAAAGCGTTTCATAATGCCACTGCATTATTTTTTACGATGGAAATTTCAATCTTTACGTTTTCCGACGACCTTGTCGTATTTCTGGAATCAATCGAATGGGCCTTTCCCATGATTTTTTTATAGGTAAGTCAAAATTAACAGATTCCCAAAAACTTTTTTTCCAAATCCGTTTAGTTTTTTATTAAAAAAATAAAAACGATTTTAAAGGCGGGAAATTTGAATTTTAAATTTTCTGTATAACCGGCAACATGGAAATGAGATTCAAACCATCTACCATTTCGTCGTTTAGGAACAATGACATAGATACATAAAAGTTTTAAAATTCTATGCCTAGATAACATTATAACCTAAAAGTAATCCATTGAGTCTTAAGCAATGTTGCCAGCTTCAGTCAAATTTGATTGGATACTTTCATGGTGACGAGGCTTGAAACTTCAATTTTAAAGATTTAAATAAAGATTTTTCAATAACTATATCACCAATATAAACGATTAGGACATTTTTGTGCGTTGAAAAAAATCTTTATTTGTATACAATCGTTAAACTTTAAATCCCCACCGCATGGGAATTACAGAATATAATCAATAACTTAACTTTTCAAATTATTTGGTCGACTTTGAAACAACACTGATGAAATAATATACATTCCGCAAATAACGCTGTTATAGCCGTTGGGGATGAAAGTGAACGGACACGAGACCCGCATAAAATATCCTTAATTCCGTGCAACGTTCTGCGTCTGTTTTCCAGAGATAAGGGTATTCATGCATTAAACTCGTAGAATACATAGGTACCCGCACACTTTTTCAGTAGTCATTTGCAAGGTTTATGTAGAAAACAACAATAAGCTTATGATACGTTTGAATGTCTGCAAATGAATCTGTTTCTGTGGGGACTAGGGGCACGATTTCATCAAGGCGATACTTTATTTCATTTCGCAATATGAACGAACGATTCTTCCAGATTGAGAAAAAATTGTTTCCGCTCTCGGAGTCTAGCAATTAAGCATTCATTCCACCCTGTTGTCAGTCAGTCGGGTGATTTGTGTTGCGTTCAACGTAGATCACGTGCGATGACGGGATGAATAATAACGATCGAAGCTCGTTCTCCTAATTTGCGGCAATCAGTGAACCTCTTCGTTATGTCAGGGACGTTTACACATCATGCATCGTCAGTCGTCACTATGTTCTAGTTGTCATCGATGCCTCGACAGTCGATGCCAAAGATCTTGTACCGTGCCAAAAAGCCCCTCGGTTCGGTCTGCATCGAAAATCTACAGGAGGAGATGAAGTGACATCCTGTCTGCAAGCACAACCCACTCGGGCGTGATTTCAATCTTTGGCAAAGATATGATGAAATATTGTAACATCATCTGATTCAGCCAACCGTACCTAGGCGGTCTCGAGACTCGACACATCGAACACGTGTTTCATGACTGCTCTTGCTCATATGATACCATTTGAAACGGAACCGACCGACAGACCGATCTCCCTTTCAAACGCACCGCGTTGGGATCATATCCGACTTCGAAATATGGAAATGATGTCTTCAACACATTTTCCATTGAACAACCTATCGGTTATATTGCGGAACTGAAGCGCACTCTGCGCGTATCAAAGTTAGATGAAAAAAAAAGTGTCGCAATTGCGTTTTTCCTATTCACGCAACATCTATTCAAGTTCAATTTGAAGTTTTATTTCTGACTTCCTTTTCGAGTATTCTGACTCTTTTCTGAATTTCCGAGAAGATGGTTTAATAGAATTAATCTTATTATTATTATGAAATGTCAATTGCAATTTTCCATCATTTTCGTTTCAATATTTCTGCAGGGTGTCCGGGAAAATGTGGGAGATCTCTCGGATTCAGATAGAACATTAAAAAATAAGGTGACAAATTCCCATAAATTTTTTTCCTAGCGGCCTCCTAAAGGACGCCACTGGTAATCAATTTTTCTTTTAACTATTAAACTGCATTTTTTTAAATCTAGTAATTCTGTCGGATTAAATAACATAAACTAAAACATTTCTGTTCCTTGAATGTCTTTCGTAACACAATTTGCTGCAGACAAAAAAATTAGAATTCATGGTTTCACTTACTAAAAATAAAGCAATAATTCTTTTAATTTATTTGGCTGGAAAATGTTATGGGCGTCTGCAGAGGATGCAAGGGGTGGTATGCGCACCCTTGTTCAAAATAAGATTACACATTTTTATCAGAATTTGTGCTTTTGCACCCCTCTCCCCCTGGAGAATTTAAATTTTTTTTACCGAATTACACCCCACAACATTTTTCACCTTTTCTTCCTTCTTTACTAAAAAATTAAAGTTCTTCTTCACTTCATGCGCTCTTACCTTAATAACTGGAAAAAAATTCTTCAGCTTTTCCAATCTAATGATTTCATGCTGTTTTTATACAGGCTGGGCCAACGAAAACGAAAAGACCCATTGTTTGTATAGTAGAAATGATGCTAGACAAAAACGCTCGGAGACGTCGATTAGTTTCGAGGGGGTCATATTACACTGTAAATTTTTTGCGAAAATCTTTTCATCCCTTTGCGGAATGAGCGCAACCCCTAAAATCTTAAATGGCATGACAGGTCAAGTGACATATCATATTAAATCTCTTTCGTTGTTTAATACAACAGTGAAATTTTGAATTTCATTGATTATTTGTGGAGATTTGGGGAAGTCAAATGGGTAAAACGCATTTGTTTGTTTTGAAGATGTGATGTGTTCAGGTGTGTTGTTTTGGAGTTTTTATGCTTTCTGATTAACAAAACGTATCAGCAATGGTCACGGTGCAGGGTGTAGGTGTAACATTAGTTATTATGGTTTACTCAATTGCTGAGAGAATTACAATAGTCACTCTTTATTTTTTTATTTATTTTGGCATTACAATGTTGGTTGGGATACTGCTGATTAAATAAAGTTGCTGCCAGCTTAGCACTGTCGCCATTTTGACAATAAAGAGTGACTATTGTGACCCTCTCAGCAATAGAGTAAACCATAATAACTGATGTTACACCTACACCCTGCACCGTGACCATTTCTGATACGTTTTGTTAATTAGAAATTATAAAAACTACAAAACAACACATCTGAACACATCACGCCTTGAAAACAAACAAATGCGTTTTACCCAATTGACTTCCCCAAATCTCCAAAAATAATCAATGGAATTCTTTCTTTCACTCTTGTATTAAGCAACGAAAGAGCTTTAACATGATGTATCACTTGACCTGTCATGCCATTTAAGATTTTAGAAGTTGCGCTCATTTCGCAAAGAGATGATAAGATTTTCACAAAAAATTTACAGTGTAATATGACCCCCTCGGAACTCAAATGGACGCCTCCGAGCGTTTTTGTCTAACTACTATACAAACAGTGGGTCTTTTCGTTTTCGTTGGCCCACTCTGTATAATGTATACAGAATGTCCGGGAAAATATGGGAGATCTCTCGGATTCAGATAGAACATTAAAAGATAAGATGACAAGTTCCCATAAATTTTTTCCTAGCGGCCCTCCCTACGGTGGTACAGCCTTTTAAAGGACGCCACTGGTAATCAATTTTTCTTTTAACTATTAAACTGCATTTTTTTAAATCGAGTAATTTTGTCGGATTAAATAACCTAAACTAAAACGTTTCTGTTCCTTGAATGTCTTTCGTAACACAATTTGCTGCAGACAAAAAAATTAGAATTCATGGTTTCACTTACTAAAAATAAAACATTAATTCTTTTAATTTTTTTTTTCTCGAAAACGGTTAATTTTATCGAAAATGAACAACCTCACCTTTTCTTTAGCTCAATGTTCAAAGTATTCAAATTTATTTTTTTTAACTCGCTATCATACAGGGTGGTAAAAATGTAAGCTATAAAATGTACAACCTATTCCGCCCCTGATAAATTAAATAAGCTAATTATGTTTTAAGGGCATAACCATGTTTAAGGTCCTTACTACTGTTTATCGTATTAAATTTCCATTAAATTATCCATCAATTATACGAAATCTAGAAAAGCAGCTGGTTTTGACGGGATATATCTCGAATTCATGAAACATTTAGGACCCAAAACATTGAATTGGTTGTTGTTATTTTATAATAATATCCTCAGTTCTGGACAATTACCAGCTGAATTTAAAAAAGTCAAAATAATTTCAATCCTAAAATTAGGTAAAGATTCTTTTATTGCAGAAAATTATCGTTCAATAAGTTTGCTGAGTGTTCCATTTAAAATTTTGGAAAGTTTGATCTTTCTGATAATAGAACCAAATATCGAAGGGATTTTACAGATCTGTCAGGGAGGTTTCAGAAAAAACAGAAATTGTTCAGATCAGGTTCTCAGTCTTACTACTTTTATCGAATCAGGTTTCAATAATAAGTTGAAAACTGGAACTTCATTTGTTGACCTTTCTTCGGCATATGATACGATCTGGAAAAACGGGTTAATTTATAAACTTTATAATCACTTACATTGTGGAAAAATGGTTCGTTTGATAGAAATTATGTTGAGCGACAGGAAAATTCAAGTTTTTATTGATGAAAAGAGTAGCAGATTTCGAATTCTGAACAATGGTATTCCACAAGGATCAGTCTTATCCCCTCTCCTTTTCAATTTTTATTTGAGCGATATTCCTCCTACAGTATCCGAGAAATACATTCATGCTGATGACATTGCTCTAGCGGTTCAAGAAAAAGAGTTCGAAAATCTTGAATGTTTTCTGAATGAAGATTTAAAAATATTGAGTGATTATTTCCTAGAAGGGTGTTTACGTCCTAACTCTTCTAAAACAGAAGTTTCTTGTTTTCATTTGAACAATAGTCAAAAATATAGATCATTAAGGGTATCGTTGAATGATACTCTTCTAGTACATAATTTCACACCTAAATATCTCGGAGTTAAACTAGATTCCACTTTAACGTTTAAATATTATTTAGAGAATCTAGGCTCAAAATTGAAAACAAGGAACATTATTCTCCAAAAATTAGCTGGTTCTTCATGGGGAGCTGATGCCAATACTCTTCGTACCACAGCTCTAGCCTTAGTTTATTTTGCGGCTGAATATTGCTGCCCAGTATGGTTCAACAGTGTCCATGTTAATAAAATTGATGTACAATTCAATCTTTCCATAAGAATTATAAGTGGAACAATTAGTTCTACTAGTTAGTTATGCTGGTTACCAGCTCTTTCTCATATAGTTCCATCTCATATCCGTAGAAAAGTAGCGGTGATGAAATCATGGAATAAATATCATTCGTCCCCAGATATGTTTAACATCATGAGTTATATTCCTGATACAAGAGGCAAGAGGTTTAAATCTCGTAAGCCCTTATGGGTAAATGAATTTCTTTATTCTGATGAGAATGCACAGGATATTTGGCCATCCGAATGGAATTCGGTAAATGTATTCAATAAGTACTTGATTCTTGACCCTTCTAAAGAACCCCCAGGGTTTAATCTATCTAGAAAAATTTGGTGCACCTTGAATCGTCTTAGGACTGGTCATGGTCGTTGTAATAGCATGATGTATAAATGGGGCGCTATTGAAAGTCCAATGTGTGAATGTGGAGAAGAAGAGGAAACTATTGAACATCTCGTTAATCGGTGCTCAATATATAAATTTCGTGAAGGTTTTGAGAATATTCATTCAGTATCTTCTGAGTTTTTGAAATGGATTATCAGTTTTAAAACCATATATTTTTCTAGAATAACTTTTAAACTACTTAATATAATTTGATGAAAATTTAATACGATAAACAGTAGTGAGGACCTCTTAAAATACTGCCCTTAAAACATAATTAGCTTGTTTAGTTTATCAGGGGCAGACTAGGTTGTACATTTTATTGTTTACCTTTTTAACACCCTGTATGATAAGGAGTTACAAAAAATAAATTTGAATACTTTGAACATAAAGCTAGAGAAAAGATACTTTTGTTCATTGTCGATAAAATCAACCGTTTTCGAGAAAAAAAAAGAATTAATGTTTTTTTTATTAAAATTCTGATTTTTTTATCTGCAGCAAATTGTGTTACGAAAGACATTCAAGAAACAGAAACGTTTAAGTTTAGGTTATTTAATCCGACAAATTTACTAGATTTTAAAAAATGCAGTTTAAAAGTTAAAAGAAAAATTGATTACCAGTGGCGTCCTTTAGGAGGCCGTACCTCCGTAGGGAGGGCCGCTAGGAAAAAAATTTATGGGAACTTGTCATCTTATTTTTTAACGTTCTATCTGAATCCGAGAGATCTCCCACATTTTCCCGGACATCCTGTATATTCAATACGACTAATGAATTCGTCAATCAACTCGTATTTCTGTAAAACGAATGCAGTGTTGAAGTGTTATTTTTTTAAATTTCATGGAGGTTTCCAGATGGCATAATTGGACCACAGCGATTTTCGTCAGCCATTCAAAATATGCGACTACGCCGGCGAGAATATTGTCGAAAACGACGGAACACCCCCATCGATAATTGCCACCCGAAATTGGTTGGGATTTTTCAATCTTGCAAAGATGTTCCGGAAGTGGCTATGATAGTCGAACATAAATTACAGAACACGAGACGAGAATAGGAAACATAGTTCTCAAGATAAATGACCGGTTGCCTTTTGTCACCACGCATAAAACACTATATATGAGAGCAGTTAAATCCAAATCTTCCTTTCAGCACAGTTTGAACGTCAACATAATTATCGCCAATTAGAAAGCCCATAATTTTCATAGCTTCAGGGGCGACTTCAGTTGATCAGACTGAATAGCATTCCCAAAACATTTTGGGCAAGAAAATCAAAGTATCTTGTATCTATTGAATTCATTTTTCAACCTCATCCTTAACCGCAGTGAAATTTTTAATCACTAGGTATTTCGTAAGAATATCATTTGTA
Organism: Novius pumilus; assembly: GCA_020654155.1. Lineage (NCBI taxonomy): Eukaryota > Metazoa > Arthropoda > Insecta > Coleoptera > Coccinellidae > Novius > Novius pumilus. Next base: position 9,055,312 of record JAIFOV010000472.1, read on the forward strand.
GAGTGACATTTTGCAGAAGAACTTTTAAACATAAGCCGCTCCTGCTGCTCTATACTAAGCGCCACTTGACGAGTTAATTTAACATATCTTAGTAAAACCGCCCCTTTTCTGATTAAGCCATTTGGGTGGGGGAAGGAACGTAAACTCCGCCTGAAATTAGCCCAGATTTAAATTTGCTCAGTCGCATCTCAAAAACTTGGCTTATTAGATTATCTAAATTATATGAGTGAGTATAATCATTTAGACGTGTCGTGTCGAAATCAATAGACTTAAGTGATTAGTGTTTCATTGTGATCTTAATTTTTTTCGATGATGTTTTGTTGTGAAGGACGTCTAAACCAAATTAGTTCTATTGAGCACGACAATTACCCAACACAGGAAAAACGATACGCCGTTTGCAACCTGTACCGATTTGTTGATCATGAAAAATCAACTGAACAAGAAGTGAAGAATGGTAAGAGAATATTCTGAGCGAAAGGGAAAAATTGGAAATCTAAATTATTCGTCGTAACGAATTTTTGTTGAATTGAATAATTCATCTTCCGCTGTCCAAAAGGAACAAAATTAAATTACTTGAGCGCGCCACAACAGTCAGCAAAACCGAAAATTGCTTTAAAGGGTATCGCAGAAAGAAGTTCGCGACAATTTAATTTTATCACATTCATGGTACCATTTGCTGATCCTGTCGGAACGGCAGAAGTGATAAATATAATTAACTTCGTCAACTTGATCAAAGGATAGATCAAAAGGCGTGACCATTTGCCGTAATAAATTAAATTCACCGAAACTAAGATATAAATTATTGGATATGTGAACGTAATTTATGCCTCTTGTCATACACGAAAAACTTAGAAATAATCAAAGTCGACTCGATCCTTCCAGCTAATTATCTTCCGTGATGTTTATAAACAAGTGTTTGATCTTTTTCAGGGACGAGTCACCACAGGTGCTAGTTACTTGATACAAAAATGACCTGTCAGGGAATTCGTTGGAATTCCAGAATCAGAAATTTCAAATTATTCCAATAATTTATGAAATTTGAATAGCATCCAAACATAAAATCGCGCATCATTTTAATTGAAACATACTTACATCTATTAATTGAATATTTTCATTCATTAGCATAACTCCAAGTTTGGAACTTCGAACTTCGTTAATAGAAAACATAAAAACTGCGCGTGCGGGTTACCCAAAACGCACAAAAAAAGTTAATACTACACAAATGGAAATTAGTTGAACGCTTGCACAATAACGATTCGTAACTACCAATAAAACCAGTTTTTTCCACGTCCTTGAGAAAATTTCCCTTCAAATATTTCCTGTTAATCAGAACTGTGCGAAGTTGACTCAAAAATGATACATCCAAGTGTACTAACTCAAGACAACATTCCAGATTCCTTGGAGAATTCATCGCATCAAGGAAAGAAGAAACCCAGAAGAAATAGAACCACTTTCACAGCAGCGCAACTGACAGCCTTGGAAAAAGTGTTCGAAAAAACTCATTATCCAGATGCGTTTGTTAGAGAAGATCTAGCTAATAAAGTTAGTTTAACAGAAGCCAGAGTGCAGGTAACTTGTTGATATAAATCACGATAATATACCAGTTTCCATATGTTCGAGGGTTTGAATGATACTCTAACAAATTCCCCACAACCTTACAGTAGAAAAGAGTTTCTAGAAGAAAAATTAGACACACGTCACCAAAAGACCTCTGTCCAATTAACTCAACTTCCTTTAGTCCTTGAATAGTGAATGAAGATCAAGGACTACTCCCTTGTTATACTTTTTATTCACAAGGAACTCATCTCCAGACAAGGCCGTACTAAGAGTTGTTTTCTCTTTAAGGCTGAATATTTCGGATAAAAACGTTTATTTTAAACGGTGTTTTTGTATAAGAAATGGGAAAACAACTCGCGTAGCCTTCGGTTTCCAATATCACCAGAAAAGGAGTTTTCTGCTGTTCCCTTTGATATTATTGATTTTAGCTCCTTGATTAATCCAGGTATGTCTGTCAAAGCTTGCGCTTTTTCATTTTGGTTTAATTTGCATGAAATTACAGGTATGGTTCCAAAATCGAAGAGCGAAATTCCGTCGGAACGAGCGCAGTTCAAGCGTGCAGCAGAATTCCTGCAGCGCGGGTCTAAAAATTACGAAAACGCAACCAACCAGCTACAGGAACGAGGAACCAGAAAAGTCGATTTTCCGTTCATCGCTCATCCCGCCGCATGTTACTAATAACGAATTTCAGTTCGTTTTGCCGTGGAAATATTCTCAATATCAGACTGATTTCCATGCGGGGAATTTGAATGAAACGTGTGGTTTTATTCCACCATCGAGTTTCAAGTATTGTTCAGCAAACATACAAACGAACAGTTTATGCAATCGGTACGAAATGAATGAAATTAGATATAGGCATCCAGAATTTGGTTTTTAGAGATTTAGTTCAAACAGTAGATGTATTTTTCTAAGATCACAAAATAAATTTGTATCTAAATATACAGGATACAAAATCAGCTATTTCATTATCCTCTAACTCAAGGGAAATAAAAACAAGTTCTTTAAAAAGTGTTCTCTATTTACAATATTTGAACGTTCCAAAACATACTTATTTAAAAAAAAACATAAAATAAATAAATGAAAAAGAACTACCTAATATATTTACTTTCCTGAGAATATGTACAAAGATACATTTCAACTTATACATTTTTAAAGAACTTAGTAAACTTTATACAATTACATTAAAAACAACTGTTTTTAAGAAAATATAATACTCGTACTGACAAGATTTGGAAGTCGCTCTTTCCATAAATATATTTTCTCTCGTGATAAAATCTTTCAGAATATGTTCATATTATAAATATCAACTGGCACTACCGCGCTGGTTTGCAGTTTTTCATCATACAAATTTTGTCCCAGTACATAAAACATCCTAGTAATTTAGAAATGCCTGTTAATTATCAATCGGCTAGGGACTGTTTCAGAAGTGGAGAATCAAGTAGGATGTCTTTCTATGAAAATTATAAAAGCAACAGTACAGAATAAAAAAAAACAAAAAATATTCTGTTTTGAACAACTAAACCTTGCTATATTTTTAGTATCAAATCTAATTTGAAAAATCTCCATCAAAAACAGAATGAACAGTCAAACATCTTAAGTTTTACAAAATCAAACAAACAACAGAACTTGCCGTGACATTTCATGTCAACACCACTTTCGCTCAAAACTTAGGTGAACAATAGGAATATCAGGTAGGACATATTACGGCAATAATAAAGAATAATCCACGTAAAAAAATAAAATAATACATTCTTCACAGAAATTCTCCAATTTGCGAATGACACATCTAATTCAAACTATTCTCACCTAGCACATACTTGAATATTGATAACTGGATGCATCTTCCGCACATCTTAAACAATGAATTTCTAATTTCAAACCGCAACACAGTTCTCAAACACTAGATGTGCATAATTCAGAGAAAAAAATCCCACTATCTAGAAAAATAAACAGAAAGAATACATGGAAAAAAAAAACAAATATATCTGAAACGAAATCACTACTATTACGAGATAAAAACATTACGAGGAATTTGATGTGGATTCAAAGTATAAAAAAATCTGCTCATCCCCATTTTCCGAGAAGCACATTAGTGCTGTTCGAATTAACAATTTTGTCGTCACAGGTATTTCAAAATTTACTTACATTTGTTTATTACATTCTTCTAAAAATTTGATTATTTTTTCCGTTGTTTTAATAGCGCAGACGCTGGACGCTTCGGTCTGTAACAAAGCGTTTTCAATGTTCAAGATTAAAAAAAAAACTGCGGTACTTACCGAAGCTGTCATTTTCATAAAATTGAAAAATTTCTGAAGGATCTCCACCATATCCAAGAAATTATTTCCTCGTAAAAAGTGTCGCACGTTATTTTGATACTCCAAATTGTGCATGATCAAAAAGCCGACCAACATAACAATATACGAGGCCAAAAAGGTGAACTCCATATGCGTCCCCGCTTTTTGAAGCACTGAAAAACGGTTATTTGAAAAAAGCGAACAGACTACATTGATCAGGTTTTACATTTAGCTACCGTTTCTTCTATAAACTCTTCGTTACTTTTATACTGGACTTTTTCAGTTTCTGTATCTTTCTCTCCGTCCAAAATAGCATTTGTCCGTTTCTCCGCTATTTTAGCACAGCTTTCCCAATTGTAAAATTGCGTAATTAAGGCTTCAACCGCACTTTCTTCTCCTGAAATGAATTGCATGAAAACGCAGAAACATCAAACAAGCGGAATACTGACTAGAATAAATACTTTCAGATTGTGGAGGGGCTTTGGCAGCAAGCAACAGTTTCTGATTTGCATCGTTATCTTGTATGAGGTTAATCAAGAACATGAGTACCTGAGTAAAATATTTTTATGAATTTCGATTATATACGCAGCGGGTGAAAATTTACCAAAACACCCAATTCGAATTTTTTCTGCTCAGGTATGTAATGTGGCACTTGCAACAAAAGGTGCAAACTGGTGTCTATAATTCCAGCGCGAGCTCCAATTAAACTCGCACCGATTGCTAAAAACGATTGAAGAATATTAAAGAGATTGCGTGATTCAAAGAAAAACATACATTTAGCATTGAAATGATGTGTAAGATTGATAAGGAGTTTGAGCGTAACCAGTAGCGCCTCTCTTATGATGGTACCAGTGGAATCCTTGTCACTAATATCTGTCACAGGGTAAAGAGGAATCTCCCTATCACAAAGTTTGTACAGGTTGACAAGTGTATCCAACATCACACCTTCGTTATATTTCAACAGGTACATTTGGTTTTCCTCATTATTATGGGTGACCTAAAAATTTTGATATAGTTATTCGAACGCTTCGATGAAATAGCCTGCCTACATTTTCCAGAACACGCAAGCACCTGTCAATTTTCCTCAGTTTATCGAGGAGAACGTCCGTCCACGAAACGACATAATCGGAAACTTGACGACAACACTCGCAAATTGTCTTCATTATATGTTCCAGTCCGCCCAACTCTCTCAACTCTTCTTTGAACCATTCACCCGCCCGCTTTGATGTCAAACTCAGCAACGTTTCCATCGCTAATTGACCAACCTATAGGAATGAAGAGCGAAGTTGTTACTATAATTAATTTTGTTGAGAAAAATCTCACTGTAATCATGTCGAGATTCAAGTGCATTGCGTGTCCTTGACTTTGGATTTCGGCACAAAGCTCTCTAACTCTCTGCTTATTTTTCTCTAGTTGACTTGAGCTCAACCCGCAAACATCTAATGCCTGTTGATAGCTGACATCCGAATCGAGGAGATTCAACATCAGTTCAAGACAGTCCCTGTCCAAGTCCATGTTCAATCGGTCTTGGCTTAGTACAAACATAACAGTCGCAGTACACAATCCTAAACTCTGTAAAATTTCAATGCTCCATCAAAATAACCGACAGAATTTCCATTTATCTCACCTGGTCTTTGGTGGCGTCGTGTAAGGCTTTGAAAAATTTGGTAACTGTTCCGTGGGCCCTGACGTGCATTCGGAATGCCGGAACCATGCATTTCGATGCCAGAGATATAGCGGAGAGGCACCTTGTGCTTATTGGATTGTTGTCTTGTAACGCATCCAATATGTATTCGACGTCGTCATTAAACTCTTGAAATTCCCCAATCTCCTGAATTTGGTGGGCTTTCTTCACATTCTTCACTCTTGTGTACTAGAAACAGACAATAATAATGAGAAATGAGTTTCAACCCTTAATCGGTATGTGTTGAAATAATATATGAAATTTTAGCGCTTTTGCAAGTTTTATGTTAATAACATCACATATCTACACAACTAAAAATCCAGTCATTTTAAATCAGAGCTGCAGCAAACAAAATCTTGATCTTAATCAATCCATTATTATAATTATTATACCGTCATCATAATTATGTTAATAAAGAAACGTTAATCTTGAAAAATAAGAACAGTACTCGAAATTTTCTATTATGTAATAAGTTTCCATACGAATAGTATATTCTAATACAAGTAACAGAAGGCCCAGACATTCTTACACGAGTCCAAAATACAAAAACGAGCCACGAAGTGGCGAGTTTTTGTATGGACGAGTGTAAGAATGAGCCTTCTGTACGCGTGTTAGACGATATTTTCTCTACTTCGACCAGATTTTTAAATATTTAAATACAATTTGAATACTTTTTGCTTTGGTGACTTTAGCTTTCAGCCTTAGTGAGTTGGCACTTATTTATGGTACTCTGTGCTCTTGTTTTTTGACAGCTATAAATCTTAATAGTTAGGTTAATGCTCGTATTTATCGAAATGTAAATGAAAAAGGTTTGTTTGTTGACGGGCTGAGGGCGTTGACGCCGTGCAATAGGCAACCATAAATACTAGCACTTTTGTCGAACACAGAGTCGGCACTGCACAGGGCGCCAACCTCAAAACAGAAAAAATCACTGCGATAGAACGATAATGAAGTTATTATCGTTCTAATTTTAGAACGATAATGAAACAATTCTAGTGTCGGAGTAGAGAAACCATATTAGACTCACCGATTCATTATTTACAACACCATCCACTGTCGAACTAGCTATTTCGTCTTTTTTGGCATCCTTTAAATCCATGCCGTCATTAAAATCGAACGAAAAATCTTCTACAACTGGTGTGTTGGTGGGATTCTCACGCGCTTTCAGGCTAGCATCCTTATTATCGTCACTCCATTTGTGCCTGTACAACGCCCGCCTTTTCTTCGTACCATCCGGTACCAAGGCTCGACTTTTGAATATACTACCCTTCTTTTTAGAAATAACCAGTTTCACAGGTGCTTGTACGTCTTTCATTTCATCAGAATTAGTTTCAGTGTTTGATATCAATTTATATGTAGTTTTTTTGCACGCTCTCTCCGACTGTTTTGGTTCGGTTTCTATGCAGTTGCTATTACTGTCGGAATCGCTCAACCAATCCTTTGATATTGAAGATATTTGATTCGATTTTGCATCCTCCTCCAATTGGCTCGCTGAATCGGGACAATTCGTTTCTTCTATTTCTAAGTTAGGTTCATTGTCCACTATATTTTCTGGCAACGTTAAATCATCATCGTCATCGTCCAGACCTGCCGCACTTTCAATAAACTTTCCACATATATCGTTATCTGGGGTTTCCGTTTCGAGACCGACGTTTCCCAAATCTTCTTTGTTATTGTCTTCGGGCAAAGCGTCGTCATTATTCTCTCCATTTATCGATTCAACAACTGCACTTTGACTGGGATTCAGTAAATTGTCATACATCGCTTTCCTTTCAGCTTCATATTTTTCTGCCGGTATATACTGTGGAGACAAGTCGCCATCGTCTCTAGGAGACATAAATAACGATAATTCCCCAGCAGTATCGGCTGTGGCTGGACTGTCTTGCTGCATACTTCTTCTGGCTGATCTCGTGATCCGACAGTTAGGTGACCTCTGCGTTGGTATCTGAATTTGTAAATCAAAAAAGCTTATTATTGAAGATTTTAATAAAATCATAAATTTGGGAGTAAAGAGTTTTTAACCTTTTGTTAATGAACATAGTAAGAGTTAATCTCACCTGCTGCTGTGGTAAATCTCTTAAAGCCCTAGGAGATGTTGAAGCTGAAGTAGAGTTAGGTGTAGGTGTACTTTCAGATTCTTCAGTATCACTGACAAGTTGCGACTTGCCCCTGAATATTCTTAGAACAATTGGAGGCTTTCCATCACTAGTATTTTTCAAATTGTTCAAATTAGAATTATTTACATTTTTTTCTGAATGGTGTTTCGATGAAAAGAATTTTCTAGTTGGCTTTGATGCCTTTTCCACACCATCAGCTTTGTGTTTTTTGGAAATTGGGGCTGGATCATAGGCAGATGAGCGTTTATCATTCTGCGGTGGTGTATTAATATCAGGAGGGTCAGAGTTCCTGCTCTTAAAGAATTTTTTTGGTTTTGGTATACTCTCTAAACCAGGTTGAATTTTTTCTGGTTCCCTTTGAGCTAATCCTAAAATGAGATTTATAAATCGTGCGAATACAAATAGAAATATAAACTTGAGCTTACCATTTACAGTACGGATGGAAGTAAATGAGGTTATTCCCCATTTTCCTACAGTAGCTGCAGACCTAGCAGCTGAAGGTTTGTTACTGTTCTCTTTAAAAATATTGTCGAATTGAAAACTTGAATGGGAGTGGGCTCCCCGACGATATTTCCCATAACCTCTGGACATTATAATTTTAGTAATTAACAATCCAAATATCCCAATTATAGTGCATCCTGGACGTTGACGAAAACTACTCTTAAGCGATCGAGGTTAACACGTATCGCATGCGGACTACATATGTTGAGAAATAAATACAGGTGAAGCTACATAAAATGCGGCAATTTGTTTCACAGGCGATCAAGTCACTTCGCCATTTTTCATGAATAATCTGATTTCCTATCAAGTTGTCGATTACAAATTATTCATTCAACGAACAACTCATATTCAATGCAGCTTTGTCCGATGCACTAACAATTCCGAACGTTGAAAACGCTAAGAATTTTACTTGTCAAATAGTCTCCTCCAGTTCGTTCGTGATGAAAACAAAACGACATAGCAAATTTGCTTTCTGTTTCACTTTCGGATTCTGCGGTTTTGTTTTCTGTTTCGATTATTCACAGAAACGAACCACAGAATAAGTTGTAATTTTGACAGATGTGACGTCACGATTTGATGCCATGATGTTCATTACCCATTCATAAGCTGTAATGTTGTAAACTGAATAAACATTACAAAATATAATACGTACGGGAGGAGAAAAGGTTTGCCAAAAAAGTTACTAAAGCATTCTTCAGTCTTCCGTTGTCTGTATCTTCATAAGAAGGCGATAGGAGGAAAAAATGACGGAATATGTCATATTTATTTGAAGTCTTGAAATTCGAGCAATATTTCGGAACATTCATTTGTATATTAGAACCACTGTCATAAAGTTGTTATTTTTGCTAAACTTTTGATCAAAGTACAGCAAAAGGCGAAATTTGCCCTTGTCTAAAAAATGTACAGCAAATAGATAACTCGTTATCACAGTATACGATACCGATCGAATAAAATAGAATCGCCCAACCTACGAAAAAATTGTAATTCCTTATATAACCAAAAATAATTTGTTGCTAATTAGCATGACAAACAATGATCGCTATTCATAGCCACATTTAAATATTAATTAGGCAATTATACTAACAAACTGAAATAACATTCGGCGTTGCCTTTTTCCATTTTCTCTAGATTTAAAGGAACATTTACTCAAACTGGATAAACCTATTTTGAAGTATAAAAGTCAAAGTCACATTTTTGGCTCGACTTCCTTGATTTTGGCAAGAATTGGAAAATGGGAACCGAACATAGCGGCACTATGCGCGCGCGCGCGCATTTATACGTGAACCAAAATAACAGATCAAAGCCAGCAAGAGTAATCAGCGGTGCAAAGTGCGTATTTCTTGATGTCATAATCTAGAACGTAGTTCGCCTTTCGTGAAAAGCTGAAATACGCATCGACTTCATTAATAGTCGACCAAATTAAAAGTTTCTTCTAAAAAAAAATAGTGCAATGTCGCCCAGATTATTAACCCCGTTTTTACGGGCGAAAATCGTCGGTACCTCCGGCAACGCTGCTTCAACATTTAGCGAAATGTCATATCTCTCAAATTCGATCCGAAAATGTGAGGTTAGCACATCAATAAAATCTAGTGCTAGTGTGCTGTCATGCGAAACTCCCCGTACAATGTCAGCTCAAACAGAATCACGTTGTAAGAATTTAACGTTGGATTCGCTTAATCCATGTGTTCGTGTAATGGAATATGCCGTCAGAGGCCCGCTTGTTATTCGTGCTGGCGAAATAGAAAAGGAACTGGAATCAGGAGCAAAGAAGCCTTTCACCAAAGTGCTGAAAGCCAACATAGGAGACTGCCATGCCATGGGTCAAAAACCGATAACTTTTATAAGGCAAGTTTTAGCTCTTATTTCTTACCCAGAACTTCTAAACAGTCCTGACTTCCCCGATGACGCCAAATCTAGAGCAAGAGCTATATTAAAGGGGTGTAGGGGAGGATCAGTAGGTTCATATACTGATTCACCTGGTATCGAAATCATCAGAAGACACTGTGCAGAGTATATCCAAAAACGTGATGGAGGAATCCCTGCCGACTGGCAAAATATCATTTTGGGGTCAGGAGCTAGTGACTGCATAAAGAATATCCTGAAACTGTTAATATGTGATGTTGGTTGCAAAAAACCAGGAGTTATGATTCCAATTCCACAATATCCTTTGTACTCCGCAGCATTGGCTGAATTCAACATGGAGCAAATAGGATATTTCTTGAATGAATCAAACGGCTGGTCTTTGGATGTACCTGAACTTGATAGATCGTTACATGAAGCTAAGAAATATTCAAATCCTAGAGCAATAGTTGTTATCAATCCAGGCAATCCGACCGGGCAAGTTCTTACAAGGCAGAATATTGAAGAAATCATCAAATTCGCCCATAAACACAATTTATTAATACTAGCTGATGAAGTATATCAAGACAACATCTACGCTGAAGGTTCGAAATTCCATTCATTCAAAAAAGTAATGGTGGAAATGGGATCACCTTATACTGACTTAGAACTTGCCAGCTTTATGTCTTGCTCAAAGGGCTATATGGGTGAATGCGGTCTTAGAGGAGGTTATGCAGAAGTACTAAACTTCGATCCAGCGGTCAAGGCGATGTATCTGAAGGCGATCAGCGCTATGCTGTGTCCAACGGTCCTTGGCCAGGCGGTTATCGACGTAGTCTGCAATCCACCGGTCGAGGGTGAGCCAAGTTACGAACAGTTTACACGGGAAAAATCGGGGGTTCTTGCCGACCTCAAGCTCAGGGCGAAATTGGTTGCCGAAACATTCAATTCCATCGAAGGTTTCAGTTGTAACCAAGTCCAGGGGGCTATGTACGCTTTTCCACAGATTAGGTTACCCAAAAAAGCCTTGAAAGCAGCTAGTGATAAAAAACAAGCACCGGATGTTTTCTATGCATTCACGCTCCTTGAAGAAACTGGAATTTGCATTGTCCCCGGCTCCGGATTTGGCCAAGAACCTGGTACGTACCATTTCCGAACAACTATTTTGCCGCAGACCGAGGCGCTAAAAGAAATGTTGGGTGTTTTCAAAACGTTCCATGGTAAGTTCGTTGCAAAATATTCTTGAAGAGCTTAAACTAATATTGGTGATACCACGTATTTAGATTGGTTAATAGATAATTTACGAAAACTTGTCATTATATTTATGACTATATAAACGTATTTAATACGTAAGAAGGGCGATACGATCAATGTATTTTATTCGACTGTATATTTTGACGAAAAAAAAACCTGTGCAGAATAAAGTACGTTATTAAAATTTTTTCTGTTGTTATTCCTAATAAATTGGTTTGAAAGCCGAATCAATTATTATTTATGTAATGTTCCATATCAGATGATAAGGCATTAATGTGTTTATATATTTCTTGTTTGGTATAAATGACCTCAACGAATCCTTGAACTGTGGAACTGGGTTATCCAGTTTTAGATAGAAGTCATGAAGGATATGCACTTCTATTATCTATTTACATTTCTAATCTTTATTAGTTGTATAGAAAGAGGGATATTTTAACATTAAGTCTAGAAAACGTATTAGAATCTTAATTAACAAACAAAAAAGAGTCGGGAATTTTTTCCTCATATTGTAATGACTAGAACTATATTCTCTGAATTTTTTTTTTGAGGAAATAAACCTTTTTTATTCAGCTATAAACGCATACTCGAATGGAATTTTTTTTTCGTTTAATCAAATACTTAACTCAAATCGATTTTCTTTCAAGGCCATCTTAGCGGCGTTTTTCTCAAAATTTATAGACATGTTTATTAAATATTTGAGCCAAAATTTTTCCTTACTGTCGTGCGGATAAAAAAAATCGCGTGCAATTTCAGACTTGCCAATTGAATTGAAGTGAAGCAAGCCTGCAACAGTACAATTATTGAACGATATTTCGATTAATATCTGAGAAAAACAATCCTTGCGCAAGGCGTTTCTGATATACGTGAAAACAAGTTTGGAGTCGCACTCAGCACGACATGGATGGAAAGAAAAGAAAAACAAATCACCGATAAACCCTAATGATATAAAGAACATATTTTGAACACAAGGTAAGTAAATTTCTTTTTATATTCTAGTTATTTGATAAAGAGATTTTTCTCTTTTTTACTGAAGTTATTTGAAAGCAAATATCTTATGGTCACAAAATTTCAGATATAATAATGAGAAATAAAGAACATCTTTTTTCTGTGAATAAATTGTCCTCAAATTGGTCATATTCTCCCAAGGAACTTTAATAGCTATCTCAAAACTCCTTAAGAAGAACACTGTTTTCTATTTTCAACCTCTTCTGAACTATAATACAGAGAAAGATTTTTCCAATTATATTATTAAAAACAATATCATACGTGATTTTTTCTATGATTTACTTTACGTTTGGTAATAATTAAAGCCCGGACTTTAGGCACTATAAATTCGTTAAAAAAAGGCAGTGAAAGGCAATAAAAATACTCAAAATAGGCACTTAAAATAGGCATTTATTATATACTGATAGATAAAAACAGATAAGATAAAACAAAAAAACATTCGATGTGAATACTTATTCTTTATTAAACATAACTACCAATAGTTTTCTCAAATTTTCACATTTTATACTTTGTCGTCTATCTGATAAAATATGTTTATACAACGAAAAAGATCTCTCCACATCAACAGATGTCAAAGGTGCATACATAAATGAGGATATTTCGGTAGGGTTCAAGAAATTACTGACCCCATCTCCTAATAAAATCGAATTTATTTCGCGCATCTTGACCAAACCACTATTGTTCTGCAACAATTTTTCACATTTTTCTTTCATGAACTCTCCTTTTAATCCAGGCGCAGAATTGATTCTTTCAATTGTTTCATCCATAATGTTCAATTGCTCTTGTAATTTTAAATTCCTCTCTTCTAGTTTTTGTATTGATGTTGGAATTGAATGAAAATGTGCAAGTATGTATGCTAAATCAGACTGGATATTCTTTTTGGACAAAACATCTTTACATATTTTTATTGAAGCTGCATCATTTTCGAGGTGATCCACTATTTCTACAATTTTCTCGAAATGGGTTGCGTAATAAATGGCAGCCGATATCCATGTACCCCATCTCGTTATTGTAGGTTGAGGTGGTAATGGCAGATCTGGTGCAAGTTCTTTGAAAATTTGCACCCTCGATGGAGCTTTTAAAAAAACTTTCTTGACGTTTGATATTAACAGATCGACATCGTGAAATAAACTTCGCGCTTCTTCAGCAACTTTATGCAATGCATGAGCTATACACGTCACATGAACCATTTTTGAAAATAGAACTTGCAGAACTTTTTCAGCTGCTTTCATGTATGGAGCGGCATCAGAAACAAATAGCAATACTTTGTCATGTTTCACTCCATCTGGCCACAATAATGAGAGCGCACTGGTAAATAATTGGGCTATTGTCGAATTATTAGCTGATTCGAGTACTTCACTTGTTAATAAATACGTGTTAGAGTCCTGGTGAGTTGATTGTAGAGTTCCAATAATTACGTTGGCTACGTAGCGGCCAAGAGCATCGGTTGTTTCGTCAATGGACACCCACAAATTTTTACCTTCCGTTTCTTTTCTAATTTTGTTCATCTTTTCCTGGAACACTACATCAACATAATTTTTCCGGAGGGTGGACTCACTTGGCACGTGTTCTTTGGTGTACTTTTCAAGGAATGCTTTTAGAGAAGGATTTTCCAATTTCCAAAGACGAATGTTCGCATCCATCAGTGCTTTACATAAATCCAAAGAGAATTGGGATTGTCGATTGGATATAACGACGAAATTCGGAAGCAGACACGTTTTTTTACTATCGCAATTTTTCGAAGCAGCATTTTTATGTTTCACTGTTGAAAGGTGCTGGGATACAAAATACTTCTTCTCAAAATTCACTTTACAGTCACATATTTTGCAGAATAACACAGAACCGTCACTACTGAAAACGTCTTTACCGAATTCAAGTATCAATTTATTCAATTTTGTTTGCTCGGATGCTCTGACTTTAGGCATATTGGCTGGCGATAAGTTGAACCGAATGGGCGAATGGTGAAAAACAACTGAACGGAAATGGGTATTACGATATATTTATACCTATAGGTATCTGGTTTTAGGTGTTCCCATCAGTAACAGTTGTTGTATCAATTCCTAGAAAAAGGGAACTATCTCTTGTCTATGTACCAATCCTGCCTACCTGAGATCTTAGGGTTTCCCACTTTATACTATCATAAATTGTTCGAAATAGGCGAAATAAGTCATAAAATCCCATTTTAGGCAAAATAGACAGAAAATACGAAAATAGGCATTTTATGGCATTTTGCCTAACATCCGGGCTTGAATGATGACAAACGGAACTTTGACAAAAAAAATAGTTACGATGATTAAATAAAAACATTTATGTTCTGAAGCTCTATTTTAATTAGCGGAATTCACTGAGTCACACGTCAATTTTATAGCATCTCTTCTGGTATCAGTTCAAAATGCATGGCCGACCTCCTTGTTCTTCGAATGCAATTCTGACTGCTTTTACTTTCTTTAATAAAACCTGGATTGCAAATGCAGAAGTTTGGAGCGGAACATTGTCCATTTGGACAACCCCCCGGGCAGTCTGCCACACAACGATTCGCTGAGGAACGGCTATCTTTGACGTACCCTATGAACGATATTTTATAGTACTAATATTTTTTCTTAAGTTTAAATTACCTTTACGACATGCGCATTCGTTGGGTGCAACGCAAATTGCATTCAGACACTCAGGATTGCAATGTGCTTCGCAAATGCTACCGGTTTTATCCAAAGTCCATCCTGGTTTACATCGACAGGTATTTGGAGCTATACAGTCTCCATTTGTACAGCCTTTCGGGCATGCTGCGATGCAAAGGTTTCCTTGCTTCAAAAATCCTTGCTTACAGCTGCACGTATTTGGGGAAACGCAAACAGCACCTTCACCACAACCGCCCTCGCAATGTGCTTCGCACGTATTTGTGCGAGGATCACGCGCATACCTGCACACAGTAGTGTCACAAACTTTACTTTAGCATTAAAAATCAAACACAAAACCGTACCCTGATTTGCAACGACATTGGTTGTTACCAATACATTCAGCATTGAGTCCACAACCACCGAGACAAACTGCGTGGCAATATTTGCCATTCGGACTTAACTGGTAACCCGCATCGCAGGAGCATTGGCCCGAAACTGTACAAACACCATGGGCACAACCAAGAGGGCATGTTGGTATGCACTTATGACTCTCGATAGGATCTTGAATATATCCCCGTTTGCAAGTGCATACATTTGGTGCCGTGCAATTGGCGTTCTCGCATTTTTTATCACAAATTGGTTCGCATCCATAATACGTATGCGGTACTCTGGCGTAACCAGAGCAACAAATTTCAATTCGGCTCAGTGTTGGTCTTGACTGGAGAATTCAACGACAGTATTAAGAATATTGAGCTTTTCTGTATGTTTACTCACCCCGTTGCCATGCGGAATGGGTCCTCTTTTATCGTGCTCACTCAATAATTGGATAGTTCTGTTAAATACAAAAAATAATTTTATTTTATTCCGTAATTAAAATCATATAATTATTTGAAAAACGCGCATTACGATTCCGCTTAGACATTGAAATTATTAACAACTTGAATGAAATCACGTGCCAATGGTTCCGTCACCTTCAACGTATAGCCTCAAGCAATGAACCAGAAATCTTTATAATAATATTGTTTGAGAAAATTCCACTTACGGCACTTCAACAGTGCACACGCCGGCTTTTGGATCACGTACACTATCTGCATATAAGTAAGTCACGAAAATGGAAAATAAAGCAATCACTAAAAGAGTTTCGTATCCTTTGGAAGACATCTTGCTTTCGTATTTAGATGTACGTGGTAAGGCTACACATCACTGAATTGACTCGTTATGTAGTCGGTTATATGTATTCGAAAATTGAAAGCAAAACGATTAGCAGAGATGTCGGGGGACGTCCGATGATAAAGGAGTGACCCTCATAATTATTTGGAGATAAACAATCACAGTATTCGCATTTATCATAAATTTAATTTCGAATATTCTTTTCATATTCGAATATATGACATTGAGATTTATAGGGAATAAATTATTTTTTTCGGTAAACAAATACAATATGTGCTTTCTATTTATTTGGGTTGTCAAGTGAACTGGCAGATTGGGAAATAATGATTTCTCATAGCAATATGAAGTTAATCAGTTGAAGTCTTCGTCATTATTACGATAATAAGAGGGAATATCATAGACGAACGAAAATATCCTGTGGTTGGTTTTAAATTTTCTGATATATGTCTTGCGAAGCCGTTGTCGGAACTGCAGAGCTAGCTCAATCGATTAGGCACTAAAACAAGGTGGATCTTAACCACGTATTTCTTTTATCCCATTTATCAATAGTCCCAAAAGATTTATTTCTTCTTATTTATGTTAGCGTATTAGGTGGGGTTCATTGCAAAGGGTGTCCAGGA
The DNA here is from genome assembly GCA_020654155.1 of Novius pumilus. NCBI lineage: Eukaryota > Metazoa > Arthropoda > Insecta > Coleoptera > Coccinellidae > Novius > Novius pumilus. The sequence goes on from JAIFOV010000472.1 coordinate 9,071,968, forward strand.
AAATGTGGGAGATCTCTCAGATTCAGATGGAACATTAAAAAATAAGATGACAAGTTCCCATAAATTTTTTTCGAAGAGGCCTTCGCTACGGAAGTACGGCCTCCTAAAGGACGCCACTGGTAATCAATTTTTCTTTTAACTTTTAAACTGCATTTTTTTTAATGTAGTAATTTTGTCGGATTGAATAACCTAAACTAAAACGTTTCTGTTCCTTGAATGTCTTTCTTAACACACTTTGCTACAGACAAAAAAATTGTAAATTATGGTTAATAAAACATTAATTCTTTCAATTTTTTTATCTCGAAAACGGTTGATTTTATCGACAATGAACAAGAGTACCTTTTCTTTAGCTTAATGTTCAAAGTATTCAAATTTAATTTTTCTAACTCCTTATCATACAGGGTGTTGAAAAGGTAAACAATAAAATGTACAACCTAGTCCACCCCTGATAAACTAAACAAGCTTATTATGTTTTAAGGGCAGTATTTTAAGAGGTCCTTACTACTGTCTATCGTATTAAATTTTCATTAAATTATATTAAGTAGTTTAAAAGTTATTCTAGAAAAATATATGTTTTTAAAACTGATAATCCATTTCAAAAACTCAGAAGATACTGAATGAATATTCTCAAAACCATCACGAAATTTATATATTGAGCACCGATTAACGAGATGATCAATAGTTTCCTCTTCTTCTCCACATTCACACATTGGACTTTCAACAGCGCCCCATTTATACATCATGCTATTACAACGACCATGACCACTCCTAAGACGATTCAAGGTGCACCAAATTTTTTTAGATAGATTAAACCCTGGGGGTTCTTTAGAAGGTTCAAGAATCAAGTACTTATTGAATACATTTACCGAATTCCATTCGGATGGCCAAATATCCTGTGCATTCTCATCAGAATAAAGAAATTCATTTACCCATAAGGGCTTACGAGATTTCAACCTCTTGCCTCTTGTATCAGGACTATAACTCATGATGTTCAACATATCTGGGGACGAATGATATTTATTCCATGATTTCATCACCGCTACTTTTCAACGGATATGAGATGGAACTATATGAGAAAGAACTGGTAACCAACATAATGGGGTAGAACTAATTGTTCCACTTATAATTCTCATGGAAAGATTGAGTTGTACATCAATTTTATTAACATGGGCAGTGTTGAACCATACTGGGCAGCAATATTCAGCCGCACAATAAACTAAGGTTAGAGCTGTGGTACGAAGACTATTGGCATCAGCTCCCCATGAAGAACCAGCTAATTTTTGGAGAATATTGTTTCTTGTTTTCAATTTTGACCCTAGATTCTCTAAATGATATTTAAACGTTAAAGTGGAATCTAGTTTAACTCCGAGATATTTAGGTGTGAAATTATGTACTAGAAGAGTATCATTCAACGATACTCTTAATGATCTATATTTTTGTTTATTGTTCAAATGAAAACAAGAAACTTCTGTTTTAGAAGAGTTAGGACGTAAACACCATTATAGGAAATAATCACTCAATATTTTTAAATCTTAATTCAGAAAACATTCAAGATTTTCGAACTCTTTATCTTGAACCGCTAGAGCAATGTCATCAGTATAAATGAATTTCTCGGATTTTGTAGGAGGAATTTCACTCAAATAAAGATTGAAAAGGACAGGGGATAAGACTGATCCTTGTGGAATACCATTGTTCAGAATTCGAAATCTGCTACTCTTTTCATCAATGAAAACTTGAGTTTTCCTGTCGCTCAACATACTTTCTATCAAACGAACCATTTTTCCACAGTGTAAGTGATTATAAAGTTTATTAATTAACCCGTTTTTCCAGACCGTATCATATGCCGAAGAAAGGTCAACAAATGAAGTTCTAGTTTTCAACTTATTATTGAAACCTGATTCAATAAAAGTAGTAAGACTGAGAACCTGATGTAAACAATTTCTGTTTTTTCTGAAACCTCCCTGACAGATCTGTATAATCCCTTCGATATTTGGTTCTATTCTCAGAAAGATCAATCTTTCCAAAATTTTAAATGGAACACTCAGCAAACTTATTGGACGATAATTTTCTGCAATAGAAGGATCTTTACCTGATTTGAGGATTGAAATTATTTTGACTTTTCTAAATTCAGCTGGTAATTGTCCAGAACTGAGGATATCATTATAAAATAACAACAACCAATTCAATGTTTTGGGTCATAAATGTTTCATGAACTCGGGATATATCCCGTCAAAACCGGCTGCTTTTCTAGATTTCGTGTAATTGATGGATAATTTAATGGAAATTTAATACGATAAACAGTAGTAAGGACCTTAAACATGGTTATGCTCTTAAAACATAATTAGCTTGTTTAATTTATCAGGGGCGGAATAGGTTGTACATTTTATAGCTTACATTTTTAACACCCTGTATGATAGCGAGTTAAAAAAATAAATTTGAATACTTTGAACATTGAGTTAAAGAAAAGGTGAGGTTGTTTATTGTCGATAAAATTAACCGTTTTCGAGAAAAAAAAAATTAAAAGAATTAATGTTTTATTTTTAGTAAGTGAAACCATGAATTCTAATTTTTTTGTCTGCAGCAAATTGTGTTACGAAAGACATTCAAGGAACAGAAACGTTTTAGTTTAGGTTATTTAATCCGACAAAATTACTCGATTTAAAAAAATGCAGTTTAATAGTTAAAAGAAAAATTGATTACCAGTGGCGTCCTTTAAGAGGCTGTACCACCGTAGGGAGGGCCGCTAGGAAAAAAAATTATGGGAACTTGTCATCTTATCTTTTAATGTTCTATCTGAATCCGAGAGATCTCCCTCATTTTCCCGGACATCCGTTATACATTATACAGAGTGGGCCAACGAAAACGAAAAGACCCACTGTTTGTATAGTAGTTGGACAAAAACGCTCGGTGGCGTCCATTTTAGTTTCGGGGGGGGCGGGTCATATTACACTGTAAATTTTTTGCGAAAATCTTATCCTCTCTTTGCGGAATGAACGCAACTTCTAAAATCTTAAATGGCATGACAGGTCAAGTGATACATCATGTTAAAGCTCTTTCGTTGCTTAATACAAGAGTGAAAGAAAGAATTCCATTGATTATTTGTGGATATTTGGGGAAGTCAAATGGGTAAAACGCATTTGTTTGTTTTCAAGGCGTGATGTGTTCAGATGTGTTGTTTTGTAGTTTTTATAATTTCTAATTAACAAAACGTATCAGAAATGGTCACGGTGCAGGGTGTAGGTGTAACATTAGTTATTATGGTTTACTCAATTGCTGAGAGGGTCACAATAGTCACTCTTTATTTTCAAAATGGCGACAGTGCTAAGCTGGCAGCAACTTTAATTAATCAGCAGTATCCAAAGCAACATTGTAACGCCGAAATAAATAAAAAAATAAAGAGCGACTATTGTAACCCTCTCAGCAATTGAGTAAACCATAATAACTAATGTTACACCTACACCCTGCACCGTGACCATTTCTGATAAGTTTTGTTAATTAGAAAGCATAAAAACTACAAAACAACACACCTGATCACATCACATCTTCAAAACAAACAAATGCGTTTTACCCATTTGACTTCCCCAAATCTCCACAAATAATCAATGGAATTCAAAATTTCACTGTTGTATTAAACAACGAACGAGATTTAATATGATATGTCACTTGACCTGTCATGCCATTTAAGATTTTAGGGGTTGCGCTCATTCCGCAAAGGGATGATAAGATTTTCGCAAAAAATTTACAGTGTAATATGACCCCCTCGAAACTAATCGACGTCTCCGAGCGTTTTTGTCTAGCACCATTTCTACTATACAAAAAATGTGTCTTTTCGTTTTCTTTGGCCCAGCCTGTATAAAAACAGCATGAAGTCATTGGATTGGAAAAGCTGAAGAATTTTTTTCCAGTTATTAAGGTAAGAGCGCATGAAGTGAAGAAGAACTTTAATTTTTTAGTAAAGAAGGAAGAAAAGGTGAAAAATGTTGTGGGGTGTAATTGGGTAAAAAAATTTTAATTCTTCAGAGGGAGAGGGGTGTAAATGCACAAATTCTGATAAAAATGTTTAATTTTATTTTGAACAAGGGTGCGCATACCACCCCTTGCATCCTCTGCAGACGCCCATAACATTTTCCAGCTAATTAAATACGTGTTGGTGTTCAGAACTAATTTAAAAATCGCGAAGCGTGTAACATTTCAACGAATACAATAACTAGGTGCAACGTCCTCGTTTTTCCTAATCGTATTGTCCAAAACTACACATTATCTAATTTCGAGGTGTAACTGAAAAATTGAACATGATCCAATTTTTTTGAGTTCCTTATCATTCGAATTAGGATAGCGCGTGTCGCTGGGAAATGCAATGCAGTTACACAGTTGCGCTTATTGGTTTAATCAAGTACAGTATGCGCTTTTCGCGACGTCGAAGCTATTAAGTTAGTTGTATTTTGTGTTGAAGATCGAACACTACCCAAGTTCACGAATATACTTACCTATTCAACACGTCATTTTCGACGAACAATAAGTGGGGATCGTTCGAAAAGTAATTTCGCTCGGTTCGGCTTGAAGTTCATGTTATGTGTCGCGATATAATACGAATCTACTATGAGTGAATATCCCGAACATTTAAATCCGTTTAAAGACAGCGATAAGAAGAAAATCGGTCGTTCTCTGAGCAAATCTTTTCGCGGTTTCAAGGGATTCATGTAAGTTTATTTTTAGATAGTGATCGCGAAAGTTAGGTCTAATTTTACCTAACATTTCGAATGCGACAGCCACATAGAAATTTCTCGAGAATTCCTTTATGGGAACATTATATCTTTCATACCATCGAACTGTTATCATGTTTTTGGAATGATTCATAGTATCTCTAAACTATTTTATTTTTACTACGATGAGTAAGTTGTAACTTTTGAAGTTGGTGTCACAGTCGCAGATCTAATTTTCAATGAATATCAATTTCCTGTTCCGACTCGATTGAAATGAATCGATATATCGAATATCGTTTAAAGTGGGCATTCATTATTTTCTGTCGTCCTAATTCCATTTCAACAGCGATGCGTTGTGAAAAAAATCATTAAATATTGATTCTTTCGTGCGATATGTCTCATGTTATAATCTCTGTGATTATTATGATTAGATAACCCATCGTTAAAACAAATAGACTGCAAATTGTTTTATGCTACGCGCGTTGGAACCAGATCGGCCCGGATAAATCTACATATAGAAGAGTTGTATACCTTGCGAAAAATGCAGAAAGTCCGCCATCCATCGTTTTTTTTTCAGATTGATTTGTTATTCGATACTCTTTCAGACGAGAATCCTTCAGGAAGAAAAAACCAAAAAACGAGCCTCAAAATGTGGAAATGCGAAAACCACAAGGTATATTACAAACTATCTCCAAGCATGATGATCATTTTTTTAATTCTAGATATTTCGCTCTATGGTACTATGCGGTACAACATTTCATCTTTGCCATCCCCCTCAACGCATAACAGCTTCTCCCCAGCTCTACCAAGATCGAGGTTTAAGGAGAGACTATCAAAATCTTTTTTAAATAATACAATCAGCTCTACTTATGATGAACGTTGCAATCCGTTTGCCTTGGAGGATGCGCCGACGCCTTTTGACGATTATCCAGTGCCAGCTAAAAGGAAGTCGAAGAAACGAGCACCATTACCACCATCTTCCTCGAATCCTAATGTACGTAATAGTTGTTCACTCCCATTTCGCAAACAGGCGGTTAAATATGGAAAAGACCCTGTCACTTAATTAAATAATTCAATTCATTTGATCAGTATGAATATCACATGAGCAAGTTTGTTTCTTCAACAATGGAGTAGGAAAACAAATTAGATCACTTTCTGTTCAAGGCTATATCACATGCAGACTTGCATTTCTTTTCATATTTCCAGGTAAATACGAATCGTATCGTGGAGGCGGCGTCCAAATGGAGTCTGACGTCAGCGGAAACTGACTATCAATCGGATGATAGAAGCGACGATCTAAGCGTTGAAGTAACCTATTCAGCTACGCTCATACAATGTTTGGATAGATTCAATACGGATATGGATGCTTTGAATAGGGAATCATCGAATTTGCAGGAAAGTTCGACAAATACTCCTACCGTGATCCAGGAGACAAGAAGAGAGACTGAAATAGGACTGATAGAATCTATTAATTCCTTAGACACAACAACTGAAGTTAAAGAGATAAATAACAATGAACCAGGTCCAAGTACCGAAGGACACCTCGTCGGGAACAATGATCAAGAAAAAAATGATTCAGATCATGAGATGACACCATTAACACATGAATTAAATCTGGAAACAGCAGCTGTGACACAGAACATTCCTAGTGAATCTACGACGGTAACGATTACAGAAGACGAAACAGCGGGAGGAGACTACATTCCACACGAATCTCCTGTAACAAAAAACAATATAGAGAAAGAAGAAAGAACTGCGACAGATGACATTCCAGATGAACTCCCCTCTTCAATAACGGAAGAAGACATTCTTGAGAAAGGATTTACAGAATTTTCTACAGATGATTCGATGAAGTATATTGATGAAGAGACAACATGTTCTAACATTGAAGACGGGGCAGGTGAAAAACCAAACGGAATTATTTGCGATGTTTCAGCAGTTCCAAAGCATAGAAAAAGTATACTAGATAAAGATGTATTATTGGGAGAAAACCCCAACCAGGACAGCTAATTCCAAATGAAATTTTTCATCATTTTTAATCACTTTAGTTTGTACTTTTTAGTAGATTATTCTTAATAACATGTGATATTCAGCGTGATATTATGAAAAGTTTATGTTGTGTCATTTGTATTATTTTCCTTCATCGTCTCCTTCGTATTGGACGAAACCTCCATTTTGAAATTATTTACACACATAAAAAAGGTGAACGGCAAATTATTTCTGAGCCATATTTTCCAGGCTAAGTTATTTTTTAATAATAAAAAATTGCATAATAATAAATTTATACATTATTAAAAGTCTTACATGTATATGCAGTTATTTAATCAGAGTTTATGCGGTGGCAATGCCTCCCCGTAAAAGTGCAATTTGCAAAAAAATTACACTTATCAGCATAAAAAATTCAACAAAGGCAAATGCTACTCGGGTTCACAACTAATGTCAACCAAAACATTGAGAAAGTTGCACATTTCAGCACATACAACCTCCTTCGGAATCTTGTTGGTCGTGTTGCAATTGAGGTTGAGTTTGTAAATCCACAGCTGATTTTCACAGTTAAGGAAACCAAATTTATTCAGTTTCCAAACTATTGTCATTAACAGAATTATCCTGTTTACATACTGGTAGCAGCTATGCCTAACTGCATCAAGTGAAATTTTTCTCCTCCTTAAAAATTGATTTCAAATAAATATTGTACAATATTGTATCACCTTGCAGATAGACATAACATATGCTCATGATAATCTTAAATAAATAATTTATGGTCACTCAAAATAATCACATACAATTTACTTCAGCAGAACATGCTTGAACTATACTTTGTAACAAAATTTTCATGCATTTGCGTCGCCCCATTCAATATATGCAACCGATATAATAAATTAATCACTATCATAAGAGCCAATATAAAATTAATGTTGCTGTTTATTAAATAAATTAATTCAAATATACAATACAGTTTTATACAAATTAAGAAAGTATAAATATGTATATAAATTTTATATCAAATTTTAGATCGACGAATGGATTAGAAATTTTTACAACTGAAAATACTGCCATTCAACAAGCGCAACCACCATCTGGGTCTTTCACCTCGTTCGGTGTATCTTTCAATACAACTTCTTGCACTAAAAATAAATTTAAGGAAAATAAAAACGGCAAAGGCAAACGAAAACGAAGACATGCGCAGAAACCATGAATCATGCAAACAATTTTGGGGAAAAAGGATACTGTCTTCTGGAGGTTTATTTTCTGTCGAATCCATACCAGGCAAGGCGGCCGCAACTCTTCTAAATAACTGAAAATGGATCGCAATCAATTTATCACCACCCCAGCATCGATCGAACCAACCTGTTTCACATTATAACCTGCTTTCGCACTCGTCTCAATGAACATCACATTCAATTCCTTGGCTTTTCTTTCACCTTCCTCCGTATTGACTTGTCTTTTATCCGACAAATCGGTTTTATTGCCAACAAGCATAATAATAACGTCACTACCTCTTTCTGTTCTAACATCGTCAATCCACTTGGATGTTTGATGAAACGAATTTGCATCTTGAATCACAGAAAATCAAAGATTCTACAAGAAAAAAATCGTGACTTACTCGTAATATCATAAACTACGACAGCTACTGTGGAATCCCTGATGTATGATGGGATAAGTGATCTGAATCTTTCCTGACCTGCAGTATCCCATAACTGTAATCTCACTGTTCTGTCCTCTAAATACATAGTCTTAGATAGAAAATCTATTCCTATTGTAGCCTGGAAAACGTGCATTATTCATGAGAACCGATATAATTTAAGATAAGATAGTTAATAGAAAACGTTAAGAAGCAAGCACAATGACCTTATTAGTGCATTGCCTTCTTTAAGGAAACTCGTGTTTTTAAAATTCCGTCTGAAAATGCATCCCAATTTGAAATATTTTGATATATGTACATTTTTCGTTCATTGCAAACAAATAATTGACAAGCAAAAAACTAATATTGTTGAAGGACCATAATTATCATAGTCATTGACAAAAACACAATTCCATATCCTGGTTAAAGTTCAACGTTTTTGTTATTTCAGCACAATTGGATCGCGCAATTTGTTCATATGAATTAGAGATTTGAAAGCAAGTATTGCCAACAACTGAACCATGGGACATTTGTCAATGGAATTGACTGTCGAGCAAAATCATGCAGACTAGTTACTTACCTGATAGGTGTTGTCGAAACTATCGTACATGAACCTTGTTATTAAAGACGTTTTGCCAACTGTGGACAAATATACAGAAAAATATTAATAAGACTCATAACGGTCTCAAATTGTTGATATAAAGATGTGAAAACGAATTAATAATTTCATTGTCCTTAGATGATATGAGAAAATTACACCATTGTTAATCACCTGAATAACACTATTTTCCGAATTAGATTAAGAATTTAGTGAACTTAACCTCAATCAACTGTCAACATTAGAGGTTAGTACATATTGAAAAACTTGACCTCAAATCAATAAACTTATGGTAGATTTGAGGAATATCTGTAAGTAAAAGAATAAGAAGAGAAAATTTAAATAAACCAGAAAATTCCATTTATTGATCTAATGCCTACGCCTTTAATAGCTTTACAACTCATCACAAAATGTCAAAATACATACCGCTCTGTTCTCCTAGAAAAACTAACTTAAATTTACGTAGAGGATTGCCGAAATCCCCCGAAGTGGACATGCTGGACGATAAATTATGAGAAGCTCGCAGAATTTCGGTAATTAAATTCGCGAACCAGTCTATCACAGGAAAATATTCATTCACTTTCTAAATCAAATCTGACAGAACTCTGACAATTCTATATCATGATCACAGGGCAGCAACAATTATTAGGTGTTGCCAAGTTTTCTTAGACACTCTGTGTGCATTGTCTACATGCGCAGGATCACGGTTTTATTTGTAATATTGCGATTTGAATATGTTTAACGCGTATTTAAGTTCAAAGCGTTTAAACGATTTTGGTGTAAGCCTGGGGGATATGTTACCATTGCACGGAGTATATTCTAGAGTTTGTTCGTTCCATGATGTTCTCTCGATGCTGATAAGTTTGATCGTTACGTCACACTAGTTATACATTAGCATTTCTGTGATCGGTTCAAAGAATCGGCAACGCGGCAACATGCCGATGGATTTCAGTGCGCAGAAGCAAAAATGTGTACTCCCAGCTTTAATTCGTCCTCTTTGCATGAATCCCCATCCCTTCCCCATTTTCAATGTATTTAGTTCGGATACGACTCAGTCTTTCAAAGAGTGAGTAATAGATACAAAACAATATAATTAAATGCTGAATTTTTTTCATTTAAAATATTTAGGTGGAAAGCTGCGAGTGTTTTACTTATAGTTGCGGCCGTATCGTCATAATATTAACGGAATTATTCAAGTAAGGTTGGCTGTGGGCTGAACCGAATTCGAACGTACGAACAAACGTGTTCAGTTTTTCGTGTAAATTCCAAAACTGTGAGTATACCTTTTGCGCCTTTTTTTTGTTATTGAGGTGATCGCTCGGAGAGCGGAAAAAATAACTTTCGGCGATTCAGAATATTTTTGTCCGAACGTGACTTTAACCTTTAATTCGCTGAATTATTTGCGTTCTTCCGAAATTCAAATAACTCAACTAAATGGTATAAATAGAAATATTAATTGAAAGGTGGGCCGTGGTTCACCTTTAAAAACTGATCAATTTGAAGCGGAAAATTAATATTAACGGTGATTTATGCATCTTTGTTTTGTTTACAATAGGCTCCTAGGGTGATAGTGTCTCGTCATATTCAATGCGGCTATTCAGGTTGGGATATTGTTTTGTTCAGCAATTTAACGATATTTAGGTTTTGTAGCGAGAAAATACGATTGAAAGGTAAACTTACTGTATTGTTACATTCCTGGCGGAAAAGGCTTATCAATTCTAATTTGAATGAGGCAAAATGGACAAGTTATAAAACTGAACCAGATTTAGAAGATACCGGTGGTGTGATTGCGATAACGAATTTAACATTTGTTGTTTATTTAGTGACTTTCAGAAATTAAGCAGTTGTTTTGAAAATTTGTGAAAAATTGACCAGTATACCTTCTCTTATTTTGGTGCACTTTCTTCCTTTTGTTTCAAAATTGATTTCGATATCTAGTTTCAGCGTGACTCATCAATGGAAATACTTACAAGTCTATGGGGTGGTCAAGATTTTATGGCTTCATGATAGGGATAAGTATCAGCAGTTGGCAGTTAGAATTTCAAAGGTTATATGAGTTGATTGAAAGTGTTTTTGAGTTACTATAACTCCATAGGTCATGAATCTAAATCGACATGTGCAGTTTGAAGAAGTACCAAAAAATATGTTTGTCAAAAGTTAACGGTTTCAAGAAACTAAAATTTCCACCTTTTCAGTCAAAATCGAATAAATTTACACTTTTTTGCATATTTTTAGGCACTGAATCATATCCAATGAATCAACAAGCGTTCCAAGTAGTAGTATGAAAACAATTGACGAAAAACGCCATTTTTCTTGAACCGTTTCTGTAGTCCATAAGTTAAAAACGATCACAAGCTGTATGATCCAAAACTGGACAATGTCTGTTTCATTAAATATCATCTCCATCTTTTTCAAATCAATTAGTTTATTGACAAACTGAGACATTATTACTGATTTTCAGTATGAACTTCAATTTGACTGATGTAAATGTTATTTTTTTTTGCATTCAGGAATGGTATTAGTAAGTATTCTAAAAAGTTTCGTGTATATGTGGAAAATATTGTGACGGAAAATACTGCGTCACGCAATTAACGCTTAAAAAGATGCTTCACTTCGAACGTTTGAAATAATTTGCACTCTACAAAGAATGTTCATAATTGAAATTCAATCATTCCGCGAAGGAATAAAATATTTCAAATTGGGGGAAGAATAACTTTGAAATCTGGAGCGTGAGCTCCTGATTGTTCGAACGATTTTACGAATGAACGAACAAGAATTGTCGGCTTTCTGAATACATAATTGTCGTGTCAACAGTAATCGATGAAATGAACTTCATTCAATTTTTCCGATTAAATTCGAAATGTTTATGATTTCCACTCGGCATATAATTGATCTCGCTTTGGGATATCTCAGAAACGACGTTATGGACGTAAAGGTCTTTCCTTTCCCTTAGGAGTGCTTGATTATAATGAGTCCCCTACCTATCACCTATCATCTTTCAATTAAAGTAAGTGCTCAAAACGGTGGCCTATAACTTTGGTGTATATTCTAAATGTGTATGCATATCTGAGGAATTTCGGTCTTGACGTTTCTGGTTAATTTAATCAGACTGTCACGTGTTGTCGGTACTCATTTCGAAACCTGAGACAACTGGAAATTAGACGGTATTTGTATTTGGAAAAGGGGTGGTTTTCTGGCACTTTTGCGAAATATTGAGGTTAATACAGGATCTAAATATAAATGGATTACATGATTTTGTATGGGCTACGCGGAGTTATGATACATTGCAAAAGTGGCCCGTTAAGTCTACTGGATTAGCTCCCTTGTTGTGCACAAAAGTTTTTCCCATCAATTTTACCCGAGTGTCTTCGTATGTATTCCTGTTACAAGCCAGGTGCGTGATGATATTTTGCTAATACAACGACGGCGTTGAAATTGATGATGAAATGGTTGATTAATATCAGAATTACAGCATCCTAATAAGAGGAATTCAGTTCATCTCTGCAACCTTGATGACAGAAGATTACAAAATATTAAATTAAAGTTGATTACATTATTTGTCATGAGGATAGTCGCCGTTAATGATAAAAACTGATGATTCTGTGGTACTTAGCAGCATGCATAATATATGTAAAAATTTCGAAAAGTCCAATTCACATTGCTGTTATAAGATCCGATTGAAACTCCATAATGAATGATTCAAAATTTCGTTCAATGATAATTAAGGGTAGAATTTTATTGTCAAATTTTGACATTTCAGACCCATTCAGCTTCGCCGTGCATTAATCAATATTGAATATAAGTGACTAATCGTGTGTCATCGAGACGATTGTTTGATTTGCGGTTAAGAAACATTCGATTCTGATTAGAATCGAATGAAGCCTTATGAATGAACTCCCGAGGCGATGAGAAATGTTACGTTTCATTCCTTGAATAAGGAATTCTTATTATTTTACGTATACTCATCGCACGTAATAAAATAGTAAATATGCGCAATATTATCAATCGCTCCGAGTTAGAGGTCGTTCCTTTGATTTTCGATTCGATTGATGATAAAAATATTGTTCGAACGACTTGAGTTTCGAAATTCGCTGACGTCCGAACTGTTATCGCGTAATTTGTGATACTAACTCAAATTCCAAATCAATCTTCGTTAACATCTTTGAATTTATGTCCGAACTGGAGAAATGGCAATTGTTTGTTCCAAGTCCTAATTATGTCGTTTCCGATATTCAGAACCGTGTTAATAGCGACGTAATCGTTTTCCTATAAAACTGGTGCCGACGCATTCATCACTGTAGAAACCCAGTGATTGACGTAGTTTCGGTTAAGAATTCTAAAACCGTTTGGCAATTACGCCGCAATCTTGGTAAAATTGGATAAAGTCGCTGTTTCGAGATAAGTAACCTCAACATCTATATACTGTTTAACACAAGTAGGTAAAAATAAAATTCTGACGAAATATAGATATGAATCTTATTTGATTTTGTTACGTTGTTCACTATCATGCGAAATTTATCCAAATATCTACATGTAGTCTAATCGTCGTAGACATAGGCGAGAATTTTAAGTGGCGATTGTTTATTCTTAATAACTTATTATGAACCGACAGATTTTTGATGAAGTTGGTCCAGTAATACTCAATTTTAATTATATCAACAAATAAAAATTCAATACTACTATATATGGGTGATTCTTTTTCAAATCAAACAGACGCTCGAAATTTTTTTTGGAAATGCGTACAGAGATGCACTTTGGTGGAAACGACAGCTCAAACCTTCAGCTTTCTCATGCTGTATGCTGTTTTTTTTTCAATATGAGATTGAGGCTGCCCTTACCGAAAATAATGACTTATTCCTGAAGTTATCATCTTTGGGAGTAAAGATTCGTATTCTACATGAAAAAACGAAGACATTCTCTTATTACAACTTTTTTCAAAAACCTCTCATTCCGTGCGGAAATTGAGCGAGAAGAATTTCCGAATTTTCAACCTTTAAGGGGCTGAAACTCGTTTCTGGGGTAGGATAACAAAAAAAAAAAAAAACAAGAAAAAAAGTATTTATTTTTTCGAATTGAACACAAATTTTTTATCTCCAGCGGCAAATTTTGTTAAAAACATGATTGGAATTTCGAAAAAAATGGTAAAATTGGGAACAATCACTTGGATTTCAAAAAGGATGGAAAGTCGTGTTCCTTATTCACGAGAATGGGGCGTCAAAAATGTAACGTGCAAAAATAATATTTTTCTTCGATGCCAGATGAATCTGACAAGCAACATCGCGGAATTTTGCTTTGGCAAGATTTTTTTTTCGTCTTACCTTTTTTCATTCCATAAAGTATAATAGACATGATCTAAAAAAGAGTCTTAGCATATCTTTGAATTACAACAACAATGTTTGAACAATAATAAACACGCCAACATCAATTTTACCATTTTTTCCGAAATTCCAATTATGTTTTTAATAAAATTTGTCGATGGAGATAAAGAATTTGTGTTTAATTCGAAAAAAAATTTTATCTCCAGCGGCAAATTTTATTGAAAACATACTTGGAATTTCTAAAAAAAATGATAAAATTGATGTTGGAGTGTTTTTTATGGTTCATACATTGTTGTTGTAATTCAAAGATACGCTAAGACTGTTTTTTTTAGATCATGTTTATTATACTTTATAGAATGAAAAAAGGTAAGACGAAAAAAAATCTTGCCAAAGCAAAATTCCGCGATGTTGCTTGTCAGATTCATCTGGCATCGAAGAAAAATATTATTTTTGCACGTTACATTTTTGACGCCCCATTCTTGTGAATAAGGAACACGACTTTGCATCCTTTTTGAAACCCAAGTGATTTTTCCCAATTTTACCATTTGATCTGAAATTCCAATTATGTTTTTAATAAAATTTGCCGCTGGAGATAAAAAATTTGTGTTTAATTCAAAAAAAATAAATACGTTTTTTTCTTTTGTTTTTTTTGTTATTCTTCCCCAGAAACGAGTTTCAGTCCCTTGAAGGTTAAAAATTCGGAAATTCTTCTCGCTCAATTTCCGCACGGAATGAGAGGTTTTTGAAAAAAGTTGTAATAAGAGAATTTCTTCGTTTTTTCATGTAGAATACGAATCTTTACTCCCAACCTCAAGAATAAGTCACTTAAATTGGGGATAATTGATTTTTTTCGATGGGAGTGAGCTTTATTTTCGGTAAGGGCAGCCTCAATTTTCATATTGAAAAAAAACAGCATACAGCATGAGGAAGCTGAAGGTTTGAGCTGTCGTTTCCACCAAGGTGCATCTCCGTCCGCATTTCCAAAAAAAATTGCGAGCGTCTGTTTGATTTGAAAAAGAATCACCCATATTTATTTTATTCCTTTAGAATAAGATTTACTATTTTAAATTCTGTTCCAATTCAGATGAGTTGGTGATTTTCCTAAAACAAGGAAGCTGAATAAACGAAGGGCCTATCAGTAACACGTCATTCGATATTCATTCAGTGCTGGCCACAGATTATTCTTCGGCTAATGCACCGAAACTATTTTATAACGAGTGCAGAAAGTCGATGATTTCATGCGAGTGTCAATTTGACGAACGAGGCGGAGCGAAGCGGAGCCGAGTGAGGCTAGATAAGAGCAATGAAATCTGACTTTCCACGAATCTCTCTTTTCAGGCGACCACAAAAATGGTATTATATGATAATTAGTTTGAAAACACAAAATGAACGTTTCATATCAAGTGGAACTGAATAATTATTTCTTCTTCTTCTAGATGGCGTGCTGGCGAAAATAATAAGAAACTTATTTTTTTTGTATTATTTCGTACTTTCTGCTTGGAATTGTTAGCAATAATTCTCATCAGTTTTATATAGAAGCTCCCACTATTTCTGGAGGAATATTTCCATCACTTTGAATGTTATAAACGGTTTTTTCGGCTTAGATGAATGAATTCGATCACTTCAAAGAATATTAACGACGTTTCATTGAAAAACGATAACCACAGAATATATTTCTCATCTGTGGTCACAACTTAAAATCCAATTTGTCTATGACAGCAAATTAAACCGAGTAGTCCAAATCAACTCTTTTCTTCAGGGTGCGTTGTATCCACTTTAGTTAAACCTTTGTTAAACCACAGTTAATTTTGAAATTACGTTGTGGCATGATAACCCTAAAAATGGAGGTTAAACCACTGAATATTCGTGAGTTAACCGCCGATGACTGTTGAACGAGAATTCAAATTGACATTGTTGACGTTTTACAGTGGTACGAAACTTGTTGGTTGTTGCAATAAATAATGTTGTGCGCAATAATTTAATTAACACGCATTATCAGGGACATTTGTAATAAATTCATTCTAATTCATTCTGTTATATTTATATTGAAGTATTAATATTATATTTAAATATTAACATTCTTAATTTTAATCGATGCTCTTCCTCATTGTGTCGCATCTTCTACTCATGTTCCTCTTTTTTATATTAATAGGTATTAAGTGCTGCTCACGCATTTGCTGCATTTTCAAGATGTTTCTCTGCAGCGAAATATTGTTTTTGTTGTTGTTCATTTTCCTTCTTCTTTGTTCAATCCTCCATCCTGGTCCTGATGTCATTTGCTGGTAAATTCTTACGAGGTCTACTACTTCAATTGCGTTAATATAAATTGCTATCAAAGCGAAAAGACAAGTCTGTTGCTTGTTCGCCTAGCCCATTCTAGATTGTCATATCAGTCTCGTTGAATTCATTTTGGGAATATTCATCACCTCCCGTTTGAAATAGCAATATTTTATTGCAACCAAATTTTTTGTTACTTGTCTACGTTTTCACATATGTTTGCAATTTACCATTTCTAGATGTTCATGAAGCTTTGTTTTCGGTTATACAAACATCATTTGTATATAACTAACAACACATTTTTTTATTTGAATGTTTTTTTAACCTCAATATACATTGAATTTGTGATTTAAAAGATCTACTCTCTGTTTTTCATTGTTACCAACCTTGTAAAATCAAGCTTTAGCCAACCACTGGCTAGCCACAGTTGGTACAACGCATTGTCAGTTAAACCTGGGTTCAACTTGATCCACTGCACCCTTAATGTCATTCTTGCAATTAATATGCAATGTTAGAAATATGAACTAAATTTCCCATCTGTCTGTTATTGACGTTTGTTCTACTCAGGATATCTTTGACTATCAGGATGTTACTCTGCGACACGGGAAAACCTAACCTAATTTATTCATGAATCTAGAATTGAGTCAAGTTATGCTTTTCGTTAATGGTACGATATGTTCTTTTAAGTTCTGGTACCTTATTCGCGTAATTAATATTTAATGAGATATAAGAAACAAACTTCTCATCTATTTCTATGTACATGGCATAGGTTTCATTTCGATGACCACTTTCCTGCACGGATCAAACCGGTTTTACCCGTGCGGGAAAGACATTCCCGTCAACTTGGTATCTTTCTACAATAGGAGATATGTATCACTCGTATGTGGTCGCCTAAAGAACAACTATAGCAGCCTTTGAAATTGATCAGCTTTCACCCATCCCTAGACGTAATTATCGCATTTATTTACAATGAAGGAATAATTGAAACAGAATAACAATCGTTACATTTTCATTAAGAGGAAGAGTGCCGACCATTCAACTTCAAATACTTGGAATACCTCACTGTAGGTGGTTCAACAAAAAAAATATATATAATAACGGCGCATAGATAGGTGCAAGAAGTGAAAAATGTTCACCGATACGTAGATGGTATACAGTAAATAAAAATAAAAAATTTGAGCCCCAATCACAGGAGTAATCTCGATAATAAAAAACCCACGTCAAGTAGCTCGTTACGCCGTTTATTGAAAACCATACGAAAATTCAACCTGTTTCCACGGTTTATGATGCGAAATGAAATTGACCATGCTAACAAGAATCAATACTCTTTTCTGGCTTAGAAATCGTTTCCACGACTTACGAATAATTGGGAAATTGAAATTTATTCCGAAGTTAATATGTTTCCGAATAATCTTGCCAATAGAATTCTTTTGTTTTCATCACGGTTACCGGATCTGCCTCCGGCGAGTTCATTTTCATTATTATCCTACATAATCCCTAGACAACTGTATTCCAATATCGGGAACATTTGAACAGATTGTATCAGCGGCATGGAACCGCCCTCAATTAAACCACCGCAATCCTCCCTTTCAACTTGATGTTCACTCGAAACGCGGAATTTGAATGATCGAGTTTAACTATCTTCGCTCTTGGGGGTAGAATCAAGAAAAACGTGACACTTCGAAATAATATCGGATGTACCCACGGCGACGTTCGGATCGAGTTAACAACAGGGAATCCTATACCAAAAAGCGTTTGGATTCCAAGAAGTTTTATTACTTTCTGTTGGTAATTTCCGATATAACGATGCTCCTTGAGGTATTCTACAGATGGATCGCGACCCACTTCGAACTCTAAACGGAGAAAATCTAATAAAGTACGAATTTATTAAATAATTGAAAATGGAAGACGTTTTTAAAAGAGAAAAGTGAAAATTTAACGAAGATCCATTTCAGGTCAGACTGGAGGGGCATAAGCTGCCCTCGTTTAGCCCCGTGGGACTTCCAATTTCAACGCTGGCTCCTTCAAGTCCTGATATGGATGATGGCAGTAGCAAAAGGCAGGCCACAAGGTGAGCAAAAGTTCACTGAGGATTAAAACACGAAAAACAGCTTACATCTCGAGAACCTTAATGTCGATTCACCAGAATATAATGAAACTTGCAGATTTAAGGTATGACAGTTCGTTATTCCCCAGAATTGGATGAATTACTAGCTATAAATTAACTGGAGATGACTGCATGGTTTGTTTTTTCAACTAATATGTATCGACAGCAAATTAAAACGCTTTCTAACTTTTCCTAAATTCCAGAAAAAATATACTATCTACCTATATTAACGAACTAGAAGTTTGGAAAATTGTTTTTTAAATTATCTCTCAGTCTCAAATCCTAGTTTATATGTATTTGATAGGAAATATGCATGTTTCTTTTATTCATCAAGACTTTCATAGGAACACTAGTTGCAACCCCAGTACGAGAGGTTGTTTTTTGTAGTAGTCACCTTTCACATGCTCTGTAAACCTGAACGCAGAAATATCAAATCAGTGGAATGTTCACATTGAATGGAAGCCGAGTGAAATTTCATTATTTAAATCAATGTCGAGCGAGATATGACTCGGGGGTGCTGTGCAATGTTGAAAATATTTTAACTTGAAGGGGTTTTCTTATCATTATTTCGAAATTCCCTTCGTTATCGTGTTATCTTTTCTTATCTTTTTTGAGTAATTGACGGTGTGACAAAATGGCCTCGTCGAGAAGAGACGATATAAAACAATCTATATCTACAATCAATTAGTGTCTAACAAGATCACTTGAATGGATTGATAAGTTTTCGTAATGTTCAAGTGAATAACTGAATATTCTGAAGATTCTGATTACGTTGGAAATGACAGCTTGACGTTTTTATATGAGTCTATATTAGATATATTCGAGCTGCGGAATTTGGAATTATGATCCCCAAAAGTATTTGTTTTTTGGTTCACATATACCACCATTTGATTTGGTGAAAATCTTTCGAACGACAATTTATTATTCAAAAAAATTTGCAATTAAACGTGTTTCCACTGAATATACGTCGGTTATTAGTTTTCACATAAATTTATTATAGTTACAAAATTGGATTGTTTGGACGCAAGGCCATATGAGGTCGTCCGTTTCCCATAGAAGTTTTTGGACGTTGCCGATGTATCGATTGCATTGTAATTCTGATCAGCGATTTTATGTCGCGCCATAAAATTGCACTTTTTAGTGCACTTACATTCGCTCTATTCGACATAATGATTAACCCCCGTCGTGAAATAACTCCACGAATTGAATCAGTCCTTTTGATAAACGGAAGAGCGAAATATTTTCTTAATGAACGCTCGTTTCCCCCTCCAAATATGTGCGTTCTTCGAATTAGTCTACTAATTTAATTAAGCGCGTTAATTGACGAATTGCTTGAAAGAAATACAGTTCGGGACAATGCGCCATTAAAATACATATCGGTCGATGTTGAATTAATCGTTGTTTCCAATTTCGACAATTCAAATTGCAATTTCATTAAAAGGTAATTGGATGCTATTGCCTCCGAATCGTTAAAATTCAATCTGATTACTGTGCAATCGAACGTAGATCGCGCGTGTTTGCAGCCAGGATATCCGAGTATTTTCAAGGAAGTTAGTCGAGATTTTCTGCGGCATGAATTTTTCATATCGGCCGCTGTTGACTGCTGAACGCGAGATGTTCCGAAATGAGCGATTCGTTACAATGAAAAACCCGTTTGCGAATTCTGCGACAAATTGCTTTCGACGAAAAGATGTTTACCAGAAATTTTTTTATCATTGCTTTCTTGCAAAAATGTAAGTCCTTGTTGTACGATTCAACCAAGAGAAAAATACAGTTTTACGGCGCTTCTGATTTGATTTAATTCATTCAAAAACTTTTTTTTGCCGTTTTTATTCATTCGGGAAGAATTTCGTTATTTTAAATGGACTCATTTGCATTCCTGGTTTCAAGAATCAACATTACGTTCTTGGCAATCCAGGAAAACAAAAAACGAACTCGTATATCTTTGGTGCGGCACATGACTAATGCAGTTCCTAACTTATCGCTTTTGCTTCCGTAAAATCATATCTAAGATGGATTTAACCTTGAAACTCTTATTAATATTGCAAATGTTGATCGCGCATTTTTTCGACAAAATTTCGCACTAAATAAATTCTTATTCATGTCATGGAAAGTCCATTTGCAAGCGTTGGATGTGCTCTGACGTCATCGCCGTATCCTGTTTGTTTTGCCGCTTTGAAAGATTCGATCGCGAACTATCTTTACTTATTTGTTTACGACTATGTATATAAAGTTCAAAGTAGTTTTTGTAACCCGAATGAATTGTCCATTAAACTATGCTTAACAATAAAATCCTTAATGTTAATTATTAGAAGTACATATTATATAAAAGTTTTATAAACATAACCACTTTGTATAGTTTTCCTAGGACTTTGCCACGACGATTCCTTTTCATGAAACGTGTTTGTAATTATTAATTGAAACGGCAGAAAGGCCAACGCAAAAGAATAATCTTTCATATATCGATGCATTTATTTCTATTGAAGTCGTCCAAATGATGATAATCAGGTTTTCGAACCAGCATTTTTCATATAAATTTGGAAAATAGAACTGAACCTATTAGTGAGAAAAATAAATTCATTACTTATTTGGTGTCGATTCATGTTTTCTTTGTTGCATAAAACGCTTTTGCTGCCAGAACACGACTGATGTGAAAGTGCTTCCAGCAAAAATTGAGTGATGATCTTTATTTTTCGGTCATTGGAATTGGAAAGAGTGCAAACCTGATGCAGCCGACATCAAATTTACTATAGCGCCGCCACAATTCCCAAAAAAACTTAGTTTTTGAAATTTTTCAGAAGATCGCTAGGAATAATTTCCAATTATTTAAAACAAAGTCGGAAATTTCGGAAAATTCCTTTTATCGTTATAAGAAAATGAAAGGAAAACGAGTAGGAAATCTTCCACAAAGTTCCTACTCTTCAGTGAGAAACTTATTCCAATGAAAATTATCGCACAACAGGATAAAATCCATTACCAATGATCTTGAATATGGATTGTAAGTTATTGTATACGCTTGCCCAGCTCACGAAGTGAGCAGACATAAAGCCGTATACTTTGGCGTTCTAGGTAGTATGTGCGTATGTGAGTGCGGCAGAATTTTCTGTTCGCGCTACAGGCTAAACAGCGCTACGTAGAACGACGGAATGGTAGGAAAAGATGGATATCGATGGTTTCCAGGTCTGATTCCTTATTCCACCGCAACCGGAAAACTAATTCTCCAGATATACTCGAAAAACTGCGGGAGTTTTTTGCGACCTTATTTTCAGAGCTAGGAGTTCGCGGTTCGGCACAAATATACATATCTAAAAATGTATTCTTCAGGGAGAATGAGTAAAGGAAGGGCGACTCGGCACTAAAGTTTTTATTAAAAAAGTAAAAAAGAATTGAAATTTGTTTCTTTTAGTCTGGATAACTCAAAAACTATTCTGGATAGCGACACGAAATTTTTTCATGTCACAGGAAATCTTAATTGGAATCTTTTTTATAGGAAGATCTAGAACGTGGTATTCATAGATTTTAAGAAATAAATTATAAATCTCGAAAATTTACAATTTCGCTGAGTATTTTAGGCTTAGCATGGCCCCCTCAAAAGTCAACGCTCCCGAATTTTCACTGAAGGATTCCTATTTTCTTTCACTGTGATTGCTTTTGTCCATGAAAGTGCCAAAAATTGCCCTTTGGGTGCAAAACCAAATCAAAATATAAAAATGCCAAAGATTTTTTACCCTTTTCAAATATAACTCAATTTCTAAAACCGCCATCGCTTTGAGTTTCTTCCCACTTGATTGCTATCGAATAGCGCTACAATCGCCTCGCTTACTATTCCTGTCTGAAATTAACCGTTTCTGAGAAAAACATTTATGAAAACTTCTGAAAGCACCGTTTTTTCGATAAGTGATTAGTCGACTACTAATAATTGCACCGCTTTCGATCTTTCACCGAACGTTTCATACGGATAGTAAACTTTTCGAGACCAGAGGCGCTATCGCGAGTTCTACACCTCTGGACCTCTTTCACTACATTGCATTGAACTGTTCATTTGCTCGATGGAACAATCGATTTAATTATTAATTCCTGTCCGAATCAATTCGATATTGAGCTAGGAATTCGCGATTCGGCACAAATATATCTAAAAGTGTATTTTTCAGGTAGAATGAGTAAAGGAAGGGCGACTCGGCAAGAGTGTTAAGATTTTATCAAAAAATTGAATAAATGTCAATTCTTTCAGTCACTAATTGAATTATGGTTGAAATTTGTAATAGTTGTAACCATCATTACGCATCTGATATGTTACACTGACCAATTGCAAGCGTATACCTCCCGTTCTGGTATTAGCAGAGCCTAGTTACTGTCTATCTTTCATCCACTCCACACTTTACAACGTATAACCTCGTATTGGTTCGAGCAAAGCCAAAATGACGGAAAAAATAAAAATTCCAACAATAAATTCAGATTTTCGATTACTCCTTCGATACGCCTATACTGACCTAAGAGGTCGGACGGAAATAAAAGAGAAGGTGGCCGAAGCCACGAGCGATCCGGTTAAAACTGTCTTTTTAGCGCCGATGATTACGAAATTCATCCCGGATTTCGGCACTAATCACGACTGTGCACGACAATAGTATTGAGTCAATACTATGAGTGTTTTCTAAAATCAACCCTGAGAAAAAGAACAAAAAATAGGGACACCAATTACTTTAAAATTCTTCCAGTGAATATTCAATAAATGTTTATTAATTCAATCAAATTCCTCAAAAAATTTGATACAAATGTCTAATACATAACGATAAAATTACAAATTCAATTCGAACAATACTAATCTAAGGATATATACTGTAACAAAAATGTATTTAAGACACTCTCCAGTCTGACCACCATTCATAAACATTCTTGCTTTATCCGACTTAAGACGGTAAATCGAAACAGTCCTCATCAAGTCTCGCCCGTTATGGTCTAAAAAAACAAACCTCAGTTTCTTTCAAAGAATGATTTGTGTTCCTGAATCACAAGTCCAGAAAAATACTAAAGATACCCAAGATTGTCCCACACGTATCTCAGTACCGCTGAAAATACAACACATATCCCCCAATAAATTCAACATATGAAATGAAAATGAATCATAACTGCAAGTAAATTGAATATTCGATGATGCTGTAATGAAGGTGCAATAAAACAAGTCTGTTAGCTCATTGACAGCTGATCAAGAGCCAAAAGTCGTTCCACCGCGGCGTTTACATCACCAAACGTAGCGACAAGCGCCTCAACATTAGCTTCTCTATTCAAAAATCCCATAGCCGTTAGCTGCTCCAATTGCTGCTCATAACGCTGTTCGGGGGGCAAAGTTGGAGCGTTGCTTGCATTAACTCCAGCCATCATCCTTGACATCAGCTAAGAAATGAGATTACATAAATTTAATAGCAGAAATGATTTTAATCGCCTCAGAAAACGGATCCTGTTGCGGCGCTGATGTTGGAGCAGTCGTGGTGGTTGTAGAGTTAGTTGAAGGAGTCGTGGTGTTGGTGCTCGATGCTGCAGGGAATGGCGGCTGTGGAATTCCTAAAATGTTAACAAGGCTAGAAGCTGTCTGCCTCAGAGTCTCCATTCCTTGTTGAATTTGCATAATTGCATTAAGCGCCTATATAATGCAGTGATAGTGAAAAAACGATACAATTTTCATGTAGAAGGGACAAACCTGCGGATTGACCATCAAATTTCGGATATCGGGATTTTGGAGTTGCTGCAGGAACTGTGGCATATACTGGCGCATATGCTCTTGCATAGCCGGATTCCTGGAAAGGAGCGGATTGTCGGCTAGAAGGCTATTCGCTATGTTCAGATCCGCAGCGATAGCTTCTAATAAAGTACGAGTATATGGATCGTTCAACATACTCGTCACTAACTGCGGGTTGTCAGACATTTGTTGGAGCAAACTTCCCATCCCGATGTTCGTGCATTAGTTGGCGAAGTGGTATTTGAGCACCGCTTTCGATCTTTCACCGAACGTTTCATCGTAATTTCATGATCAATCGTCTCTTTGATTTCGGATAGTAAACTCTTCGAGACCAGAGGCGCTACCGCCGGTTCTGGATCTCTTTCACTACGTTACATTGAACTGTTCGTTTGCTCGATGGAAAAATCTATTCAAATACTAATTCCTGTCCGAATCAATTCGATATTGAGTTAAACACGTCTGTTTTTCAGATGCCGTGCGCTATGTTCCGTAATTTCTCGTATAGTAGGAATAGCAGTTCCAATCCGATAAGTTTAAGCACAATTCCAACAAATGGAACTTCTTAATTTTTATTATAATTACAGTTTGCTAATTTTTCCAGTCACAAAACGAATCATGATTGAAATTGGTAATAGTTGTAACCTTCATTACGCATCTGATATGTTAGTCTGACCCTTTGCAAGCGTATACCTCCCGTTCTGATATAGCCGAGCCAAATCACTCTCTTTCTTTCATCCAGACCACACTGCGTATATCCTCGCATTGGTTCGAGCAAGCCCAAAATGATGGAAAAATAAATTCACAGTTTTTCGATTACTACTATAAAAATAAACTGATATTATGAAAAAAAATTTCGTTTCAACGGAGTAGAATAAAAATATGGCATGAAAAATAAACGAAGAAGAAATTACTTCACATTCTTCAATATGAATACTAGACAACTTCAGCACACTTCAATATCTTATATTATCGCTACGCTCCGATTGTAGCCCAAAAAACCCTTTTTTCGCCCCATGACATGCACATCGAAAATCGATTGCATTATAACCACAGATTCTCTAAATTTTTGTAACGATTTTGGTAATATTAAAGAAAAATTCGAAGCCTCCCGTCCCGTCCAAAGGTTCCACTGAAACCTAATAAAAAAAATTTTTCTATTCCAATTTACAGCTAGTGGAAGTTATAAAAAAAATCATCAATTTATAACATGTTGTTTTCGTCGTCTTTCATCGGATTCATTATTGTCTTTTGATCATCTTCAACCGACAATTCCCGATACGGAATAATTCGATACAATGTTGTAATCATGCCGTCAGAGTGAACCATTAGCTGGTAATAATTTAATTAGCTCCAACATCACCAAATCTATTCCATACCGGAAATATAGTTAACATCCCTCTTCTTGTGTACACAGTATTAGTGAGTGTTTCGTGCCATTTTAAATATAAAGATTAAGCGCCCATTGGTGATTCGTCATTTATAATTTATCCGTTAGAGAGAAAGTATATACAAAGAAATATAAAAAGTTTTTCCATCATTTTAATACAGCATTGCTTCATCGGGCTCTCTCCCCAGTATCAGTTTCCTTGTATTTAGTAAAACATGTGGCAGTGTTTCCTCGGCAATTTCTGTGGCGTTTCCAAGAATATGTTTTGCGAATTCGGGCGCGTTTTTGTTTTGCCAATCCGTCGCACAAATTTGAGGAGAGTCTTGTGTCGGTGCAAGCAATATTCTTGCTTGATTCATATCGGGTAGTATTGTTAGCAGGAGAACAAATCCGAAAAACAGAATAATAGTTGGTACGACCGAGAAGAATTTGTTTTCCTCGTCTCTGTTTGTATTATCATTTTCCACATTGCGAGTTTCCATTGGTACAGATAGATGCTTGGTTAGGTTACTGCCGAACCTTCTCTTCGATTCTGTATGTGTTCTGACCCTGAATCTTTTCGGTTTCAACTTTTTACTTTTTCTTTCGCGATTTGCGTCCTCGTCTTCTTCAAATGTCAGAAATGAAGTCGCTTTTTTCAGGTTTGATTGTATCTCCGGTATATCGTCGTAATCGAACGAAGCAATTTCTTCTTCGACAAATATCCACGAATTGTCGGAAATTAATTCTTCGTCGATTTGGGTACTTCTTGCTTTCATTTTGAGGAGAGGAAAAAAACGAGATTTTGGTGTAAATATGCCTAAAGTGTGTACAACGTTCGAAATGTTGCTGCAATACTGACGCACAATTGAGTGTCGATTGTTTTCCCAGCCCCCTTTCAGCTGACAAAAACTGTCATCCGATCAATCACGATACAATACAATAATTTTTGATAAAAATGAAAATAAGAAAACGAGGAAAAAAGTCGAGGAATGTGGGAATAACCAGCAGAAATAAGCTGTTTGGTCTTAGTATCATTTTTTTTATCTGTAAATATTATCGTATTTCAAATCAAATTTCAAGAATGACAAAAATAAAATGCTTTTTTATTTTCTTCGAATGTTCTAGTAGATTCTTATAGACGGATAGGATAGTATGTTTGAAGCGTTTTTAGTGTTGACATTGAAATGTTACTTTTATTAGATTTACGCCGGATGCAAGTCGCTTTGATATCTGGTGGAACGATTGATTAGATGGTGATATTTTTATGGAATTGTTTTTTAAATTAAAATGCCGCAAGTGAATTGTGAATTAATCTACTGTTAGGATGCCTATCACAAAACTTAACCATTCCCCCTTCTGTTCCAGGGTATTCAAAAAGAGTTCTCCCAATGGGAAGGTAAGTTTTTTGCAAATTTTCTGAATTTATTTAATAAAATGGTTTTTTTTTCTTGAAGATAACCGTCTATTTAGGCAAAAGGGATTTCGTCGATCACATATCACACGTGGATCCGATCGGTAAGTACAGGACGAAAATCGGATGGATTTTATTCCAAGCACATTCAGATGTTTTTCTCTACGACTAACATACGAATTTATTTATGCAGTTCCCTGAAGATTCCTATGATAATAGCGGAAACTCAGTTCAAAATAGCGTGGTAGCGTGTTTCGCTTAACCTTTAGAATAGAAATTAATCATGAAAATAAACATCGTCGCGAATTGATGCGCATGTAAACTTAGATCTGGGTTAATACAGTTGATTATTCAAACAGATCTGATCGGTTTTTTTTTCTCTTGTGCAACACCGCTAATTCTAAATTTTCTTGCGGTTTTAAATCAAACATTCACACGAAACAAATAAACTGAATTACCTTTGGCAAAGTCGAGATTCGAATTTTAGCCAAAAACGTTTCGTTGCTTGAAATACTGAACGATGTCGAGTAATTCAATCCATCATCTTAGCCATGGAAATGGGTGGCTGTTTTTTGTTGGATACGTGAAACAGGTAGCCCGATGTCCCCCGGCACTTTGCCATTGCGAAAGTACGAACTTCTCCATTAAATTTGAACTCGTAATTACGAGAAATATCAACGAAGTTGCGGAACATTTCACAAAATCGGACGTTTCGAGTTCCCATGATTTATTTACTGACCAACGATGGTCGTTTAATTCATTAAAACGTAACTCGAAAAGTTTCTTTTTTTTTAACTTGTGCGCCCTAAGTTTTCAGAACTTTTGAAAACGTCGTTGTGTCGTTGTCGTTTAATAATTTCAGTTGCAGTGGTACGAAAATCTGAATTTAAAGAATGCGCAAATATTGAGCAATACAAACCAATGCCAATAAATCATTTGATTTTCAAAAACTTAAAACTTAAAAGCTACTGAGAATTTATTTACCTTGTGTCATACCTGGTTAATGTAGCTCCCACATTATGGCCCAACATTGGGACCAACATCCCATAAATTTCGATACTCGAAAATCAACTTGAAAAGGTTTTCTGCTCTACGGAACAGCGGTGCCAAATCTATCCCTGGGAATTTAACAAGAATATAATGCCGTTTCTTGGCCGTTTTTTTGTATAGGTACACCTACATGATCAATTAAAGTAATAAAAATTATTTAAATCAAAATCCGTCTCTCTCTTCTTTGGTTTTTGGTAACAAACAAGGATATTTCGTTTCGTAAACGTAATCGTAGTCGAATCCCTTTAGGGTAGCCAAGAAGTCAAGTCTCTTATCGTCTTGGTGACGAGCGATTTATAACGTCACCAATATTGGCCGAGGATGGCTTCGGTGTCGGTTTTTCTGAAATACTTCAAAGGAAGAGGGTACAAGGAAACTGAGACCCTCGACGGCTTCTATAAAAATACGGAAAAAATTTCTTGTGATCATAGAAAGAAACATGTAGTTTTAACCCATTAGTGAATTTTGAAATGAAAACATCATTATTCAGAAATATGAGCAAATGGAATATTTGTAGAAGTGCATTCCTTCGATGTAGAAACACGCAAAGAAAATATAGTAATGCGTTTATAGTTTGTGCTCATCTGATTTCTGGAGAAACTGTTCGTAGATTAGGGTGAAACAGTAAAAATCGTCAAAATGACCACATTTGGACAGAGTGAAATTTGTTTATTAATTGTTATTGAATTAGGAACTCTCAAAGTCTTGAACCATTTGTTGATTTATATAGGTCATTATTTTGCAAAAAAATTTATATAATCTAGATTACATTGATCCACATAATATAAGACAAAAAATTTTTGTGAACATGATTGAAAGATCATTAATTTTCGCTCTTCCCCGAATCGTTCTGAATCAGGTAAGCATACGATCAATGGATCAATGGGTGGTATATATTTGAAGCAAATAGCTTCTCAAATGTTTATAATCTTGGTTATCATTGAATGGTTTGTTCTTTATTTTGGTTCTAATCCAAGAAAATTGCCGTTTCACTTGTCATTCTTATAGTTTCGTTCTATTTTCATTGTAAAAAAAAGGTCGGAAAGTACTGAAAATCTGTTCCAGGATGTTCTTATTATGTTTTTACTTCTCATTTCACATAATTTCTATCTTAATAAAGTGTGAAACTTATTCGTACTTTTGTTATAACGAAGAAAGATATTTAATGCTTGACGAAAAAATTGACTTTTACTTTGAAATGATCATTTAATTCAAAATAGATTTATAATAAGACATGAAAACTCACCTGGTTTTTCATTTAATATCATACAATAGTATCCCTGCTAGAATACTAGAAGAATGTGATGGGAGGCGAAACCTGTTACAAAAAATGTACATATATCATTCAAGACCAGAAGTGGTGTTTTGAAGTAACAAAAAGATCTATCGAAAGACATTTCCGACCGATATAGGAAGATTATAAATGAAAAATTGAGAACAGTTTTGTACTTTATTTTCTATTATATATTTTAAAACTTTAATCTTCATATGCTTTTTGATCAATTTCTTTTTTCTGTACTCAATAATTTTCGAAGTTTCGCACGATGTTTTTCAATTTATATTTTACCTATTCATTTTGTCATTGTCATATTTTTATATCGGCAGTAAGATTGCCAATTTCGATATCACCATATTCGATATGATCATTTCAAATCAAATATCATTTTTCGTTATAACAAAACTACTGATAAATTTAACATTTCATTACAATAAAAATTATGTGAAATGATAAATAACAATAAAAATAAGAACATTCTGGGACGAATTTTCAGTACTTTTTGACCTTCTATTATAATGAAAATAAAACGAAACTATAAGGATGAAAAGTGAAACAACAAGTTTCTGGTATTAGAACCAAAATAAAAAGCAAATCATTTAACGATAACCAAGATTGTAAACATTCGACAAGTTATTTGCTTCAAATATACACCACATAGCCCATAGGTATCCCTTTGATCCTATGCTTACCTGATTCAGAACGATTCGCGAACAAGCGAAAATTAAATCTTCAAAACTCTATTTTTCAATCGCGTTTATTTATTTTATGTGGATAAATGAAATCTAGACTAAATAACATTTTTTGCAAAATAATGAACTATATAAATCGACAAATGGTTCAAGGCTTTGAGAGTTCCTAATTTAATAATGTTGTAAATAAATTTCATACGTGTTAGAGTCCTGGTGAGTTGATTGTAGAGTTCCAATAATTACGTTGGCTACGTAGCGGCCAAAAGCATCGGTTGTTTCGTCAATGGACACCCACAAATTTTTACCTTCCGTTTCTTTTCTAATTTTGTTCATCTTTTCCTGGAACACTACATCAGTATAATTTTTCCGGAGGGTGGACTCACTTGGCACGTGTTCTTTGGTGTACTTTTCAAGGAATGCTTTTAGAGAAGGATTTTCCAATTTCCAAAGAGGAATGTTCGCATCCATCAGTGCTTTACATAAATCCAAAGAGAATTGGGATTGTCGATTGATATAACGCCGAAATTCGAAGCAGACACGTTTTTACTATCGCAATTTTTCGAAGCAGCATTTTTATGTTTCACTGTTGAAAGGTGCTGGGATACAAAATACTTCTTCTCAAAATTCACTTTACAGTCACATATTTTGCAGAGTAACACAGAACCGTCACTACTGAAAACGTCTTTACCGAATTCAAGTATTAATTTATTCAATTTTGTTTGCTCGGATGCTCTGACTTTAGGCATATTGGCTGGCGATAAGTTGAACCGAATGGGCGAATGGTGAAAAACAACTGAACGGAAATGGGTATTACGATATATTTATACCTATAGGTATCTGGTTTTAGGTTTTCCCATCAGTAACAGTTGTTGTATCAATTCCTAGAAAAAGGGAACTATCTCTTGTCTATGTACCAATCCTGCCTACCTGAGATCTTAGGGTTTCCACTTTATACTATCATAAATTGTTCGAAAAAGGCGAAATAAGTCATAATATCCCATTTTAGGCAAAATAGACAGAAAATACGAAAATAGGCATTTTATGGCATTTTGCCTAACATCCGGGCTTTAGTTATCATTGAATGGTTTGTTCTTTATTTTGGTTCTAATCCAAGAAAATTGCCGTTTCACTTGTCATTCTTATAGTTTCGTTCTATTTTCATTGTAAAAAAAAGGTCGGAAAGTACTGAAAATCTGTTCCAGGATGTTCTTATTATGTTTTTACTTCTCATTTCACATAATTTCTATCTTAATAAAGTGTGAAACTTATTCGTACTTTTGTTATAACGAAGAAAGATATTTAATGCTTGACGAAAAAATTGACTTTTACTTTGAAATGATCATTTAATTCAAAATAGATTTATAATAAGACATGAAAACTCACCTGGTTTTTCATTTAATATCATACAATAGTACCCTGCTAGAATACTAGAAGAATGTGATGGGAGGCGAAACCTGTTACAAAAAATGTACATATATCATTCAAGACCAGAAGTGGGGTTTTGAAGTAACAAAAAGACCTATCGAAGGACATTTCCGACTTATATAGGAAGATTATAAATGAAAAATTGAGAACAGTTTTGTACTTTATTTTCTATTATATATTTTAAAACTTTAATCTTCATATGCTTTTTGATCAATTTCTTTTTTCTATACTCAATAATTTTCGAAGTTTCACACGATGTTTTTCAATTTATATTTTACCTATTCATTTTGTCATTGTCATATTTTTATATCGGCAGTAAGATTGCCAATTTCGATATGACCATATTCGATATGATCATTTCAAATCAAATATCATTTTTCGTTATAACAAAACTACTGATAAATTTAACATTTCATTACAATAAAAATTATGTGAAATGATAAATAACAATAAAAATAAGAACATTCTGGGACGAATTTTCAGTACTTTTTGACCTTCTATTATAATGAAAATAAAACGAAACTATAAGGATGAAAAGTGAAACAACAAGTTTCTGCTATTAGAACCAAAATAAAAAGCAAATCATTTAACGATAACCAAGATTGTAAACATTCGACAAGTTATTTGCTTCAAATATACACCACATAGCCCATAGGTATCCCTTTGATCCTATGCTTACCTGATTCAGAACGATTCGCGAACAAGCGAAAATTAAATCTTCAAAACTCTATTTTTCAATCGCGTTTATTTATTTTATGTGGATAAATGAAATCTAGACTAAATAACATTTTTTGCAAAATAATGAACTATATAAATCGACAAATGGTTCAAGGCTTTGAGAGTTCCTAATTTAATAATGTTGTAAATAAATTGGAAATGTATTCTCATAAATACTCGAGGCACAATTTACGAATATGGTTAGAGTCGAAATTTTGATTAGATAATGTACCATATTGCAACCTTACTGGTAGCTAAATTTTATCTCACCAGGCCTCGTTTCACAATTTTTGGCGAGTTTTTTGCAATTGAAATTTCAAAGTTGCTTGACGACATGCGCAAAAAATTACGGAATTCGATTGCCAGAATTGCTACTAAGTGTGCAAGTTGATTGTTCATCGTAACACTAAAAAAATCTATATCGAAGTTAAATGAGTCACAAATTTTGCAAGCGCAAATACATAAAAATTAATCTACCTCTCATTTACTTATAGCCGCAGCCCCTAAAGCTTTTATTGGGGAACTTGCACACTCACGATATGCCAAAATTAATGATAATTCAACAACGGCAATTTCATATGGAATACGATATGTAGAATAATTTTAGGACACAGCTTCATGGCATTTACCCTTCCTTTTTTTTTCTACCTACTTCCTAATTCATTGCCCTTTTAGAGTATTTTACGGTGACAGAGTAGTTTCGGAGAACAGAACAATAATTTGTGACTCCAAGGTCGCTGACATATAGTAGAGACGGAGTTTCTGTTTTCCGAACTGGCAAACATCTTTAATCAATAGTTTTTGAATTACGCTCCAAAAATATGTAAAAGGGTTGAGTACAGTATTTTATATGAAGTATTCAATAATTTCGTACCCTTATTGAATGTCATATTTATTTTTATATTTCAGCCAATACTTAATACCGAGGTTTATGATATTCCAATGAAAAACTGTCATTAGACGTCACCTAATTAAACAGATTTGGTAACGCAGAAGCATAACCTTACTTCTATCGAAACTCGTCTAAGAAGCGAAAGAAGTGTGAAAAAAATTCTTTCATTCCACATTCTGGCATCGCTGCACTAGAAGACAGGTACATGTGTATCCTCAGTTATTGTTGCACCCTCTTTCTTTGGTCCAATTTTGAAGTTCGACACCAATAAATCTCGGAAAAACATGAAACCAGCACGCGCTAATGCGACGACCTTAGTAGTTGGAAAGCATAGTGGGCCATAATGTGGGAGCACCAAACGCAACCAACTGTTTACAGAATTGGGGACAATACCGATCAGTTGTCAAAAAATGAATAGTTTGACCAAGAGTGGTGAACGTCATCTCTAACACACTAATTCAAAAAGCTCAAAACCAGCTAAAGAACTGAATATCATGGTTGATCCCTCTTTTTTTTTTAAATCTCCAATTTCTGCACATCTTTGAGCCACAGAAAATTGCATCTCAACATTTTCAATTCTGAAAACTAAACAAAACAAGCGGTATTGTATTTTACGATTTAGCTTCCGCCCAGTCTCAAAAAATATGAAACAAGCACGCGCTAATGCGACGACCTTGCTAGTTGGAAGGCATAGTGGGCCATAATATGGGAGCACCATAAAACAGGAAAATAATGTGAAAGTGTTGACAAATTGCCATGACTGAGTTTTTTTTCCAAAATTCGAACTAATAATGTGTTAATTTTCGATCATAATCAAATCCTTATCATGCACAAAAAATTAACTGATTCTGTTGTGTATTCATCGGTGTGATACCCTTTGTAGATTTTGTGTCATGTAACTCGGAATATTTTTCATGGTAATTTCCCTATACCTTCGGAAATATCCTGTGTAATACGGAGTGGTATCATAATTAACGACTCGTTTGAGTAAGCACATGGGTTCTAAAGATGAGTAAAATTATTTCACATGTTAACTACATCCACACATGGGGTAATCAATTTTCATGATTGCGAGAGCTGAACTATTTAATAGTTGCGACCCTATCGCGTTTTCAATCAAACGGAGACGCGTTTCTATCGAGTTTAATGTTCGATACTTAGATACATTTCTCTTTGTTTTCAAATCTTTAACACACGCAGAAACAAATCTCTATTTACAGTGAATTTGTAATTATATTTGACATTTTTTATCAGTTATTGAAAACGCAAATTATACTTTCAGGATCTGCAAAATAATATTTAAATAAAAGGCATTTCATGAAATGAAAAAACAAAGTTAATATCGCATACTGGCAGATCCAAAATTTTCCAATTTTTGCCAATTGCAACTTAATCGATAGCTCTGAAATTTTTCGACAGACGGAGTGGTTCTCATCGATCCGGACTATGTGAAAGATAGAAAAGTGTTCGGTCACGTTCTGGCTGCGTTTAGGTACGGAAGAGAGGATCTAGACGTGCTCGGTTTAACATTCAGAAAAGATTTATACTTAGCTGCCGAACAGATTTTTCCGCCAACTGAAGCTACAAGAAAAAGGTTACTCACTAGGCTACAAGTGAGTGTCGTTTTTGCTTGTCTTACTCATGCTCGAGCCTGCACGAGTTGTTTCAGGAACGGCTCCTTAAAAAGCTCGGTCCAAACGCTTATCCCTTCTATTTCGAATTGCCGCCGCATTGTCCTGCGTCCGTGACACTGCAGCCCGCCCCTGGGGACACGGGAAAACCATGCGGCGTCGATTACGAATTGAAGGCGTTCGTGGGCGACAATCAGGAGGACAAACCTCACAAGAGGAATTCCGTTAGGTGAGTTTTTGGAGTCCGTTCAATTCAATAATGGCATATGAACTGGTCTCGTGTCCAGATTAGCGATCCGCAAAATAATGTACGCACCCAGCAAACAAGGCGAACAACCGTCCGTAGAGGTGAGCAAGGAATTCATGATGAGCCCCAATAAATTGCATCTCGAAGCGTCTCTGGATAAGGAGCTATATCACCATGGCGAGAATATCGCTGTTAACGTACACATAGCCAACAATTCTAACAAATCGGTGAAAAAAATTAAAGTTTCAGTCAGACAGTTCGCCGACATCTGTCTATTTTCTACCGCGCAATATAAGTGCACAGTAGCAGAAACGGAAAGCGAGTAAGTTTATCGCGCCCATATAGTCCGGTCAATGGAGAAATTTCATGGGAAGAATGTTCAGGATTGTGAGTACAATATGAGGTTTCCATAAGGACTGCTAGGACATCCTAGGGGATGGGGGTGCAGTTCAAAGTTTCGAATTCAAACGTTTTCGCTTCTAGTTTTTGAACTATTGATTTTCTTGAAAATATCTTCAAACAAATGTTTTAGATGCCAGCAATACCTTCACTTTGAATTTGGTTCCGTTCAATTTGGGTTGACGGTTACAAAAAAACTGGAAAAAACTTGTCAAAATAGGCGTTTTTTGCAAACGTGATATTTACGACGCCAAAATTTTTTGGATATTTTTTATCATTTTAAAATGAAGCTTTTATAGCACCAAATCAAACTTAATAAAAAAACAATTATTACGTTCATCGTTCACAAGATATAGCAATTTGTTTATAAAAAACTGCCTTTTTCACGACGAAACGTGCTAGTTGTCGGCAATTTTTTTTGATTTATTATTATAGCTGAAGACCCATATTTTACTCTACTGAACTACTGGACGTTGCGTTACCCCACTCTACTTTTATCATTGTTCCACTTAACGCGCTCGGCTCTCATATAATTATTTACCCATATTTGCGTTCCTTATTCGATTTTAACAAGAGCAACATGGATGAATTAGAAGTGATCCGTTTGTGGTATTTATTCACGAAAAATAGAAAGAGAAATAGGAAAACTTGGGTACATAAAATAAATCAAGAGCGTGATGAAAAAGGTATCGTCGTTTGTTACAATACCCCAAAACCTGTTTGGAAAAAATAATATAACTCATCCCTTGCTGAGGGCATATCTCCAATGTTCTGATGACAGACACAGGAACAAACGTGAAGAACAAGTCGGGATTAAATTACTTAACACATATTTGTTTTGGTTACTCCGCTCGTAAAGAATTCCGGCGACCGAAAACACCGATCGACGAAATGTTTTTGAATCGCAAGCTCATAAAGAATCTGAATCCTAATGTGAAAAGGCTCATTTGTTCTAACGTAAACTTTGAATTCGGCTACCGGAGCAAAAAACACAAGAACGTGTCAACCGAGCAATAAAGAATCCCAAAGCTATTAAGAATCGGAATCGTAATCTGAAAAGCTCCATTTGCTGCAACGTAACATTAGAATCTGAGCTACGAGAATCCGATTCACGAATCCTAATATGAAAGGGCCCTTATAGCATCAAATCAAACTTAATCAAAACAAATTATTACGTTCATCGTTCACGAAATATAGCAATTTGTTTATAAAAAACTGCCGTTTTCACGACAAAACGTGCTAGTTGTCGGCAATTTTTTTTGATTTATTATTATAGCTGAAAACCCATATTTTACTCTACTGAAAATTTTTAGACTAGAAAACGCGAAAAAGACTACATTTTACGACATTGAAAATAAGGTCCTTTTTTTTATAAACAAGTAGCCTCAAACGGTTCATGTTGATTTCCAGAAATTTGATTTTCTCGCGAATGGAAAAAAGGATTGAAATAAAGAACTTGACACTCCAAGAAATCTTGTACGACTTATTTAACGCGAGTTGAATTTTTTTTTAAACGTCACAGTGGCTTTACAAACTACAATTTCAGAATTAATTCAAGTTCATACTTTTCCTAATGAATTATATTTTATAATGTTAAAAGCAAAAGTGACAATATGGCTGTTTTTGATACAAGTAAACAAATGAAGCTTTTATAGCATCAAATCAAACTGAATGAAAAAAAAATTATAACATTCATCATTCACGACATATAAAAATTTTCTTTATAAAAAACTGCCTTTTTCACGACTTTTTTAATTTTTTTTATTGATTATTATAGCTGAAGACCCATATTTTACTTTACTGAAAAGTTTCAGACTATTTTTTACAACATTGAAAATAAGGTACTTTTTTGCCATAAACAAATAACCTCAGACGATTCATTTTGATCTTCAGAAATTCCATTTTCTCGCGAATGAAAAAAAGCTTTGAAATAAAGTGCTTGACGTTTCAAGAATGTGAGTTGCATTTTTTTCTTAAAGACATCACAGTGGCTTTATAAACAACAATTTAGGAATCAATTCAACTTTATACTCTTTCCTATGAATTATGTTTCATATTGCTCCAGCGGAAAAAAAGATCAGAATATGGACGGGTCGTCGCATTCGCGTCTTGCGGTCGATCGGGTCTTGGAGGTAATAGCGGTTCGGCGCGTATCGTAGTCGCGACTGCCTTTATAATTTATTGTTTTGGAAAACTTAATCCAAAATTACAAACAACACCCACTCGAGTTTCAAAGCAATGGGACGGGATGAAATCTCCTCCATTCGGATTGAAGATGAGTATGCACCTGTTTACTTGTATCAAAAACAGCCATATTGTCACTTTTGCTTTTAACATTATAAAATATAATTCATTAGGAAAAGTATGAACTTGAATTAATTCTGAAATTGTAGTTTGTAAAGCCACTGTGACGTTTAAAAAAAATGCAACTCGCGTTCAATAAGTCGTACAAGATTTCTTGGAGTGTCAAGTTCTTTATTCCAATCCTTTTTTCCATTCGCGAGAAAATCAAATTTCTGGAAATCAACATGAACCGTTTGGGGCTATTCGTTTATAAAAAAAAGGACCTTATTTTCAATGTCGTAAAATGTAGTCTTTTTCGCATTTTCTAGTCTAAAAATTTTCAGTAGAGTAAAATATGGGTCTTCAGCTATAATAATAAATCAAAAAAAATTGCCGACAACTAGCACGTTTTGTCGTGAAAACGGCAGTTTTTTATAAACAAATTGCTATATTTCGTGAACGATGAACGTAATAATTTGTTTTGATTAAGTTTGATTTGATGCTATAAGGGCCCTTTCATATTAGGATTCGTGAATCGGATTCTCGTAGCTCAGATTCTAATGTTACGTTGCAGCAAATGGAGCTTTTCAGATTACGATTCCGATTCTTAATAGCTTTGGGATTCTTTATTGCTCGGTTGACACGTTCTTGTGTTTTTTGCTCCGGTAGCCGAATTCAAAGTTTACGTTAGAACAAATGAGCCTTTTCACATTAGGATTCAGATTCTTTATGAGCTTGCGATTCAAAAACATTTCGTCGATCGGTGTTTTCGGTCGCCGGAATTCTTTACGAGCGGAGTAACCAAAACAAATATGTGTTAAGTAATTTAATCCCGACTTGTTCTTCACGTTTGTTCCTGTGTCTGTCATCAGAACATTGGAGATATGCCCTCAGCAAGGGATGAGTTATATTATTTTTTCCAAACAGGTTTTTGGGGTATTGTAACAAACGACGATACCTTTTTCATCACGCTCATGATTTATTTTATGTACCCAAGTTTTCCTATTTCTCTTTCTATTTTTCGTGAATAAATACCACAAACCTATCACTTCTAATTCATCCATGTTGCTCTTGTTAAAATCGAATAAGGAACGCAAATATGGGTAAATAATTATATGAGAGCCGAGCGCGTTAAGTGGAACAATGATAAAAGTAGAGTGGGGTAACGCAACGTCAATCGTTCGAAATTCAGAATCTGTAATATGAAACGCACCAAATTCGTTTGTTTATTAAACAAATTTTATGGGAATCGGATTCAAGAATCCTAATGTGAAAGGGCCCTATGAGCTTCATTTTAAAATGATGACAAATATCAACAAAAATTTGGCGTCGTAAATATCACGTTTACAAAAAACGACTATTTTTAGAAGTTTTTTTCAGTTTTCTTGTGAACCGTCTTGAACGAAACCAAATTCAAAGTGAAGGTATTGCTGGCATCTAAAACATTTGTTTGAAGATATTTGCAAGAAAATCAATAGTTTAAAATCTAGAAGCGAAAAGGTGTGATTTCAAAACTTTGAACTGCACCCCCACCCACTAGGACGCTCGATAGCAGTCCTTATGGAAACATCATATTGTACTCACAACCCTAAACAATCTCCACTGTAATTAATTTTTTTTTATTTAGCACTAGAAATTTCTCTATTGACTAGACTAATATACCTATATGCTAATACTTGAGAAAAATATGGCAATGTTTGTTATTCTCATTTATAAATTAAAGCAACTCGTTTTCAGAAATTTTCAGTGCAATATTTTTCATCGTGATTCTTCTAATATCTAGATAAATCTCTTCTGATTCAATTCTGTTGACGCTTTGTTATTAGGGATGGATGTCCTATCGGGCCAGGTTTCACACTAAGTAAAGTATTCAACTTGCGACCCCTCTTAGCAAATAATAAAGATAAATGGGGCCTTGCATTAGACGGCCAACTAAAACACGAGGATACGAATTTAGCATCGAGTACTTTGTGAGTTCGCTATCTGTGCCGTATCAATTTGAATCGCTGTTTCGTTTAATTTTTCAGAGTAGCGGATCCATCCCAACGGGAAAATTTAGGAATAATAGTCCAATATAAAGTGAAAGTCAAATTGTGCTTGAGCGCTTTAGGAGGGTAAGCGGTTAACTTTGTGCCGTAACTGTAAAAGTACAATTATGTGTCCGATTGCGTAGTGATTTAGTAGCTGAGCTGCCTTTTATATTGATGCACCCTAAACCGGAAGAAGAGCCGCAAGATATCCCGTCGCGTAGAGCCAGTAGAGAGTTGGATACATCCATGTCTGCCGATGCTAATTTGATTCAGCTTGATCCGTAAGTTCTGTAATTGTATACAGGCAGTCCCGAGAGGTTACGGTAAGCTTGTAATGGATCACAGGTTATAAAAAAATTTCCTGTAGGTATTTATAAAGTTATGGCTATTTTAAGAAAATACCGGATTTTCGATCCCCTTTAAGGGTATTTCATGAACTGTGGCCACAAAAATTGATTAAAAAAAAATTAAACGTTAATAATCCAACCACAAACTTAAATTGAAAAACAATACATATTTGACCAAGATTATAACGAAAAAGAAGTTTGACTTCAATAAAATACTTAGAAAATGTGATTTCCCTCAGCTTTGCCCGTGTGTAGTGAAAAAAAAAGACAGGTGGCACTCGGGGACTGCCGCGGTAAAGCTATTGCATAGCATTTTGTATCAACAATTATAACTATTTATTCCTTTTATTCATGCAGTATTTCCTTTTCTTCGATATTAATTCGAGTTGCACTTTTTGAGCGTGGTGACCGATAAGAAAACAAATTTTTCTTTTATTAAATAAATAAGAAGTTAATATTGTTTAAAATATTTTTATAATTTTACAATACATATAGGTTGTATTATCTTACAGTAGCTGTTGGTCATTCAGGAATATTTATCATTGATACTATAGGTTTATGATAACTGAAATAAGAAACATAAGTTTGCGACTTAATATCCTCTAAATACCGCGTCAATGGTGGTCCCATATTTTGTCGTGGACTCTTGTGGATCATTATTCATTTTCAAATTCAATTTTTTTGATAGAAAAGTAGTTGTCAACCGCTCTTTTTTACCATTTGTACCAAGTATTTTCGACCCTTCTTCAGTGTACTCCAGTAAAGTGCGATGAATAAAATGCTCTACCTCGTCCAATTTTGGATTAGGAGAAATGTAAATTGCTACCATAACTATTTGTAGGCCATTTCTAAGTTTGCATAAGCACGCGCAAATATCTCCAACAACTGAGCGCCTAACATTAACATCGCTGACGTGTGTAATATTTATTTCAATATTCGTAGTCATAATATTAGTAATGTCATTTTCATTTCGGTAAATAGCTACCCCACCTTTTGAAACAGTATCTCGTTTGAACTGAACAATACAATTAAAATTAGGTATTTCAATCGGATAATCATGCGTCATACAAGTTTCGGTAAGAAGTAACACATTTGTTTGTCTCGTAACTGAATCTTGTAAATCGTATTTATGACTATTCAGACTTTGGCAGTTGAAAGTCATTATTGAAATGCCATTTCTATTACTAATGAAATCTAATACACTATCGTCTGAACACTATTTAAAGACAGTCTTTTGAATTCTTGCAACAACAATGCAGTCGATGCAGCTTGCTTTCGATTATGATAAAACTTGAATGTAGAATTATCGTTTTTTGTCCTGATATACAATTTTTCAATATTAGTCTCGATTCGTGCGAGTTTCGTAGAGTCGTAGTATACGTCTAATCGCACGCAAACAACGCCGTGTCGAAGACTGCCGAACTGAAACGACGTTAGACGATGCACGGCCTTCAAGCCACACCTCCGTGCCCGTCGGAGTGGGAAGCGTGAGGTTTTTTCGTTACGGAATTTCTGGATTCGGTCCCCGCGCTAAAGGCCTCCTATAAAAGCTATGCAATAGCTTAAAAATGTACTATGCGACATTGGCAAGTAACTTCAAAAGAAAGCTCATTTTATCACGAGTTCATAATGGTGTAACACTTTATTGCTAGACTCATAGCGAGACATAAAAAACACAAATCTCGAACAGAGCCCCCAGTTTTTAGTTTGAGAGGAAAAGGTGGAAATATTATTTGTGATTACAAATAGATCTTTACTACTGAATGAATCATAGTCTCAAGAACTAATTGGTTCGCACTACGTGGAACCATCCCCCTTCCCCTCCTAGGTATGAGTACCATCATTGAAATTAGAGGTCATTCATAAATTACGTCACAGGTATTTAATGATGTTTCGACCCCAATACATCAATTGTGGATAACACCCCTCTTAACGTGTGACGTAATTCATGGATGGCCCCTTAAAAATTGTGACCCCACCCCCCAAAGCTGAGATCGTATTTTGTTCTTGAGATAGCCCTGGGGCGTTTTATGTTAATCAAAGAAACTCGATATTAATTGAAACAATAGAATCATTTATTTTAAATAAGGTGTTCAAATTGTTTCCCTCCTACATAAATACAAGCTCTACGCCTTCTTACAAAAGAGCAAGAAATATGGCGAGCAACTGTTTTATTATTAATTATGTTTGCGACTTCGGTAATCCTCGTCCTCAAATCGTTCATGTCATGGACTGGTTGACCATAAACAATTTCCTTGATGGTGCCCCGGTAAAAAAAATCCAGTGGATTCAAATCCGGTGACCGAGCTGGCCATGTAGTCGGAATTCGTTGTCCAAGAATTCCCTAACAGGACGAGCATAATGTGCTGGACACCACATACTTCTAAATGTCTCCAGAGGAACGTCTTCTAATACATTAACTAATTGGTTTTGCAAAGAGTGTGAATAGGTTTCGCCAGTCAACGGCTCTCGTAGCTCGAACGGTCCAATTACTTTTCCGTTAAGGATTCCAGTCCACATGTTCACCTCGATATGATATTGTGATCGATCCTCTCTTAATAAATGTGGATTTTCAACATGCCACTGATGTAGATTGTGCAGATTCATATAGCCATCTTTTTTGAATGTAGATTCGTCAGACCATAATATTTTATTGAAAAGT
Organism: Novius pumilus; assembly: GCA_020654155.1. Taxonomy (NCBI): domain Eukaryota; kingdom Metazoa; phylum Arthropoda; class Insecta; order Coleoptera; family Coccinellidae; genus Novius; species Novius pumilus. Next base: position 9,114,758 of record JAIFOV010000472.1, read on the forward strand.
TGTGGGTCTTCTTGGTGCATTCTCAACATTCTTCGACAGAAAGCAAGTCTCGCGGGATAGTCACGTGGTAGAAGACGAAATAATGTCCAAATCACAAAGAATATCAAGTCCAGTAAGTGAAGCAAAATTGTAAGTACGAAATTAACACAAACGGATACACAATGGTGCGCAGTAAACGACGGAGCTTAACGTACTGACTTATTTTGTTTTGCTACCGACGCATTGTACGTAAAAACTTGTTTCGTGGAATTCGCATCTGTGGGGGCTTTGTTCGAGAATTATTTTTTTTTATGTCTCGCTATGAGTCTAGCAATAAAGTGTTATACCATGATGAACTCGTGATAAAATGAGCTATCTTTTGAAGTTACTTGCCAATGTCGCATAGTGCATTTTTTTTCACTACACTCGGGTAAAGCTGAGGGAAATCACATTTTCTAAGTACACTAGCGGAAAAAATTAAGGGATCAAAAAAAAATTCCAAAATTTTCGAGGTTTTCAAGTGCCTGTATATCTGTTGAAAATGGTCGTAAAGGAGTTTTGAAAAAAGTATTTTGAAGCTTCAAGTCTCTAGTTTTGAGATCTATTGTTAAAATTTTTTTTCAAGTAATGTGTTTCGCTCAATCCTAACGGATACCTGAAAAAAAAAAATTTTTCTTCATCTTTTTGGTATACGAACTTGGAAAAATTTTTTTCAACTTAACCACTAAATGTATCAGATAACTTGTTTATTCAGCTTCAATTTCTTTTCTCGAAAAGTTCGATATGATCACTTCTTGCTGGGACTTTGAATGGAAAAAGATCTTTTTGTGTTTAACCATCAAAATCTCATCAACCGTCAATTGCACAAGAAAATGAAGGAGATTTTTAAAATTTTGAATAAATTTCCCACAAAAATCAGCTAGGGCTCTTAGCAAAAAAATTTTTTTTTGATCCTTCACAGTGATTTGAAAAATCAAGAAAAAATGGCTTTTAGTGCCTTCTGGAATAATCAGGCGCTTTGTCGGAAATACCGAGAAAATCACTAATGTTAAGTGTGCCTTTTACAGTTCAATATGTCCACAAAAACCCCACTAAGTTTCAATTAAATCTATAGAGCCGTTTTTTTGTTTCATATGTCCGAATGATTGAAAACAATTAAGGGATCACATGATTATGACTTTGAATGATCATAATCTTTAAAAAATTCCGACAAAAAAATGTTTTTCCAGTTTTTTATGCATTTATAACAATGCTTTCGATTAAATTCACCAAAAAAAAAATTAGAAAAAAATTTTTTTTGCAAACTTTTGGAGATTTTTTTAATGATTTAAAAAAATTTTAAACACAAACTACCGCCGGCATCAGCATTAACTAAAGCGTACCACGTGGAAGTTGCGCGGTTGGATTTACGCTCACGCACACACAAGAGTGTGTGTGTGTGGGTGTGTATTTTTAACAGATATACAGGCACTTGAAAAACCTCGAAAAATTTGGAATTTTTTTTGATCCCTTAATTTTTTCCGCTAGTGTATTTTATTGAAGTCAAACTTGTTTTTCGTTATAATCAAATATGTATTGTTTTTTAATTTCAGTTTGTGTTTAGGATTATTAACGTTTACTTTGCAGTTTAAATTTTTTTAAAAAATCAATTTTTGTGGCCACAGCTCATGAAATAGCCTTAAAGGGGATCGAAAATCCGGTATTTTCTTAAAATAGCCTTAACTTCATAAATACCTACAGGGGATTTTTTTTATAACCCTTGTAACTTCCTCTCTGATCCATTACAAGCTTATCGTAACCTTTCGGGACAGCCTGTATAGGGTGAGTTTTTTAACTTGAGACATACAAATTACTCGAAAAGGACGCCATATTGGAGAAAATGTTTGAGACAAAAATTGTAAGGTTTCAAGGGGGAAATTAGATGGCGACCTTGAATTTGACCTTGAACCCCGTTTACAAGGTCAAATGAAGGTAAACTTTAATTTCCAAATGGGAACCTCTATTTTTTGCTACGGATTCACAATCTGCGTGTGAAAAGTGACGATTTTTTTATGGGAAAAGTCTTTTTAAAAATGTCTAGTTTTCTCGGTAGGGAAGCTTATCCTTGAATTTGTTTGGAAGCAATCATACTTGCCCCGAGTACACTGCGCTCTTATTCTAAATGAACAGCAATCAATAGATTGAAGAGTTCGGGATTTTTTCGAAAGATTCTCATTATGTCCCTCTGATCTCCCACACATTGCATTGAAACAAAGCGTTTTCCAAGAAAACTTTGAAATGGCATTTGTTTATGAAGAGTCCTCCAAACAAATTCAAGAACAAATCTTGCGCCCTCTACCGGAAAAACTAGACACTGTTAAAAAAAAAAACTTCTTTCATACAAAATCGTAATTTTTCAAGCAGATTGCGAATCCGTAGAAAAACATAGGGGTTACCATTTGAAAAAAACCAAGTTGACCTTCATTTGACTTTGAAAACGAGCTTCAAGGTCAAATTCAAGCTCGTCATCTAAGTTCCCCCTCGAAACTTACAATTTTTGTTTCAAACATTTTCTCCGATATTGCGTCCTTGTCACCCTGTACATGATGAGATTTGACATTTTCAATTTTTATTTTTTTTTTTTTTGATGAAATAATGATTTAACAGGGAAGAGAACAACCTTCAGGATCACGACGATGATATAATATTTGAAGATTTCGCACGACTTAGACTGAAAGGTGGCGAAACCGACGCTTAAGTGGTGCCGACTAATAAATGTCAGCCCCGTCCATTAATATTTTGGAAAATTGTACCGACATGAATTGTGCTAGTTAAGATTAGGTGTAAACCCATGATCCCATTGTGTGCCCTAGTCAACGGCTGTGCTGCCAGTAAATTAACAGATTGCACCTGAATTATATGTTTAGAAAAGCGACTTGAACCTCCCTCTGTCCCAACAAGATCCTCGCCCTCTCGATGCGTCTCTCTGTCAGTTCAATGAAATTTAGCGCTGGCTGGTTTTTAAGGCTTTCCCATTGTGAGACAGAATCGTTAACTTAACGGTTCAATGAATTGGATACATCGAATTCTTGAATAAACGCAAGGTACGCGGGGTTAAGGTGAATTAGTCGCATTAAAATGAATCGTTGGGTAATTTGATTTGTCTCATTTGTTAATTTATGTACTAATCATTGTTTCATGTGTATTTCGCAATTTGCGTCTTGGTGTTTCATATATGTAAAAACGAAATTCTTATGAGTAATGTTTTCGATTTTATATTTTATGAAAAAAAAAATATTTCAACAAGATATAGTGACTATTTTAGTACAAATAATGATGTACATTTTATATACATATACAGTCTGCCAATGATTTAAGCACAATAACAAATGAATTCATAAGAGAGTTAACTTACCGTTTGGAATTTTCAAGATGTCCTTTCCATGTTTGTTATACATTTAAATGAAAATTGTGAGCCAATGATTGAAATTATTCACAAATTGGCGGTGACTGATCGTTTCTTGATTATAGCAAATTTCATCATAATTTATGGAATGCGATTTCAACGATGATGGAATATACAGGGTGCAATCTTTGAGACGAATGTAATCGGATCAATGTTTCCGCCGTTTTTGATGGTACATATTATTGTGCTACTTGTAAATTTATGTATGAAAAATTAGAGTGAAATTGTATTATTCAGTACCTGTATAAATTGTTACACCTCTTTTGAGGGGGGCGGCGACTACCGTGAATCGTCAATTTGTTCGAGACATTGCTAATAATCAATTATATCGATGGTGTATTCGGTTTTCGATTTTCCAAGAGTAAGCGCGGCTTCTTTTGAAAAATTGTAGGCTGTCTTCAATCACCAAAAAATTTTATATATAAATTACTCTTATGAATTTATTTATTTTGCATTTATTTATTTATATATGTATATATATTTGGAGAATATTAATATCCGATGGCGTAGACTGATTTATTTTTCACTGATTCAATGGAATGTAATTCGCGAATTGAATATTTTCAGTGAAAAACGAATTAGCGACTATATTTCAAAAATGCAACTTCGGTTATCCTAATTTAATATTTTCTAATCAAAATAAAATTATGCCAAAATGTTGAATTTTCATTTATTCCTTTTTACAGCATGATGTCATCAACTACATCATAAATAATAAAAATTATTTTATAAAATCTATTCATTTCATTGGATAAAATTTGGGGAGTGGCCGATGTTCATTATATAAAAACACATTACCGTTCTTGAATCGTTTCAAAAACGTTAATACTGAACAGTTAATAAAACTGAACAATTGCACACTTCGTTTTAAAGGTCCGAATGTTCAGGAAAATCGAAAATGTAACTACTGGAATACAACTGATTGCTGGTCGTGGCATTACTCTTGGTAATTCCATCTGTTGGCAAAGGCACCGGTAAAGGTTTTGCTGGTTTCCGTGGTTTGTACGTTCCCCGAGAGCTTGAGTTTAAGGGGCCGGACGGTTTCAATCTTGGCCTTCCCGGCCCTCTTCTTACTAACATCACATTACTGGTACTACTGCTTCCTTCTGAATGAGTTGAAGATGTCGATTCAAATAAATTATTATCTGAACCTGTACAAACGTAAATGTCAGTATTTAAAAATGGTTAGACCAAAAGAAAATAGTGCAATTACTTATATTATTGGACGAACTTGTATTGCGACTCGATGTGACTCGCCGAGATCCTCTAGGTCGTCCTCTCTTCGACGCTCCTCTCGCTGGGGGCCTCGGTTTTACGGCAGATCCATAAACATTATATACAGTGTATTCTAAAAGTTCAAATTGTATTATTTACTTATATTTAAACGCAAACTCACTATTGGTTAAACCATCGGTATCTTCGAAGAAATTATCACAAAAATCATCTATCATAAAATCGTTGGAGTTCACACTTTGAGGACTAGTGGGGCTACTATCTACATTTAAAAATTGATCTTCGAAATGAGTATCGCTCATTCTCTTTTTAGTTTCTGTTGACAAGCTTATTGTCTGCAAGGTAAAATTTATATACACGTAATTAAAAACAAGATATAATTCACCTTGAATGAAGCTTCAGTCTTTTTTTTATCATCGTCGACAACGCAAGGTTCCAATTTTCCAAAAACGTTCGTTTCCGTTTTTAAAGCTAAAAGTGGACATATCACCGGTTCTGTTAAAAATAATTGCAATACCCACGTTTTTGGAATTTTTGTACTAACTCATCTTCATCAAGCAAAAGCGAGACCACCTCTTTGGGTTTTAAGGTATCCGGCTTGAAATTGCCTCCACTTATGACTAATTTTTGTATCTAAAATAATATCGATCGCGTAGTTGCATTTTTTCGAAATTACAGTTAAAATTACTTCGCTCTTCTCCCTAGCCCTTTGCAATATCCTCTCTTCAATTGTTCCTTTACATATTAGTCTGTACACTGTCACTTGTTTTGTTTGTCCTAAACGATGGGCTCTATCCATCGCTTGCTGATCGACTGTTGGATTCCAATCGCTATCATAGAATATGACCTGTCAAAAATATGTGTGAATAAAAAAATGATAATCGATGATTGATATGTACAGTGTCAGCTGCAGTGAGGTTGATACCCAAACCACCAGCTCGGGTAGATAAGAGAAATACAAAAATATCTGTTCTTGCTTGGAAATCTGCCACCATGTCTCTTCTTTCTGATATTTTTGACGAACCATCCAATCTCATGTATTTATGATGTCGATGCCACATGTACTCCTAAAATTGCGAGTTTGAGCGACACCCTTAAAACGCTTCTCTTACCTCTAAAAGATCGATCATTTTTGTCATTTGGGAGTAAATCAGAACTCGATGTCCCTCTTTTTTCAGTTTTTTCAATAAATTATCCAAGACTGACAATTTACCCGAATCGGTTACTAACGTTTCTTTATCTGAACAAAAAATGGTTTATCTAAATTTTGTATCAACTTTGACAATTATTACCAGGTATATGAATATTAGACCATCCATTGATGGGAGTGAGAGAATCGATACAGCTGTATGGAACTAACAATTTCAGCTGCGTAGCTGGAGACTTATGTGGCTCATTTCCTGTTGCATGATACCAGTAATTATTCAAAGAAGTGTAGCTGAAATTGTCTACGTGTCTTTTAAAGTCATGCGCTGCTCGTCTGGAGCAGCAATACAATTCGATTTGACCAACATTTATCTAAAATAAATCTCTTAAACTTTCGCGTTAGCATTTGTACTGCCTACCTTGGGCATCAAGCTAAATAAGAATGAAGGTAGCTCCGAACACACGCTTTCCTTTTTGATAAGTTTATCGAAATTATTGAATTTATATAACTGGAAATGAAAATATTGGTTCAGAACTGTATTGAGCAGGAAAACATATACGCACTTGCGAATCATCTAAGTTTGAAGTTTCCACATCAACATCTTGAGAAATCCCTTCGACATCAATGAATTTCTGTTCAGAGATCGAATAGTACGTGTAATCTGCATGACCGTACATTACTTTCCTCCCGCAATTATCTCTGGTAAATATAAAATCCTTCAAAATATCATTGGAGATCATAGTGTCGTAAAGTGATTCGTGCCAAATTATATTTAACGAGGTATTTTTCTTCGGTGTCATACTCCAATCTTCGGCGTATTTGGCCATTTTTGCTTTCTTTTGAAATGAAAAATAATGTTGCCATCTGCATAGAAAACGTATTGTTTTAGAAAAAGGAAATTAAAATTTCCAATTGTCACCTTTTCAGAATATTTCCTTTTAGTATCTGATAAATATCCTCTAAACCCAAGTCAATCAGACTATAAAAATTGAAAATCGTTCCGCAATCGTCTTTCTGATCAATATTTGCTATGTAATCGCGAGTGAAAAGAAAATACTTTGCCAATTTTTCTATCAGAGATTTCTGTAGATTTGTGTCGTATACCAAATATGGTGTCTGGTAACAAAGTGGTGACATCGTTATGGGTGATTTAGCATCCCTCCTTTCAAACAGTTCTGGATGATTACAAACCTGAAATGAAGTGAAATTGACGATTGAAACAATTTAGATATAACCCACCTTTCGAAATTGCATAACTAAATTCATCAAATTCGACGTGAAATTTTTATCGACGCTATGAGCATCCCCTCCGCCTACACTGTAATATATTAAATCCTCGATTTTAATTTTCTGTTTCAACGCTATATACAACAATTTTTGTCTTGTTGTCAAAGGACAATAAACCATAATTTCGATTTTATCTGACAATTCATTTTCAACATCCTTCTTTATTCGTCTCAACATGAATGGTTTAAGGATCATGTGAAGCCTTGATAGATGTTCTGCAAAATATTTTGACTTCTATTTGAATTTTCGCAAATCTCTACTCACTTTCATCGATTCCAGTCTTATTCTCGGCGTGGCTCTCTATGTCTTTCGAAAACCATTCGTTGAATTCCTCGTGAGAATCAAAGAGAGTTGGCATAATGAAATGTAGTAAAGCCCACAATTCGGCCATGCTGTTTTGGATAGGTGTACCGCTGAGAAGTAAACGATTTCGACAACTGAAACCAAGTAACGTTTTCCACCTCATACTGCTGGTACTTTTGATAGCTTGTGCTTCATCCAGTATCATATACTGCCATTTTATCCTATTGAAGTATTTGATATCGGTTATAACAATTTGATAGCTGGTAATAACTATGTGAAAACTCGCTTCTTTTGTGTACATGTCTTTTTGATCCCAGAATTGCCTCAATATTTTACGTTCCTGAAATTGTAAAAATGAATAACAAAAACGCCCTTAGATCAACCTACATTTGGATTGCCCCAATAAGGTACCACTTTAAACGACGGTACAAATTTTGCAATTTCTTGCTGCCAATTGTGCAGCGTTGAAGCTGGAGATATTATTAAAAATGGTCCCCAAACAGCTGAAGCAAAAAAACATAACTCATTCGATCAGTAGAATCGGGTATCACGGTTCTTACCATATTTCTCAGCAACGTGACAGAGAAATGCTATACTTTGAACAGTTTTTCCCAGACCCATTTCGTCTGCTAAAATACCGCTTATCCCTTGAGAATACAAGTTTGCCAGCCAATTCATTCCTCTTAATTGGTAACCTTTCAATTTTCCTTTGAACATTTTTGGCTGTGGTTGTTCTCCATTGGTATCCAAACTTTCCATAAATGATGAGTTTGCTTCCCTGTCAAAGTTTTTCGTACGAGAACGCTCCGTGTAGAATGCTTCTTCCGCGTTCCTTTTAGCTTTTTCTTTCATCGATTCACTAAGATTAAAGTTCATAAATAATTATAATAAAAAAATATGTTTTTGGAGGGAGATTTACAGAAAATCACTACTCGACCCTCCACCCTGTCCATATTTTTTTATGAACGACCTTGTGACTAAACTATTATTACTAAAGCCCGGACTGTAGGCACTATAAATTCGTTAAAAAAAGGCAGTGAAAAGGCAATAAAAATACTCAAAATAGCCACTTAAAATAGGCATTTATTATATACTGATAGATAAAAACAGATAAGATAAAACAAAAAAACATTCGATGTGAATATTTATTCTTTATTAAACATAACTACCAATAGTTTTCTCAAATTTTCAAATTTTATACTTCGTCGTCTATCTGATAAAATATGTTTATACAACGAAAAAGATCTCTCCACATCAACAGATGTCAAAGGTGCATACATAAATGAGGATATTTCGGTAGGGTTCAAGAAATTACTGACCCCATCTCCTAATAAAATCGAATTTATTTCGCGCATCTTGACCAAACCACTATTGTTCTGCAACACTTTTTCACATTTTTCTTTCATGAACTCTCCTTTTAATCCAGGCGCAGAATTGATTCTTTCAATTGTTTCATCCATAATGTTCAATTGCTCTTGTAATTTTAAATTCCTCTCTTCTAGTTTTTGTATTGATGTTGGAATTGAATGAAAATGTGCAAGTATGTATGCTAAATCAGACTGGATATTCTTTTTGGACAAAACATCTTTACATATTTTTATTGAAGCTGCATCATCCACTATTTCTACAATTTTCTCGAAATGGGTTGCGTAATAAATGGCAGCCGATATCCATGTACCCCATCTCGTTATTGTAGGTTGAGGTGGTAATGGCAGATCTGGTGCAAGTTCTTTGAAAATTTGCACCCTCGATGGAGCTTTTAAACAAACTTTCTTGACGTTTGATATTAACAGATCGACATCGTGAAATAAACTTCGCGCTTCTTCAGCAACTCTATGCAATGCATGAGCTATACACGTCACATGAACCATTTTTGGAAATAGAACTTGCAGAACTTTTCCAGCTGCTTTCATGTATGGAGCGGCATCAGAAACAAATAGCAACACTTTGTCATGTTTCACTCCATCTGGCCACAATAATGAGAGCGCACTGGTAAATAATTGGGCTATTGTCGAATTATTGGCTGATTCGAGTACTTCACTTGTTAATAAATACGTGTTAGAGTCCTGGTGAGTTGATTGTAGAGTTCCAATAATTACGTTGGCTACGTAGCGGCCAAGAGCATCGGTTGTTTCGTCAATGGACACCCACAAATTTTTACCTTCCGTTTCTTTTCTAATTTTGTTCATCTTTTCCTGGAACACTACATCAATATAATTTTTCCGGAGGGTGGACTCACTTGGCACGTGTTCTTTGGTGTACTTTTCAAGGAATGCTTTTAGAGAAGGATTTTCCAATTTCCAAAGAGGAATGTTCGCATCCATCAGTGCTTTACATAAATCCAAAGAGAATTGGGATTGTCGATTGGATATAACGCCGAAATTCGGAAGCAGACACGTTTTTACTATCGCAATTTTTCGAAGCAGCATTTTTATGTTTCACTGTTGAAAGGTGCTGGGATACAAAATACTTCTTCTCAAAATTCACTTTACAGTCACATATTTTGCAGAATAACACAGAACCGTCACTACTGAAAACGTCTTTACCGAATTCAAGTATTAATTTATTCAATTTTGTTTGCTCGGATGCTCTGACTTTAGGCATATTGGCTGGCGATAAGTTGAACCGAATGGGCGAATGGTGAAAAACAACTGAACGGAAATGGGTATTACGATATATTTATACCTATAGGTATCTGGTTTTAGGTTTTCCCATCAGTAACAGTTGTTGTATCAATTCCTAGAAAAAGGGAACTATCTCTTGTCTATGTACCAATCCTGCCTACCTGAGATCTTAGGGTTTCCCACTTTATACTATCATAAATTGTTCGAAATAGGCGAAATAAGTCATAAAATCCCATTTTAGGCAAAATAGACAGAAAATACGAAAATAGGCATTTTATGGCATTTTGCCTAACATCCGGGCTTTAATTATTACATAAATGTAAAACTCTTCTTTCAGCTATTAGTTAACAATTTACCAAATAAACTTGCCTGTCATATCCATCGATGGCTGATAATCTGGGATTTTTCTCCTCGTCCAGTTGATTCAAAATCCTCAGTTGCTCTTCAGCCGAAGCCATTCCCAATTTCTTCGACATGAAATGGGCATACAACTCCGTTTGAGTTATCAAGAAATTCAATTTCCTCTGTTGTCTTTTCGCCTCGATCAGTTCATGGTCCATTTTTCTCTGTTCCTCGGCTTCCTTCTCCATGCGTTTTTTAACCTCCCTGTCTAATCTCCTCGATCTCTTCCAATATGCAATGTTCTCGCGCGACAGACGCTTCATTCGCCACGGTTGTTCTTTCACCAATCGCGCCGATTGCAGAGCTTTCTGCCTTACGATTTTTGCGCATTGCTGCGCTACCCGCTTACATTGAAGTAGCATTTCTTTGTGTCGATTGGATTTCGATCTTTGCTGCTTGCCAACTTCTTTTTTCACAAGTCCAGTGAACATCCTTCTCCTCTTAGTCGACATCATATCGTCCCATTTCTTTTTGCCTCTTCGTCCCTGAATTTTTTCAGTTTTTTCTTCGCTAGAGCCGAAGACGACGGTCCAGGAACGGGAGTATTGGATAAGTTAAAATTGCATTGAATGGTGGAGGAATCATCATCGAAAGTTTGGAAATCCATTCCACTATCCAGATTTAAATCTATGCACGGTTCCTCCTGATAACGGAGCTTCGGTAAATGAAAAAAAACTAAACATATATTTACCGTGATTTCTTCCAACATATTAGGAGGATAAAGAGGTGATTTTACAGCTTCCTCACGTTTTCTCTTTCTTGTCTGTTGTTGAGGAACTGATTTTTCTTTAGGAGCATAATGGTCTACCTCGCTCAGTAGTCCAGCTCCATAGTACATCCAATCATCCATACTTTTTTCCTGGAAAAGTCGAAACATTGAACACCATCAAACATGCTTGGTGTGTCGATTCACCTTTTTACCGCTTTTTACTTCTTTTTGATATTGATGAAGTTTAAGGATATGCTTATACTGAGCATCATCAGGTGTACTGTTTGTACTTTCCTGCAAAATATCTGCTAACCATTTTCTATCTTCAGATACGTTATTAAGGTTGAAATAGTCCATCGGACAGATATATTCGGATTCTAAAATATGTATAAGTACCTTCGTTGGTTTATGAAAAATCACAATAATCAAACCTTTTGACAATGGTGATTCATTTGTTGCATCGTCATTGTCACTGTCGCTACTTGTTTCATCTAGAAACGATTTTTGTTTGCTAAGCAAATGTCTAACATCTAGAGCTCTTTCCACTCGAAGAACATGCAGCGACTTGGATGTGTTTGGTTTAACACAAGGTTTAGGTGTATCTAAAAAGTTAAATATATAGCATAACAATGAATGATGAATGTTGAACTACCTTGTATTATACGATAATTCTTTTGAACGTTCCTGTTTGGTTTGGGCATCCTAACCAATAATTCAACTGGGAGTCTCAAAATTACTTTCAAATATTAGTTCATTACTTTGACTCGAACTGCTGATATCAGGAATAAATTATGAATTAAAAACATTATTTCTGTATGTATACTTTGAAGATTCAATAGAAATAGTGCTAATTTATTTATATAATTAAAGGATAATTTGTTTTACAGTACGTAATACCATCATACACCAAAAAGTCAACAAATTTATGAGCGGAGCACAGAATTGAACCTAAACTTTTTCATCAAGCATACAAGAGCACGAAGATTGCCAAAAGCGTTTTGGTATTTTGTAGTGATGTCATATCTTGCCTATGTTATACCTAATTTATTTGATCTGCGATGTCGTACAACTAAAAATCTCATGCATATTTTTCGGAATTCTTTTGTCAAGCTTCATCCAAATATTTTCATAACTGGCTCCAATTTCACTTACTGATTACCGAATGCAATATATACTTATGTAATGGATGCGTTTTTCCCTAGTTGTAGAATTCGTCAGTACGTCTGGCAACGCCGTCTTGATTGAAATCAAACATTCCATGCATTTTTGACAGAAGTTATTTTCTACAAATTACGAAGTTTGGCCGATTAAAATTGTTTTTCGTTTGTGAAAAATTTATCAATGTTCGTTTATCCTGACTGAAAAACGTTGTAAATTACAATTGTGATAAAGAACTAGAAGAATGTCAGATCCCGAAGATGATTTTATGTGTGAAGATGAAGAGGATTACGGCTTGGTAAAGTTTTAACAGCTCGTGCCAGTTTTATTATTCATTCCAATAAGCAAAGTTGTATGTGTTGCTATTATTTTCTGATTCATAAAGATAAACACTTTACCGCATATAAACCTATAAAAGGAACCTAAAAAAAGTGCTCAGGTTTATTATTAACCCAAAAATTATGAGAAATGAGCCATATATAACCTGCACTACAATCGGTGGTTTTAGGTTATAAACTACATTTTATTTTATTCAGACGATGTAAACATTTTCATTAAAAGTTTAGTTTGGTATTTGCTTCATGAAAGTTTTGATTGTTTTTTTACTTTCAGGAATATTCAGAGGACAGCAATTCTGAACCAGACGTTGATTTGGAAAACCAATATTATAACAGCAAATCTTTAAAAGAAGAAGAACCCACCTCTGCCCTGATATCGTTTCAAAAAGTTCTTGATCTAGAAAGTGGAGAAAAGGGAGAATGGGGCTTCAAAGCGTTAAAACAGATGATCAAAATCAACTTCAAATTGGTACATTCTATATTGGCGTGTTTAGTATGTTGATTTATTGATTGTAATTTTTATAGGGAAATTTCGATCAAATGATGATCAGATACAAACAGCTTTTGACGTACATCAAAAGTGCAGTTACAAGAAACCACAGCGAAAAATCTATAAATTCAATTCTGGATTACATCTCCACATCAAAAAATGTAAGAAATTCAATATTAATTGAGAAGAGTGTTTAGACGTTCCAAATACATTCGCACATACTTAATGATTCAAAATAGTTCATAACTTTTTTCCTCTTGTCAGATGGAGCTGTTACAAGATTTTTACGAGACCACTCTGGAAGCGTTGAGAGACGCAAAAAACGATCGACTCTGGTTCAAAACAAATACCAAATTAGGAAAACTTTATTATGATAGAGGTGATTTCAATAAATTGGCTAAAATTTTGAAACAACTGCACCAATCCTGTCAAACGGACGACGGGGAAGACGATCTGAAAAAGGGGACTCAATTGTTAGAAATATATGCGTTGGAAATTCAAATGTACACGGCGCAGAAAAACAACAAAAAACTGAAAACATTGTATGAACAATCACTGCATATTAAATCGGCTATTCCACATCCATTGATAATGGGAGTGATTCGAGGTGAGCGTGAGTCGAATTAAGTTTAGTTGACCACAATTCTATCATTCTTTGGAAAACATAAAAAGTATGCAATTCAGAAACGTCTTATTGTCGTTCTATCGAAAATTATGAAACCTATGATATCTCATATTTTTTCTTCGAATTTGATTAATTTAAGTCAAATACCTACTTGGTTTCCCTAGAATGTGGCGGCAAAATGCACCTTCGAGAGCAGGAATTCGAAAAAGCTCATACCGATTTCTTTGAAGCTTTCAAAAACTATGATGAATCGGGAAGTCCGAGACGTACAACGTGTTTAAAATACTTAGTTCTCGCAAATATGTAAGTGATTTGCTACTTTCGATTATCGAATTGTTAATTATCTATTTCAGGTTGATGAAATCTGGGATAAACCCGTTCGATTCGCAGGAAGCGAAACCGTATAAAAACGATCCCGAAATATTAGCGATGACCAATTTAGTGAATGCTTATCAAAATAATGATATAAACGAGTTTGAGCATATTCTGAAACAGAACCGGCAGAATATTATGGATGATCCTTTCATAAGAGAACATATAGAAGGTATATGACGATTTCTATGTATTTCTGTTACATTCGACGAATTTTTCAGACCTATTACGTAACATCAGAACTCAAGTACTTATAAAACTGATAAAACCTTATACAAGAATTCGGATACCATTTATATCACGAGAATTAAATATCGACGTAACAGAGGTTGAAAACCTTTTAGTGTCCTGTATTTTAGATAAGTAAGTGTCGATTAGTTTGAAATCTTCAGTTTATCGTTACCTATTTACAGCACAATACAAGGACGAATGGATCAAGTAAATTCCGTCCTCCTGCTAGATCGTACTACAGTCAATTCATCTAGGTACAGTGCTCTTGATAGATGGACAAATCAACTAAATTCGTTAGATTCGTTAATAATTAATAAAATGGCCTAAATATACCAAAACTATAGTTAGGAACTAATTGATTTGTTTTCATAGTGGCGGTATTATATAAATACTGCTGCTAATATTTGAACCGAACAGTGAATTGCATATATTTTTATGTCTTTATATATATTATATATGTGTATTTCGAGTCAAACTGGAAACTGAATTGTTTGTTGCATTGATTTATAGACAGAGAGGTTAAGTTCTATCATACATTTGTAAATTTTTTATTGTAATTTTTAGTTCAATTTTTCGTTTGAATATTGTACAGTATGATTTAATATCTGCATATCAATAGTTGTAGTTTAAGTTCTGAGCCATACCGTATTGTTTGATTTAAATCCGGCTTAAATTTACTATTAGAAAATTAAACTTTTAATGCACATTTCTGTGGGTTCACATGGCTGTAAAAGGATGTAATGATTTTAAATTACTACTTATCATAATAAATAACTGATAATTGAGATATACCTGTTTCATGGGTTGAATGGTAGAAATCTTAACTTTTTAACGATTTTCAAGGAATTTTTATCACTTCGTTCATGTGATACCCCTATACCTATGTACTGAATAACTTCCATACATAGACATTGTAAATTAAGGTGTTAAATTTTTTGTTATTAAAATTCAGTCGACTTAGAAATTGAACATTTTTACGGTAGAATAAAACACAATTCTATTTTCCAGGAACTACACTGGTCAATGTAGAAACTTTTTCAATAATGTAGTGCCGAATATAACAATTATGTTCTAGTAAGAGGATTTTTTAATAAAAACATAAAACTTATAGCTGTTTATGTACTAAATACGCTTCTCTTTCAAAAAAACGTAGATTTGAAAAAATTGCTAATTCAGGTATCCCTCCTCTTTTGAAGTCTCATGAATAAGTTGTACGACCATCCACGGTAATTACATACTTAGATACTCAGGGGTCCCACGGGGCGATAGAGCGAAGGAAGGTGTCGGCCTTGTTGTCTCCGAAGGTATCAATTCGAAAGTAACTTCATGGGAGGCCGTAAACCCAAGAATTATCACACTCAATCTAGAACTACAAACTCCAGTAACTCTAATTCAGGCTTATGCCCCAACTGAAGACTCTAACGTGGCCGTAAAAGAAGTATTCTTTGAGGAACTACAGCGGCAAGTTGACAAGCATGAAAATAGTGGAAAAAGATCGTTTGTCATGGGAGACTTAAACGGACGAGTGGGTAATGACTATCTGACCAACAGAGGAGTTCTGGGGCCATGGAGTGAAGAAACAACACTAAATGACAACGGTAATCGCATTCTTGACTTCTGACAAATCAGATGATAGTAGCAAACCCATATTATCCTCACCGACGCATTCATAAAATAACTTTTGAAAATACTCGGTACTCAAGCATCATAGACTACTTTCTAATCCCCAAAGAAATGAAAAGCTGCTGTCTGGATGTCAAAGTTATAAGAGGTGCAGAACTTTCCACTGACCATCACTTACTGATTGCCGACACTAAGTTCAAAAAGGCCAGTCTTAAAAGAAAAACCTGTTACACAAGAATAAAGTGGGAAGGCTTGAGAAATGAGAATAGCAAAAGTGAGTATCAAAATAAACTCGAAGAAAAGCTGAGCGTGCGAGAAGTAGAGGGAGATGTAATAGAAAATAGATGGGTTAGATTGAAAGCTGCAGTCTTACAAGCATGCGAAGAAGTATGTGGAATAAAACGGGTAAAAGAAGGCATCAAAAGTACTGTGTGGTGGAACCAGGGAGTAAAGCTAGCTGTGGCGGAAAAGAAGGAAGCTTGGAAAATATGGAAAAGGACAAGACTAAGTTCCGATTATGATGAGTACGTTAGAAAACGTAACATAAGCAAAGCAACGGTTTATCAAGCAAAACAAAACTCGTGGCAGGAGTTTGGAGAGAAGCTTGAAGAAAACTTTTCGAGAGATAACAAGCAATTTTGGAAAGTAGTGAAAAATTTAAGAGGGAAGTTTGGGTCCCGAGTTAGGAGCATCAAGAACAACCAACTCAAAGAAACGACTGAGGAAATTCTTACAGTCTGGAGAGATTTTTACGCTGAGAAATTTCAAGAAAACCGTCAGTTGCATCAAGATCAAGATCAGAGTGTCAACGAAACAGAAGTGGACAATCATAAGACCGAAGAAGGCATCAGTTTTCACGACGTTGAAGATGCCATTCAAAGGATGAAGAACGGGAAGGCAGCCGGGGAAGATGCGATTGTACCAGAAATGGTTAAGGCAGGTGGCAGGGTCTTAGCTGAAGAAATTAAGGTGCTCTTCCAGGATGTGTGGCAACTCGGTCGGATTCCCAAAGACTGGCAGCTGAACCTTATTGTCCCTCTGTATAAGAAAGGTGACACGACCAAATGCAGTAATTATAGAGCCATTTGTCTCATAGACGTGATAGCAAAAATGTACTCACGAATTCTGGAAAAGAAACTAAGATCACACCTAGAGAATGACCTCGATGAAGAACAAGCCGGCTTTAGACCAGGCAGACAAACACAAGATTTGATTTTTTCAATCCGTTGCATCACAGATAAGTGGATCAGCCGGGGTAAAAAGGCCTAGCATTTTTGGATTTGTTGGCCGCTTTCGATGAAATTCCAAGGTGTGAGATTTGGAAAGCTCTGAAAAAGAAAGTGACTCCCCCCACACTTTTTCGAGCCATTCAATCCTTGTTTGAACAAGTGGAAGGGGTCGTACGACTGGACGGACAGACTTCGGAGAAATTCGACATGAACAAAGGAGTAAGACAAGGGGACAGCCTTTCTCCCCTGCTGTTTATAATATTCATGGATGAAGTGACCAGCACATGTCGACGACGCACGGACAAATCTGTTGTCGGAATGCTCAACCTCCGCCAAATCACCTGCCAAGCTTTAATGTACGCCGACGATATTGTGCTCATAGCTGACTCGGTCGCTAAACTGCAGGAAGCTGTGACAGAGTGGACGGAAACATTGAGAGAAAGAGGTATGACTGTGAACAAAGTTAAAAGTCAAGTGATGGTTGTAGCGAGGACGGAAGAGCAAGTTACTCCAATACAGATTCAGTGCGACGGCCAAACTCTCACTCAAGTGCAGTCTTACCAATATCTTGGAACCACCATCCACCAATCTGGCAAGCTGAAAGAAGATATTAGAGCCAGAGTACAAAGTGCGACAAAAGCGTATTATGCTTTATGTGGTGTCGTTTTTGGCAAGCAAGAAATAGCTCGAACAACTAAAACAACTGTTTATAAAGCGATCCTAGAGCCCATCCTACTTTATGGAAGTGAGAGCTGGACAGTCTCAAAAAACGAGATCAGCCACGTGAACGCAGTCCAAATGAAGTGTCTTCGACGGATCGTCGGTAAAACGAGACGTGACAGAGTGAGGAACGATCGAATAAGGGAAGTTCTTGACATAATGCCGGTTGAAAAAAGAATGGAAAATCGCCAACTGGCCTGGTATGGACATGTTGTTAGAATGGGACCAGAACGAAAACCGAAACAATATTGGGAAGCGCGAGCGCAGGGAAAAAGACCAATTGGAAGACCTCGCTTGGGAAGAAGTCATTACCCAAATTGCAGGCAAAAGGGAGAAAACTTTAAATCAGTTGCGCACCCTCGCCGGGGACAGACAAAACTTCAAGAAGTGGATCCGAGGACATCCCCCAACGCCATAGCGGCATAATGGGGCAGAAGAAGAAGAAGAAGAAGAAGATGAATAAGTTCTTTATCTCAATTACTTTTTTGAAATAGGGGGGAATACAAGAAAATATGGAGGCATAGACATTGTCCACATCTTCAAGTTCTAAGAGAGGAAAAAAAAATTTGTAATTTTTAGCTGGATTTGATGGGCGCACGTGCCTCTACCCTCCTGGTTGCGCCTCTGATATGAGCTGCGTTAGGAAATTTCCAATTTTGAACAAAGTTTAATTCGTCCCCGAGCGAGAGATTCATTTTTCACCCCTCGCCGTGTCAAAACGTATATTTTCATTTGACGCCTCTGATGATTCTGGTTGCGAAGCGTTCTGATTGAACTTTTATCTCGATAACGAATGTGATCGATATAAAAGCACGGGTGAGGAGGAAGTGAAAAGCGGTTGTTGAATGATTTCGATGCCGCAAAATTCGGGAAACTTTGTTGATTCCGAAGGCGGCGGGCGGCTCGTTTGACGTGCTTTTAATCAACGCACGTAGTGGCGAATAAAATACGTCGATGTTCCCCGCCATTTCAATTGAATTTTTCACCGAAAACGATTTTCCGACGTTTGCCATTTTTGAAGTTCTCGCCGTTCAATTTCGCTGGCCCCTCAAATTTATTGTATAAATTTAGCTTTAATTGCTGTCATAAGTTAGTGTCAGACAATCAAAATCGTAATATAGTAGTAGTATGATGTTCAAACAGAACGGTGCAGAAATGATTGCCCGGTTAGATACATCCTCTTAGGGCGACGGGAAAGGAAGTAGCAATGGCAGGATACATGTCACATGACCGGATATCTATGTGAACTATCCACGAGGGATTTCTAGTAACATTCATTTCCTAGTGAAAGTGCATCGATTTTCTCAAACTAGTAAAAAGCATTTTCGCCTTTTTTTGCATTGATCACAATTTTTACCAGAATTTTGTTCACATTTCCTAATGAACGTGGGACCCCAAAAATTACACAACGACTAGGGTTTTCTAAACGAAAATCTGCATTACGTTAATAATGTTGCGGTATAAAGTTTCATGATGAATTTTCTTTTCAAACGAACTTATTTGATACTTGGTACTGGAAATATTGTGTACCGAATCCGCTATGGAAATAAAAAGAATTATCGAGTTTTGAGGAAATTATTTGTACGAAAGCGATCCTGCACCAAAAAAGTTTCCGCACTCTTAAATTGTAGTATTCAAACAATCCAAGAATTCAAATATCAAATTGAAAGATCACTAAGTGGAAAATACTTCTATAAAAAAAATCAGAAATTTTGTTCTGAAAAAAAAATGACATATACTCCTAGATTCATAAAAGTTTTTATTTGTTTCAAAATTCTACTGTACGGTTCTTTCCTATTGGGCACTCTGGGCACTTGTCCAATGCCCCGTGATTCAAGTACAGTCTTTCAGCATATTAACTTGCGTAGCAATCCTAAAACGAAAAAGCAATTGCTTAAAACATTGTACCGCTAATGTACCGGTACTGAGGGCGAACCGGTTTTTCGCTTCCGACACGATGCAATTAGGGATGCAACATCGTTGTGAAAAACGTCGATATTTCTAGACATCGATGCTTGCATAAAAAACATCGATGTTAGAATAGATCGTTGAAAAAGAACGATATATCGATGTTTTACCGATGTTCTGTACATTGAAAGAAAATTTGTTCGAAAAACCATATTTTTAAAGTGTTCACATCTGCACCTTTTTATAGATGTAGATTAGTTATTTCTTGATTATGAAAACAATATTTTGTTATTTTTATTTCTTTGAATTATTGATGTGGATGATATTTTTCAACTGTTTTATGGTTTAACTATTCATAGTGATGCGCCAAGATTCAAGATGTTCTTGGTCTTGTTTTGGTCTTGTCTTGAAATTCAAGACAAGACAAAGCCAACTTAATACAAGACAAGACCAAGATAAAACCTATCAAGAATCCCAAGAATGTTGTCTTGTCTTGGGAAATTTTTTTTTTTTAATATTGAGTATTCACCAATGAGTAAAGATTTTTAATTTAAAGAGTTATGACTTATTAATGACATTTTATATGCGCGTTTCGTATTAATATTTAAATGAATCCCCGGAAAACTAATTTTTTATTATAAAATTATGTTCATCATCTTTTGGTTTATTAGTATATTTCTGATATTAAAAATTTTAAGTTATAATAGTCAAGCAGACTTAATTGCATATAAATTTATGTGCAAATTTCCGCTTTAAACATTTATCTCTGAATTAAATAAGAAATTATAATCTTATCCAGATTTTTATAAAAATTTTTAATGGTTTTTTATATTTTACTTACTATTTTAACTATTTACACAGACTTAATAATATCGAATTAAAAATTTACACTTATTTTACTGCAGAATTCAAATTAAAAAATAATTCTTCTTTTTTCACTCTACAACCAATCGTAGTTTCAATAAGATTCTCTGATATTTTTGTAGTATATGATTGAAATAAAAACTAACTAACAAAGAAAAAATAAACAAATTAAAAAAATGATGTGTCATTTAAATTGATAATATACATCTAATTTTTAACCTACTAATCTTGATGCCAGGCAGGTAGTTAAGGTGAAACAATTGAATAAAAACACAGTTCGGGTAATAAAAATTTTGAAGTGAAATATTTTTATTTATTTGAATTCAGTTATTTGATCATTAGGGGTGTTCAAAAAGTTGAATAATTGAAAAATTACTATTTCTTTATCAACGTTTCGGGCTGGACCCTTTTTCAAGATTTTACAAATTTGACGGATTGGATAACAAATGCTTAGAAACGGTAAAAAGAAAAAAGAAGAAAAATAGACAGAGACTTGATTTGAGTCCTGTGTTATCAAGTAAAAATGAATATATTTTGTGTAAATTTTTAATATCTGTCCTATCGTTTATTGAATATTCATTTCTTCTAATATGAATCATTTCCAGAAATTCTCTTGATTTTTTGTTCTTTTCGTAATCTAGGATTTGAACTCCATCGGAATTGAATGTGTGTTTTAATGTTTGTGTATGTTTATGTAAAGCTGTTGGTAATTTTGAGTATTTGTGTCCGTTTAATCTGTCTTTTAGTTTTTGTTTTGTTTGTCCAATATATACACCTTCGCAGTCTTTACATGGAATTTTGTATATGATGTTTGATTTCTCTTGAATTGGTGTTAGTGATTTTAATTTTGTGAAAAGGTTTTCCATTTGGATATTTAGTTTGTGAGCAATTTTGATATTCTTATGTGGTTTGAAAATATTTTCAATTTTTTGAAATTGAACCAGAAAAAAGTTTAAACTTTCTAGACATGACGATGATTAGGCAAAATAACAAATTAATAACAAAATGGTTCAGAAAAGACATCAATACAAACAGAATCTTCCATTTCGACACGACACACTACATCAAACAAAAAATTTCTCTAATTATAAACTACATAGACAGATCAATGAAACTTACTTCACCGTCTCTCAGGCCTATCACTTTACTCTCTGTTACATCACTTCTTCAAGAAAATGGTTACCCAATAAAACAAATCAATCAAATTCTCAGACAACGAATCCAAATATAATATAATACAAAAAAAAACATACACAAATGATCCTACATCATATATACCTCTTCCATACATTAAAAATCTTTCCGAAAAAATTGAAAATATTTTCAAACCATATAAGAATATCAAAATTGCTCACAAACCAAATATCCAAATAGAAAACCTTTTCACAAAATTGAAATCACTAACACCAATTCAAGAGAAATCAAACATCATATACGAAATTCCATGTAAAGACTGCGAAGGTGTATATATTGGACAAACAAAACAAAAACTAAAAGACAGATTAAACGGACACAAATACTCAAAATTACCAACAGCTTTACATAAACATCCACAAACATTAAAACACACATTCAATTTCGATGGAGTTAAAATCCTAGATTACGAAAAGAACAAAAAATCAAGGGAATTTCTGGAAATGATTCATATTAGAAGAAATGAATATTCAATAAACGATAGGACAGATATTAAAAATTTACACAAAATATATTCATTTTTACTTGATAACACTTGACTCAAATCAAGTCTCTGTCTATTTTTCTTCTTTTTTATTTTCACAGTTTCTAAACATTTGTTATCCAATAATTTTCTTGTCATTTATACATTCGTCAAATTTATAAAATCTTGAAAAAGGGTCCAGCCCGAAACGTTGATAAAGAAATAGTAATTTTTCAATTATTCAACTTTTTGAACACACCGAATGATTAAATAACTGAATTCAAATAAATACATCTTAAAGGGGTAAATTTCATCAATAAAGAAGAATAAAGAGAATATTTTTATTCTATCTTTCTTGCACAAAGTTTGAAATATAATCGGAATTAAGTAAAAAGTTTTTTTTTTCATATCCTGATAACAAAACTTTTATATTGAATTTGAAATTATTTTCAGTTTAACTCATTCGAAAAGAAATTATGAAAAGTCACCGTAACAAATTTCGTTTTTAAGAGAGCATTTTGCCCAAAAGTTATTGCAGACTAGCATTTTTAAAGAATCATCGGATAATCGGGTTCTTTTCTTATTCATCACCAGAGAACCAGCAGCAAATAATCTCTCTACTGACACTGAGGAAGCTGGTGTGCAAAGAATGTCCCTTTCCATTTTAGCAATCGTTTGATTATTTTTTCCCCATTGGAGAATGTTGGTGTCTTGGGGTTCTCTTGGAGAACTGTAATAGGCATCAAGTTCACTTCTCCACGTCTTTTTTTCATTTTTTTGTTGAGGATAAATATGACTGTACTTTGAAATTCCATAATCTTGTCTATTGACAAGGCAAGAACAAGACAAGACAAGATTCTTGTCAAATCTTGGTCACAAGACCAAGAAAAGATGAATATTCCTCAAAATCTTGCCCCAGCAAGACAAGATTTTTATGATTCTTGCGCATCACTAACTATTCATGATTTTTTCATACTTATGTCAAATTCACCTGAGGTACTTGTCGATCAGGTGATTCGTGTTCCTGTGTTTATTCATTTAAGTAGCATAATTTTATTTTGATCACGAATTCGTTGAAATGCGTAAACTTTGAATCCAGGAATAGTGGATGTGGTCAGGAATGTTCCACAGTATAGTGGTTTCTTGATCTCCGAATATTCTCCATATTATTCCTTTAGAAAACGTTGTCTTATGCAGTAATGACGTGAAAGACTATTTTTTTTGTCATTATGCGTTTGATATTAATAGGATAGGATAGGAATTTTGGAACACGCAGATGTTCTCAAACAGATTGAGGAACGCTGTCGATATTTTTGAGGAATATGCACGATGTACCGACGACGTATCGTCAATTGAAACATCGATGTTCATGAACGATATATCGATGTTTGACATGTTTGCATCCCTAGATGCAATACAAGAATACCGATACATTGGATCGATCATCCCCTGCTTGATTGTGTTTTCTACGTTAATGCCATCAAACAAAGTAACAAAAGTACTCATCTAAGTGTAAAATATGCGAAATCGCGCGGATTCAAATAAGTCATCAAAAAATGGAAAAACAAATTCTTATAAATGTTTTCCTTGCAGTCCTTTCTTAGAACTATCATAATTTTTTTTAATAAGTTCACAAAATATGTTAAGAAGGGTCCTTTGGCCAGAAAATATTTGGTGGAGCTCACAGATAATCATACTTTAGTTTATTTGTATTATTTATAAATCACATTGTAATAAGCGACATAATATTCACGAGAAGAAAATATCGACACTGTTTACTACTTGGTTGATATAAGGTTCGACAGAACCTCATTGAAGTGGTGTTGATTGCGAAACACTAACACGTTTTAACGGAAAGAAAGATATGGACGCCATTGTTGCTAAAAGTTGATATTCTGCACCAGATATCATTAAGAAGCAACTGTGACTCCATTCTGGTGTCTGATGACTTATCTAAAAACGATTCAGATATTTCGTTCGACGTAATATCAAGCTTTTGGAAGTTGTTTTAAGGTATTTGCGCATCACACTGACCGAAGCAAAATTATAAACTCAGTTCATTGAAATTAAGAAAAAGAAGCAATAATCTGCTCATTTATTTCATAATAATTTTTACCGCTATACCATAAAATCTTCTTTTTATCATAAAACTAGAGATGACAGTTGAGACTAAATTTCGATCTGAGACTAAAAAGGAGATAATCTCAATTATGTTCGTAGAGTGCTCATCATCAACGATTTCAATTTGGTCACACATAACAGAGCCACTTTTGCGCTTTTTTCATTGATTCAACGTAATTTCCCGTCGGGTTTCACAAACCGTTACAAAGTTTCATTATTTTCAAATATTATCGTTGACTTATTTCTGATTATTGGCTTATTTGAGGCACAACGTGCGTACGAATGTAAAGATACTAAACCCCCTCTCCCGTTTGGAGAAGATTGGTAGAAAAGGGGATACGAAGAGGAGGCAATCATCTCC
The DNA here is from genome assembly GCA_020654155.1 of Novius pumilus. Taxonomy (NCBI): domain Eukaryota; kingdom Metazoa; phylum Arthropoda; class Insecta; order Coleoptera; family Coccinellidae; genus Novius; species Novius pumilus. The sequence continues at coordinate 9,139,584 of JAIFOV010000472.1, forward strand.
AGCTAGGAAGCTGTTTGAATCAGTGGTTCAGCGCCATCCGAACTAGCAAACTTTACTCTGGGGTGCTCGCGGGTGTTGGGGATTGTGGGTGAAACACGTGGATTAATTTTTTTGGTAAATAATGTTTGTTCTTGAATAGTCTTTAAAGTTTAAAGCGGAAATTCAACTTGAGACGTTGAATGTTTCGAGGTTTTTCGTTGGAGAAATTTGTCTTCATGGCATTGAATTGCTCTGGCACATAATGTAATTCTAATGTTTTTTTTTTGAGGACTGATTTGGATATCTCACCACTGACTGAGTTGCTTTATAATCCATCAGTAGGAAAGAAATTAATTAGAGTTAACATAGCGTAGCATTAATATAATATTCTGGGTACTAAGGACACGAAATGAGGGAAGCGAAAGTAATTTCGCGTGAATTTTACCAATTGCAAGAATGAAGCTTTCCAGCATCGATTGTCGATTTCGATGTCAACGCCATCTTATGAAAATTTTCTTAACTTCTGGGAAATATTGGCTTCGCTCTTTGTTAGAAAGTGTTGCTTCGGAAAATTTTTAAGTAAACAAAAAACGTTACTTCAGGAAATATGTCTGCGCGAAAGTGCGACTGCTTTTCCAACACCCTTCCGGGAAGGGTGCAAGTGATATCGCATTTACCGAATGCCCCTTTGCATTCATGCAATATTAAGCGTAGGTCTGACACTATGCGTATATTGAATCTAGGCCGTTCAATATTACATAACTGGGCATATCCGTCTACAAGTTAGATATATCGCACGACTATGTACCCTTCCTATTATCGCAATTTCTAAATGAATATGATAGCGTAGGGTCGTATACTGGATGGATTGCCATGCTCCATTATTCTTCCGCTGCTCCGCGTCATTGATTCGTCGCTCTGTTTACTCAGAAACTGAGAATATCCAATCCAAATTTTCAACACAACGATCGATTCCACACTGGCGAACGATTGATCAAAATGTCGAGTTAAATAATGATTCATGAATATAATTGTTTCTATGCCATTGCCAATGGGTTCGGATAACTATTCTATCAATCTGTATTGTTGTTTTCAGCGCTTTGATACTAATTTGGTTTCCGTTTACATTGAGCATAACGGATGAAATTTGCAACCGGAATATTCTATTCAGGCAAGATTTCACGAAGAATCCAAAGGGATTGGGCGGTTTTATGTATTCCAATTTAATACATCCGCAGAAATTTCTTTTTTTTTCTTTTGTAGAAAGTTTTTAGTTCATTTATAGTCCTTTTTACAATGCAAATGCTGCAAATTGGAAAATTTTCAAGTAAAATACTAGAAATCTTATTTTCAATTTAAGTCACATGAAAGTTTACATAAACACTTTACACCTTAATGTTGAGGCAATTCTACAAACGGAGGGTACATAAATCGAAATTTGTTCTAAAGAAAAGTCATATTTTTAGGCGCCCGGCTCATTATACTGTAACTGTAAGTTGTTTCAAATCAAAATCATAAAGAACCATCACAATGCGTTTGCTAGATGAATGGATGCAATAACGCCCTTTTCTTCCCTCCCTTTTCATTATCTTCAACTTTTTGCCTTCGGACCAGTTTGACCATCGATGCAGTCCAAAGTGACGTTAGGTTAACACGAAATTTGAAAGAGCGTCGAGAATGTTCGCATCATGCGGCTTTAAGCGCCTCTTCCCAACATCGGATACGTTATACGGCCTTATTAAAGGACCTAGAAGTTCGGATATAATTGCTGAGACCGAACCCTCTTAGCCGAACATGTACATTTCACAGGGCTGTTCCATTTAATTCTATCCGAGCATGAGAATCCCTCACCCTTTCATGTCCGCGAAATCTCTAAAGGCGCTCGTTTCAACGTGCTTCGGTCGATTTGCGCGACGATAACGGCCACGAAAAATCCTTGTTTCAATTACACGACCGCAATTAAGTATGTTCTTAGAGGAATTCCCAATTGTTCGCAGGTGAATCAACTGTGATGAGCTGACATTCCGGTACGAAAGTAAACATCTTCCGGCATTCGAAATGGTTGAAGAAAACGAAGAAATGCAAGACTGCCTTGACAACACCCTCCGCTTGAACCGACACGAGGAGATCGAGCTGCCGACCCTGACGAATGCTCCGAATTCAGCGAATCAACTCCCTGCATCCAAAGACAGCAATTTGCCGGACAGAGGGACTTGGGGTAGCAAACTAGACTTTATTTTATCCGTTGTGGGGTTAGCTATAGGTTTGGGAAACGTTTGGAGGTTTCCTTATCTGTGTTATAAAAATGGGGGTGGCGCTTTCCTCATACCGTACTTCATTACACTCATCCTGGCGGGCATCCCGATGTTTTTTATGGAGCTGGCGCTTGGGCAGATGCTGACCATCGGCGGACTTGGTGTCTTTAAAATCGCACCAATTTTCAAAGGTGAGTACGGGAGGGTATCAAAACATTTACTCAAAACTTAATGAGATATGTTTGATTAATTAATCAACTCTAGTACCAGTTAAAAATCGCCAAACTGCGTATCGTGGCGAGCTGATGCAAATCTCTATTTCCCGAGGGATAACTCAGATTATTTGTTTTTCCTGGTTTCGCCATGCACACGTTCTATGTGTGTATGTGTGGGGTTGACGATATTTACGATGCCAGTGTTCGTGACTGCGAATATGCCGGCGGAATGAATTATCTAACTCGTGATAGTGACACACGCTGGCTTTATGGTGCATTCTTCTGTCAAGTGTGATGTTTATGAAATTGAGCAGAGCGGAAGCCACTGCGAAATTCCAAATGAAAATCATTGGGTGCAGTAAATATGAAAATCCTATTAGGAAATTGGTTTTCCGGATTATGTCAACTAGGGTAGAATTTTTTAGGCGACTCAATTTGAAATCCCATTCTTAACCAACTGGTCGTCAATTTTCTCATTAGTAAAGCCCGGACTTTAGGCACTATAAATTCGTTAAAAAAAGGCAGTGAAAAGGCAATAAAAATACTCAAAATAGGCACTTAAAATAGGCATTTATTATATACTGATAGATAAAAACAGATAAGATAAAACAAAAAAACATTCGATGTGAATACTTATTCTTTATTAAACATAACTACCAATAGTTTTCTCAAATTTTCAAATTTTATACTTTGTCGTCTATCTAATAAAATATGTTTATACAACGAAAAAGATCTCTCCACATCAACAGATGTCAAAGGTGCATACATAAATGAGGATATTTCGGTACGGTTCAAGAAATTACTGACCCCATCTCCTAATAAAATCGAATTTATTTCGCGCATCTTGACCAAACCACTATTGTTCTGCAACACTTTTTCACATTTTTCTTTCATGAACTCTCCTTTTAATCCAGGCGCAGAATTGATTCTTTCAATTGTTTCATCCATAATGTTCAATTGCTCTTGTAATTTTAAATTCCTCTCTTCTAGTTTTTGTATTGATGTTGGAATTGAATGAAAATGTGCAAGTATGTATGCTAAATCAGACTGGATATTCTTTTGGACAAAACATCTTTACATATTTTTATTGAAGCTGCATCATTTTCGAGGTGATCCACTATTTCTACAATTTTCTCGAAATGGGTTGCGTAATAAATGGCAGCCGATATCCATGTACCCCATCTCGTTATTGTAGGTTGAGGTGGTAATGGCAGATCTGGTGCAAGTTCTTTGAAAATTTGCACCCTCGATGGAGCTTTTAAAAAAACTTTCTTGACGTTTGATATTAACAGATCGACATCGTGAAATAAACTTCGCGCTTCTTCAGCAACTCTATGCAATGCATGAGCTATACACGTCACATGAACCATTTTTGGAAATAGAACTTGCAGAACTTTTCCAGCTGCTTTCATGTATGGAGCGGCATCAGAAACAAATAGCAACACTTTGTCATGTTTCACTCCATCTGGCCACAATAATGAGAGCGCACTGGTAAATAATTGGGCTATTGTCGAATTATTGGCTGATTCGAGTACTTCACTTGTTAATAAATACGTGTTAGAGTCCTGGTGAGTTGATTGTAGAGTTCCAACGTTGGCTACGTTGGCTACGTAGCGGCCAAGAGCATCGGTTGTTTCGTCAATGGACACCCACAAATTTTTACCTTCCGTTTCTTTTCTAATTTTGTTCATCTTTTCCTGGAACACTACATCAATATCATTTTTCCGGAGGGTGGACTCACTTGGCACGTGTTCTTTGGTGTACTTTTCAAGGAATGCTTTTAGAGAAGGAATGTTCGCATCCATCAGTGCTTTACATAAATCCAAAGAGAATTGGGATTGTCGATTGGATATAACGCCGAAATTCGGAAGCAGACACGTTTTTTTACTATCGCAATTTTTCGAAGCAGCATTTTTATGTTTCACTGTTGAAAGGTGCTGGGATACAAAATACTTCTTCTCAAAATTCACTTTACAGTCACATATTTTGCAGAATAACACAGAACCGTCACTACTGAAAACGTCTTTACCGAATTCAAGTATTAATTTATTCAATTTTGTTTGCTCGGATGCTCTGACTTTAGGCATATTGGCTGGCGATAAGTTGAACCGAATGGGCGAATGGTGAAAAACAACTGAACGGAAATGGGTATTACGATATATTTATACCTATAGGTATCTGGTTTTAGGTTTTCCCATCAGTAACAGTTGTTGTATCAATTCCTAGAAAAAGGGAACTATCTCTTGTCTATGTACCAATCCTGCCTACCTGAGATCTTAGGGTTTCCCACTTTATACTATCATAAATTGTTCGAAATAGGCGAAATAAGTCATAAAATCCCATTTTAGGCAAAATAGACAGAAAATACGAAAATAGCCATTTTATGGCATTTTATGGCATTTTGCCTAACATCCGGGCTTTACTCATTACTATGAAGAGTTTGAAGTGGACATTGTTGTAAACGTACATTAAGTCACCTTCTGTTATTGTTACATTTCATCAAAGAATAGTGACGTAAATGAATGAATCCAAAGAGTTGTTCCTTTCGATTTCGTTGTGAAAAATTTTGGGAAGTTTTCAGTAGCAGGGCACATGTAATCAAAGAATCTTAGAGCCGAATTCAATTCTTATCAGATAAAAAAGATGAAAATCCATCAGACTGTAAATTCAATCCATTTTCTATAGTGAAAGTGCTATCAAATAAGAAATCGCCATCGGGACGCTCAAGTCAATCGGAACAGAGGAAACAATTTGCCGAGTTCAGACAACCGTGATGCTGGACTATAAACTCGTTAGGATCATCGAAGCTTGATATATAGCGAACAACTCCTCGCCGAATCCCATGGGGATTGAGAGACAAACAATCAAAAAGTTGCAAAAACTTTTTGTTGCAACCTTGATCGAATTTCTGACAACGTTCATTTCTACAATTGGAATTGGAAGCGCTGCATGCATTGCAACTAGCGAGCGTAGGAAGAATGAAATACTAAAGAATGAGCTTTGTATTGAAATTTATTCAAGACGACTGACTAAACAGTTTTGGTGAAAAATCTGTAATAAAGGAAAACAATACTTCTCGGATTATTTTGGCAGTTCCTGTCATCCTGCAACTTTCCGTTCTAAATTGCTCTTAAACTTGTCCTTTATTCCCCGTTTTCTGGTTGCTCGCTCCGCTTATAGGAGAATGATAAATGTTATCTTTTGTTAAACATTGCCCTGAATGAGATTAATTTCCCATTCGGGGTTGTAAGGGCACAACATCCATTCAATTGCCGTAAGGGCTCTAGGAATAAGGGATTTACCACTTAAACTGTTTATTGATTCAAAAAGTTTCGAATGCTGCTTAAGTATAAGAATTCAATTTTTTAATCTGAAAAGAAGTGAAAATTCTTCATGCAACAGAATGTTTGAAAATTTCATAACTCATTATGCGAAAACGTGGGTATGTAAAATATTAAACAGCCTTAACGAACTTCAATCTACCCAGACCACGTCCCCTAATATTGTATTTAAGCTGTTCTGAAACCTACCGGAAATTTCAATTTTGAAAATTTATGTGGAACATCCCTAAAAAACATAAATTTAGAGTAAATTTATGTTTTTTCCCTTTTATTCACATCCTATAAGCTTCGCAGGTGGCATCGTTCTAGGGGGAAACACGTGAAAGGAATACCAGAAAATTGACCTAGATTCCCCAACGTACACCAACAAACAACCCACTGAACACAGAGTGGGACTTATTTCGACATTACTTGGACTTATGCGTGTTGAATATACACGACATTCCGGATCCTTTAAGGCTGTTTCACCCTTATCCCCTTACACAACTTTCAGACCTGATCACATCATCGTTGTATGTAAAGTTTCGTCAAGCTGCGCCGTACCCCATTTTCCTGCAAAAGGCCCCTGCTAGTCCTGGAATTTAGGCATCGATTTTGTCCCAAAACATTTTACTGCCTATCGGCCGGTCTGCTTTTTACTTTCTACCGGGAAAAGTGAAACTGGATTGCGGGAACATTCAACTCGCACAACCAGAGAACGTGCCTCGCGATAAGATATTGGGTGAAATATTTGAGCACGCGTGCTAAATTGGTTTTCCAACTTCGGGAAGTGAAGTTGATAAATTCTTCTCTACTGGAATTGAAAGAACAAATTTGTAGCTCAATTATACAGATCTCTCGATAGACAGTTCTGGGCAAATGCAAATTACTCGCTATATAAGATTATTTAATTTTCATTCTTTTTTGATGTATTTGATTATAAAGGGTTAAAGATTCACCAATTCAAATAACATATTATCGACGTTTCGGGTTGATCCCTTTTTCAAGATATGACAATTTAAATATTTGACAATGTTGTTATAATAAGTTTTCTTAGTAACCATAATCTGACAAATGAAAAACAAAAAGATGGAGACTTGATATGGATTATTTGTTCAGAATAAAGTTGAGTATATTTGATTCAAATTTCGAATATCTGTTTTGTCATTAATTGCTTCAGAGTTTCTCTTGATATGAATCATTTCAAGAAATTCTCTTGCTTTTCTGTTTTTTTCGTAATCTAGAATTTTCACTGCGTTAAAATCAAATGTATGTTTTAATGTTTGTTCATGTTTATGTAATGCTGTTTGTTCTTTAGAGTATTTGTGACCTTTTATTTTTTCTTTCAATTTTTGTTTTGTCTGTCCAATATAAACTCTGTCACAATCTTTACATGAAATTTGGTAAACGATGTTAGATTTATCATTTTTTAGTGTTTCCGATTTTAATTTCCTAAAAAGTTGTTTTATTTGAATGTGTGGTTTATGTGCTATTTTGAAATTTGGATAAGGTTTGAAAATGTTGGTAATTTTTTCAGAAACGTTTCGTATGTATGGGATTGGAATATATGTTGAACTCTCTTCTTTTTTATTGGTATTTGTATTTAACGTGTTGTATAGTTTGTGTATACGTTCCTTCATGATTTTATTTACGAATGATTTGGGATAATGATTTTATCATCCCAAATATCGAAAGTAGAATTGCAAATCTCAATAACTCTCATCAAAATATAATCAGATCCAAATTACCAAATACACTAATCAATCACTGTAACAAAACAAAAAATACTAAACTCACATTTTCAGAACGACAGATTTTCCAAAGTTTCAAAAAGACCAAAAGTTTTTAAAAAAATAATCCACAAATAATAGTTACCAAAGCAGACAAAGGAAATTCAACCGTGATCCTTAATAAATCTACATATAATGAAAAAATGAACAACTTACTGGAAGACACATGCACTTACAAACAAATAAAAAGGGACCTCACGAATACTTTACAGAAAGAAAATAACGCGATCATAAAAAATGGGAAAAATCAAATTATACACTAGCGGACAAAATTAAGGGATCAAAAAAAAATTCCAAATTTTTCGAGGTTTTTCAAGTGCCTGTATATCTGTTAAAAATGGTTGTAAAGGAGTTTTGAAAAAAGTATTTTGAAGCTTCAAGTCTCTTGTGTTGAGATTTATTGTTAAAAATTTTTCGCTCAATCCTTACGGATACCTGAAAATTTTTTTTTTTTAAATTTTGCTTCTTCATTTTTTTGTTATACGAACTTGGAAAAATTTTTTTCAACTTAACCACTATATGTATCAGATAACTTGTTTATTCTGCTTCAATTTCCTCTCTCAAAAAGTTCGATATGATCACTTCTCGCTGGGATATAAGACTTTGAATGGAAAAAGATCTTTTTGTGTTTAACCATCAAAATCTCATCAACTGTCAATTGCACAAGAAAATGAAGAAGATTTTTAAAATCTTGAATAAATTTCCCACAAAAATCAGCTAGGGCTCTTAGCAAAAAATTTTTTTTTGATCCTTCACAGTGATTTGAAAAATCAAGAAAAAAACGGCTTTTAGTGCCTTCTGGAATAATCAGGCGCTTTGTCGGAAATACCGAGAAAATCACTAATGTTAAGTGTGCCTTTTACAGTTCAATATGTCCACAAAAACCCCACTAAGTTTCAATTAAATCTATAGAGCCGTTTTTTTGTTTCATACGTGTCCGAATGATTGAAAACAATTAAGGGATCACATGATTATGACTTTAAATGATCATAATCTTTAAAAAATTCCGACAAAAAAATGGTTTTCCTGTTTTTTATGCATTTTTAACAATGCTTTTGATTAAATTCACCAAAAAAAAATTATAAAAAAATTTTTTTTTGCAAACTTTTGGAGTTTTTTTTAATGATTCAAAAAATTTTTAAACATAAACTACCGCCGGCATCAGCATTATCCAAAGCGTACCACATGGAGGTTGCGCGGTTGGATTTATCACCAGAAATAGCAAAATCATTATACATTCATAACAGTTTACCACCAAAAATTTATGGGTTACCAAAAATTCATAAAAACAACATACCTCTCAGACCCATTGTTTCATATTCACAATCTCCATTCTATAATCTATCAAAACATTTATCCAAGATTCTTTCTAACATCATAAACAAAAATCAATATTACACAAAACATTCATTCACACTCAAAAACGAACTCGACAAATTAATTATTCCTTCAAATCATAAACTCTTCTCATTAGACGTCACATCATTATACACAAACATTTCCACATCTTTAATACCAAATATAATTGAAGAAAATTGGCAATCAATCTCAACTTACACTTTTATTACAAAAAAAAATTTCATTGAAACAGATCAATTAACTTTAGGATCCTGTTATTTTCAATTTGGTGAAAAATTTTATCAACTAACATTTGTTGGCAATGGGATCCCCCATTTCCAGCACCATAGCTCAACTTGAAATAGAAAGTTTGGAAGAAAAAATACTAAAAATCGTATTAATGATATAACCATTTTCAAAAGGTACGTTGATGATTGTCTTATCATCACTTCTGAAGATAAAATACAAACGATATTAAATAATCTCAATAATTTCGATGAGAAAATCAAATTCACTCTTGAAATTGAATCGAAAAATTGCTTAAATTTCTTGGATATGACCATAATTAGAGACGGAAACAAACTCACAACAAAATAGTTTAGGAAGGAAACTAATACAAAAAGGATTCTCGATTTTAACACAACACATCACATAAAACAAAAAAAAGCCATCATAATAAACTATATAGACAGATCAATCAAACTAACCTCACCAATTCACAAACCCGCTATTCTACACTCCATAAAATCATTACTTTTAAAAAATAATTATCCCACATCATTCGTAAACAAAATCATGAAGGAACGTTTACACAAACTATCAAACACGTTAAATACAAATACCAAGAAAAAAGAAGATAATTTAACATATTTTCCAACCCCATACATACGAAACCTTTCTGAAAAAATTACCAACATTTTCAAACCTTATCCAAATTTCGAAATAACACATAAACCACACATTCAAATAAAACAACTTTTTACGAAATTAAAATCGGAAACACTAAAAAATGATAAATCTAACATCATATACCAAATCTCATGTAAAGATTGTAACGGAGTTTATATTGGACAGACAAAACAAAAATTGAAAGAAAGAATAAAAGGTCATAAATACTCTAAAATACAAACAGCACTACATAAACATGAACAAACATTAAAACATACATTTAATTTTAATACAGTGAAAATTGTAGATTACGAAAAAAACAGAACAGCAAGAGAATTTCTTGAAATGATTCATATCAAAAGAAACTCTGAAGCAATTAATGACAGAACAGATATTCGAAATTTGAATCAAATATACTCAACTTTATCCTGAACAAATAATTCATATCAAGTCTCCATCTTTTTGTTTTTCATTTGTCAGATTATTGTTACTAAGAAAACTTATTATAACAACATTGTCAAATATTTAAATTGTCATATCTTGAAAAAGGGTTCAACCCGAAACATCGATAATATATTATTTGAATTACTGAATCTTTATTAACCCTTTATAATCAAATACATAAAAAAAAAATGAAAATATATACACAAAGGGTAAAATAGATGAATTAGTAGTTGCCGGATAATGATAATTTCACTCGGCAAGGACACTTGAGGTCAAAAGCTATTTATTACATCAATATTTCGTATCTAATGCGATATCCCCTCGGGATGCTGAGGAATCTTTGGATACAAAATGGTTATAAAAATTTAAGACAACTTACTGTAACTGAAGCTACAAAAGAAGCGTTGATAACATGCAGAAGTATTTGATATTGGCGAGAAGGATGTTTTTGAAAATTTGTGACAGAAATGTAATCAGAACTATCTTGATCAGGAAATAGAATAAAGGAAAAATATTTAGTTGTCTAAAAAATAGAAATGGTAGTGTAATGGAGAAGAGATATATAATTATGATAACAATTTTTACCTAATGGCTTGAAAAATAAAGAAAGGTGACATTGTTCTTCAATTTGTGCATCAAAATGATAATTTCCTCATTAATATTCGAAAATTAAAGAGAATTTATGTATTATTTTTATCCATTATTAGTAAACCGCTATACATAATACTGAGATTATTGATGCCCGTTCTTTTATTGATCGAATGTGAATGGTTTTTTATGTGGCACATCTCCAAAAAAGTTCTTTTATGTCTATTGGAACAAACATCTAAAATAGTAGTATTATCAAAACTCAAAGAACGTGAAAAATGATTAGCATGTTGAGATAGTGCACATCTATCAAGATGTAGCCTGATATCACTTTTGTATAAAGAGATACGCTGTTTTAGAAGTTGTGATGTTTGGCCGATATAAACTGACACACATGCTCGGATGAAGCAACGAATTTCGATTCCGTAGAATGGCCCAACCAGTTGCATTCACTTCTTTAAAGCCTTAAGAAAGATTATTTCAAGATTTATTCTGGAATCTAAACATTAATAGTCATTTCATTTAGCTCAAGGAAAAATTAAATAAATGTTATTTCTCAAAGAATGATAGCATTTGTGATTTTAAATCTGAGGATGACGTACCTATGAGAAATAATCTTGTTCCTCAGAGTTCTACAAGTACCGTAAAAAAACTTCTTTTTGCATTGGAAATCTCTAGCAAGTCTGAAACGATGTTCCGTTTTAAAATTCAAATTTTCACAGGAATCGGATATGCGGCAGCTGTAATGTCATGTTGGATGAACATTTACTACATTGTCATTTTGGCATGGGCAATCTTCTACTTCTTCATGTCATTGAGATCGGGTGAGTGGATATTTTCGATAACGAAAAACTTAGCTGCAGTTATTTCATAAGTAACTTTCAGAGATTATACAGTCGAATTAAGTAATTGGTTTAGTTAGCTTAGAGTGGGCAATGACTTAACTGAAAGTAATTGTCCCATTTGCTTTTCATTTATATTCATGAACGGTGATCTATTTGTTTGCTATTCCAATTTGACGTTATATTCCATCTGATAATCCTTCGGACGTGACCATTTTTTAGACGTCCCTTGGCGCACATGCCACAATTACTGGAATACCGATTTTTGCGTGAACCCGTACGACAGGAAAAGTCTGCTTTGTTGGGATCAGTTCAAATCGAACAGCACCATCAGTAAAATTTGTTCAGTGAACAATCATAACATATCCATAAATGAACTAACCGACCCGGTGAAGGAATTCTGGGAGTAAGAGAGCGATTTTTTCCTTCGATAACTAATAATTACGAAAATTGTCTCCGACAGACGGAGAACCCTTCAAATTTCGCCTGGCATCGAGCATGTCGGTTCTATCCGATGGGAACTGGCGGGAACGCTTCTATTAGTCTGGATATTGTGTTACTTCTGCATTTGGAAAGGCGTCAAATGGACCGGAAAAGTCGTATATTTCACCGCACTTTTTCCCTATGTACTTCTGACAGTGTTACTGATCCGTGGCGTTACACTTCCCGGCGCGATGGAAGGTATCAAATTCTACGTGATGCCGAATTTGGCCAAACTGAAGGAATCCGAAGTGTGGATCGATGCTGTAACACAAATATTCTTTTCATACGGCTTGGGTCTGGGTACTCTGGTTGCTCTTGGCAGCTACAACAAATTCACCAATAACGTTTACAAGTAAGATTCTAAAAATTATTGCGAACCCTTTACAACTTAGCTTTACAATACAGGGACGCCCTAATCGTTTGTTCGGTGAATTCGAGCACAAGCATGTTTGCCGGTTTCGTCATTTTCTCTGTGGTTGGATTCATGGCTCACGAACAGCAGAAACCGGTTGCTGAAGTTGCTGCGTCTGGTAAGTGGTCAGATTCGGGAATTTTCTTTATAATCCAACATCTTTTTAGGGCCGGGTTTAGCTTTCTTAGCGTATCCTTCGGCGGTTCTACAACTACCTGGATCTCCTTTATGGGCTTGCCTTTTCTTTTTCATGATACTTTTGATCGGTTTGGATTCTCAATTTTGCACTATGGAAGGGTTTGTAACAGCTATTATTGATGAATGGCCTCATTTGTTGCGAAAAAGGAAGGAAATATTCATCGCTGTTGTCTGTATTCTTTCGTATCTGGTCGGGCTCTCCTGTATATCTCAGGTATTTGATGGGGTTTTGTTACAAAAAGGTTTGATTGCATCGTTCGATTTCAGGGTGGGATGTACGTGTTCCAAATACTCGATTCTTATGCCGTCAGTGGTTTTTGTCTTTTGTTTTTGATATTTTTCGAATGTATTGCAATTTCTTGGGCTTTTGGATGCGACAGATTTTATGACGGTATAAAGGAAATGATTGGCTATTATCCGCTGAAGTGGTGGAAGTTTTGCTGGACCTATACAACACCTGCTATTTGTGTCGTGAGTATATTCAAAAAGACATTCGCGACATAATGATTTTTCTCTAGGGAGTATTTTTCTTTAACCTGTTACAATGGACACCAGTGAAGTATCTCAACTACGAATTCCCGTTATGGGCACATTTATTCGGATGGTTCACAGCGCTGACGTCCATGCTATGCATACCCGGCTACATGATTTATCTCTGGTTTACCACTCCTGGCAGCAAGGATACTGTAAGCCAACAACAAAGAAATAACTTGAATGTTGATGGGAATGTTTTCAGAAAATCCGACTACTTGTCAGGATAGATGACGATGTGAAAACGTTGAGAAGCAAGATGCAAGCATCCGCCGTTTGAATTTTTTTTATTGAACTTCCTCTTTTTCAGTGGAGTTTTCGTTATTCGTATATAGGTTGAGTTTATAAGATAAACATCTATCGGAATAATTTATTTTAGATTTAAATTGTTATTATTATTGGGCTTAAAAATCTATACCTAATGTATATTTTTAAATTCGTAACATATCTTGAAATGATGAATATTTAACGAAATCGGTTATATCACGTAGTATTGATTGAAAATTTATATATGTTTGATATATTTAACCAACATAACGTCTTCCAGACTTTTTCACAAAAGTACCTCATTTGGTAGGACATCAAATTGAAACAGGTGGACCAAAAATTATTAGATGAATTTTTTCCATATTGTCATTCCAAAATGGAAATCAAAAGTGAAAATTCCAACTAGTGGTCAACAATATTCTATTCATAAGATGCTTTCAAATGAGGGTATGTTCATGTGTTCAAGTGAAAACAGTCATAACTACGATTAGTAGCCAAATAACTAAATGTGTTGTGAAAATATATTGTGGCTTCAATGTAAATGTGTAAGTAGCCATTTTATCAATACTAGACGCTCAATCAGTTATTTATTATTCAAACGATTGAGTGAATTTGATTACCAGATTCTTCTCGAGGGCTTCCTTAGACACTAATTCTTCACTGAACTTTCGAATCTGGAATCGTTAAATAATTGAAATTAATCTAAGGCCTAATTGGATTTTATGATATTCAGATTTTAGACTTTTTATTAAACTTTATCGATTCAAAAATATCACACTTGAACGTGTTCATTCAGTGTTTACACATTTCTATTTCAATAAATTTTATCAATGTACTTTGCTTAGCTTAAATGAATCAAAGTATAGTGAACGACAAATAATTAACATATATTACTGTGGCTTTTCAAATTCTAAAACTGCGTTGTTAGAAAGTTGGAAAACGTTTAATTCAGAAGGTCGAAACATCTTCTACCAAATGGCATTTTCCGACTGTTAGTATGTAAATGTCTCGTTCTTCCATAAATGTTGTAAAATGTGATGTCTGTGTGACAGTATTGAGGAATACCTTTTTGATATTTTATTTTGTCTATTAATATACTGTAACAAAAATATACATCAGAAGAGAAATCATATCGGTACAATTACACTTGTGATCTATTTTTCCCACGTTGTTCGTAACACATCTTTGAAAGTAGAATATGATTCCTTTTAAGTAGTCGATGATATTGTGTTTTTCGATTGATTGCAATTTACAAATAAAACTTCATGGAGATTCAACATTGTATCTGTGAATCATTGTATTGTCCCGACGGCCAACTAACATCAAATAACGATCCTCACGCGTTTCAAAAAAAAACAACCAAATCGATAGACTTGCGACTTGCAAAATTGTCCAAATGGCACACTTGAGTGAACGGTAGTGTGCCGCACTGTTTTACGAATAAGCGACATACAAGAAAAGTGCGGCACTCTGGAGAACATCGATTCAATTGAAAAGAGCAGCTCATACGAAGTGTGCGGTTTTTTAAAATGAATAAACTGCTGCGGGGGGTCCACGACCCCCGTTTCACTTTAATCGCGATCACTTGCCGACGATTAACCATCGGCACCGGATATTGTATACGTTTGCCCAGCTCACGAAGTGAGCGGGCGTAAAGCCGTATACTTTGGCGTCGTTACGCGATATGCGTATGTGTGTATGTGTGTGCGGCAGAATTTTCTGTTCACGCTACAGACTAAACGGCGCTAAGTAGAACGACGAAATTCTAGGAAAAGATGGACATCAATGGTCTTTAGGTCAGACTCTTTATTCCATGGCAATCGGAAAACTAATTCTATAGATATACTCGAAAAACTGCAATATTTTCGGGAATTTTTTGTGACCTTATTTCCAGAGCTATCAGTTCGCGGTTCGGCACAAATATACCTAAAAATGTATTCTTCAGGGAGAATGAGTAAAGGAAGGGCGACTCGGCACTAATGTTTTTATTAAAAAAGTGAAAAAGTATTGAAATTTGTTTCTTTTAGTCTGGATAACTCAAAAACTATTCTGGATAGCGACACGAAACTTTTTCATGTCACAGGAAATCTTAATTGGAATCTTTTTTATAGGAAGATCTAGAACGTGGTATTCATAGATTTCAAGAAAAAAATTCTAAATCTCGAAAATTTACGATTTCTCTGAATATTTTACGCATAACATGGCCCCCTCAAAAATCAACGCTCCCGAATTTTCACTGAAGGATATTCTTTCAATATGGATTATAAGTTATTGTATACGCTTGCCCAGCTCACGAAGTGAGTGAACATAAAGCCGTATACTTTGGCGTTCTAGGTAGTATGTGCGTATGTGTGTGCGGCAGAATTTTCTGTTCGCGCTACAGGCTAAACAGCGCTACGTAGAACGACGGAATGGTAGGAAAAGATGGATATCGATGGTTTCCAGGTCTGATTCCTTATTCCACCGCAACCGGAAAACTAATTCTCCAGATATACTCGAAAAACTGCGGGAGTTTTTTGCGACCTTATTTTCAGGGCTAGGAGTTCGCGGTTCGGCACAAATATATCTAAAAATGTATTCTTCAGGGAGAATGAGTAAAGGAAGGGCGACTCGGCACTAAAGTTTTTATTAAAAAAGTAAAAAAGAATTGAAATTTGTTTCTTTTAGTCTGGATAACTCAAAAACTATTCTGGATAGCGACACGAAATTTTTTCATGTCACAGGAAATCTTAATTGGAATCTTTTTTATAGGAAGATCTAGAACGTGGTATTCATAGATTTTAAGAAAAAAATTATAAATCTCGAAAATTTACGATTTCGCTGAGTATTTTAGGCTTAGCATGGCCCCCTCAAAAGTCAACGCTCCCGAATTTTCACTGAAGGATTCCTATTTTCTTTCACAGTGATTGCTTTTGTCCATGAAAGTGCCAAAAATTGCCCTTTGCGTGCAATACCAAATCAAAATATAAAATTTTTTACCATTTTCTAATATAACTCAATTTCTAAAACCGCCAACGCTTTGAATTTCTTCCCACTTGATTGCTATCGAATAGCGCTACAATCGCCTTGCTTACTATTCCTGTCTGAAATTAACCGTTTCTGAGAAAAACATTTATGAAAACTTCTGAAAGCAACGTTTTTTCGATAAGTGATAAGTCGACTACTAATAATTGCACCGCTTTCGATCTTTCACCGAACGTTTCATACGGATAGTAAACTCTTCGAGACCAGAGGCGCTATCGCGGGTTCTACACCTTTGGATCTCTTTCACTACATTGCATTGAACTGTTCGTTTGCTCGATGGAACAATCGATTTAATTACTAATTCCTGTCCGATATTGAGCTAGGAATTCGCGATTTGGCACAAATATACCTAAAAGTGTATATTTCAGGTAGAATGAGTAAAGGAAGGGCGGCTCGGCAAGAGTGTTAAGATTTTATCAAAAAATTGAATAAATGTCAATTCTTTCAGTCACTAATTGAATTATGGTTGAAATTTGTAATAGTTATAACCATCATTACACATCTGATATGTTACACTGGTCAATTGCAAGCGTATACCTCCCGTTCTGGTATTAGCAAAGCCTAGTTACTGTCTATCTTTCATCCACTCTACACTTTACAACGTATATCCTCGTATTGGTTCGAGCAAAGCCAAAATGACGGAAAAAATAAAAATTCCAAAAATAAATTCAGATTTTCGATTACTCCTTCGATACGCCTATACTGTCGGACTGGTCGGACGGAAATAAAAGAGAAGGTGGCCGAAGCCACGAGCGATCCGGTTAAAACTGTCTTTTTAGCGCCGATGATTATGAAATTCATCCCGGATTTCGGCACTAATCACGACTGTGCACGACAATAGTGTTGAGTCAATAATTGACGAAGCGGTGAAGGTGTTTTCTAAAAACAACCCTGAGAAAGAGAACAAAAAATAGGAACACCAAATACTTTAGAATTCTTCCAGTGAATATTCAATAAATGTTTATTAATTCAATCAAATTCCTCAAAAAATTTGATACAAATGTCTAATACATAACGATAAAATTACAAATTCAATTCGAACAATACTAATCTAAGGATATATACTGTAACAAAAATGTATTTAAGACACTCTCCATTCTGACCACCATTCATAAACATTCTTGCTTTATCCGACTAAAGACGGTAAATCGAAACAGTCCTCGTCAAGTCTCGCCCGTTATGGTCTAAAAAAACAAACCTGAGTTTCTTTCAAAGAATGATTTGTGTTCCTGAAACACAAGTCCAGAAAAATACTAAAGATACCCAAGATTGTCCCACACGTATCTCAGTACCGCTGAAAATACAACACATATCCCCCAATAAATTCAACATATGAAATGAGAATGAATCATAACTGCAAGTAAATTGAATATTCAATGATGCTGTAATGAAGGTGCAATAAAACAAGTCGGTTAGCTCATTGACAGCTGATCAAGAGCCAAAAGTCGTTCCACCGCGGCGTTTACATCACCAAACGTAGCGACAAGCGCCTCAACATTAGCTTCTCTATTCAAAAATCCCATAGCCGTTAGCTGTTCCAATTGCTGCTCATAACGCTGTTCGGGGGGCAAAGTTGGAGCGTTGCTTGCATTAACTCCAGCCATCATCCTTGACATCAGCTAAGAAATGAGGTTACATAAATTTAGTCGCGGAAATGATTTTAATCACCTCAGAAAACGGATCCTGTTGCGGCGCTGATGTTGGAGCAGTCGTGGTGGTTGTAGAGTTAGTTGAAGGAGTCGTGGTGTTGGTGCTCGATGCCGCAGGGAATGCCGGCTGTGGCATTCCTAATGAGTTAACAAGGCTAGGAGCTGTCTGCCTCAGAGTCTCCATTCCTTGTTGAATTTGCATAATTGCATTAAGCGCCTATATAATGCAGTAATGGTGAAAAAACGATACAATTTTCATGTAGAAGGGACAAACCTGCGGATTGACCATCAAATTCTGGATATCGGGATTTTGGAGTTGCTGCAGGAACTGTGGCATATACTGGCGCATATGCTCTTGCATAGCCGGATTCCTGGAAAGGAGCGGATTGTCGGCTAGAAGACTATTCGCTATGTTCGGATCAGCAGCCATAGCTTCTAATAAAGTACGAGTATATGGGGCGTTCAACATACTCGTCACTAACTGCGGGTTGTCAGACATTTGTTGGAGCAAACTTCCCATCTGAGGCGTACCCGATGTTCGTGCATTAGTTGGCGAAGTGGTATTTGAGCTTCTTCCACTCCACGGATTTGGTAGAGGTTCGCGATTTTCAGAGCCTTTAAGAAATATCTTTTATTAAATTCTGTGATCAAATTAAAATCTATTTACCTTGCTGGGGATTAGTGCCTGTAGTATTATTTTCTACAAGTCCGGCAAAGGGGTTTCTGTTGAACTGCTCAACCGTTGCACTCAACATTGGCTCTTGAATATCTCTATACATGCGTTGAAGGGCACTGTACCCTCCTGGAATGCTCTCCAAGTTGCTGATAGCACGATCGTGTGTTCTCATTAACTCTTGTAACATGGAAGGATTTCTGGCCAATTCCATAGTTTGACGTAACAAATCCGGATTATTGATAATGTGACTTATTTCAGGATTTCGATCCATCAGTTCTTGCATCTGAGGATTACTCGTCATCAACGTACGCATGTGATCTGGATTGTTCATCAAATTTTGAACGAAAGGATTCTCAAGCATCTGTGCAGCCAATTCAGGATTACTCATCAATTCAGCTTGCATACGGTTTTGGAGTTCTGAATAAGTATTGGAATTCACGCCGAGTGATTCCAATCCGACTATACCACCAAAAGAACCCGACGCAAACGGCGACGCATTAGTTTCAGCTGGAAAGCAAACATGTGTTCGAAGGATTCTCCAAAATCTAATTGCAACAACAGACCTGGTGGTGGGCGCGACGAAGCCCCGGAATCGGGGGTCTTCGGCTTATTTTTAATCACAAGATGAATCGTTAGGCCATCTCGAATATTGTGCTGCTTCAAAGTATCGTCATCCTTCATTATTTTTCCGGCAAATATCAGAACGATCTGTTCCGAATCAGCGCGGAATTTCTCCATAACGAGATCTTTCAGCTTTAAAAAAATGACAAAATTCAACTTACTATAGCCTAATAAGAAACGCCTCATTTTCTTTTAAACACCGCGAAACGTATAACAGCTAAAAAAATATTTCAGTGTCACATTCTCTTTTATTAATTGAAACTACTTATTGCATATAAATGAAGTTACTCAAATATCAATTGAATAATTAATCACAATTAACGGTCATAATCGCAATTAAATTACGAATTCCGATAGCTCAAATTTTAATCAACCCAATTCGTATTAATAAATGCATCACAATCACCATTATGATTTCTGGACATCAATTTCTAAAAACAAATAACTAAGAGTAAAATTTAATGATGGATAATTAACTAAGTTGAATATGTATGAACAAAAAGCTCTAAATCTTTCAAGTGTAGTGGTAGTTCAAATGTCTAGAAAATCTGAAAGAAAACTTTTACAGCCTTGCTTGAAACATATTGTTTTCATTTTCATAAACTTCTTTGCCTCAGCATGGGTCAGCATAATAGCAAATCAATTAGAACAGCACACATGAGTAACGGTAATGTGCCGCATGGTTAACCAAACGAACGACTCACTGTAAAAGAGCATCTCATGTCAAGTGAGCGGTTTACCTAGTCTAGAATATCCATTAATGAATGGATTGTTTCAGTTTAAGACCATTTGTTTCGAGAAGCACATTACGATGGATTGCAATATCATTTATTCCTATCTATAGTTCGTTACTTTGAATGAATGAACGATACTGAACTTCAGATGAGCTGACACACAACAAACGAACGGATTACAAAAGTTTTTTTTTATTTGCTATTTTCATGCAAACAATGTTTTTGTCTTTACCAAAAATATTTGATTAGTCTTTCACATTTATTCAATGATACATGCAATTAATACTTCATGCCTCTTTTTCAAACCGGTCGAAAGTTGAGTGATAATCAAATTTTTTGGTATGTCGCAGCAAAATGAACTTTGAAAAACACTAGTCTCTACATGAAATTCTGCCTGTCGTATATATGCGACTAATTGAGGTTAGGGGAACCCTACTATGTCAACATCCCCATTCAATACTTTGTTTCAAATTTCTACGACCCATATGTAGGATAATTAACTTAATGAACTATTATTTTATTATCGAACCGTTAAACAGCGCATAATTAGATAATGTTATCAGATATACCTCTCTGACGGTAGCATCCCGTCCAATACTGAAGTTATGACCCTCCTTCGGAGTCTTGATGATCACAGATATTTCCTCACGTGGCTTTTCGGATTCCTTATCAACCTTTTCGGGTGTTTCCCCGTCTACTTTATCCTTAGAAGAAGAGGCTTTAGCAGGGTCATCATCCGCCATTTTTGACAGGCCTGAAATGGAATGACTGTTGAATTTTTAATATTACGTTCTTTCCAATGTCCGCATTACTTGCAGGTTATTACGAACTATTGAAAATCAATGATACGCTAGGCGTAACCGCTTTAACCGTAGAATGTAATTACGGCTGTCACCTAAATCACTTCAATTAATAACCCTCTACTAGCAAATGAAAAACACGTAACCAATAAACATGAATATTGCAACGATAACTTTATATTTCTGACGTACGTTTATCTACGGTCGTAAAGGCCTGTCACATTTACATGTATTCGATTGAAGTGTCAACCACAGAATATATACGTTTATTACTCTGTGGTGTTCCCAACATTACCATTTTCCAGCAACTTGTTTTATGAAAAAAATCTGCGAAATCGTTTACTTCATTATTACGGCTTGGTTAGATTAATTTTTCAGCGAATACCTGCATAACAACACACGAGCAGATCTCTTCGTGTATGGAAACATATTTTGTGAGTTAATGAAAGATGTCGCTGCAAATATTTAGGAACTAAATTTATATATGGAACGAATTATTAATATTTAATAGTAAAAGAAGTATATATTGTATTTATGGTTTATTTATTTTATTACAATGTCATTAAGATAAAAATTGAGCTCTTCTGTAATGTGGCTATAGGAATAATAATAGCAAAAAATCTGTAATAATAATTAATTTACACTAAATTTGTTTTTTACTCATAATAAAAACAAGAACTTTAGTTCTGAATTAGACTATATGAACTTTGGAATAGAACTTTTTGATCGCAAAGAGCTTATGATATTCCTCTGTAGTGTCAAAATTTATGATTTTCTGAGATCATTTTTGTCAGTAAGCTCTGGACATTCTAATGAACAGTAGGCTTTGGATATTGAAATCTGTAGTAAGCCATGAAAACCGATGAAGATTGTAGATCTTCACTTGTTGTTCGTAGTCTTAGTTTTGAAACGCAGGCAGAAATTCAGAGGGAGTTAAAAATGCCGAGAAAATTCACGGAAGAGGATAAAAACGGTGATAAAACTCTTTCTCAAAAGGCTCCTTCTCCGAATCCGATGCCACAAGCCTCATGTCTTGAACTGGGACCGGGTACTTCGAAATCCGAAGCAAAGGTCGGAGACCCAAAGGTGACCGAAAAAATGGATGCCTCAAAGGTGGACGCAGGGGCAGAGGAAATGGCAAAAGTTGCAGAAAATCACGAACCGATTCTCGTAACAG
Organism: Novius pumilus; assembly: GCA_020654155.1. NCBI lineage: Eukaryota > Metazoa > Arthropoda > Insecta > Coleoptera > Coccinellidae > Novius > Novius pumilus. Next base: position 9,161,815 of record JAIFOV010000472.1, read on the forward strand.
CACTAACATTGCAGTCGGCAGTTGGGGCAGGAACCTCCAAATCGGGAAAGAAAGCACCGGTTAGGACCTTGAGGGCTCGAGGAGCGAGAAAGCGCAAATATAAACATCCGTTGAAAAAGCCCGCCAAAAAAATGAAGCTATCAAGGTGTAATCTGATAGGCAGGTGAATATTTTATTCATCATTAATTTACTAGAACCTATTATTGCAATCATAATTATGGTCGAAGGGACTTCAACGTATTGATTTTCATGCAGGATTTTAAATTTTTATCACCTTCTATCGCAAGATGGTCTCTTGGACGACGTCGTACCAGTTTTCAGATTTAATTGTAGCTCTTCAAATTTGCAAAACAAAAGAGTTAAGACCGTAAGTGTACTGATGGGTTGTTCTGCCCTTTTCGCTCTGCTCGCCTAAACCTGCCGTTCAGTGTTGTCCGCCCGGTCAACTTTCATATAATAGTTTAAGGGAAATTTTGACACTGTAAAAGTGACATATGGGATTTTTATACGTACTTGAGTCGATTGGTCAGATCTCAGTAGACTTTGTATATTAGAACAAATAGGAGGAAGCTATAAATTATTGATTAATTTAGTTTGACGTGTACTAATTTTAGTATTTTTTATGCAAAAATGCAAAGGCAGCCAAAAATGCTGGGCGAACTCGCGGAAGAGAATAAAAAAGGTAATAACACCATTTTATCACTTCCATATTATCAGTGTCTTTCTCCAAAAAGTTGCTTCTCCAAATCGGATTACACAAACCTCTTCACTTGCTATGGAACCGGGTCCTTCGAAACCAAAAGTGGAAGTGGAAGAATCAAAGGTGAATGAAAAGATGGAAGCATTAAAGGTGGACGAAGGAGAACAGAAAGTGCCGAAGGTTGTAGAGAGAAAGGAACCGATTTCCGTAACAGCACCACCGCCGTCGCAGAAGAAATCCGGAAAGAAAGCGCCGAAAAGGGTGCTGAAGGGGCGCGCAAGAAAGCGTAAAAATAAACTGCCGACGAAGAGTTCCGCGAAGAATTCTACGAACGATGCGAAGCCACCAGCGCCAACGAGGGAAGTGTCTAATCCGATCGGAATGCTGTGTCCTATTCCGAAGCCTTCTCCTAATACCAGGTAAATATTTTTCATTTATTTTTTAGTTTTGTATTATTAGAATCGCAACAATGCACGAAGTGTTTATCCTGGCAGTGTTTCTTAGTCCTACCTTTTATGGTAGCTTGGGTTCAAGCCATTTCTAAGTTTGGACTGGATTCGCCTTTTCTTCTACAGCCTCTTATCTCAGCAATGTAGCTGGGCATCAATGGTTTTGAAAGTTGTACTTAATTTAGGATAGTTTAGTACTGACGCAAATGTTTTCTCTGTCTAATTGCATAGATGCATTTTCCCATGAAATATATAAAACAAATAAAAGTAAGAGTTCTCCTATGAGATCATGAGGAGGTTGCCACCTTTTTATATTATTTAAAACTTCTAGATTATCGGTTGCCGATCCTTTTCTGGTTTGCAGAGGACAAATCGATGAAAATTATCATCCGGTCGTTTCGGCAGCATGCTACGAGAGTGTGCCGATTTTGGGTGATACTTTATACGTCGGGCGCGGAAAGAAGAATGATCTCGACCTTACGGTGTATGGCGAATGCAAACGGCAATCGCTTCAACACGCCGTGATATATTTTGATGAAGTAAGCAGCATAAATTGAAGCCGCGATTGAAATTATGAGACCATTTTCAGATTAACAATCACTTCGAATTAATCAATTTTTCCGACTACGGAACCTGCATAAACGACAGGTGGTACAAACTGAATTCACCTGAACTGGCAGGAGAGAATGCGTTGCCGGAGAATCTGCCTAGCAATTCGAACGTATCTCAAAATAGATGCACATGCAGTGATGATCAAAGAGGTGACGAGGTACGCACTGACGATTCGATCAAGCTAACCCACGCATCAATGATCAAGTTTGGATGTACCTCTTTTGTCTTCGTTATTGGTCAAGAATAAGTGGAGAGGTACCATATTAACTAAATCGTAAATTAGCCGCGGTTCGCCTATTAATTGGTTATTCTTGGATCTGTCCCAATGTTGCCTTCAATCTGTTTTTGTTTCTTGACAATTTTTTGATATGTAACGGCGGAGTATTTAGTTATTATGAAGTTACCTGTAAGTTGTCAATAAAGTTGTACAATTGAGTTGATCTGTATATATGGTTGCTGAGTATTGTGCCTGCTCATGATGACGAAAGAAAGAATTGGGGTGTTTTCCCCAGTATTATGCTTTGGCGTCATTATTTCGGTCAGTGAATCACTTGATTTGACAAGATTAAGAAATTTACAGGCATATTTATAGAAAGTTTTAATATTTAAAAAAAGTAAAGAAAAAGGAGAGGGGGAGAAAAATGAGGTGCTGATATGAATTCCGATTTAACGATGAATAATTGAAATGATTCAAGTTGCACGGTTTAATGAGTGCTAGGAGTATAAAAACTCAAAGAATGTTAAAGAATGGTTATGAGGTAGTGATCTAATTACAACCTGCAACCTTTTCAAATAAGAAATTAAGGTTTTAATTAGTTAAATGCTATCAGATGGGTCTTATTAACCGTTGAACACTGCAATTGTAAACGAGCCCCCCAATATAAATGGATTCTTGTACTAGAATTCGCTTGCATAACACCACATCAAGAAATAATAATCAAAAAACTTTTCATACTCTTCGGCCAAATTATCATAAAAACAAGCACCAGAACAACCCCTAAATGAGTTCTGCGGCCCATAAATTCATTAATGATTATTATAAATCTACATTACTTTATTAAGGAACGCCAGACTTGGTAAAAATGTCAGCTACTTAGTGTAACTTTATTGACTTATATTTCTCCCCCATAAACAGAAATCCCCGTTTATCTCAATGTAATTTGCACTTCGGTATCTCCATTCGAGCAATTTCGATTGGTTGGCGAAAACACCCTTAAATGCTTTAGGGGTGGCGCTAGCAGGAAGTTCAGCCCTCCGTTTCATCCAACGTGTGATAGGTTACCATGGCACCCAATTTCCCGAATGTCTAGATGTTTTATTCAGTTTATATGTGTTATCTGTACTCGCAACATTATACGAAAATGGACAAATTAACGAATTTCGTGTCTCAAACATTCGATGACAATAATTCCATAAACGGTTGTTTGAATTTGAGCAATTCCGTGAAAACCGAAAGTGTGTCCGATGGAAATCAGACCCAACACCTGAACCACCAAAAAAGACCGAAAAATTGGTTAATCAGTGATATTCCGCGAAGACCGTCATCCGAAAACAGTTCAGACAGTGATGTGGGTAATATTATGTGCTACAAAGATAATTTCAATCTGAAAATTGTTTCGAAAAATAGTTGTTTATCCGCGTCGTCGTTCGATATCGGAAAAATAGATACTGACAATGATGGTGAGAAAAAAAAATTGAATGAAACGCCTGTTCGAAATATACATCACGACGAAAACAACGGTGAGCGGTAGTTATTAGTGGTCTTCTAAATTAGTAATGCGATGTGATAAATTTCATCATGAACTTGAGATAATTTTTGCAACAGTACATTAAGCTTTTATTCATCCTTGAATTTAAAAATAATAACACGTTTTTTCACAACCATAATTCAATGTTTAGTAAAGTTGCTTCATAATAAAAACAAAATAACAAAGACAATTTTCGACAAACATCAATAGAACAACATATATACTTAGTTATATAATTTTTTTCACCTACAAATGTGTGAGTAGAAGCAGAAAGACATTAGCTATTTTTCTTGTAGGCGTTAAAAACAAGCCAATATAAATAAGATTTATGAGAAATAGAGTGAATGAGAAGCATGCGATTAAACACTCGTCGCAATTATTTGAACTTGATAATCCGCAAACAAAACAATAACTAGGTACTACTGAATAAAAGATTTTTTTTCCATTTATCAAATAATACTTAAATTGTTTGTAACATCTTTCATTTTATTCATTTATAATTGAAAAAATAAAACAGAATGTTTGTTTTGTATTAAATATGATTTTTCTTATGTAATTTTGTTCGTATTTTTTTTTTATTCTTTAATGAGGTTTTTATTAATACTATTTGAAGAAAACAAGTGAACGTGTTTAAATAAATGGAATGTTAATGTGGAAACTTCTCTAAAAACCCCAATTCCATTCATTTGACTCTAACTGGGTCACTGGATTCAAGTAGACATCTCCAAAAACCTGACCATTTGTAACCAAAACACATTAGATTGGGTTCTAAAAGTGAGTTACAAAAGTGATCGTCTTCGTGTTTGTAATATTTCAACCAAAAATTGCGAATAAGGAATATCTCGATACAATATATTCCTCATAAATGAAGTTCAACGTCCCAGGATTTTAGGAAGTAAAAACTTGATCTAACTACATCCTATTCTTATTGGAACTCGCGTTACCCCTTTTCGGGGGTGCATGAACACCCTTTTTTCGTAATTAGTCGTATGTGACATTGTTTCTAACAGATAACGGAACCAGTTTTTATTAATTTGAATTTTATCATTTTCTAAAACACGACAAAATTCAAGGTACTGTAGAGATTCAACACTTTGCTGCCTGATGCACAAAATTCTACACAAAAATCTATTGATTTATATATTCTGTGATCATTCAAATCTCTGAATTCTAATTTCTAATCTTCGTTTTTTCATTTTAAAGAAAATAGAAGAATTAGCTGTTGAGAAATGCTCCCAATTTGGAAAAACCAAATTACTGAATTTTAAAACCAAGTCACATTGTAAGGAAAATTTCATATTCATCATTTTTTTGAAATTTTAGTTAGTCAATATTGGAATTGAAGAAACATCAAACTCGATTTCTTGCTTATCTAAAGTTGAAGTAACAAATGTAATTTTGCTCTAAATACTTTTCTCTTCTGAATTTCTGTATTCTTTTTATTTCAATTCTTCATTACAAAACTGTAGGACCAATTTTTGACCAACAAAAATCTTAAGTTTTTTAAGAATAAACCTTATTTCCTCTAAAAAGTAGAGAAATCTAAATTTTCCGATTGATAGATATGGCTGACCAAACTGTATGAATATTAAAAACAATAAGCAGAAAATATTGAAAAATTATTTCTCTTCTTTTGGGAGATTACTTCTTATAATAATAATAATAATAATGTTTATTGTAATGCCTTTACATAGGACATACAAAGGGCCAAGACCAAGGCCAGTCTTCAGAAAATAATTATAAAAAAAATTAATCGCATTTCTGACATGATATAGACATATAATAATTAACCTAAAAAATAACAAAAATTAAAACAAAAGCATTTAAACTGTGGATCATCCGAAATTATTTAAAATTTTTACAGATTATAACGAATAAACCTCTTCTAAACAATTAATTAGTTCCTTAAAGTAAAGCAGGAAAAACTCCCGTTAAACAATGAAAGATAATTATTATTTTCTCTAAACAGTAGAGAAATCTAAATTTTCTGATTGATAGATAGGTATGGCTGAACAAACTGTATGAATATTAAAAACAATAAGCAGAAAATATTGAAAACTTCAAAAAAAGTGGAACATTAGTTTATAAAGATATTATATGCTTATGGAAAGATGAAAGGAAATAAGAGAGGATCAAAAATATAATGTTTCTTAAGGGAAAGCTGAAAGAACAAATTAAAAGTGGTCTTCAAAATTCTCACCATATTAGTGAGTATTCCTAAAAATTTTAGACATAATTTCGCAACTATTACAATATTAAATTTGTTTATGTACCAATCAACTACAATTCCAAATAATCTTGTGCTTTTTGCGAAATTAATGAAAAATTCGTAAATATTTTATACAAAAATTAAACATGTCACAATCAAAAGTAAACGTCAAAATTTTTTGCTTTTATAATGAATACGTTATTTGGTCGTGTAATATCCTGAGCGTGCCCACTTTTACACTTGTTTTTGAAATTGAAAGTGTTGAAATTACATGATTTTCAAGTTATCACCGGTAAAGTAAAATAAATATTTGCAACATTCGCTCATTGAAAAAAAGCTCTTGTAATAAAAGAAAATTAGAAGAAATAAATGAAAAACTCCTAAAAAGCCGCACAGAAAGTAGAAATATAGGAGTGCAGAGTGTGCATTGGTCTTGGCAATTTCCTCCACAGCTCGTACACCAACATTCTATTTGCGTAAGTAATCAATATTCAATGCAATTTGGAAAATAGAGTTGGTGAATTGATTTTATAGACCAAGGAAAGTGTCGCATTTCCTAAGAGACTTGGAGGTGAAGAAAAGGGCGACGTCAAATTGAGAATTGAGTAATTGAGTAATAAAATGCAAGGTTGGCAGTTACAAGGGTAAAGTCCAATAAGATTAATGGATTCAAGCCGCCCGGTAGGTAACGTGAAACTCCATTCAATTTTATTGGAGCTTCCACCTCGAGTCATTTCAACAAATCGTTGAAGATTTAGGGCTAATGAGAAAGTTTAACGTGCTAATGAAATTGGTGTAATATAAGATTATCGGATCAATCGAGCCATGGCAGTCGGACTACAGAAAAACTTTGAAAATTAACATTCTATTCCATCTGTACCTACATACGCTAAATCCAATCCGGTATAATTAACGTTCATTCGACTGGAGCTTGTGTGCAGATGTAACTTCGGCGTAACAAAAATCAATGCTAATGATATAAACCATAGGACCAAACACCACCCTATTGAGTGACGTCCCCTATTGATTCAAGTATAATCGAGTTAAGGTCGCACAAACAAATTGCAAATAAAGATTTAATTCGATATTGTGTAGGGGTCGGGGCTCCGAATTTAAATACAAATTTGACGGTTCTTTAGTTTGAAACAAGGGAAGGAAACAGATAAAAATCTTGCCTTTCAGCTTCGGAAAGTCCGAACTGCGAGCATTCTGAGGACGACCGGAACCGAGGGGAAAGTAATCAGAAAATCTTAACGAAACAGAGGCGATCCAGGACGAACTTTACGTTGGAACAGTTGAATGAATTGGAGAAGCTATTCGACGAGACCCATTATCCGGACGCGTTTATGCGAGAAGAATTGAGCCAGAAACTGGGACTAAGCGAGGCAAGAGTACAGGTTAGATTTAGAATTCCATTTAATTTCATGTTTATTTGTTAAAAGTGTTTTTTTGTATTACTTTTTCTCGAACTCGTTATGGTTTATCATCTCATGAATGTAGGGTAACTTCTGTGTCATAATGATTTCATAACATTTAGTTTACTTCATTTATATTCTCGGCATTGAGTATTCTATCGTACGAGGTCAATGGGCCCTCACTCACTGTGCTGCACTAAACTGTGCCATAGCTCTTGTATACTTTGTTACTCTGAACTGAGCCACACGAAAAGTTACAAAAAACGATAACCAATAAAATTTTTATTAAAATTCAACTTAAGTTGTCAATTAGTTTGTATATCCATCTGAACATCAAAACTGAATTTGCATTTTATTTTCAATGAACTTTTTTCACATCAAGTTTATTCCAAACGGCGAGGATGCGTCATGACTTATTATTCCCTTCGAACCTACAGTTACAAAATAACTTACCATTCTCTTTACTTTGCACTTTCTCTATTCTTCCTCCAGAATCCACTTGATTAGAGGTTTAATAGAAAAAAGTATTTTGGGATTGGTGAAATTTGCAGTAAATTATAAAAGGCACTGCAAAATTTCTAAAAATTATTTCTCTTCTTTTGGGAGATTACTCCTTATAATAAAAGTAATAATAATAATAGAACTGTAGGACCAATTTTTGACCAAAAACCATCTTAAGTTTTTTAAAAATAAACCGCATTTTCTCTAAAAAGTAGAGAAATCTAAATTTTCTGATTGATAGATCTGGCTGAACAAACTGTATGAATATTAAAAAAAATAAGCAGAAAATATTGAAAAATTATTTTTCTTCTTTTGGGAGATTACTTCTTCTTATAATAATAATAATAATGTTTATTGTAATGCCTTCACATAGAACATACAAAGAGTAGGAGTTTGGCCAAGGCCCGTCTTCCACTCCACCAAAGAATACATATTTATAGTCGACCCTAATATAAAGATATGAACATAAAAAAGCAACAAATAAAAAATTAATTCATGTAATTAGAAAATAATTATAAAAAAAATGAATCGCATTTCTTACAATCATATATATAATACTTAATCTAAAAAATAACCAAAATTAAAACGAAAGCATTTAAACTGTGAATCATCCGAAAAAGAAAAAAAAAACCAATCTTACAAATTTCTACAGATTATAACGAGTAAACTTCTTTTAAACAATTAGTTTGCTTATAAAAGCAAGAAAAACTCCTTTTAAATAATGAAAGATAATTATTCGGTAAAGGAGGAGCAATAAAATCTTGAAATTTACTGGTTTTGTCCTTAAGAACACTAAAGCTATTAAAAGACCTTATATCAACTTGATTTGCATCACACCTCAACTCCAATCTTCTACAAAGACATTCTGGTGAGTTAATATTAACAGTTTATAAAGAAAGTTTAGCCAAAGGTATTTCGCTCTCTGCTCATAGCAACTTCAGACGATAGGGCGTAATATAATCTTTGTAAGGTATAGAACCAACAAACCTCAAGCAAGAATTCTATACCTTAGTCAGCTTATAATTTTCCATTTTAGAGAGATGGTGATAAAATACATAGCAGCAATAATCAAGGCTTAATTAAACTTTCGCACTTAATTCATACCTAAACTTGTGAGGCTTCGCATAACTGCTTTTCCTAATATGCGATCTCAAACAGACAGTTCCTCATCAAACCATACGACAAGGTTTTTAACAACAGAATACCAAGGCCACCTCGGCTCCTTCGATTGTTATTTTGCAAGAGTAATCAGTCTTTGCCAAGAGAAACTTATCTCCCACCAAGATCGCTTTAGATTTCGAAGCATTCAGTCTTGGTGCGTTAGAAGAGCACCAGTCAGACAGCAACGGAAGCTTATCATTTAGATGAAACATCGCACACTTTAGATAACTGGCGAATTTGTAGGCTGCTTGAAGAAAAAAGACTGGGAGTGGGAATAGTAGTGGGCCAAGTATACTACCCTGAGGCACTCCACGTGGAACCAATACAGCACCCAAGACAGTGACATTTACGCAAACAATAGCTTTCAAACCAATCCACAGCAGTCATATCGAATCCAATAATTTCCTACATGTGCAGTAAATTGTTAACCAGGTCAACCAGGTCGAAAGCTTGACCCTGGTCTAGTAATTTTCGTAAACAACCCATCGAATGGAAATTTTATGAGGGACAAAATCGAGCATTAGCTAAAAGCAAATCGAGATTATTATTTATGAACAATAAATAAATAAATGACAATAAATAAATATATGAGAAAAACTGATTTGGAGGGCAAACAATGGTTGAGGTTAATTGATAAGCTTATAATTTTTTAAATGAGTGAACTCCAGTTATGAGCCGAAGATGCAACAGACATAAACAAACAAGCACACAAATACACACACACTTTTTTTGAGTGTGGCATACTGTATACATTATCATAACTACACAGAGATGCAAATTTTAGGCACCCTCGTGGATTAAAATTTGCTTCAAACAGAACATCAGAATTATTAAGCGCAAGCTTTTAAAATTTGTGCTAAAGCTTTCAGAAAGATCGACAGAGCTTAAACAAACCATCTTCGTTTTTTGCAATTTTCTCTTCAAAGATCGATTCGTATTTATCGAACCCAAATATTAACTTGAAGGTTTGAAGGGTGATAATATTCCTATTCTCAGGAAAACCAATGGTTAAATGATTTTGAAACTTGGAGGCTATTACTTCCCCCTTAATTCACCATATTTTCCCTCTGTGAATTAATACCGCAAACCGAATCAAAAAATGAAGATTAATGAGCTTATATCCTTTATGGTTTCATTTCCACTGGCTGATCTCGCGCTTGTTCCTAATCAAACTGGATAGTTGGGGTCCTTAGGGAGGAGAATCAGAAGTATTTGCAGTGTGACATCGACCAACTAGAAAACCCAAAATTCAGCGCATTCTTTATGTTACCATTAAAACAATGTAAATCAGAGTCGAAGAATAATAATCGTTGAAACGACAATAACCCATTTACTTCGTGGAACAGTGTATACTTGAAGATGAAGCAGAAAAGATGAAGGTGTAAAATTGGGCGTGTAGCGCCGCAGTTCAAGCGGAAAAGGGGGTGGCAACGGCGTCTTTAAAGCATCCCTCGAGAGAAATTAGCGTAGACAACATTCGACTTTAATATCGCGCCCCTAAGGTATAATAAACCCATAACAAAATGGGGTCTAAATTAATTTAATTCCATTACCGTAATGAGGATACCAAATACTGCAACTAAATAAAGTGACAATCCATGCTTCGGATTTGCAGCATCGCGATTACATGGCTTGCTGACTTGCAAATAGAGCACCCTGCGATTCGATGAAATCCACTTAGCTGATGGATTCCGGTTGCGGGATTAAGCAGGCGGAATATGCAACTATCGTTTCAATATGAATGACAATTAGTTTCTTGTTTGCACTTCTAAAGGCGACTGGTTTTTCTGACAGAATTAGTGACAGATAATTTTTATAAAGCTTCACTTTCTATAGGTAAATCTCGCAACTATGCAAAATAACCAAAAGTGCAACTCTCCATCTTCACGTAACGTTGCAGTCTTTCAGATTTTTTGAGCGTCACCTCACCTCAAAAATTATTTCCTTTCAAGACAATGTCGAAGTGCCATTTGAAAACGGAAGCTTTAAACAACTGAAATTATTGTCCAAAAGCAGTGTGACATTTTAAACATTTATTGTGTACAGAAAAAATAGTTGAATTTCATGACCGAATAATAAATCATTGCGATTATTTTGTAGCTTTCCTGAAGTTTTGAAGGAAGAACTCTTCAAAAATTATTTATAACGGAAAAAAAACATTTTTCAATATCGTATCAATCCGTTCTGTTGATAACAACGAAATTCGTTTATCCTCGACCTTCGTACATTGGGCCCAATCGAGTTAGTAATAAATATTCATTAGATCATTTACTGCTAATAAATATCGTTAAAGGAGCAAATCGGGTGGAACTGCAAGACGATCTAGCTAAACGTTTTCGATTAGCCGTTTCCAACAGAACGCCACCCTTGTTTTTATTGACCCTTTTTACATTAGGTTATTGGTTTCTACTGATTCATTGGAGACTAATGGCTTGGTAGGAGATTATATCGCATTTCCCGATGACCATAAAGATTTAGATGCTGTTAGTGAATACGGTCATCGCTCATGAGATGATTTAGACTATATCACCCCTGTAATGTATTGAAAATCCTCACAGTTCTTGAATCAATATACTTTGTTCGATTTATTGACAACAACCTAAAATTTTTTTTGCAGGTGTGGTTCCAAAACCGTCGTGCAAAATGTAGAAAACATGAGAGTCAGATTCATAAAGGTAAGTTTTCAATTAAAAGAAATTGAAAAAAAGAATTTCTCAAACTCATATACTAAATATTCGGTTTCTATAGTAAAACAGTATTTTGAAAACTGGTAATTTTCAAAATGAATAAAGATTTTTGTGAACAATGGTTACCTTCCAAATCGAATCGAATCGACTTAATTTGATTAGTTTTTTAAATTTTGATAAAAATTCACCGAATTCTCAGAAGTCGACGTCAAATCGAAATCTTTTAACAAAGTAAGTCATGATAATAATAATAATAAGTATTAGAAACGGAAATAAACTCACAACAAAATGCTTTAAAAAGGAAACTAATACAAATAGGATTCTCGATTTTAACGCAACACATCACATAAAACAAAAAAAAGCCATCATAATAAACTATTTAGAATTCACAGACCCGCTAGTCTACACTCTATAAAATCAATACTTTTAAAAAATAATTATCCCACATCATTCGTCAACAAAATCATGAAAGAACGTATACACAAACCATACAACACGTTAAATACAAATACCGAGAAAAAAGAAGAGAATTCAACATATATTCCAATCCTATACATACGAAACCTTTCTGAAAAAATTACCAACATTTTCAAACCTTATCCAAATTTCAAAATAGCCCATGCACCACACATTCAAATAAAACAACTTTTTACGAAATTAAAATCGGAAACACTAAAAAATGATAAATCTAACATCGTATACCAAATTTCATGTAAAGATTCTAACAGAGTTTACATTAGACAGACAAAACAAAAATTGAAAGAAAGAATTAAAGGTCATAAATACTCTAAAATACAAACAGCATTACATAAACATGGACAAACATTAAAACCTACATTTGATTTTAACACAGTGAAAATTCTAGATTACGAAAAAAACAGAAAAACAAGAGCATTTCTTGAAATGATTCATATCAAAAGAAACTATGAAGCAATTAATGACAGAACAGATATTCGAAATTTGATTCAAATATACTCAACTTTATTCTGAACTAATAATTCATACCAAGTTTCCATCTCTTTGTTTTTCATTTGTCAGATTATTGTTACAAAGAAAACTTATAACAACATTGTCAAATATTTAAATTGTCATATTTTGAAAAAGGGTTCAACCCGAAACGTCGATAGTATATTATTTGAATTACTGAATCTTTATTAACCCTTTATAATCAAATACATCAGGAAAAAATAGAAATATATACAAAAAGGGTAAATACAACAGAATAATAATAATGTTTATTTTAAAGTAGAGATTTTACAATAATTAAAAAAAACTAAAAGTTACTGAGGTAATTTGGTTAGATAATTGAATAACTTTAAGATTAACATGATAGTTATCAGAAAAATAAGAGAAAAAATCCAAGTAACGTATTTAAAATATAATGGCTAAAGCCCGGACTTTAGGCACCATAAATTCGTTAAAAAAAGGCAGTGAAAAGGCAATAAAAATACTCAAAATAGCCACTTAAAATAGGCATTTATTATATACTGATAGATAAAAACAGATAAGATAAAACAAAAAAACATTCGATGTGAATACTTATTCTTTATTAAACATAACTACCAATAGTTTTCTCAAATTTTCAAATTTTTTACTTTGTCGTCTATCTGATAAAATATGTTTATACAACGAAAAAGATCTCTCCACATCAACAGATGTCAAAGGTGCATACATAAATGAGGATATTTCGGTAGGGTTCAAGAAATTACTGACCCCATCTCCTAATAAAATCGAATTTATTTCGCGCATCTTGACCAAACCACTATTGTTCTGCAACACTTTTTCACATTTTTCTTTCATGAACTCTCCTTTTAATCCAGGCGCAGAATTGATTCTTTCAATTGTTTCATCCATAATGTTCAATTGCTCTTGTAATTTTAAATTCCTCTCTTCTAGTTTTTGTATTGATGTTGGAATTGAATGAAAATGTGCAAGTATGTATGCTAAATCAGACTGGATATTCTTTTTGGACAAAACATCTTTACATATTTTTATTGAAGCTGCATCATTTTCGAGGTGATCCACTATTTCTACAATTTTCTCGAAATGGGTTGCGTAATAAATGGCAGCCGATATCCATGTACCCCATCTCGTTATTGTAGGTTGAGGTGGTAATGGCAGATCTGGTGCAAGTTCTTTGAAAATTTGCACCCTCGATGGAGCTTTTAAAAAAACTTTCTTGACGTTTGATATTAACAGATCGACATCGTGAAATAAACTTCGCGCTTCTTCAGCAACTCTATGCAATGCATGAGCTATACACGTCACATGAACCATTTTTGGAAATAGAACTTGCAGAACTTTTCCAGCTGCTTTCATGTATGGAGCGGCATCAGAAACAAATAGCAACACTTTGTCATGTTTCACTCCATCTGGCCACAATAATGAGAGCGCACTGGTAAATAATTGGGCTATTGTCGAATTATTGGCTGATTCGAGTACTTCACTTGTTAATAAATACGTGTTAGAGTCCTGGTGAGTTGATTGTAGAGTTCCAACGTTGGCTACGTTGGCTACGTAGCGGCCAAGAGCATCGGTTGTTTCGTCAATGGACACCCACAAATTTTTACCTTCCGTTTCTTTTCTAATTTTGTTCATCTTTTCCTGGAACACTACATCAATATCATTTTTCCGGAGGGTGGACTCACTTGGCACGTGTTCTTTGGTGTACTTTTCAAGGAATGCTTTTAGAGAAGGAATGTTCGCATCCATCAGTGCTTTACATAAATCCAAAGAGAATTGGGATTGTCGATTGGATATAACGCCGAAATTCGGAAGCAGACACGTTTTTTTACTATCGCAATTTTTCGAAGCAGCATTTTTATGTTTCACTGTTGAAAGGTGCTGGGATACAAAATACTTCTTCTCAAAATTCACTTTACAGTCACATATTTTGCAGAATAACACAGAACCGTCACTACTGAAAACGTCTTTACCGAATTCAAGTATTAATTTATTCAATTTTGTTTGCTCGGATGCTCTGACTTTAGGCATATTGGCTGGCGATAAGTTGAACCGAATGGGCGAATGGTGAAAAACAACTGAACGGAAATGGGTATTACGATATATTTATACCTATAGGTATCTGGTTTTAGGTTTTCCCATCAGTAACAGTTGTTGTATCAATTCCTAGAAAAAGGGAACTATCTCTTGTCTATGTACCAATCCTGCCTACCTGAGATCTTAGGGTTTCCCACTTTATACTATCATAAATTGTTCGAAATAGGCGAAATAAGTCATAAAATCCCATTTTAGGCAAAATAGACAGAAAATACGAAAATAGGCATTTTATGGCATTTTATGGCATTTTGCCTAACATCCGGCCATTAAAAAAAAATCGAGAAAATCTATACCTTGTCTTTTGACTCCTGTTACTACAAATATAATCTTTTTTGAATTTTTTATTTTGTTATGTAATCTTGAACACTACACCTCTCTTTAGCCCGCAATTTATAAGATTCATGATCCATTTTTTTTGGCTTATTTTCTCAATGTGAGGTCGAAAGGATATTGTCTTGGCCAGACAATATCCTTTCAACCGCAATTTATGGTCAATTGCTCCAGCTAAAAATAAATGAAATGTATTGCCCATCCAAACATTCAAAATCAATAGTCTGTCCAGTTTCAACTGACCATGCTGAAAAAAAAAGTACTACGCAATTAAAACGTGGCACAGTCAATAGGGATTTCAAAATGGTACTACACTTGTTAATTTATTTTTTAAATTGCGGTTTATGTGTTCAGTATAACAGTATCTTAACTACTTTTTCTTACTTATTCAAAAATGATTCGAATTATGGCTCTCCTCTAGGCTGTGAAACATCTGTCGGTGTTTAATTTAATCCTTCAATTTCATAACGTCACTATCTGTATCTCTCTCACTTTAAGTGAATACCTCCGTCTCTGTCACGTTAGTCACTCAAAGTGAGACAGATACAGATAGTGACTCTATGAAAGAAAACGACAAAATTAAATATCAATAAATGTAATAAGGATTCCAAAATTGTGTAGCACTTGCTAATTTATTCTTTAAATTGCGGTAATCTTTTCGTGTTTTCAGTATAACACATTATTAACTACTTTTTCTCACTTATTCAAAAATGATTCTAATGTACCCGGGGCTCTCCTCTAGGCCGTGAACTTTAGGATTCCAGTTGGAATGAGACAGATATCGACGCTAACGTGACAGAGGCGAAGAGATTCATTTTACATCTTTTGTCATTTTAATTGATGTTAAACATTTGTTATACTTGTGATAAATCAAAGTATTACATTTATTGATGTTTAATTTAATCATTTGATTTCATAGCGTCACTATGTGTATCTCTCTCACTTTAAGTGACTAACGTGACAGAAAATTACTTAAAAAGAGAGAGAGATTTAGATAGTGGCGCTATGAAATTAAATGACTGAATTGAACATCAATAAATGTAATACTTTGATTTACATCAATTAAAATTACAACAGATGTAAAATGAATCTCTCTGTCACGTTAGCGTCACTATCTGTCTCATTCACACTTAGTCTTATGACTCGGTCCGTCTCATTTCAACTGAAACCTTAACATTCACTGCCACGGGTACATTAGAATGTGTTATACTGAAAACATAAAAAATTACCGCAATTTAAAAAATAAATGAGCAAATGTTTTGCCATTTTCGAATCCTTATTAACTGTGCCAACTTTTAAAGTTACTTGCGTAGTACCTTGTTTTTTCAGCATGGTCAGTTGGAACAGGACAAAGTATTAATTTTGAATCTTTGGATGGGCAATAAATTTTATTTAATTTTTAACTGAAACAGTTGGCCATAAATTTTGGGCTAGAGTTTCAAGACGAAGTGTTCGAGATTACATAACGAAAAAAAAAGATGATATTTATAGTAACAGCAGTGAAAAGAGCGTCACAGGATTTAGATTTTCTCGACTTTTTCTTTTATTTTTCTGATAACTGTCATGACTTACTCCGTTAGCTTTCGGCTTGACGTTTTACATATTTACATATACGAACGTGAGATTGGAATAAAACACTGAAACAAATCGATTGTCGATACATCTATTCAAGTGCAGAACGTCCGATTTCCTTCGATTGTTCTTTAAGGTGCTATTAGAGTCGAGGAAAGAAAACGATAGCTCCTCTATTTTCCACCGGGACAGCGCAATAATTTACACGAAAAAAATCGAGTAATACCAAGTTGGGAGGGGCGGGGAATGTCTTAAATTTATTAAAACACTTGCCATCCACCCTAGGCGGTACAGGGGCAGAACTTACCCCCATAATTTCCACTGGTCATGAATTTATCATGACATCGTGCTTCCCCGGCTAAATCTGCGGTACATAATCGAGTTTATATACAAGACAGCTTTAAAAAAATGTAGTTAAGGGTAGGTTTTCAATCAAATAAAATAATTCCCCACGAGGGCGATTCCGCTGCGCTGTTATTTCTGTATCGGTTGGCTGAGGGGTCTAAGACGGTTTCGTCCAGCCGGAGGTCCATCTCTCGGGGGTTGTAAATAACAATTACTGACTCGCATGGATATCAACACCCCTGTTACACTAAAACCACTTCGCTATATTTCTGCAAATTACTACGCGATTGGGAGACTGCTTTTAAACGGCGCCATTTATGTCATGGAAGGTGTTTTCATCAGGGACACTGCGTTCCAACCTTTTTACCTCGGGTGTTCATTTATTTAATCAATATATTTTTAATTTTTTTGCCATTCGAAAATAAATTTTCGTCTTATTAATGATTTGATAATTGATTTCAGGAATGGTTTTGAATAATCAATGTGAGTCGACGAGTTCGAGTTTGGAGCAATGCAGAGTTGTTCCGTTTATGAATGTTTCAGCAGCTCTAAGGGGATTATCGTTGCCCGTCGATTCAGTATCTCTGACTAATTGTGAAACAGTTTCTTCCAAACTTTTCTCTTACACGGATACAGCGTTTTCGTCACTCGATTCGGCTTTCCTGTCAGCCGCTCATCACGTAATTAACAAAACATTGTATAATTTTTGATATGTTCCGGATTATTTTTCAGTATGCCACCGCTGTGGCGATGAACGAGCGTTCCACCAGAATATTTTGCCATCCAAGATACTCTTTGGGGTTTGCTGCAATATCCGAGGCGCACAAAAATTCGAGTATAGCTGATCTGAGATTAAAGGCTAAGAAACATTCAGAAGCACTTCGACTAGCGACTACGTCAAAAGAGGATTCACAGTAGTTTATGCTTAGAATTCCAACTATGGAAAAACATTATGACTTATTCAATACAAAGCAGATATTAAAGAATAGTTAGTTTTTTATTTAGCGAGAAAAATGTAGGTGTATAGCATGATCTATAAGAAAAACCTTTCAGAATATTAATTCATCGGCTTTTCTTGTTTCTCAATTAGGGGGCAGTAAAGAACATATCAGTCGAATGTTCAATAACTAATTGCCGATAATTGAAAGGACATAGAAGTACCTAGAAGTTTATTTTTATTTATTAAGGCGCTCATGAAACGGCGACGGAATTGTAGATATTGTAAAAATGTAAATAGCTATAACTCCCACCACCTATTTTGCTAAAAAAATGTATCATCAGTTAGTTGAACGAGAATTAGCGATTCATAAAAAATTACATATTTTGATGTGAATGTTTCAATTGAACAAAAATTTGCATGTTACCCTTTCGATATGAAAAGCATTTCAGGAGATACATGTTTCGAGAACAAATCTTTTTTTTATGGAAATAAAACAAAATGTTTGTGTAATGCAACTTCGTGTATATTCAACATTAGACTTCATTATAAATTATCCACTTTGTGATGTTTTCTCAGATGTCCCCAATAACTTCATATTCTCTTTTATACCATAGAGCGATTCTGTCAGTCGCGAACAAGTTTTTTTTTTAGACAGAAGTGATAACTCTCCTAAGACAGCGGTTAACACTTGTCAACGTAAGATAAATCTGAATTCATCTAATTCATATATACTTGTGGACAATCTAGGACAAGCAGAACGAGATTTTGTATCATTCAAAAAGTGATCACTTACCTCCCAATGCTATTAAGCAGTGCAACAATTTCAGTTCTACGTAAATTAAATTTTGGTTGAATGTTGATAGCAGATTCATTCAATTTTTCAGTGAATAGTATTTTCAGGGCTGTCCCCAATCCCTGTACCTGAAATGGACACAAATAATACTTCATGACAGCCAGTCAAATACCCAAGATCATACCTGAAGCTTTCCCCATAATTTGCACTTTTCACATCCCACACAATCCATTATTGAGGAGATATTTCTGAAATGTTGTCTGAATTCTAATTTAAAGTGTTCCGCTTGTTTGTCTTTGATAAACATTGTGGTTTCATCAAAATGATGAGGAAAGTTTTCAATAATCATCAGCAAATCTTTAATAGCTTGTTGTGTGTCCCAATCCTCAGACTCATCGCCCGTATAAAATTCTTTCTCTCTCAAATAATTTGAAGCTTTTTTCAGTGCCTTTAGTTCTATAAGGTAAAGAAAGTACAAATTTCTAAGCCATTCTGGCCCTTGGCCCTTAGTATGTTCTGGAGAGAATTTCAAACGGAATTCATTGAGATTGGGACCCCAGTCGCCATCTGGATATTTGAAATCTGTAAATATCTTCTTGGAGAAAGAGAATTTAGTGGATGTATTAATTTACTTGACTCTCTTAAGAGATATTTGGCACAAACATGTATATTTATGCTGGCATGGAGACCAGAAATCATTCTGTAGAATACCCTTTCTTCTAGACACATTCTATTTAAAATCTGACTTTTTATACATGATTCTAAATAGTCATTAGGCCTGAAACAATTTTCCATGTAAATAGTTTCCCAAATTCTATGTGCTGAAGCTCCTCTATAACCAGTATATCTCTCACAATTTAAGAGAAGATCTACATAGATGGCACCAGTTTCCAAATCTTCTATCTGACAAAAATTGTCCTGAGCATCGTCATAAATGCTCCACAGCTCAAAATCTTCCTTTGCTTCATCACTGACTGTAGTGTTTATGGTGCCCAAATTGGAATTATCACATTCTGAATCATCTTGGTACTATAAGGAAGGATATTATTAAAGATTCTGGTTCCTCCAAACACTAAACTCTACCTCCCGTCCGTTTTTTTCCTCATTAATTTCTTTGAATCCTCTTGGGATCTCATTTTGTTTACAAGGTTGTACATGGCAGTACCTGAGTCCACATTGATTATAATCCTGCCAAAAGGGACATTCCCTATAAAGGTTTACTTTAAAAAACCGAAAATAATCTTTCTGCAGCAGACTGCGAAGACGGGGATATAATTTAACATTGTTAAAATGATCCACAGTGTCCACGTTACATGTGCAATCATCTATTTGACCCTGCAACTAATAGGTTACTCGAGTTTATTTTATGTATCAAAAATAAGACGAACCTGACAGAAACAATCATCGTCTTCATGGTTATCAAAATACGTACTACTAACATTCATTATTAGGTATATGAAAATTAAGTTTTTCATCATTTTGGGATTTATGTTTACATAAATTCAACACCTAGGTAAGCAATATTTCTATGCATAATAGCAAATACTGTCTATGACTTCGCAATTTAATAATTTATAATGGATCCCATACATGATCAAACTAATTGCTTCAAAAATTGTATTCTAATGTCTCTTGAATGAAGGCTCGCTGTTTCTGTTCAAATAATTTTGACATTCGTATAAGGTTGGTCTTGGTTTTCGAATTCAAATGATATATTAAGCCGAGTTCAGCATCATCTTCACCTGAATAAATGTCCTACCATCGTCCATTTAATATCAGATATCAATTTCAAAACTAAAAGTTAATTTGCTCCAGTATATGAAATATTCAAAACTTGCGTTTCTTTGTTTGAAAGCATCAATTCCTTAGGTCAAGCATCAACACTGTTTCTTCAGTTCTCAAAACGAGTTGCAAATAATTTTAGACTTTGAATAACGTTTTGATACTTTCCTTAGCTGTATGGAAATTTATGACATCGTTATCATAAAAATTTATTCATTCTTGATTCGACAATATCTTAATGAATTTCTTTTTTATAAACAGTACTAATCACTTCCAAAGATATGAAAATGAACGAATTTTGAAAAGTTATCCACAGGGTGAAAATTATCAATAAAAAGTGTTTTAAATGTATTCAGCATTTACTTAATTTACAATATGCAATCATACATAAGTAGAATTATACCTACAGCCAGAAAAATATCACCACATATTTTAAACTACATTCGAGTTCTAGAGCATGACTGTTTTCTAACAGATGCAGATTGCACCTTCTTTACAGTCAGTATTTATTTGTTCCTTAAAGATTCATCTTCAGTATAACAGCTAAAATGGGGTGTATAAAACATTTCTAATTATACATAGAAAATTAAAACTTGTATAAAAACACCATTTCGGTACTTCCTTTGTACATTTATTTAATTAGTTCAATATTAGACATGTATAAAGCATTCGCACAGTAATACCAATACGAAATGAGACAAGTGAGTGCGCAGAAAATGAAATGGGATAAATGACCATCATACCATCAGGCAACTCGAGGACTACAGTACTACTACTGTACTCTGATATCATCAAATAAATACATAAGTAACATGAATGTTAATAACTCCAGAAATTTTTAATCTTGCTTAATTTACAAAATGGTACAATTAGTTACGGTTTACACTAATCAGTTAGTTAACTTGCTACCGCCGTCGTATAGCCGTCTTTAGAAAGATTTTTTTTGTCAATCGGTACTAACGAGTCTGGTGGAATCGTATCGATTGTTCATCTATCTGGGCGCACTGACAAGAACTAACTATGTGGTCCTATATACGATCTGTATGTACACAATGTTGTCGTCTTTGACATTGTCCTAGTCCGCGAGTATCTACAGGGTAGGATTAGCTGCGGGATATTTGGAACAGTACTTTGGACAGGAGCAGCGCGACCTGTTGATCAAGAATTTGACTCATCACTAAGGCCAACAAACGAGCCTCTTGTTGTACTAGGAGAGCTCGATTATCTGGATGCTGTGCCAAGAAAACGAGGGTGGCTGCCGCACGTCTTAACATATCTAAACTAGTTCCCATCGAATCTGGATTGTCGCGTAGCGCGCCAATACCATGTTGATTTGCGACACCCAAAGCGCTCTGTTCTGCATGTTCGATAAACGCCACCAATAACGATACGCAAGGCGTCTGGGACGCAACCACTCGCGCCAAACTGCTATCGGCCGCTGCCAGATAATGCAACAGATTGATTGAAAACTCGCGCAACACCTGATCTTCTGAACGGCACAAATGTTTCGTAAGCACACCGCACAATCGCTCCAGCCGCGAAAAGGGGGGCGTCGCTATCACCAAATCAACATTGCAATTCGTCACGCACAACTTGCAGAGCGCCTCTAAGGCCAAGCGTTGGGGGGACAACAACGACGTAGGTCCAATGTTTGGAAATGGATCTTGACCAGAAGCCGATGGGCAGATGGCCCAATGCAACAGCCCATCGAGCAACGGTCTTGCTATCTCTTCCGAAAACTGCGACACGTCTATTTGGCCAGCTATATTTGCCAAGGATACCAGAATATTTTCACGAATCTGCTGTAGAAAATCCCACCACCATTCGCCTTCTCCTTGCAAACTGCTACAAGAGTCCGCAAAATCAGCATCCTCCTGTGTCGAATGATTCAATCAATAATTTATTCGTACAGCTGATTAGAAAAGCATAAGGTACGGGAAGAGATTTTGAGCAATTACACGGAAATTAGAAAGTACTTATATAAACAAGAAAAATCGTCATGCTCACCTCACGATCGTAATTTCTCGTCTTCTGCGTTCTTGTCGGATGAGAATGATGTAGCAACAGAAGCTTGCCAACTAATTTGAGAAACGTTGCATTCTTGGAGAATTCCGCTTCATTACCCGGTACAAACGTTAAATTTCGAAGTATATTTGATAAACAAACGCATCTTTTGCCCAAATTATCTTGGCTCTCTGTAAGCAAAAGCAAACTGGCATCGTCTCTAGTATAAGCTTCGTCCTCCAAATCGTAGGACCGTCTTCTTTTAAATGAGCCGCCGCACTGCGACAATTCTTTATCATTCTCAGACTTGATTTCACTAGATTTTAGTTCGCCATTTACACTTGCGCTCAGATCTAAGCTGCTTTGACCGCACGTCGTTGTCGCAGCTCCAGTAGCACCACTCGCGTCGTCTTCAGTCTTTACCGTTTCCGCCACATCAGCCGGACCTTTCGCGACCTCCGCCGCCGTCGTCACTGGTAAGGCTGCGGCACCACTTGTTGCCAGACCGCTGGAGTCTTTCTTGATTCGAGATATCACATCGTTCAGAGTCTTTATTCTACGTTTTCTGTTTTCGGGTTTAACGAGAGGTGGTGGTGCCTCGTCGGGCGGTGGTGTTGGAGGCCTGAAACGAAGAATGGATACGCGTGAACATTGCGTTGCTTGAAACTACAGATAATATGTCAGACAAAAAAGAATGAGTTATACCTATACGTTTCTTCTTCTTTATTTTGTGTCCGTTGCGTTTCCTTCAGGCGCATATAGAAAGGTATGTTGCCAAATTCCGCTTGAAATGGAGGCAGAAGGTAATCGGCATGTATACTCCACGGATCGGTATCGATCTCCCTGAACAAATCGTCGCGATGGGCGTCGCCATGAATGTCCCAAGATTTTCGATGATCTCTGACGAATAAATCGTCCATTTTCTCAGTTTTCACTGGTTCGCCTTTCCGGGAAATGGAGGAATAATTACAAGTGTCTTTCAAAAGAACAGTTCTCTTTTCCGGATCAATTGGCTCTACAACAGCACCAAGGTCAGGTTCGCACGGTTCTTCTGTTTCAGGTTTAGGGAATGGATGGTCAAAAATGTCGGATAAGCTTTTCCTGGAGAAAATTTAAATTGAATATAGACGAATATAAATTAAATAGAATTACCTGAAGTGTTGAAGTAACAAATCGAGCAGACTGGGCCATTGACTTAGAGCGAAATAAGATACCGTAGAGTCGTCATACAACAAAATGTTCAACATATCAATTGCATATGTGCTCTCTGCCAAAAGCCCCGATCGTAAGCTCATCATGATGCGCCAAGCGTCAACGGGACCAAGGTCCTGTTTACACAGTTTCTTCCTTCTATAAATAACTGGTAGCGTAGCCTCGACGCTGTCATGTGGGAATGTAATTTCTCGCTTGGGTACTTGATTGGGAACGCAAGAGGACCCTATTTGTGACTGTTGTGGCCCACCCTTAGACGGCATCGAAGGTGAAGGGAATATTTTGCCTGATCTAGGTCCCATGGGACGCATGGGCGAGGCTTGTCCCGGAACTTGGCCAGGCATAGTATTCCACTGTTGCTGTCCAGGTGGTCCTTGAGGATAAGGCTGATTAGGAGGCGGATAACGCTCCCACTGACCGCTTGGTCGACCGCCTGGCCACTGCTGAGCTGGCGGTCCCCCACCAGTGTTGCTATATTGCGACGGCCTAAACTGATTATTACACGACCAATCTACAGGAGGGGAAAAACAATTGAATCGAAGAAAATAATCAGATCGTGATTAATAACTTACTGTACATCTGGGGACGGTTCTGCCCGTATTGCGAGTAAGATGGCTGCTGGTCCTTAGTGAAGTCCGGGTGCCGCCTAGGCGGTTGCGGCCCAGGCGGTGGCATGTTCTTT
Source organism: Novius pumilus (assembly GCA_020654155.1). NCBI lineage: Eukaryota > Metazoa > Arthropoda > Insecta > Coleoptera > Coccinellidae > Novius > Novius pumilus. The sequence goes on from JAIFOV010000472.1 coordinate 9,186,017, forward strand.
GGTTGTTGATACGAACTCGAATTTGGAGCACCAGGTTGCTGGAATTCGTGAATTATTATTGCAGACTTTATGAAACGACGGCACGACATTTATACATACTTGATCAGGTCGATAATAATCCTGCTGGGGAGGGTACGACGCTGATGGTTGTGAAGCGGGTGACGCTCCAACATTAGGATTGGCGGCGTAAGAGGGCCTCGGCTGGTATCCCCCGCTAGGCGGATTACTCATACCATAACGATTGTAGGGATCTTGCGCGCCACTGGCAGACGGTGTTTGATTTCCGCCTCCTGGACTAGGGGGCGGTGCTCCCGCATCGCCGCCCGAATAAGGGGGATATACAGGTCGTACCGCTGGTGGATAACCTGTACTAGATGGGTAGGATGAATACTGATCGGATGGCGGTGCTCCACCAGGGCCAGCTGCTGGATTAGGATACTGATTATAACCTCCTATTCCAAAAAATTATATTTTAGAATATTTCAACTGCGTAGTTACACATTTAATTTTCATTTGAAAACATTTAATCGAGAAAATGTAATAATTACAAATAACTAAGTCAAAGTTCGGAATATTCTTTTTACTTCTAATGCTTGATTCACTTACCAACTTGACCTCCGGAATAATTCTGGCCCGGCTGTCGTGGAGGAGCGCCTGCTGGGTAAGGTGGATGCTGGCCGCCCGTGAAAGGAGGTCCTCTTGAGGGCAGGTTTGGCGAGACATCGTCAAACGGATTGGATACATTGACATTGTCACCGGCCCCGCCGGCAGGGCTAGGACCGCCAGCTGCACCCGAATTATTTAGGTGATTCACAGTACTCGAGCCTAAAAAACGAAAAGCCAACCATCATCCAAGTTCAAACACGACTCGGCGATAAAACATCTGTTCTTCAGATGAAAAAAAACGATAACTTACGAAATTTCATTGGAATAATTTAATAATTACGAATGAAGTATCGAACAAAACTTTGCACACCTCACTGCAAGCTTCGTTACTCATTTTTACGTGCCTGCGTTGCGTTTCAAAATAATCACGAATTCGATACAGGAGAGCGTTACCACGATCTGTATTCCACATTGTACGGATACGATAAGAATATCTGGTCGATCGGTTCATGAATGAAAGGAATGAACGAATATTATTTGTTTTCATCCACGCTATGGCCGAATATGAAAAGTTATTCAATCAAAAGAACTTTGCTGTGAAATCAATTTTTTATGAACGGTATAAAGTAAATGATAATAAACGTTGAATTTGAATGAAAGAAGAAAAAAATACGAATAGAGTTTTTCGTTAACGCAATGTAAATCGGTCAGTATGTTTTGCTGATTTTAGTGGTGTTATAATTATTGTTGGTTAATTCTCTGAATGTCGTTATTTCTTCAAATACAATCGAACATAATTCCAGTACGCATTCAATCAGTTTTTTCCTTACTTCTATTATTAGATAAAGATAAAATTTCCGTAGCGAGTTCGAACACTGCATATACCGGGTGGCCCATTTTAATTAATCCAGTGGAATATCTCGACAAATATGGGTCCTCTGAAAAATATTCCCGACAAAATTTGTACAGTCTTTAGGGGGCCATCGGATTCTATGAAGAAAATTTCACCCCCACCACCTGGGGGCGGGGGCCCGGGCGACTTTTGTATCTTAAATGGGAACCCCTATTTTTTATCACGAATTCGAATTCTTCATTAAAAAATATGAAGATTTTATTGGAACAATTTTTTTGAGTTCGTGACAGATGATAGCGCTGCAATAGCAAAAATAACATAAAAACGGAGCGACAAGAAAATCGTCATTTTTAATTGTTCGTTATTGAAATGAAGTGCGCCAGCTTATCGCATATTTTGAACATCTTTTAGCTTTAAACAAGAAGGATTTGTACCATAAATTTTGACAAAAAGATGTTAAAACATGGCACCGCTTACTTCTTGGAAAATGAAAACAACACGTTTGAAACATTGTGGCGGAAACGAGAACAAACAGTCTCACAAAAATCGAAACAACCCATTTTTATTCCAGAATTAGTGGCAGATGTAAAAGACATTCAGTTAATAAGATGCTCGAACGTCGCACCGTTCTCCCGCTGACAAAGCTGAATTCGGCGTTCAAAATTCGTCACTGTTTGCAAAAGCGTGTTGCGCGGAATATTGTTGCACGCCGTTTGGATCCTTCGAATCATGTCAGCCCTAGTAGTTGGCCGTTCTCGATACACCACATCTTTTAAGTACCCCCACAAGTAAAAGTCAGGGGCTGTAAGATCTGGCGACCTTGCTGGCCACCCAACTGGGCCCCCTCTCCCTATCCACTTTTTCATTCGGAGAATAATCGGCCATTTTGACTAATTTCCAAATAATACAATTGTCACTACACGAGAGGTCGCTTGTGTGCGAACTGTCGGGAAAACTAATTGCAACTAAAAACCGTTGTGAGCAAGCAAATTGATTGTTTTTATTTTTGTCAAAACATCTGTTATGATTTTTGTAAGACGGTTTGTTTTCATTTCCGCCACAATGTTTCAAACATGTTCTTTTCATTTTCCAGGAAGTAAGCGGTGCAATTTTTCAACATCTTTCCGCCAAAATTTATGCTGGAAATCGTTCTTGTTCAAGGCTAAAAGATGTTCAAAATATGCGATAAGCTGGCGCACTTCATTTCAATAACGAACAATTAAAAATGACAATTTTCTTGTCGCTCCGCTTTTTATGTTATTTTTGCTATTGCAGCGCTATCTGTCACGAAGTCAAAAAAATTGTTCGGATAAAATCTTCATATTTTTCAATTTAGAATCCGAATTCGTAATAAAAAATAGGGGTTCCCATTTAAGATACAAAAGTTGCCCCCCTCCCCCGCCCCCCAGGGGGTGGGGGTGAGAATTTTTTCATAGAATCGGATGGCCCCCTAAACACTGTACAACTTTTGTCTGGAATATTTTTTCAGAGGACCCATATTTGTCGAGATATTCCACTGGATTAATTAAAATGGGTCACCCGGTATAAAACAGGAGGTAACGTAAGCGACTGCGATAGCTTTTGTCAGTCACGATGCAATAAACGAATGATTACAAAGGCCAACAAAATGAAAAAAAAAATTTGGTGCCAGAAATCTAACATCTGATTTTAGATGTTTTTAATGTGCAGATTCCAAAAATGCCACCAGATTTTTTCTATCAGCTCTAGTTTTTGAGATACACGTTACAGGTTAAATGATATATTTTTTTCTGATAAAGGACAACAAATAAAGAGATAAATATGTACTTAATCGTCAAAATAGAAATTTCCCAGAATCTAATTAGCCAAATGGATACCTGGAATTGCCCCTGACCCAATGTTTCTATACTAGGAACTACTCAATACAATGCTCTTAATTACTTTTATACCTGTAAATTGCTTATGACCCGATCCTTCTATACCTGCTTGGCTGTACTTGATTTAGTATATTACTGAGTTTTCCCAAGTAAAGTTGTGCTATCATTTTGTGTGAATTTTGGTCGTTTTGTAGTATCAAGACACTAAACTGAAACAATGGCATCCACCAGCAGACGTACCTGTGTAAATCATCCCGATGTTTTTTGTTATGTGTGTGGTGAACACACTTTGAAAGAGAGCAGAAAAACGATTTCTGACTTTGTGAAAAGAGCTTATCTTGCCTATTTTGGCGTTCATTTAGGAGATCAAGATAAATCTTGGGCCGCACATTTCATATGTAAAACATGTGTTGAACATTTGCGACAGTGGACAACTGGAAAGAGGAAGTGCCTAAAGTTTGGTGTACCAATGGTTTGGAGAGAATCGCGGAACCATCATGACGACTGCTATTTTTGTCTCGTTAATATTAAAGGCATAAAGAGAAACAATAGACACAAATGGACATATCCTGATCTAGATTCTGCAAGAAGGCCTGTAGTGCATTCGGAAGAAATACAGAAACATCAACGTCTGACGAAGTTAAAAGAATTCAATCAGAAAACGACAGCGATTTTGAAGCAGATTTAGCAACTCCGCAGTGTTTCAATCAAGAAGAACTAAACGATCTTATAAGAGACCTGAATCTCTCAAAGGAATCCGCTGAATTACTTGCATCCAGATTAAAAGAAAAAAATCTACTTTGTCGAGGTACTGATATTACATTTTATTGTAAAAGAGATAACGGTCTGCTGCCTTTTTTCACTCAGGAAAATGACTTGGTATTCTGTAATAATATAAAAGGGCTCTTAGAAAAAATGGGTTTGCCTGAATACACTCCAGATGATTGGCGCCTTTTTATTGACAGTTCAAAACGTAGTTTAAAATGTGTTCTTTTACATAACGGTAACAAATATGGCTCAATTCCTATTGGTCATTCTACTACCATGAAGGAAGAATATGAAACAATAGCATTAGTTTTGAGAAAAATTAAATACAAAGAACATCAGTGGTCAATTTGTGTTGATTTTAAAATGATTAACTTCCTCCTTGGACAGCAGAGTGGTTATACAAAATATCCTTGTTTTTTGTGCCTTTCGGACAGCAGAGCTAAAAATGAGCACTGGGTTAACAAAAATTGGCCTTCAAGAGATGTCATGATTCAAGGAATACAAAACGTGATCAACGAACCTTTGGTTTCAAGAGAAAAAATCTTACTTCCGCCCTTGCATATCAAGCTAGGCCTAATGAAGCAACTTGTGAAGGCCTTAAATCGAGATGGAAATTGTTTTGGGTATTTGTCACGTAAATTTCCTGGCATTAGCACGGAAAAACTAAAAGCTGGTATATTTGATGGTCCTCAAATAAGGCAACTTGTTAAAGATCCACAATTCACCACATCAATGAACGAGACTGAATCTAACGCTTGGAGTTCATTTGTTCAAGTAGTACAAAATTTTCTTGGCAATCATAAAGCAGAGAATTACGTAGAATTAGTGGAAACTATGCTTTCAAATTTTAATATTCTCGGCTGTAACATGAGTATAAAAATTCACTACCTCCACAGCCACCTAGATCGTTTTCCAGAAAACTTAGGTGATTGTAGTGAAGAACAGGGGGAAAGATTCCACCAGGATATTAAAACTATCGAAGATCGTTATCAAGGACGATGGGATAGCCACATGATGGCGGACTACTGCTGGAGCCTTCAGCGAGACTGCCCTATTAAACTCCATTCTAGAAAATCGTATAAAAGAAAATGTTTATGTGATTAGCGACTAATGTAATTATGTAAATTAAGTTTCTGCAATAAATACTTAAATCCATGTGTCTTTGTTTTTTTTAACAGTCAATAGTAATATTATATATTATAACAGTTATAACGTAAATTATATACACAATTTTTAAAAAAATTTCAAAAACTAGATCTGATAGACAAAATCTGAGAACTTTTTTACATTCTGCATCCAAAAATTACTCAGGAACAGTTAAAAATCGCAGGCACCAAAATGTGTGTTGGCCTGTGTTATCATAAGGTATCATGCTTTGAATAGCTTGAGATGTACTCACCACCATGAGGGGAGGGTGCATTTTGTTGAGACGAAGGTCTCTGTCCCGCATTATATTCTTGATTCGGACCGGGAGGATAGCCGTACCCATAGCCATCCATGGAGCCGGTGCCGGATCCTGGAGGTGGAAAAGAGTCCTGCGAATTCGACGAGCCAGGTGAGGGTACCGATGCCGCTTTGGCGCTTTTCTTCTTCGAACTAGCCTCAACTTGGTTGATGATCGGCTGTGGATCAATGCCGCCTCGGTCAAACTGACATTCGTACGCCAACAAATTCTTGGTATAGTGTTTTCTCAGGGTATAAGCTGCGCTCGACGACGCACCAATTCCCAACATTCCGGCAATGTCTTTCCACGTTTTATTTTTGGTCACTTCCATAAAACCGCCACGTTCTTTTACGTACACGTATAACCGAAATAGATCGAGCGGATTTTTCGAAATTGTCGGGCACGTCGTTATTGGGGTGCGCCTTTCGTCCATGAATGCGAGTAATTTGTCCAGCCATCCCCTCCTATCTGGACTATCGTCCATTTCATATAGCTTGCCAAGACTGTCCGTTTTCTGGAAAACATCAGTTTGTGTCATGGCCATTGCAGCTTTGTAACGTATTATGAAAAATGAATGATAACATACTAGTTTGAATTTGAATGGCAGTATTAACTTTTTATCGATGTGAAAAATATGAAATATTCATGGAAAACAGAAATTAAGTTGATTTTGTCTTTAGTTTTGTGGTTATTTGATTAGATCTCATAAATTGTTAGTATATTAATTTTTTTTTTCGCCAGTTATTTGTTAAATTTATGAGGCTTACCATTAATAAGCCCGTATGAAAATACTGAGAAGTATAAAAACTCCCATAAAACCGGAATTTTCTAAGGGTGTATTAACTTCATGCCTAACTGAAATGTGATATCTATGAATTATATGTGGTTAGTTGATATTAGTTTATAAAAATGTTAAGAGTAGAATGTTGATCTTGAGCTTTTTTATCGTTCTACAAGCGATTATTCATGCTTTAACCATGCTAATACAAGCCTTAACAAAAGGACATGAAATTTTTAAAAACCTTTGAGCGGTACGTGTCCGGAGGAGGCACATGACTGTTAAACACCTGTAAATACCCTAAGTTAGCCAGGGAGTCGAATTAAACAGAGACATTATAATAATATCGAGTGCAGCTGCGAAACAAGACGAATCCAAAATCTGTTATTGTAATCAGCAACAATATTATCGGTAATTCAATTCATTTAAAAAAAAAACGCTTTCGTGGTTACGATTTTTTTTTCACTTTCCTATTCGAGAAACGGGAAACCAGTTACGGTCAATTAGATCGTCGATACTTGCGTTGTTCATGTTGACTTATAATTCGAATTATCTACGGACGGACGCATGTCATCGACGCCGTTTTCTTGGAATAATATCGTTGCCCCTAACGGTATGAATTCAATTTGCTTCTCCCGTCGAAAACGTGTTTCGCAACAAATCGCATTACGGACGATTTGCATTCGTTCTACTACAGTTATATCTGTGCTGGTTGTTTCATTAGATAGAAGGACGACCGACGCAAATGCTATGTCATCATACATTTAATTTTTCAAACGTGGAAGGTTGTCGATTCGCGTGGACTCCACATTTAGTATTGTTTCTAGATATTTTTGCCGCTTCTTGTTCATTCCGGGTTTCGTATATTGATCACAAAATTCGATTACGATGTCGAATGTTCAGGAAAAATTTTACCTTATCGCTCTTATTAATTTTGTTTTACAAGTTACAACTTTTAAGAAAACGAGTTTAAATCATCACTGACTTATTGAAGGCATTATTTCTGAGCAAGAAGCGTGGTACGTTAGGATCATAAAAATCAATTAGAACAGAAATGCAGTTTAGGTAAATAACGGTTGGCCCATCGGGTAATGTTTGAAGCAAAGTCCAATAGATCGCGCTGGGTGCACATGAGTGAAGCCAAACTTGGTGCGCATGCTCCGGTCAGTTGGCAATTGTAAATGCGATGTTCTTTTAGTTTAGCGGTTGAACAAATAATCGACGGATGTTCGCGTCTTTATTGCGCTACAAATGGCCAGATGCGATGAAAATGTGATGGAAGTTCAACGAGCATGGCAGGAGAAGAATTGGCCAAACATTTTCATTTTTTCACCCCGGGTGGCCCAGCGGATAATGTTCGGCCAATTTTTGTTGTCGAAATTCTCCTGCCATGCTCGTTGAACTGCCTTCACATTTTGATCACATCTGGCCATTTGTAGCACAATAAAGACGCGAATATCCGTCGAATATTTGTTCATGTTTACTAACGAGAATAACCCGCTAAAGCGCACCGCCCATACACCGACGCATGCGCACCAAGTTTGGCTTCACTCATGTGCACCTAGCGCGATCTATTGGACGTTAGTGTCCAATGTCCTAGTTTCCATTTTTTGTTCATTTGCATAATATAATATTCTTATTATAAATGTGTTCTCTTCAAATTTGTGCGACATCCTATCGCGAATTTCGTAATATTATTGATATATTGTAAGCGGATCCTGAATATTCATTATTGCTTGTGGCCTAAGAAGGACAGAATTTAGTATTATACAAATCTGTTTGTACTGCAATAGTGGATAAAATTTAGGCTTGTACACATCGGTATGATACAACTCGGTCAAATCACTGAAAAGTTTTTGATAATCCGCAGGCCCTACACACAATATAGGATTGTTACATACACATCAGCACAAAAATAAATAACAAAAAGATATTATAAATGATTTTGGAAACTTTTATGTGGGTTACAACACTTTTCTGAATTTTTCATATAACTGTAGGTTTTGTTTTTGTTACCTTTCCATTTTAGAAAGACATGATATCTATTGATCAGTTGAAAAAATTGTACGATTGGATAAGACATTCATTCTTATGAAAATGTCTCAGGCAAAATTTCATCGTTACAAATATTTTTCCCTTCGCCCAAAGAAATATCCTCTTGTTGACAAAATGTGAGTCTCGTCAGTTTGTTTGAAAAATGATTATCAGTAGAAAGAACGATAACCTCAAAACTTCTAGAAAATACTTGTATAGACAGAAACAGTTGATAATCGGCACATTCGTTTTTTAAAAAATTTCGCAGCTGCACAACAATGGCATTCGAACTTACGGGACTCGCGGGGGTACGTGGCCAACTCGGGCTATTAATCTCGGTGTAATCCTCGTGCATGGAATTCATACTGGCCGCCCCTGGCGACGGCACAGTACTCTGCGGCGTTGTCGGATGGCTGTAATGTCCGCCAGTGGTGCCCATTTCGTTCTTCCGGCCGGACTTTGGCGTTGTACATTGCGGATCTTCGCCGGACGCTGCTGAGGCACTTGAAAGTGTCGACTGTTGCGAACCTTCGTCGATCGGCGCGCCATCTGGTCCCGTCGTCACAACCGAAGTCACAGAGCCAGAAGAAGCGGTTGACACGTGAGGCCCCAGGCCCATACTGCTTTGGGCAGTGGTCGTAATACCATTGTCCATCATGTCGGGCGGTATGATGGGATGCGAATTGGGCGTTGAACTGGGCGGCGGCATCGGTCCCTCGTGACCACCTGGATGGCTGTTTGGCATTCCTTGGCCGCCTTGGCCACCCCCAGCGCCCGACGGTATGTTTGGCGGTCCCATGCCGGGATTGTTTGGCGGTCCCATGCCCGAATGGTGATGTCCAGGCGGCGGAGGTCCCATGTGGTAATTTTGAGGCGGTCCAGGACTGGGAGGTGCGCCGGATATTGCGCCGAATCCCATCTTGTGTTGGAGATGGTGTTTGAGGTAGTGTGGCGGGCGGGGCGACGTTGGGGCTTGTGGAGTGCCACCGTTACCTTTCGAGGATGGCGGTGGTGTTGGCCATCCTTGCTGATATGGTGGAAACTGGGAGTTTGGCATATGGTTCGGTTGTTGCCTGTTCTGGTACGGTTGCGGCGGCATGCTGTTCAACGGGGGAGCTTGAGAAACGGGAGGTGGACCGTAACCTTGGCTGGGATACTGCTGCGATCTAGGCGGATAGCCTGCTTGTTGATATTGTTGGTTTGTTTGGTAAACGGACATTTGTTGGGCGGTCGGCGGCGTGGATGGCGTCATGCCGGGATGGCTTTTGTAACCGTGCGGCGCGTGAGATGGATGCGGCGTTGGGTGAGCAGTTGGATAGCTGCCAGGCGCAGCACCAATCGGTGAGTGGCTTATTCGAATCGGCGCACCGCTGTCGGAAGGTCCGCTCGACGGCCGTGGAGGCATAGGAATGTTTTGTTGGCCTGTGGGGGCAAGGAAGATTTGGATGAGATTCATATAAATTCCGCGGAATATTTCTCGCTTAATTGAGAATGAAGTAATGACGGTTTGACACTCACCGACTGCCGGGGACATCGACCTAGACCCTGTTGATCCGGTGGGGGACGGCGTCGGCCTCATTCCTTGAGAATTTGGCGTGCCCGGGATCGGTCCGCCAGAACTATCATTACTATTGCCTCCGCTCAAATCCTGAAAATATTCAATATTTATTAGATCAAAAAAATAAAATAAAATTTATTCGAAATATAACTCAAAATCTTAAAGGATTCTAAACGTTGATTAAAGTGAAGAGCTTTTATCGGCGACATTGAGCGGTAGTTACAAAAACACGCCTTCCTAGGGGGTGTTTATTACGTAATTCTGGACGAATGCAAAAGATCACGCGACGGTCGTCGACGGAATATCGTGGAAATGGTAATTATTCGAAAAATTTCTCATCCACCCGTGTATTACGCGATTATAATGACAAGTTTGAATGGACGATGTTCAATTGAATATCAAGTTATAAATAGCCCTTATATGAAGGGGATGACATTATCCCAGTAACGGGAAACGAGGATGAAATAGCCGTGTATTTAGAGAAGAAAATTATTGGTATACCCGTATATGAAGGCGCATAATGGGGTGCATAATTATGACAACCTTTTGAAGAAATGCACGAACGCATTCCTGAAAGGGATCTTTCTATTCGTGAATGCCTTTACACGTTTGATTATCTCCTAAATTTTGCCAGAAGATACGAGTACATGAGTACTTTCGCTATCTTGCACCTGCCGTAATCTAACTACACGTATACTTGATAAAATACGTAAACATGCCTATTCAAAAATTAGCAATTATAGTACCTCCTTTGCGGTTACTAGGAAATCGAATTTTTGGTACCATGCATTGTTGTCAACAGTTTCTAAAACCGCATTTCACATTTCAAACGTATCTGAACTCATTCGACGGCATCATAGAACCACCGTAAGTGGGAAAGTGCTATATTATTTCAAAGAGGTCGCACGTTACGAAATTTGGTATCGGGGGACGAAGCTTTACGATATAATACCCTAATCAAGCATATCCTCATTCGTGCATCGCTCGCTATGAAGCTGCACAAGCTTTGGCGCGGAAAAATCGAATGCCGAAAGTGCACCTGACCTCGAAAGCGCACTCGAACCGATTCATGAATCGCGTAACAGGTCAAGTGTCTCAATTAAACGTATTATTGAAATGTCGTCGTTGTCGCGTCCACATCCAATCCAATAATGTCCGTAGCTATGGCTAATCAATCAACCCATATGATTTCAATATCCCAGATCCATTTCGCAAAACGCAACCGCATAACAACACACAGCCCCGATATCAAACGGGGGAATGTGAATAAATAACTTCCGGCGGCAAAACGTACCTCCATCAAAATTTAACGACACGATTTACGAACCACAGTTGAGGTCTGATGTCGACCCGGTAGACGCATAAAACAAAATGTGGAATACCGTTAAAACGGTCACGGACAATCGAAAGGGGTTAAGAGGTGTTTTGCGAAATGGATTATGATCGCTGTGTATCCCCTCGTTCCTATCAGTTTTGTTTCGATTTCGAACAGACTCATCTTACGATTTTTACGTTTTTTTTCTTTTAGTAAAACGTGAAAACATTCGTTTGAACTAGTGAACTAGCGCTCACCCTAATGTGTACCGTCCAGTTTTGCTTCTCGCATCTCTTGTACGTTTTTTCAGAGAACAAATTTTTGCGCTTCGTTTTTGTTGCGTCTCTGTGTTTTTTCATTCTGATTCAATTTTCGCTGCAATTGATACTGGCATGTCTATCCGACGGATATGATCATGTTTCAAGTTAAATTCTGTCTCGATATAACAAACAACATATTCAATAAAAATCGACGGGATCGAGAAGTGTTGCCGATTACAAATTTCTTCGCGTATATTTTCTTGGAATTTGTGATCATATTATTATTGCGACATCGATTTGAGCCAGAGAGATATAATTGCGCTATTGCGACAGCTCATTCAACTCAACTATCGGATTAAAACGTGTAAGAATGCCGCCACTATTTTCTGTCACTTTTTGTTAGTCAGGAATAGGAATTTCTATGAACTTTTTGTCATCCGGAAAAAATATGTTAGGCTAAATTTAAAGCATTCAATATTCTGTAAGCCATGAAAAATGTGTTATGCCTACTCTGATGCAAGTAATGCACTTTTAAAATTAATTCTTATTTGTTTTGCAAGAAATTTAATTCAAGTAAAAGACGCAGAAGTTCTTTTTTAACGATGCACCCCTTGTAACCTGATGTTCGGATTAAATTTACTTTACAATTCACAGTAGAATTCATCACAAATCCGATATAGCAGTCGACGTCAAGCCTAAATCTTTTAAAAGAGTAAGTCATGATAGCTATCGGAAAATAAAAGAAAACATCCAAGTAATGTATTTAAAAAAAAACGAGAAAATCTACATCCTGTCACAGGTTTTTCACTACTGTTACTATAATTATTATCTTTTTTAAATTATTTTATTTTTTTTGTCATGTAATCTCGAATATTTGGTCTTTGAACACAAGCCCATAATTTATGGTCAACTTGCTCCAGCTAAAAAGTAAATGGAATTTATTGCCCACCCAAGGATTCAAAATTGATACTTTGTCTAGTTTCAACTGACCATGCTGAAAAAAATGAGCTACGCAAGTTTGGTAAGTAACTTTAAAAGTTGGCACAGTTACGAAGGATACCGAAATTGTACAACACTTGCTAATTTATTTTTTCAATCGCGGTAATTTTTTCAATGTTTTCAGTTTCGTAACTAATTTTTCCTACTTCTTCAAAAATGTTTCTAATGGATCCGTTACTCTCCTTTAGGTCGTGAATGTTAAGGTTCTAGTTGGAAGTCATAAGACTTGGTGTGAATGAGACGTGGTGACAAAGACAAGAGGCATCTTTTGTATTTTTAATTGATGTTAAAAGCTGTTATGCTTGTAATGAATCAAAGTATTACATTTTTTGATGTTCAATTAAATAATTTAATTTGATAGCGTCACTATCTGATCTCTTTCACTTTGAATGACTCACGCCGTCTCTGTCACTTTAGTCACTTAAAGTGAGAGATACAGATAGTTATGCTATGAAATTAAATGATTTAATTAAAAATCAATGAATGTAATACTTTGATTCATTACATGTCACTTTAGTCACTGAAAGTGAGAGATACAGATAGTGATGCTATGAAATTAAATGATTTAATTAAAAATCAATGAATGTAATTCTTTGATTCATTACAAGCATAACAAATTTCAACATCAATTAAAATTACAAAAGTTGCAAAATGACTCCCTCCGCCTCTGTCACGTTAGCGTCACTATCTGTCTGATTCGCGCCTAGTCTTATTCCAACTGGAATCTTAAAATTTCAGGCCTAGAGGAGGGTCACGGGTACACATTGAATCATTTTTGAATAAGTAAGAAAAAGTAGTTAAGAATGCGTTATAACGCAATTAAAAAAAAATTCGCAAATTTTGGAATCTTTATTAACTTTCAAAGTTGCTTGCCAAACTTGCGTAGTACACTTTTTTTCCAGCATGATCAGTTAAAACTGGACTAAGTATTCATTTTAAATGTTTGGATTGGCAAAAGCTTTAGCTTGAGCAGTTGACAACAAATTGTGGGCCAGAGTTTTAAGACGAAATATTCGATATTGAATTTAAAATAAATGATATTTGTATTAACAGGATGTAGATTTTCTGGATTTTTTTAAATAGCCATAATTTTTTGAATTTTCTGATAACTATCATGACTCTCTTCGTCTCCGTCACGTTAGTCACTTAAAGTGAGAGAGATTCAGATAGTGACGCTATGAAATTAAACGACTGAATTGAACATCAATAAATGTAATACTTTGATTTAGATCAATTAAAATTACAACAGCTGTAAAATGAATATCTCTGTCACGTTAGCGTCACTATCTGTCTCATTCAGACTTAGTCTTATGACTCGGCGCGTCTCATTTCAACTGGAACCTCAAAGTTCACTGCCACGGGTACATTAGAATGTGTTATACTGAAAACATAAAAAATTACCGCAATTTAAAAATAAATTAGCAAATGTTTTGCCATTTTGGAATCCTTATTAACTGTGACTCTCTCCGTCTCTGTTACTTAAAGTGAGAGAGGTACAGATAGTGACGCCATGAAATTAAATGATTAAATTAAGCATCAATAAATGTAATACTTTGATTCATTACAAGCATAAAAAATGTTTAACATCAATTAAAATTACTAAAAAAAGACTTTCTCCATCTTTGTCACGTTATCATCACTAATCTGTCTCATTCACACTTAGTCTTATGACTCAGTCCGTCTCATTCCAATTAAAATCTTAAAATTCACGGGCTAGAGGAGAACCATGGGTACATTAGAATCATTTTTGAATAATTAAGGAAAAGTAGTTAAGAATGTGTTATATGTACTAAAAACACAAAAAATTATATCAATTTAAAAAATAAATTAGCAAGGGTTGTATCATTTTGGAATCCTTATTAAGTGTGCCAACTATCAAAGTTACTTGCCAAGCTTGAGTAGAGCATTTTTTTTTCAGCGTAGTCAGTTGAAACTGGACAAAGTATTAATTTTGGTTTTTTGGATGGGCAATAAATTACATTTACTTTTTAGCTGGAGCAGGAGTGGAGAGAAATTGTGGGCTAGAGTTTACAGATGAAGTATTCGAAATTACATAACAACAAAAATAAGTAGTAATAGGAGTAAAAAAACATAATACATTACTTGATTTTTTTTATTATTTTTCTGATAACTTATTAAAAGATTTCGGCTTGTCGTCGACTTCTGGGACAGTCTGTATAAAACATTCAAAAATGTTATAGCGTCGTTACTCCTGAATAGATGTTTTAAACTAAATATTGCTTCCTCATACTATTGATATTAATTTTTAAAACGACCCTTCAATATTTAATAGCCCTTTACGATTTGGTATTACTCAATGATAAACCTCGAGGGTAATTGAACTTGAATCAATTTGAATACACACATTTGTTGTAAAGAATCAGTGTATAATTTATGACATAACATATTTAATTCGGCAGTAAAAATAAACAAAACCAACCACTTTCATTCTCTAAATAAATTACTCCCACCCGGGTTATCGAGGACATGAAATGGAGGTCACTTGTGAACAGCGATCATCGGAATCCGGATTATATTGCTACAAAGGACGCCGATTTTCCCAAATTTGACAAATTCGCTGCGTAGATCAAAGTGAGAAGAGACATCGAACTGGAATTCGTGATAGACGTACGAAACGTCTTGACCTACGAGGAATTTCGTCCTTTTACGAACTTATTATTCGTCATTGTAAAAGGGGGTTAAATGGAATTAAGTCGATCGCGTGTGCCCAAAAGTTTTGCGAAAGACAAACAGCTAACTTTGGCATTGTCGCATTGAAGGGCCAGCGGATGTTATGTGAATGCAACGTCACCAGTCCAGTGCAGCGTACTGTAGCAAGCGTTGGTGCCACATTTATGCGTCTCTAATCAATAACGAAACGAGCACGAGAGACCAGCGTAGCATCGGCAATAGGGCAATCTATCGCTACCGGCTTCCACGGCACAACAAGAAACCCAACTTTTATAAACCCAGCTTGTTCAGGTCTTGCGACTCAGCGAATTTTGTAATCAACTGGCGCTGCTTTGCGAAGGACTTCTTTACACACCTTTCCGTATTTATCGGGTCGAGCACAACCGACCAACTTGGTCGATGGCGCCTAAAATAAATATTCCCCGTCGTACCGAAATGCAGTCAATACCGACGATATTTTCTATTCTGATAAGACTTCTATTCGTTCGCTTCTTTTCCGCCAAGTGGACACGAAAGTTGGACATATCGACTGAAGGTGTAGAGATAATTTATCCGATCGTATAAAATATGAGGTTGACATTCAAGGGCGATGACCGCGACGTCGTGCTTGGTTGAAATGTCGAGAAGTAACAGAAATTAGGATAACTTATCAAACTTAATAGCGAGTTTTAAAATATCCTCTTTATACGCCAAATAAAAGGTAGACAATCTGCGCCAAGCAGCTGGGAAGCAGTTGTTGCTTATATTAACCCTGGAAGAAAGGGAATATAATGACTGGCCACTTAAAATTCACACAGGAAGGTATTTCGGAGTCAGAAACTATATAGCCGAAAGCCCTCTTCTAACAGGTGTGATGTACATCCACCTGTAAAAGGGAACCCCGTCACATCCATCTTTGATTTATAATTATAGCGAACGCAAACGCATCTTCGAAACGATGAGGAAAAAATAACGAGCATGCGAGACGATGCAGCGCGAACGAATTCCCGAACACAATCTGCGAAAGTAACATCTTGTTAGCATTGAAGTTTTCGATTTCAATTCAAGAATCTTCAGAACAACGCTTCAAAGGAACTTCTCTCAATAAATTCTCGTATTTCCTGCGTCACATTAAACAAGTTTCGCTATCGATTCGCAGGAAACTTGGTCCCACTTGTTGATACCAACGTTTCGATAATTTATTTGCTGCATTTGATTTCTATAATTATACGTTATTTGCTGTTCTACATATCCACATTCGTTCGTTGGTCTTTCGTTCGAAAGAGGAAAGAATAAATTCAGCGAATTAACTAATCGTTCATTGCCGAAAGGATAAAATGCAAATTGAGATATTTATATAAAAGAAAAACGCCTGACGATTTGCCATATTTTATTTTATGGAACAATCATCAATGTTCCACAAATCGACTTATTTTTAGGTCACTTTAAATCAAGGATTGATTATCCTCAGTTCGAATGTAACGTGAATTCTATATAGGATGTCCCAGAGGTCGACGTCAAGCCGAAATCTATTAAAACAGTAAGTCATGATAGTTATCCGGAAGATATTAAAAAAATCCAAGTAACGTATTTAAAAAATATGACCATTCGAAGAAAATCTACATCCTGTTACTACAAATATCTTTTCAGGCGACCATGTACGAAAGTGGTACATATCGCCTCGGTTACCTACTGTAGGGAGTCATCAATTACATGGAACTGTGCGGGAATGTCTTTCCCGCACGGTTAAAACAGGTTTTATCCGTGCGGGAATGTGTTCTCGTCTTCATAAAAATCTACGTCAAGTAGATGAATATCATATAATATAAATTTAGTTCGTATATCTTATATCAAATATTAAGTACGCGAATGATCTACAAGAACTTAAGTATATCATTAGATATATTTCAATAACCGGATTACCAATGTGATCCGTTGTGAAAATCATAGATTTTTGCACAAATCAAGTTCGGTTTTCTGTGTTCCCTAGTCACGACCATAGTTATTCTGTTCATTTTATCAACATATCGTTAAGTGGCTAATCAGAAGCGAAAATAAGATGGAAAGTGATGAGTGCACACCACCAGAAATTCTCGAAGCAGCGAAGGTTAACGCTTAGGAGCTGTCGCCAGCCAAATCTGAAGAGTGGTATGAATTAACTTACCAAAAATTTCTCGAGTGGAAGAAAGAAAAAAATATAAAAACGTCATTCTCAGAAAATGTTCTATTGGCATATTTTGGAGATTGTGTGGCTCATTATTCCATGCTGCGAAGCACTATTAGTTTGAATGATGGTACAAATATTTCGAAATATCAAAAACTGAAATCATTTTTGAAAAGAAGATCGGAAGGCTACACTCCAAAAAAATATTAACACCAAAGGAAATAAATCGTTTCATTCAACAAGCACCAGACAGGAAACATCTCCTCCAGAAAGTAAGTAGAATATGTCTTTCGGTTATTATCTCTATATTCTATCTAATTTTCTTGCAGATTGTCTTGATCGTTGGAATTAGTGGCGCTTGTAGAAAGCACGAATTAGCTCAGCTCAAAGTTGAAGATATAAAGGATATTGATTCTGCAATGCCTATTAGCATTCCTGATACGAAAACAAAGAAACCTAGAAGTTTCACAATTACTTTTTCCGCAAATATGCTGCACTTAGACCACCGAAAATGAAGAAGAACCGTTTTTTCCTTAATTATTATAATGCACAAGGCAGCCAGTGGGAATTAAAAAAATTGGAAACGTTCCCAAACAAATAGCACAATATTTAGGTTTGGAGGAACCGAGATTATAAACCGGACATTGTTATAGACGCTCTTCTGCTACAATTTTAGTTGATGCTGGAGGCACTATGACTTCATTGAAGCGCCATGGCGGTTGGAAGTCAACTGCTGTGGCTGAAAGTTACATTGAGGAGTCAGTACAGAAAAAAATAAAAATAGCAAAGACTTTAGTCAGTAACGGAGTGTACAACATCAACTGAAAGTAAAAGTCATATTCCGGAAAAAGAACGCACAGTTCCATCTTCAACAATAACATCGAATACGTTACAAGAAACTCAGCAAAGATTTGTTAATCCTTTGATTTTCTATAACTGTTCTAATAATAGTAAAACCATCAATTTCGTTCATGAAAATAAAAATAATACTTAATTACTACAAGTTTTAACATCACCTGAAAATTTTATACTCAATTCAACGAATATCATTTAAATTTTGAAGTGAGATTAAATAACGCAGAACATAGAATGCAATGATTTATAAGCTGCCATCTATAGGATGCAGAATGAACAATTCAATTTCAAATGGACAAAATTCTCAATTACTTGGTATTAATAAATATTTCTTGACGTATTCCATTTTTTATGTCGCCTGAAAAATGTCGTTCATTACTCGTGTCTAGCCTCACTCGGCTCCACTTCGCTTCGCCTCGTTCGTCAAACTGACACTCGCACGAAATCATCGACTTTCCACACTCGTTATGAAATATACTATTTTTTAATTAACTTATTCGTTTTGTAATCTTTAAACTCTAGCTCACAATTTATGGTCAATTCCTACAGCTAAAAAGTAATTTATTGTCCATCCAACGATTCAAAATTAATACTTTGTCCAGTTTCAACTGGCCATACTGAAAAAAAAAGTACTTAGCAAGTTTGGTCAGTAACTTTAAAAGTTGGCACAGTATTCCAAAATGGTACAACACTTGCTAGTTTATTATTTCAATTGCGATAATTTTTTTATGTTTTCTGTATAACACATTTTTAACTACTTTTTCTTATTCATCTAAAAATGATTCCTTTAGGCCGTGAATTTTAAGATTCCAGTTGGAATGAGACGGACTGAGTTATAAGACGTGAATGAGACAGATAGTGACGCTAACGTGACAGAGACGGAGAGAGTCATTTTGCAACTTTTGTAATTTTAATTGACGTTAAACATTTGTCGCGCTTATAATAAATCAAAGTATTACATTTATTATTACTGTCACCAACGTTACAGAGACGGAGAGTCACTTGAAGTGAGAGAGATACAGTCAGTGACGCTATGAAATCAAATAATTTAATTGAACATCAATAAATGTAATACTTTGATTTGTTACAAGCATAACAAATGCTTAACATCAATTAAAATTACAAAAGATGTAAAAAAATGAATCCCCGACTCTGTCACATTAACGTCACGATCTGTCTCAGTCACACTTAGTATTATGATTCAGTCCGTCTCATTCCAACTGGAATCTTAAAATTCACGGCATAGAGAAGATCCACGGGTACATTACAATCGTTTTTTTAAAAGTGAGAAAAAGTATTTAAGAATGTGTTATACCAAGAACATACAAAAATTACCGCAATTTAAAAAATAAATTAGCAAGTGTTATACCATTTTGGAATTCTTATTGACTGTGCCAACTTTTAAAGTTACTTGCCAAGCTTGCGTAGTACTTTTTTTTAACATGGTCAGTTGAAGCTGGACAGGGTATTGATTTTGGATATTTCTCTCTCACTTTAAGTGACTAACGTGACAGAAAATTACTTAAAGAGAGAGAGAGACTTAGATAGTGACGCTATGAAATTAAATGACTGAATTGAACATCAATAAATGTAATACTTTGATTTACATCAATTAAAATTACAACAGATGTAAAATGGATCTCTCTGTCACGTTAGCGTCACTATCTGTCTCATTCACACTTAGTCTTATGACTCGGTCCGTCTCATTTCAACTGAAACCTTAAAATTCACTGCCACGGGTACATTAGAATGTGTTATACTGAAAACATAAAAAATTACCGCAATTTAAAAAATAAATTAGCAAATGTTTTCCCATTTTGGAATTCTTATTAACTGTGCCAACTTCTAAAGTTACTTGAGTAGTACCTTTTTTTTCAGCATGGTCAGTTGAAACTGGACAAAATATTAATTTTGAATGTTTGGACTCAAGTATATACTTTATATATTTTTATTCTTTTCTGATGTATTTGATTATAAAGGGTTCATAAAGATTCAGTAATGCAAATAATATATTATAGACGTTTCGGGTTGAACCCTTTTTCAAGATATGATAATTTAAATATTTGACAATGCTGTTCTCAGTTTTCTCAGTAACAATAATCTGACAAATGAAAAAAAAACATGGAAACGTGATATAAATTATTTGTTCAGAATAAAGTTGATTCAAATTTTAAATATCTGTTCTGTCATTAATTGCTTCAGTTTCTTTTGATATGAATCATTTCAAGAAATTCTCTTGCTTTTCTGTTTTGTTCGTAATCTAGAATTTTCACTGCGTTAAAATCAAATGTATGTTTTAATGTTTGTTCATGTTTATGTAATGCTGTTTGTACTTTAGAGTATTTATGACCTTTTATTCTTTCTTTCAATTCTTGTTTTGTCTGTCCAATATAGACTCTGTTACAATCTTTACATGAAATTTGGTATCCGAAACACTAAAAAATGATAAAGATTATAACGGAGTTTATATTGGACAGACAAAAGAAAAATTGAAAGAAAGAATAAAAGGTCATAAATACTCTAAAGTACAAACAGCATTACATAAACATGAAAACATTAAAACATAAATTTGATTTTAACACAGTGAAAATTCTAGATTACGAAAAAAACAGACAAGCAAGAGAATTTCTTGAAATGATTCATATCAAAAGAAAGTCTGAAGCAATTAATGACAGAACAGATATTCGAAATTTGAATCAAATATACTCAACTTTATTCTGAACAAATAATTCATATCAAGTTTCCATCTTTTTGTTTTTCATTTGTCAGATTATTGTTACTAAGAAAACTTATTATAACAACATTTTCAAATATTTATATTGTCATATCTTGAAAAAGGGTTCAACCCGAAACGTCGATTATATTATCTGAATTACTGAATCTTTATTAACCCTTTATAATCAAATACATCAGGAAAGAATAAAAATATATACAAAAAGGGCAAATACATCAAGAAAGAATATATGCAATATTGATAACAAAATGTTACACTGAACACTGACATCTTCGCTCTGGTTAACGAATTAAATTTAGCAACCTTGAAAACTGACCAAATAAATGTGATGCTGCGGTGGAAATAGTTTCGGTATCCGAAATCGCCCCAGGTAATGAATGGGGGCATAACCTACCGGGAACTGTCGCAGCACATCTATTTATAGGTTCATTCAACCCCGATTTTTACCTGTTTACTGTAAACACGAGGAGTCATTTGTAAAGCGAACCGAATTGCATTCTTCATCGTTAACCTTACAGGTGTATCAACATTTCCGGTATATCCTTCTCAAAAATGAGATGATCTGTACAGTTACTACTAATGGGTTGACGAAAAAATCTTTGGTAGTAGTTGACTGCTGTTTTCTCGTTCTAATATAAGCATAGTGTACAGCTAAAACTTTCTTAAATTTCTAGTGATAAAAATAAAATAAAAATTGCAAATCGTATGAAATATCAATAAATTAATATACAAGTATCCTCAATTGTCATTAAAATTACGAAGGTAACCAAAATTTTTTTTGATAAACTTGTTATGTATAGAATTGTTTATCTATTTTAACGTCGAACTGCACAATTGTTTCAACGTTACTGTTGCGTTCCGATCTGAAACAATGTCGAAGAGATTTTACGATCAAAGATAACGCTTATCGACATGTCGGACAATAAATACAAATTTATTCTTGATTCGATTATTATCGGTCGAGATATCATTCCAATGAGCCGTTACCGATTAGAAATACTTGATTAACAGCAACCAGATGCAATCGATCCATCAACTCCCTCCCTATTGTACGTGGTACCGTGAATCCGAAATTGCGAGACTAAATCAACCCCGACATTTCATTATTAAGACTACCATTTTTTCAATTATGTTTTTAGCAGCTCCATTACGTTAAGGTGCAATTTTAAGTTGTTTAATGAGATCGTCAAGCTTGCTCTAACAAGCCTGATTAAAATCCAACTTTGTAAATGAAACTAGACGTACGCTTTCATACAAGTGGACGAGAAATGAAATATTTTTATTGAAAAATCTTCATTTTGGAACTCATTTTTCATTAATGAAACACAGTATTCATACTGGCTTATTAGTGAATCTCACAATATATTTCGACCTGTTACATATAACGTTTGCGGAGCTATAAAGTTATTTATAGGTCTACCGTGATTAGGGCGATTACAGAGATCGGGTCGCTTGTAACGGAACGACTGGTACAGTTTGATATTTGTGAAATTGTCATAGCACTGGGAACAAAAATGTTTTTCCCGCAATCAAAAAACTGCGTACAAAACGTAAAATCGTGAAAATTATCATCTCGAATCCTTCAGGACGTCAAGAGACCAGATAATATTTCCCTTTATTAAACGATTTCTTTTGCAATCTCTTGTTCGCGCGCGTTAAAAATTGCTCAATGCAAAGTCAACGCTGTATCAATGAGATATGAGCGTGGTATGTTCGCTCCATTCTGGTCCCCCCAAGGTCTCGCCAGCGACACTAGGACAGATGAAAGTTTCCTAGTGATTACAGTTTTCAATCTCAATAAAACGCAATCGTCGAAAAATCAATACGTTTTCTTCATTCCTTATTCAATTGAGTGCGTAAATGGGTGAAATGGTTCATAAAATGTTTCATCTTCATCGAACAGTTAAATAAAAAGTAATCGTTCAATAATGTCGGTTTATCATTTTTCCTATCAAAAATATACGATAGGTATTTGACATCAATAAGAAACATTCAATAATGGTTGCAAAAATTGCTTTGGCTTGAATTAAATTATTGTTGTATTAATTTTTAAACTCAGCACAAACAATATGGTAAACCTAATATATAATGAATTCTCGGTGGAAATATTTATATTCATTATTTGATTGATGGATTATAAAACGATTTACCCTTAACGTGACAAGTAGAAATATTCAAATAATGGTTGGACAAACAATTTTTATACAGGACGTCCCAGAAGTTGACGTCAAGCCGAAATCTTTAAATAAGTTATCAGAAAAAACGTATTGAAAAATTATGGACATTTTTTTACTGCTGTTACTACAAATATCATCTTTTTCAATTTTTTTTTCTGTCATGTAATCTTGAATACTTGGTCTGTGAACTCTAATCCATAATTTATGGTCAACTGCTCCAGCTAAAAAAGTAATTTGTTGCCCATCCAAGGATTCAAAATTGATACTTTGTCTAGTTTCAGTATAAGTGATATATTGAAAATCCTCACAGTTCTTGAATCAATATACTTTGCTCGATTTATTGACAACACCTAAAATTTTTTTTTGCAGTTGTGGTTCCAAAACCGTCGTGCAAAATGTAGAAAACATGAGAGTCAGATTCATAGAGGTAAGTTTCCAATTAAAAGAAATTTAAAAAAAGTTTCTCAAACTCATATACTAAACATTCGGTTTCTATAATAAAACAGTATTTTGAAAACTGGTAATGAATAGAGGCTTGTGAATAATCGTTACCTTCCAAATCGAATCGGATCGACTTAATGTAAGTAGTTTTTTTAAATTTTGATGAAAATTCACCGCATTCTCAGAAGTCGACGTCAAGCCGAAATCTTTTAACAGAGTAAGTCATGATAATAAAAATTTTTATTCTTTTCTGATGTATTTGATTATAAAGGGTTAATAAGGATTCAGTAATTCAAATAATATATTATCGACGTTTCGGGTTGAACCTTTGTCAAGATATGACGATTTAAATATTTGACAATGTTGTTATAATAAGTTTTCTTAGTAACAATAATCTGACAAATGAAAAACAAAAAGATGGAGACTTGATATCGATTATTTGTTCAGAATAAAGTTGAGTATATTCGATTCAAATTTCGAATATCTGTTCTGTCATTAATTGCTTTCTTTTGATATGAATCATTTCAAGAAATTCTCTTGTTTTTCTGTTTTTTTCGTTATCTAGAATTTTCACTGTGTTAAAATCGAATGTATGTTTTAATGTTTGTTCATGTTTATATAATGCTGTTTGTACTTTAGAGTATTTATGACCTTTTATTCTTTCTTTCAATTTTTGTTTTGTCTGTCCAATATAAACTCCGTTAGAATCTTTACATGAAATTTGGTTACGATGTTAGATTTATCATTTTTTAGTGTTTCCGATTTTAATTTCGTAAAAAGTTGTTTTATTCGAATATGTGGTTTATGTGCTATTTCGAAATTTGGATAAGGTTTGAAAATGTTGGAAGATATGTTAAATTCTCTTCTTTTTTCTCGGTATTTGTATTTAACGTGTTGTATAGTTTGTATATACGTTCTTTCATGATTTTGTTTACGAATGATGTGGGATAATTATTTTTTTAAAATAATGATTTTATAGAGCGTAGAATAGTGGGTCTGTGAATTGGTGAGATTAGTTTGATTGATCTGTCTATATAGTTTATTATCATGACCTTTTTTTCGTTTTGTGATGTGTTGTGTTAAAATCGAGAATCCTATTTGTATTAGTTTCCTTCCTAATAATAATGTTTATTTCAAAAAAGAGATTTTACAATAATTAAAAAACTAAGTTACAGAGGTAATTTAGTTAGATAATTAAATAAACTGTTCGTAACTATAAAATTAACATGATAGTTATCAGAAAAAAGATAAAAAATCCAAATAATGTATTTAAAATATAATGGCCATCAAAAAAAATCGAGAAAATCTATACCTTGTGGCTTTTGACTCCTGTTACTACAAATATATCTTTTTTGAATTATTATTTTTTTTTTTGTTATGTAATCTTAAACACTGCCCCCCTCTCTAGCCTGCAATTTATTGTGAACTGCTGCAGCTAAAAAGTAAATGAAATGAATTTCCCATTAAAATATTCAAAATCAATAGCCTGTCCAGTTTAACTGACCATGCTTAAAAAAAACTGTACTACGCAATTTTGGCAAGGAACTTTGATAGTTGGCGCAGTTAATGAGGATTCCAAACGATACAACATTTGCTAATTTATTTTTTAAATTGCGGTAATTTTTTTATGTTTTCAGTACATATAACACATTCTCAACTACTTTTTCTTACTTGTTCAAAAATGATTCTAATTATGGCTCTTCTCCAGGCTGTGAATTTTATGATTTCAGTTGGAATGAGACGGACTGAATCATAATACTAAATGTGACTGAGACAGATAGTGACGCTAACGTGACAGAGACGGAGAGTCACTTTTTTACATCTTTTGTAATTTTAATTGATGTTGAGCATTTGATTTGCTTGTAATAAGTCCAAGTATTACATTTATTGATGTTTGATTTAATCATTATAATTTCATAGCGTCACTATCTGTATCTCCTCACTTTAAGTGACTATCTCCGTCTGTCCGTTAGTCACTTAAAGTGACAGAGATACAGATATTGACGCTATGAAAACTTAAATAATTAAATTAGATATCAATAAATGTAATAGTTTCATTTATTACAAGCTTTACAAAAAATTACAAAAGATGTAAAATGACTCTCGCCGTCTCTGTCGCATTAGCGTCACTATCTGTCTCATTTACACTTAGTCTTATGACTCAGTCCATCTCATTCCAACTGGAATCTTAAACTTCACGGCCTAGAGAAGAGCCACGGGTGCGTTAGAATCATTTTTGAATAAGTCGGAAAAAGTAGTTGGGAATGTGTTGTACTGAAAACATAAAAAACTACCGTAATTTGAAGAATTAATTAGAAAATTTTGGAATCCTTATTAACTGTGCCAAATTTTAGAGTTAGTTGCCAAACTTGCGTAGACCACTTTTTTTCAACATGGTTGAAACTGGACAAAGTATTAGTTTTGAATCTTTGAATGGGCAATAAATTACATTTACTTTTTAGCTGGAGCAGTTGACCATAAATTGTGGGCTAGAGTTTAAAGACGAAGTTTTCGAGATTAAATAACAAAAAATAATTAAGAAAAGATAATATTTGTAGTATCAGGAATGAAAAGACTGTCACGGAATGTAGATTTTCTCGATTTATTAGAAATGATCATAATTTTTTAAATACATTACTTGGATTTTTCTTTTATATTTCTGATAACTATCATGATTTCTCGGACAGTTGCATAAGAATTCGTAATTTAATATGATGAACTTGCACGATTTACACAGTTAATACTTTAAATGAAAAAGGTATTATCAAAGTATTACATTTACTGATGTTTAATTAAATTATTTGATTTCATAGCGTCACTATTTGTATCTCTCTCACTTCAAGCGACTCTCCGTCTGTCACGTTGGTGATGCTTTGTAATTAAATGATTAAATTAAACATCAATAAACGTAATACTTTGATTTATTATAAGCACGACAAATGTTTAACGTCAATTAATATTAAAAAAGTTGCAAAATGACGCTGTCCGTCTCTGTCACGTTAGCGTCGCTATTTGTCTCATTCACGTCTTATAACTCAGCCCGTCTCATTCCAACTGGAATCTTGAAATTTACGGTCTAGAGGACAGCCACGGGTACATTAGAATCATTTTTAGATAAGTAAGAAAAAGTAGTTGAGAATGTGTTATACCGAAAACATAGAAAATTAACACAATTCAAAAAATAAATTAGCAAGTGTTAGATCATTTTGGAATCCTTATTAACTCTGCCAACTTTCAAAGTTACTTAGCAAACTTGTGTAGTACATTTTTTTTTAGCATCAGTCAGTTGAAACTATACGAAGTATTTATTTTGAGTCTTTGAATGGGCAACAAATTCCATTTCCTTTTAGCTGAAGTAGTTGACCATAAATTGTGGGCTAGAATTTAAAGACGAAGAATTCGAGATTACATAACAAAAAAAAAATGATATTTGTAATAACAGGAATGAAAAAACCGTCACAGCATGTAGATTTTCTAGATTTTCTTTAAAAACATCATTGAATATTTTTTCTTTTTGTGATAATTCTCATGACTTACTCTGTACATCAATTCATATTTCCTTCCGTCGAACAGGAACTGTGTTTACATTATTCGACGAAACGCAACTCGAATATCCCGCCAGCACCGTCAGGGGATTAACCTAATTTTCCAAACTCCTATTTTTTTATCACACGTGTAATCGATACAAACCAGATAACTTTTATCGAAAACTACATAAAATGTACTTAGAATTTGACAACTTTCCTCAGATCACCACTTATCACAAACTTGTTAGTAATACATATTGGCGAATAAATTTTTCAATTAAGACTGATAATTAACAAAAATTTCAAGTTTAATATAACTTATTCTAAAAACAGTGTGGTTTATATCCACACTGTTCGGTATTATCAGTATTATTCATGACCAAAGGCTTTGGGATGATGAGAGCTAAATGTCTTAACTGAAAGTTGATTGTATTTTCAGTGATTTTATAAATTATTTCGTTTCAGATGGTTATGTGTGGGCACCAGACTGCAAACATTACAGCGAAAGAGATGTGCAAATTTTTCAAGTTCCGAAAATCTCAAAATACGTAGACAATGGTTGAAATTTATAAGGTATTAAGTAATGAAAATTAATCGACCATTTCATTAATCTCAATTGTTCTTAGGCGGGAAGAAGAGCCAAGTCCTCATGCACGTTTGTGTTCGTGCCACTCACCAACGTTCAAATTGTTCCAGTTCCGACTTGCCAGTAAATATAGATAGCGATAAGCTAATGGACTTTCAAGCATCTATTCACTCGCATGCGATGTGAATTATTTCGAATAACCAGTTTTCTTCACAAATCATGATAAATAAAACGGTTAGACCTGTTCTTAGAGAAAGTGTAAAAACTGGAACTGTCAATAATTTTGTGATTGTCCAGGATAAAGTCAGTTTTACTCATAATCTTTTTGGTATATGAGTGAAATGAATTATTTAAATCAGAATATTCAAAGTCGTTAGGGAAGTACGAACCTTTTCAGAACAAAAACTCCAGCCCGGTTTTAAAAATTAATACGGTAACATAGACGACGAAGTAATATACATTTTCTGGGCTCGGAAAATTGATGTGAATCAGAATAAAGTAACTGAGAGGGAAAAGTTTTAATTTACGCGTTCCGTTCCGTTCCGGGACGCATTCCCAAACTTTTCACATCCAGTTGTCGAATGACACGTTTGTCTTTGGGTAGTCGATTGTCGAAAATGCCTTTGTAACATCTGGAACACGGTACCGGGGACAATGGAAAAATACTTACAGCTGCATCCGGTCCGTGTGCATTCGGCGTGGTGGGCTGAGCGGGCCTGCTCGGGAATCCCTGGTGTTGGGGGCTAGGCGGCATCCCCGAACCCGGCCCCGGCGAATGGCTCGGTGCTGCCGGCTGAGGCGACGGCTGACTGGCCGGTGTGCTGCTTGAACTGGGAGGGCCGGGACTGCTCGGCGGATGCTGAGACGGCACCGGGTGACCGGGCCATCCGGCGTGTCCCGAATCGCCGTATCCCGTCGCCGGACCCGAGCCGCCGTAAGGCGACGAGATCTAAAAAATCGATCCAAATTCAAAATACCGTCAAAAAGTAAAAAAATGATAGTCCAGCCGATAAAGCTGTAATTTTTGCATTTTGAGTTGAGATTAAAAATTTTCAATCGAAACTCACGAAAGAATGCTACAAAAAGTCGGTCATCAGATTCAATTTTGAGTTTGATTACTTTCTAGATGAGTCTTCATGTTTTTCAAGTAATATTTCAGCGTACATTGCAAACTCAGAACTTCTTTCAATAACCATTAGCCTAATCTCGTCCTGGTGGAATACACGACAGGTCCTTCTACCGACAGTTAGATAGACTCAAAAACCATTTTGGCTGAGAGTTTTATGCGGAAGGCCTTTCAAAAACAAAATTAATTTCTTTCTCATTCAACTTCCTATTGATTCGACGACCTGAATTTTTTTGCCGTTGATTTTATCAAGTCAATTTAAAATGACCAAGTTACTGTTTTCATTGACTACACTACAATTGATATTTAGATTATCCTGCTTAGGAATAAGCAATATTTTCCACGTCTACGCTATCGAGTTGACACTTTATTGCTTTAACGTTTAAATCAGCAAAGGAACACTTCTGACCCGCTAGATGCATCGCACTTCCACAAGTATGTATCGAGTTACGAAACAATGCACAATACGAGTTGACCACAATAAAAAGTAATAAATGCATTCCTCTAACCTACACATTCGAATATTATAGGGAAACTGCTCAATAAAGTTCATCGATAAAATCGTCACGTTTCGGGGTTTTGAACGATTTTCTGCACAAACTTATCGTTATTAAATTATTGAATAGACATTCCAAAGAAACACATGAGGAGGTGGAATAAAGGGTTAGGTGTTAGCGTCAGCCACCTATTGAAACCAATGACCTTACCGTCGTGTGTTTAGGGCTTGGGACTCCAAACTTGGAATGGCAGAGCGGGGTTAAATCTTTAATCAACACAAAAACAAACAAAATCTAGCGCAGATGTTTAAATTGCTCCTCGTCAACCGTTTAGAACTGACCGATTTGAGTGGAATCACTCCTCGGAATTTAGACGAATTACGGCAAAGAATTCGAGCTGAAGTGGAGCACAAAGCGTTTACACTCGTATCGGTCACTGTAAGATTGTTAACGGAGCACATTTGCGCTAAATTTTGTTAGTTTTTTTTTTGAGTTCCCGGAAGCTTTCTATTTTATTTCTTACTCTAAAATATGTCTTCAATAGAATTATCACTAGTAAAATTTTTGGCTGGACTTGGATTTATTTTTCGCATTGGTCTTAAATCGTAGACTCGTTATTTGCGCACGCCCACATATACGGTTTCATGAACTAGTGTTTAGTTTTTTGCCCTGGTCACTTACATTGTGTTTCAGTAATAAAATGAGATTGAACTCATTCACATTACTTGAAATAGTGAATCTTGCCAAGAAGCGGGCTTGGTAAAGAGGCAACGATGGTGCGATAAGCACAAGCAAGCCACAACATGGATGAATGGTCCTCTTTCGGATTGAATAAACATTCTTTGTAATGGCATTAAATTCACGCAATAAAAATCTGACAATAATTTTAAAGTTCAGGTTAGCTTGATTTAGGTTAGGTAAGGTTCACTCTTGAGCGGACCGAAGACCTTATTACCGGTTTAAAAATTCTGCGCATGCGCAACTTTTCACTAAGTTTTAATTCAGGTTAGCTTAATTTAGGTTCACTCTATAGCGGCCCGTAGACCTTACTAATTCCAATGTTAAAAAAAATTCAATGCATGCGCAACTTTTTACTAATTGTTTGGGTCATCCAACGCCTTGAATAAGTTTCACACCTTTCTGTTAATTTTTTTGAACCGTCACTCATATACATCACAACCAATTGTAAGGTTAATTAAAACCTAATCGTTGACGCCTGAATACATCAGCGATATATCAATACATCATTAACCAATTATAATAACTCAACATTTCTAACATATACAGGGTGGCCAGAACAGTGACGTCCAAAAATTAAATTTAGGTCCCTCGTATCGTGTGGTATCCGAATCACCTCCATGTATGTAATCCGATTCTTTATAGTTTTCGAGGTATGATTTTTTTTTCTGAATTTTCGGAAATTTCCGACTTGACCAACGAATTTTTATCTTCCTTGAAAAAGAAAAGGACGTTTTCTTAATTTGTTTCTGCAATTGAATCTTTATGATTTGTACTTTTATGAGTAAAATAATCAGCTTCACAACTCCAATGAAAGCTGTGAAAATGTTGGTCTAAAGTGAAAACTTTAGGGTCGTTGAATTATGACCTTAATTTTTAAGTTTCAATTAAAAATCTAAAAGGGCGACTTCGTAGGTGCTAAGTGGGCTTTAAAACTGCGCCATACTTTTAGCTTCAATAAGCATTGAAAAAATGTAGTACTTAAAGGGGCTGAAATTGCTAAAATTGGCTTTTAAAGGCAACTAGGTGAAAACTTCTGAAAATAATTAATTTAACAAAAAAAATTTTTTTTGCCATTTTATCATTCCAAAAGTAAATTATTAAAAGAAATTACTTGAAACTAATCAACAAATACTTCACAGGTTGGGTAAACAAATTTTAGACAAGAAATGGTATTATCAATAAAACAGATGACCATAACAACAATATTGCTTGAATATTTACAAAAGGTTTTCAAAGTGGCCACCTCTGGCAGCAATACACATTCTACACCTACGTAGAAAATTGTCTTTTAAAAAAAAGCGTCTCTATCCTCTCTCACCACACGTTCGGCTTCTCTAATCCTCTGCCTTAACTCTCGTCCACTTTGAAAACCTTTTGTAAATATTAAAGCAATATTGTTGTTATGATCATCTGTTTTATTGATAATACCATTTCTTGTCTGAAATTTTTTTACCCAACCTGTGAAGTATTTGTTGGTTAGTTTCAAGTAATTTATTTAAATTATTTACTTTTGGAATGATAGAATGGCAAAAAAAATTTTTTTGTTAAATTAATTATTTTCAGAAGTTTTCACCTTGTTGCCTTTAAGAGTTTATTTTAGCAATTTCAGCCCCCTTAAGTACTACTTTTTTTAACGCTTAATAGAGCTAAAAGTAAGACGCAGTTTTAAAGCCCACTTAGCACCTACGAAGTCGCCCTTTTAGATTTTTAATTGAAACTTAAAAATTAAGGTCATAATTCAATGACCCTAAAGTTTTCACAGCTTTTATTAGAGTTGTGAAGCTGATTATTTTACTCATAAAAGTACAAATCATAAAGATTCAATTTCAGAAAAAAATTAAGAAAACTTTTTTAAGGAAGATGAAAATTCGTTGGTCAAGTCGGAAATTCCCGAAAATTCAGAAAAAAAAATCATAACTGGAAAACTATAAAGAATGGGATTACATACATGGGGGTGATTCGGATACCCACGATACGAGGGACCTAAATTTAATTTTTGGACGTCACTGTTCTGGCCATCCTGTATTTACATCATTTAACAATTCGTGCATATAGAGAAAAATAAAATTAACAAATGAATTTTTGATGCAGCAGTTGAGCACCACTTTTCGAAACCAAAATCAAACATGATAATAATACTAAGTATCAAAAATGTCAAAACTGGTCATTCTAAAAGCACGAACTCAACTGCCTGAAATGACACTCAATAATCATTCGAATCGATTGCCTATTTCTCGATAAGTTTGATAATCAATGGGAACAGACTCGCTAATAAAAACAATCGATTCGCACGATAACCGTGAAGATCGTCATATCGAAGAAAGTGATAACGAAAATGTTATGGCGCTAAAAACCATCGTTTCGGTATCGGTTAGTTTACGCATAGAGCAGAGGTAGGTTTCATTATTGAAATAAGATATGCTGTTCGAGACTGCTCGACACAACAGATAAATGTCTTGTCTTTTTTCTCTAGAATAAACGACGAAACGTGGGTTCGGATGCTCCCAAAGAAAAATAACGATGACAACAATGTTGGAAGGCGTTTCCTTTTCACACTATCGAAAACAGTTTTGTTGAGGTAATATTAGAGCCACAAATAACTCGGAACAGATAACTTGTCACCGCATAGCGCTTAATCAAAAGCATGGAATAATTCGGTTTAAAACTCGTACAGTAGTGATGAAAAAAACAAAATTTTGAATATATGTTTACGGGACGTTTCAAATCACCGGCCAGTCGAAGGAATTGAAATGTACGAAAGATTGCATGCTTCCCACTTGAAGGCTAAAAAAAAACCGCGCTGTACGTCGTCGTCGCTGACCACGAAGCAACGTGCATGCAAATACCGATGGAATATAGAACACGCTCGTTAGAATATTCAAAACTGGAAACATTTTATCTGCACTGACAAGCCTAAAGTTCATTGCAAGTGCGGCAGCTGAATATTGAAAGACGACAAATAATTTGGGGCCAAAACAAATGACGGTATATCAAATGAGCCCCTTTTTGAATAAGTGAAGAAAATAAAAGATTTCACTATAAATGTAAATAAATTCACGGCGCATGACGTTGCAAAAACTTGACTAATTATTTTGTTCCACTACTTTAACGGCTCACCAAGTATAAAGACATATACAAGAAGGGAATTTGACTTGAACTTCAAAGTAAAAAGCGCACAGGATGAATTTTTGTACAAACACTTTCTATCTGCTACTGCATGTCCGAGCGCATTACATACACTTCTTTTTAAAAAGAAATTGATCTTTTATAATGTTAGGCAAAAGATCATCTGATGGACGCATGGCAATTCATTGAAATTTCAGTTTTACGAATATTCATGGTATAAAGGTGTGAACGTATTTGTGAAAAGAAATTTCACTGTATTAGTATTAATTTAAATCTTCGCTGGAGCTTCGAATCATCGTCACAGGACGACGATTACAAAATGTAAAGGAAAAAACCGATTACCTCGGGGGCCTGATTATGCAAACATTCCACGAGGTGGTCGACGACGGCGGCATCATTCCCGAAGATTTGATAAAACTGAATCGAGCGGAGAGGGAGGTGTTCGGACCAGATTCAACTCCACGTCACATTTGTGACACGTCAGCTGATTGCATAATACATTGTGGGCGGTCTTTAAATTCTATGTTGGGACAAGTTCAAGGTCGACCTTGCACGTTTTGGTGTAGTACTTTTACGCGGCCGAGAGGGCGACGACGAAACGATAACAATTATCAATGGACGCGCGGAACGGCGCGTTTCGAAAAAAAAAAAGCCGCCTCGGCCAGGATAAGGAAAAAAACATGGGAATTTCCCGATCCCCAGTGTATTTCCGATGGGCGCCGCAGAACGGTAGGCATAAAAAACGATATAAAGCGATTAAGTGGAAGCAATTATTTGTATATCTATTTATATTACGTTTAGTGGTTGATCGAATACATATTTATTGATATTATTCGGAAAGTAAACCTGTGAATAGGTCAAATGAATAATTGAGACTGTTTAGTATATGTATTTATATGATTTTCGATAAGTATTCAAAATTAAAGAAATCGTTAAGCTGAGGATTAGAGTTTTCAAGTAGCGTTCTATTTTTGATAACCAGTATTTCTCGGTTCGTTCGATGTTTCAATTTGCCCTTAAGTAGTAGTTGAAGATGAAATAATTGAAAGATATCAAAAA
This sequence comes from Novius pumilus, assembly GCA_020654155.1. Classification (NCBI taxonomy): domain Eukaryota; kingdom Metazoa; phylum Arthropoda; class Insecta; order Coleoptera; family Coccinellidae; genus Novius; species Novius pumilus. The sequence goes on from JAIFOV010000472.1 coordinate 9,220,191, forward strand.
AATTACTTTACATCGTTGAAAAATCATTCAAGCTACATATTACAACATACATAATTTACAAAAAAGTGAAATTTTGATGATTTTACTATTCAAATTCGTGGCCAAAATTTTTAAACTACATATTTTGCTGAGTTATATTTGCTGAGGTATATGTATAAAGTAAGGAACAGAATTCATCGTCGTTTTTTTTTTAATCAAGATATTTGCTAACATACGAATCGCATTTATGACGTCATTGTTGTTCAAAGTATGACGACATCATCGACAGTTTTCTCAAAGTAGCAAATCAAAATTTAGAGCACGCAATTTGAAACACCGTGAGATTCTACGTATACATGCCAAATATTTATTTACAATAACCAAGAATAATAAAAACTTGAAAGCTTTCTTCATTCAATACTTTTATTTCAGTGATCTCTTTATTCAGTTTTTCATTCACCTGTCAGATCATGCAACAATTGGACCAATAGCAAGCAATCGAGCATTTTCTTTGGCAACCGCGTATAGGTGTATAGGCGTGTAGATGTTTGAATTGCGAAATTTTTTTAGTCGTTAGTTATGCTATGTCGTGGAAAAATTTGGGCGATGATCTTTTTTTTTACCCACACATCCTGACATCTCCCCCCGAAAGTAAATTCTTGCTACGCCACTGACGACGTTATATAACCGTTTTGGCGCTTCGGCGGGCCAATTGAACTAACGACCATAGAAATAATGAAATAGATGTAAACATTGTTCAATATCTGTCACAGAAGTGAATAGTTGTTTGTGTCGACAAACGTCAAAATATTCATAGAATATAAAAATGACAATTCATTATACCTGATCCATTCATTTTATAATCCCATCGCATATTTTTCGCTCATCACTCGACGTAATCCATTCGCAGATAATTTCCGTCGGAAAAATTTTGACGCTCTCATGTTGTTACTAGTGAATATATACTTTTGAAATTCGTAGCCTGGAAGTCTAGATCAGATATCGATTGGGCTGAGGAGATTATAGAGGATGAACTCATTGCCCCGGAGCGCCTTTGGAGCTCATTTCGCTTTGCCGCTTTGTCAGTCATTTAATCTTTCTGCTGTACTCTGTACCATCTGGTGTAACTATCTTGCTGCAAACTTTTCTATAGTCACTGGAGTGCTCATGGCCATCAACTTATCAGATATCATATGGAATTCATCTCAAATTGTAACTGATTGTTCAAAATTTTGCTTAACAATTTAAACTTTTCAATATTTTGTCTGTTATTTCTTAAAACAAATTGCGATGTATTATTGTACTTTGTGGCATTTCCTATCAAGATCTGAACGCTAACAACATCATGTTCATGAAACATTTTTTCTCAAATCTTGAAATCGCCTTCTTCGAACAAGTTGTAACTCTGTCGAATCGCGTTTAATGAAACGTTGTGGAAATGTTTCAACTGTTGACAATCTACTCCTGCAGCTCTTGCCAAAATAAAGTAACAAACATTGCTCGTGATTTCAATGGACAACTAATCAAAACATCACACAATGTCTTGGATGGCTTGATCATCTTATTTTTTTTGTAACTGAGCTCCAGCTAATCAGAAAATGCGATTTAAACTAAAACTAAACGCTGTCAGTGTTCATTTCACTCCATGATGTAATTAGTTCCAATTCATGTAAAAAAAAAATAAACAAAAAAAAAGTATGTTTGCAACATACCAAAATCCGTTGAATAGTTGCAACACAACAAAATAATGAATACAAAGTACGTAAGTACTTTTATAATACAGTCGATAAAACAATTTTGCCGTCGTTTGAAAGAAATCCACCGCTTTTAATTTGATTTAACGTGAACTATCGTTAATCTACACTTTATTATCAGTTAGATTACTTTCCACCATACATAACATAAATGATAAATGAAAATCACTTTAGGAGCAATTCTCATCATTTTAATGAAGAAGTCTTACGAAAATTGAAAAGGCAAGCAAGAAAACTTCCTGAAAATATATATGTTGGTAACTACTAGTTACTAAATTTGAATAACTGAAATATGGAATTGGATGAAATTAAAAAGGCAGATTAGTTGAGATTAATAAAAAAACAATGTTCCAGTAGGCTTGTTGGTGTTTAGAAACTAATTCACCGCCTTCCAGGACAATCAATACGTAGGTGAACTGCACGGTAAGATAAAAATAGAAGCGGGAGCTTATCTTGTTTTAGAAGGTAGGAAAATGTTAGGTTATGTTGATGTGGGTTTCCTCTACTCGAGCCCCAAAAACCAAAACAAAAACGGTGCTTCGCATTTCCGCTCATAGACAAACTCGGAAGCGGTCGAAATATCGAGAGAAAAAAAATCGCCACAACGTGACTGACCTGGCCTTGAGTCCTGTACGATGGGGTGGCCGTGGGGGCGGGAATTGAGGGGCCGCCGGTGGAGTATGGTGTCATTGGAGGCTTTTGCGGCCACGGCTGGCTGTAGGACTGTTCGTAGCTATTTTGATAGCGATGAGGCATCGGATTCGAGCTCTGCAGCAGCTGATTAAGGGTTGGCGTTGGTCCTGTCTGCTGCGACAATGCCTGTCCGGAGACGAAACGGGGCTGCGGTTGCGATTGATGCTGTTGTGGAAAATTCGGGGACGACTGTTTGGGGCCGGCGAACGGGTTACGCGGACCGAACGCGTGGACGCCGTCGGGGGCCCCGGAACCGCTGTTGTGGACCGGCGGTGGCGGTGCGTCCCTCGGCCCGTAAGAAAAACCGTAACCGTCGTTTGGCGGCGCGCCTTCGGCCGGGTATGCCGCCACCGGGTCGGCGTTCGCGACAACCGACGAGGAGGTCGGGACTTGGGGCGCGTTCGTTGGGGCCCCGGCCGGCCCCTCAGCGTCACTGTTATTATCACTGGACTGTGCGGGACCCGGTTGTACCGTCGCGTTACCGCCACTATTGCCGTCCTGTCGATATTGACTCATTTCGATCGCGAGATTTTTTCCAACGGTGCTTTTGGCCGGCTTCGAATTCGAAATCATGACATTGCCACTACCGCGAACTGCTGCACTCTTATCGGTCCCATTTTGCATGAAGGTATTCCGCACATTGATATGCTGATCCGTTTGCACTTTTTCACTGTTCACGTCATTTTGCTGGTTTTCGGCCTGCGTTGCAGCCATGTTAAGAAAAACGGCTGCGATCCAGTACGGCCGATGGTTGCCAATGCCAACACCCCGACGTTTCACTCATAGATGGATGCTTTCTATCATTTTGGGAGCATGTTTCGCACCCGCGGCCTCTTAAATACATAATAGATTACTCACTTTATCAACCTATAGAGCCGCTAAACAAATACGGCCACCAAACTTTTTGTATAATATAAAATGATAGACACATCTGACACACAACTTAATTCCGTTTCTACTCCAATAACACGAATGGAGGTTATGGGTAAAATTCCAATTCCTACGCCATCATCTCCTCTGATACTTTTACCTATTCCGACGAAATTTCTTGCTCTTACAAAACGGAATTTGTTATAAGATTTTAACTAGAATGAAATGACTGAAAATGGTACGCACTACTACAGAATTACCAATAAATAGTGAATACGTTTCCAAGCACTACTTTTCGTCGACTCTAGCTTACGCCACAATGGCGCCGACTGTCATTTGTTGACATGTCAACGCGGGTGTCACAAGCTAAGAAAGCCCGCGCTGTTCAAATTTCATTGCTATTCCTGTCAACTTCTTTTAATTCATGATTCACTACTACTATCAATTACTGCTAATCATCGATAAAACCCTCTTTATGTAATAGATTAGATATTGCCTTAACTTCTAATCGTTAATTTAACAATTGGAAATAATTTCACTGCAGATTTTTTATTATCTTTTCTTTCTGTTATCTATTCATATCGATGTTTATTTGAGTGTAATCGACTCATAAATAATTAACTCATTGTTTACATTCTAATCATTTCGTATATGGAAATACCACAAAACTCACCAATCCCGTTATACTTCAAATAATACACAAACACTTGCAACAATGAACGTTTTATATATTATGACACCAAATACTACACTACATCAATTGTATGAGATCCCAACATAACACAATACTTTCAAATTGTAAAAAAAAGTCATAAAAAAAACAATCACATAAACATATACTAGTAAACAAAGGCACAATGGTCGAAAACGATACCCAAAAAATCAACATATTCTTCAAGAGAGTACATTTATTCCATCTCTGACAAGGTCATTTTTAACTTTAAACACTAAAATATTCAAGAAAGCAAGTGAGAGCTGTGAAAATTCAAGTCAAACTTCCCAATTAAGTACTATATAATCATTAGAATCAAGAAGAACCAAAATCATGAATCCATTTCTCATACTTTTCCAGATCTTCACTAGAGACGCTTTTATTATTTTTCAGGAGAGCTTCTTGAAAGTCCCTCACAGTAACTGGCAAGTCGAGTTCTTCTTTAGGTAGCTGCTTAATTTGATCTGGTCTCAAACCCATAATTTTTCTTCTCATCGACATCAATGAAGCATCTCTACAAACATTTGTTATATCCGCTCCAGAAAATCCATCAAGTTTCTCAGCAATATCAGCAAGATCCACCTAGGTAATTACCAGAAATTACTTTCATCCTCAAAAACTACAACCAACTGTGACAAACCTGTGGATCTAATTTAACTTCTCTCAGATTAATCTTCAATAAAGCTATTCTTCCCTCTAAACTTGGTAAAGGTATATAGATCCGTTTTTCCAACCGCCGCCGCAAAGCCTCATCTATATCCCAAGGAAAATTAGTAGCTGCCAAAACCATAACGACTTTACCAGGTTCTTCATTATTCGCGCTTATACCGTCCATCTGAACAAGAAGCTCAGATTTAACCTTTCTAGAAGCTTCATGCTCAGACTCCGAACCACGTCGTGAGCACAACGAATCTATTTCGTCTATAAATATGGTACTCGGCGCATAAAATCTCGCCATTTCAAATAGCAATCGCACCATCTTTTCTGATTCCCCACGATATTTTGACGTAACTGTTGATGAAGAAACGTTGAAGAATGTCGTACCACATTCAGTAGCTACAGCTTTAGCTAGCATCGTCTTTCCTGTACCTGGAGGTCCCACCATTAATACGCCTTTCCAAGGTCTACGAATTCCTAATAAAGAAACATCTTTATGATAAGACACACTTCAGATAGATTAAAGTAACCTGTGAAGAAATCGGGCATCAACATAGGTAAAACAACAGCTTCTTCTAAAAGCCGTTTAGCTTCAAGTAAATCAGCAATATCATCCCATCTTATATTAGGATTTTTCTGAATAATATCTCTTTCTAGTGTATCGGCAAGATCTCTTTCCAAACCGTGACATTCAAATTTCTTTTCCTCCTGATCATCTTTTTCGGTTTTATCGAGTGACTCTGCATCTCTTGCTTCCCTATCTGTTTTTGAACCATCAGTGGTCCTTTCAGATTTGGAAGATGAAGGGCGGTCATCTTTCTTGTTTGTTTTCGACTTCAGTGTGTCCGTCCGTCTGGCGGTGCTTGATGACATGACTCTAGACTCCTTTTTCTTCGTATCTGTTCTTCTCACATTGCTTTGACGAGATTTCAATGTACTTGTGTTCCTATTAAACTTGTTTTAATATACATGGATACTGTTTAAGTCTGATTTACCTTATGCTGTGTTCCACTGGAGTAGGAGTTGGCCACACGTCCGGATCATTTGGTTGGAGATTATAGGCAAGCATCTCGGCAGTCTCATCGTCTCTGACAGGTTGTTCAAGTCTGGTCAAACGTCGCGCTCCGATTGGAATATCAATCTTTGTATCCAGCTTAAAAGCTTGTAATGTTGCACGTAAACTTTTAACTTTGTCATATTCTAAAGCAATGATTTTCTGTACCTGTAATAGATATTCCTGTAATATATAATAAATATATTACAAAACACTATCTCAAAAAGGACAGCAAAATAGCATAGGCTAAAAAACAGTATCTATGCCATATTTCCCAAAGTTTTTCTATTTAGCAGTTGATTTTATCAAATAGAAATGGTTACATTTGCAAAGCATATATCTAAATGTGTGACTGGAGAAATATGAAAATCATAATGGAAACTGTACATTGGTGCTGCCAAATAAGTCAATATAGCAACAAGTACACTGCAATCAAAATATTTTACCTGTTCCCATTTGCTTTTTCTAAGAGGTTCTGTTATTGTTTTTATTAGTTTTGTTAACATTTGTATGGATCCGACATATAAAACTTCGGCATTTTCATAATTCCCAACCATCGTGGTTTCCCTAGCAAGGGTTAGGTTGTCAGAAATTTCTCTTGCAGTCATTGTGATCACCATCAGTTTCTAGTGTACGGATTGTGTAATCTAAAACATAGTTTGGGGCAAAAAAAAATTATAAAAGAATTGAGATTGTGAAATATTTAATACCTGTTGGTGGTTTGAAATACAGAAGATAATATTGGATATTACTGGTCTATGTATATTCAAGTTGAAACTACGCAGTTTGTAACTTTCTTCTAGATTTCCAATACATCTGTTTTATTTTCAAAGAAAATATTTATGCAAGCTGGATAGAATGGTTTCTGCAAGTCTACGACGTGAAACTGACTTGCTAAATTAGAGGAATGTTGACTACTTAAATTCTTGTCTTTACGATTGTTTCACGTTATTCTTGGAACGGTGAAAATTTTTTTAGTAGATTCACTTTTTTGTAAGAAATGTCACAGTTGACATTTTAAAGCCCGACGTCCACAGAGCAAATAAAGAGACATCTACAGACGTATTCAACTGTCGAAGAAAGCTTGTGTCTTGAACAGGAAATTAGTATATTTCAGTGGCGGCGCTGTTGAATCGCAAACACCGATTTAGTATTCAGTTATTTATTTATTAATATTATTAATGCCTTAATTTATTAGTACTGAACAACATTAAGAGTTGTCTTATTCTAGATTTCCATAGTTAATACTCATATTAAATGCCAATAATTATATTTTATAAGTTGTAACTTTCAACTTATTATTTTATGTTTAATTTTCAAAGAATTTTATGTGAAATATTTTTTTGAATATCACCTTTAGAATCCGAGTTAAACTAAATATTCCATAAAGCAGGGAGGCAAATTTAACTTGACAAAATCGTCAATAAATAATTTTATTTGCAATGCGCTAAAAAATTTATAATTTTATGGACTTAGAAAACGTAACAACATTTTAAATATACCAATCTTTGAAAATAAATAATATCTTGTTCTATAAACATTGATTCCAAATTTACCTACGCCTCTGTAAAGAAGGCTGGTCGAATGTGTAACAGGCGAGACTATTTTCACTAAAGAGTACACTGAAATATGACACTTCTATTGTTTGACGTGCCGACAAATATGGACGAAATGCGCATTGGCAGACTGAATTTGTTTATTTCTATGGTTATCTTATATACCCATCCTTTATCTTTTTACAACCTACCCATCCCACTCTGTTGAAATCCAAACTACAAACTCGTAAATAAAAATTCAACATGGCGGCAGGTCCGTAGTAAACATACTGCAACTGTTCTTATTTACAAACGATTTGTAGGTACTGAATTTTGTGAATGAGTTTCAGTGTTTTTATCGTTGACGTATAAGTTCCAAACAATTGGACGGATGATTTCTCCTATTTCAAATGTCAGCTGTTACACATACACTTACAGGTTAGTTGTAGAACGAATTATTATTTTTACAATGGAGTGCTGAATTTGGTTAGGTGAATACAAACTAATCAGAACGCGGTTAATTTTTTGCTGGTACATGTTATAAAACTGATTGAATCAACCTCAAATAATAGTCACATCATTTATAGTCTTGATGTTCCTGTTGTAGGAGATAAGTTTGTTTTGAAAATGCACCAATTCAACAGAAAATTAAATAAATTACTATGACTCAGATGTAAACAAGGGGAAAAGTATTGTTTTTCATTCAAGGTGCTGATCCCACAAAGGGTCTCCAAAAACGTAGGCCGGGAAGCATAGGGTAAGTTGAATCCTTTTTTTTTATGTGAAGGACGTTTGTGAGTTACCTGTACTGACAATAGATGATGCTAGTTGTGCTGCCAGGTTCATTCATTTACAATGTTGACACAACATGGGATTGGCCCTAGCAATAGTGCGTACTGTCCATTGAGTTGAAAGCAAATTAGACTTTTTGAATGAACTTGAATAAATAAAATTTTTTATTAGTATTTATTACTGAAAGGTTTGCCATTTGTTTTAAAGTATTAAAATTCGAAAATCTTGTACTCAGAATAAAATTACGTATATGTATATAAAAAAATTAATTACTTTTTTAGAGGATCGAAAATAGTTTCCCGAAGCCTCATTTTATTAATGAGACTCAGACTCAGAAATTACGTTCCTCAGCAACCATCTACACAGATAGCTCCTCTCGGCTATTTATTATATTAACCGATAAGAAGAAGAACAAGCTAGTTATCGTAATAGAAATCTCAGCACACCACATTTAAGGTATCGCGGAGGCGTGGAAATGCCTTCGGTTGCTTGCATCAACCTGCTATAAATACAGATGTCCCAGCTCGATAATAATTGGAACATCCCATTAATGTTTTGGGGGCGCGAGCGAGATCTAACGCCTTCTGCTTCCAGAGGATAGCCGAATTTAAAGCATTATTGCGATTCGTAATCAAAGTCACGAGTGCCTATCGACTTTTGCACCGGTCGAAACTACTACAATTTGCCCTATCGGTTTCTCTCTCACGATTATTGCTAAAGTTTTGTACGATCGCGGCCATTCGAGTTTTGGTTGTGAGAAAAAAAAATTGAAAGACTTAAGACAAAATGTTCTCTTTCCGTTAATGACTGTGTGCAGCAGTTATGAAATGCATTTTGCATTAGTGTCACTCTAAACTAGCAAAAATCTCTTGGGATTATTATTGGAGAGTAGGTCGTCTGTTCATTTGAAGTTCTCTCAGCCCAACGTGCCGTTCAGTATCGTTTGTTTGTTCTTAGCAAATTACGAAATTTTTGAGAATTTTGAAAATTTACTATGGCCATCATGTTTCTCGCGCCAGCATTCAACGCGTCAAACAGCTTCAATCTAATGAAGACGTTTTTATTTTGTCGTCATAGTGTCCGAGGGAGCGGCAAACTTCTTGTAAATTTTTTTCAGGTGGCCCTAATTTCTTTATGAATTATCACTTTGGCCCCCTCCCGTTTGAAAAATTCTGGATCCGGCACTTCGAAAAATTCTCTGAAAAAAAGATGAATTTCCTGGAAACCGCTGGGGTTCAAAATAACAGAACATTTAATGCGACTATTATTTCTATATAAGGGGAGATTTTTGCCTGTTTACAATTGGCAAGATCGTTCGTGCTTTGCAAAAAAAATTAGTTGAGTCTAAAGGGTTTAGTTCGAAAAATATTTTACTTTCCCTATTTATCCATTTCTATTATCTTTCAGTTCTTCACTGTTATCGCACTTTCACATCCTTTCTTCACCAAAGGGTTTCCGGAAGGTAGGTACCGCATATTTCAGACCGTTATTCCGATAATTCATGATTATTCATCAAGCAGCGGTTCGTCGGATTGTCCCTTTGTTGACGAAAAGATGCGTCCCGGGGTCAGTAATTCAGGACCATTTAGCAATTCCGAAAAGTCTGGTACCTACGAAGTGTCATTTAGTATTTTCTTGGCCATCGTTTGCACGATGTTGAAAGCCCCACTCTTCTACTGCTGCGAACCATCACCACTCTCCCGAGACTCTTTCCAAGCTCCACGAGGTTCACGGCACGGTTCAAACTTACTATTTTCAGTTCGTATTCTCTCTCTTGATGGGCCGGTCGTGATTCCATGCGCTCAACCCGCTTACCCTCGTGTGTTTCGTAGGGGTTGCATTCAATTCGCCGGTTGTTTTAGTGACAAATAAGGTTCATTCTGGTTGTCATTAATTGTGAACAGTGATTTTTTTGTTTGTGTTAATGACTTCAGCAGTATTTTAATACACGTGTAAAATATACAGAGCGTTACAGTGGACATGTACGCTTATGCCGGGGGCGGCCCCCCTCATTATGCACCGCCCCCCACGTTCATTCAGCCCCCGGCTAGCCATCATGTGGTGCAGCCTTTGGTCGGTTCCGTGGGTTCGGATGTCACCGCCGCATCTCATTACACGAAACGGGCAAGGTAAATACAAAAGAGCTTCGCATCTGATTTATCGAGATAGAAGGGTGATTCTTGTACTAAGATAGCAAATGGCACAAGAGAAGTTTATCGGTATCGTTCCGTTCCGCATAAATAAATCTCGAATAACGAATATCTTTGAAGTAATATTACTCATTGCCAGAGGCTATGTTTTGAATAGTTAAATGAAAAACATCATTTTCCGAACCTGGCAATCCACGACAAACATGGTAGAAAATGATATTTTGTTTATTATTCTTTCGGTAATATAACATTATGTTTCGAGATGACCCACTTTTTGTAATTGTTATCTTTATCGGTTTGATAAACAAACGGCTGAACATACGTTGTTTATTCGTAAATAATAATGAGACCACAAGTTTTCTACGTATAGTACAAAATTCGCCTGAGCTACCGTCCCCGAAAACTAGCAATTGTTCGAGCATCAAAAAACAATTCCATTCGATCACTGTTTATGATGTGAGACAATTTAGAGGTGATACACTCACCACTGGGTACACAATTATTTTTACTTGCTTGATGGCTTATTCTTATTTCAGTAAGAGGTAATCAATTTCGTAAATGCCGTTTCCGAAACGACAATTAAACTTACATGGGGCATAAAAAGAGTCTCGGAGATTTTGCGACCGCCGAACAACCGACAGCGGAGTTATAAATACTGTCGGAATACTGATGAAAACTTATTTAGCCACACGAAATAGAACAAATTGTTAAATTTTAAACGCTGTCGTTCATTTGAAAAGTTTATAGCGGCTTTTCATGGCTGTTTCGAATGTATGGGGCGGCCAGCTGTTCTCCGGAGGTGTCTCCGTTTCTCGTTATTGCCCATACATCACTAACTTTCATCGTATAATTCGATGATATATGTTTCCGTAGGATTCCACGGATTCTATCGGTTCCGACAAAGGTTATGCGGGGATTTTCTTCGGAGTTGTGCAGAAAAAAAAACAAACAATCGCTCGAACAATGTAGATCGAATGTGTGCTGGAAACGATTAACAGTAAAATGGATTATTGAAGGTGTTGAAAATGATTGATGTTTTGATCATTCATTTTTTTTAGTATTCCTTGGTGATAGCTATTCGTATACAAAGGGAGCAAAGCGCACCGAACCCTTGGCAAGCCTCGGGCATTAATCATCCAAGGGAGGGAACGGCGCTTTACTCCAGAAATCTTTTGAAATCTCAAATTTCAAATATTTGTTGATATTCGCATGCCTCATAACGTGTTACGTCATCCTCCTTTAGGAGGCAGAGCACTTCTTTCTTCTCTCAAAGGCGATGTTGTCCTATGAAAACTTATGTTCTTCGATTTTAACCGAAATCAAGAAGGTATGGTCATGAAAGTCCCACTTTCACATTCCGATTATTTGTATGAAACTATAATCCAGTTGTGGCTAACGAAGCTGTTGAATAATTGGTAATCGGTTGAAAAAATAGTTGTTTCATAATCAAAAATATTGCTCACATCAAACTTTCCGTTTATCAATAGGTGCACGGACCAAAATATTGAAACTATGGACATAATTTTAAATTAAATAAAATGAATCAATAATTATTGTATGGAAACAAAGTTCAGTGTAAGTTGAATTTGAGTTCAATAAAGTCAATTTTTAAAATTGGAAAACACATTAAAACACGAAGAATTTTAAATCTACATGCTGTGACGTTCTTTTCCCTCCTGTTACTACAAATATCATCTTTTTTTATTCATTTCTTTTTTGTTATGCAATCTCGAACACTTCGTCTCTAAACTCTAGCTCACAATTTATGGTCAACTACTCCAAAATTAAAAATTAATACTTTGTCCACTTTCAACTAACAGTGCTGAAACAAAAGTGCTACACAAGTTTGGCAAGTAACTTTAAAAGTTGGCTTTTTAAAGTTAAGGATTCCAAAATGGTACATTTATTCTCTTCGTGTTTTTATGTGTTAACATTAATATTTTTATTAAACTTGTAATTTGATATAATAGTAGTTCAGTTCTCATTCACAAAACACCGCGAAAAACCTTGCAATAGTAAAGGAAAAGGATTCAAAATGTTTAAAAGATTTGATATCCTTAATTTTAGATGGATGTAAATGAATTAGTTCTCAGTTGTGTATTCAATTACATGTTTTCCAGGAATCGTAGAACATACCGAATAATTTGTTAGAATTTCAACGTGAAATCATACTTTTTCTAGGAGAGTGACGACGCTATAACATTCGAAAGTTTTATAGGGGCTGTCCCAGAAGTCGACGTCAAGCCGAAATCTTTTAACAGAGTAAGTCATGATAGTTATCAGAAAAATAAAAAACATTTCAGGTAATGTAAAAAATTCAGGCCATTTAAAAAAAACCGAGTAAATCTACATTCTGTGGCGGTCTTTTCACTCGTTACTACAAATATCTTTTTTTTTTTTTCAATAATTTTATTTATTGAATTTTGAACACTGCGTCTTTGAACTCTAGCCCAAAATTTATTGTCAACTGCCCCAACTAAAAAGTAAATGTAATTTATTACCCATCCAAATATTTAAAATTGACACTTTGTCCAGTTTTAACTGACTATGATCAGAAAAAAAGGACTTCACATGTTTGTCAAGTAACTTTACAAGTTCGCCCAGTTAATAAGGATTCCAAAATGGTACGACACTTGCTACTTTATCTTTCAAATTGCGGTAATTTTTTTATGTTTTCAGTATGACACATCTTCAACTACTTTTTCTTACATATATAAAAATGATTCTAATGTATTCGTAGCGCTCCTCTAGGCCGTGAACTCTAGGATTCCAGTTGAAATGAGACGGACTAAGTCATAAAATTAGGTGTGAATGAGACAGATAGTGACGCTAACGTGACAGACGAAGAGAGTCATTTTACATTTTTTGTAATTTTAATTGATGCTAAACATTTGTTATACTTGTAATAAATCGAAGTATTACACTTATTGATGTTTAATTTAATCATTTAATTGCAAAGCATCACCAACGTGACAGAGACGGAAAGTCACTTGAAGTGAGAGACATACAGATAGTGACGCTATGAATTAGACATCTGTCGATGTTTAATTTAATCATTTAATTTCATAACGTCACTATCTGTATCTTTCTCACATTAAGTGACTACCTCCGTCTCTGTCACGTTAGTCACTCAAAGTGAGAGAGATACAGATAGTAACGCTATGAAAGAAAACGACAAAATTAAATATCAATAAATGTAATACTTTGATTCATTAGAAGCATAACAAATGTTTAATATCAATTAAATTTACAAAAGATGTACAATGACTCTATCCATTTTTGTCACGTTAGCGTCACTATCTGTCTCATTCACACCTAATGTTATGACCTAGTCCGTCTCATTTCAACTGGAATCTTAAAATTCACGGCCTAGAGGAGCGCTACGAGTACATTAGAATCATTTTTAGATATGTAAGAAAAAGTAGTTAAGGATGTGTCATACTGAAAACAAAAAAATTACCGCAATTTAAAAAATAAATTAGCAAGTACCATTTTGGAATCCTTATTAACTGTGATAACTTTTAAAGTTATTTGCGAAACATGCGTAGTACTTTTGTCTCAGCATAGTCAGTTGAAACTGGACAAAGTGTCAATTTTGAATCTTTGGATGGGTAATAAATTATATTTACCTTTTAGTGGGAGCAGTTGACAATAAATTTTTGGGCTAGAGTTTAAAGACGAAGTGTTCAAAATTCAATAGATAAAATTATTTATTTAAAAAAAATGATATTTGCAGTAATAGGAGTGAAAAGACCGTCACAGGATGTAGATTTTCTCGATTTTTTTTGAAATGGTCATAATTTTTTAAATACATTACTTGGATTTTTTTTTATTTTTCTGATAACTACCATGACTCACTCTGTTGAAAGATTTCGACTTGACGTCGACTTCTGGGACAGCCTGTATAAAACTTTTAAATGTTATAGCGTCGTCACTCTCCTAGAAAAAGTATGATTTCACGTTGAAATTCTAACAAATTATTCGATAGGTTCTACGATTCCTTGAAAATATGTAATTGAATACACAACTGAGAACTAATTTATTTACATTCATCTAAAATTAAGGATATCAAATCTTTTAAATATTTTGAATCTTTTTCCTTTACTTTTGCAAGGTTTTTCGCGATGTTTTGTGAATGAGAACTGAACTACTATTATGTCAAATTACAAGTTTAATGAAAACATTAATGTTAAAACATAAAAACACGAAGGGAATAAATGTACCATTTTGGAAGCCTTAATAACTGTGCCAACTTTTAAAGTTACTTGCCAAACTTGTGTAGCACTTTTTTTTTCAGCACTGTTAGTTGAAAGTGGACAAAGTATTAATTTTTAATTTTGGAGCAGTTGACCATAAATTGTGAGCTAGAGTTTAGAGACGAAGTGTTCGAGATTGCATAACAAAAAAGAAATAAATGAAAAAAGATGATATTTGTAGTAACAGGAGTGAAAAGAACGTCACAGCATGTAGATTTTCTCGATTTTTTAAAATTAGAAACGCACAATAAAATGTTTTGCATCAGCTATGAGATTCATTATCTGATTACTTTGAGTAAATTTCTTGAATAAAGCAGACTCACCGATCAGTAATAGAATGAAACTAATCTGATTTCATTTTTAATATTCACTTTTTTATATTCCAAATAAGTATACTAAGTTTCTGATTTCGAACTGGAAATAATTTTTACAAATTCTTTATATATTCTAGATTTCAGTAAAAAACGTAATGTAAGCAGGCGTAGCGATTTTATGATGTTGAAAGTTCATGTGCTGCTTGGATGTGCGATAAAAAAATTTCTTGTAACCGAACTCGGTGATACTATTTCTGAAAAAAAAGCTATCTCCGACAACGAGTAAAAACTTTCGCACCCACAGTGATAGGCCTTTAAGCTTCGCAAAAAGATGGATAGAGTCATCGACTGTATCCATCTTTGTCGCGTTAGCGTCACTATTTGTCTCATTCATACTTAGTTTTTCATTCCAACTGGAATCTTAAAATTCTCGGTCTAGAGGAAAGCCACGGGTACACTAGAATCATTTTTGAATAATTAAGAAAATGTAGTTAAGAATTTGTTATACTGAAAACATGACAAAATGCCAACTTTTACAGTTACTTGGCAAACTTGCGGAGTACATTTTTTTTCAGCATGGTCAGTTGAAACTGGACAAAGTGTTACTTTGGATCTTTGGATGGGCAATAAATTACATTTACTTTTTAGCTGGAGCTGTTGACTATAATTACATAAAGAAAATATTAAAAAAAAGTTGATACTTGTAGTAAGAAGAGCCAAAAGACCGTCACAGGATGTAGATCTTTTCGATTTTTTTTTAAATGGCCACAATTTTTTAAATACATTACTTGGCTTCTTTCTTATATTTTTTTATAACTATCATGCCTTACTATGTTAAAACATTTCGGCTTGACCGACCCTGTTTAAGTTTTTACATGTTATTGTAGAATCTTTATAAAAGATTTTCAGCTTAAAGAATGTTATCTTATACTCGTTTTTTTTGTTTTTCATATTAAGTTAAGCGAGGAATCCAAAATCTTAATTCGAAAAATTGTATCAAAACGATTTAAATTGTATGGGAACTACCTAAAACCTCAGACGAAACCTTTTTTGATATCTGCGTGACGATACGGAAGATATACGTTTAATAAAATGAAAACGTTGACGTATACTCAAAGATGCTCGAGCGGATAATATATAAATATGCGGGAGGCGTTATGCTATTTATTATCATATTTTTCCAACAACTCGTTGACATCCGGTCGTAAGGTTTTTGACATTCGTTATGACCAACTGCAGGAATAAATTTGAAGGTAGAGGACCCCGAAAATTTCTTTCGATGGTGCTGATGAAAAATTTTCTAAATAACGTATAATTTTGTGGCGGTTAATCGAAAAGACCGAAAAAAAAAAAACCGTTTATTTTTGTGTTGTAACGGAGGCGCCTGGATGTATTATTTTTTCTTTTTGGGAATGAATATCGCAGTCGCGTGGTACCATATTATGAAATTATATTTCACAAATTGTTCAATTAAATCGTTTCAAGTAAATTGGCTCATTATGGGCGATACATAAATTCCCAGAAAGTATGTTCCTTGGAGAAAGAAAAAAACCACGATCGTACTTATTGTAATAGTACCTGAGAAAAAAATGAGAACCAAGCATAATATCCCATCTCAATCACCATTACGGTGGTTCTGAACAAAAAGTGAGGTCCAATTATTACTATAATTTCGAATAATAAGTGGGTATACCGTCCTGGGCCGGCTGACTATTTTATCCGAAGAGAGAATGCCGCTACAAGATGACCTCAAGATTCTTCTTGTTTTACTTTTTACTTTTCGTCGACTTGATTTCATTGCTCCCAGTTATTTATTAATAGGAGGTATCTTGCCGCGTTCCCGTCGATCCGTGGTACTAAATTTGATAATGAAGCGATCGCAAATAAAAGAGCCGGTGCCGTTGTTTATTGCGTTTCGCCGTACGACACCGAGATGCTTCCTCCGTATTCCGATTCGTGAAATAAGTGCGAAACAGTAGGGGATTTCCAGGAATATCGCTCGGGATCGAAATACCTGTTTCGATAGTCCAATTACGGAAAAATTACCGGTACTCCCAATTCGGTTTTTTTGCATGTTCAACTGGCGACGTTCAACGTTTCGCATCGAAATTTACGAAAAATTCCAGTGAACGCCGTTCATTTCATCCGTATTCTTTTCGTCATCACGATTTTAAAATGACTTCATCATTTGATTCTAATCTTTGTCTTAGAGCTTCATTTTTTTTTGATTTGCGAGCTGCTAGTCGTCGCCCGCGGGACAGATCTTGAGATTATGATGGATGTCGAACTATTCCGTATTTTTATGTTGGTACCCCGTGCTTTCAAGCAACATTCTATTATATGATACTGTTTTCGGCTAAATTAATGCTATTTGTATTTAATTTTAAAATGTTGATAAATCCTTCCATCCATTTGAGACAGCACTATCATTCCTTCCTTCCAAGTCAGAATTTCGGAGGTTGGAACTTGTTCGTTCCAAAAGTTGTCGTTCCTTTGTTATATTTCTTTCAATTCTTTGAATTCCGTAACTCCTCTTTTGTGTCGAAAATCATTTCCTGCGTCCCAAACCCTTACAATCGATGTAGGTATGCGTTCACTTGTTTCTCGCATATTTGTTGCGGAGAATGATTTTGTTCAAATTTCTGTGTAAACTATGCTTAACCAGAGGTCCTCAATTTTAGTACCCGAGTTTGAGTAGTTTTTATAATTTTTATATTAGTTTAATGACAAAAATTTTTCAATACAACTTTTGAGTGTGGTTTGACAATTTGATGATGTTAATAATGGCATAGATACAGATGACAGCTTACTGTTTAACAATAACTTTAAAATATTCCATTATAAATTAAACTTAAATTTTCAATATCTGTTCTAAAATTAACAGAGTTTATTTCTTTTTTGACAATGAAAGTCAGTTCTTTCACTATCAATTAATGACAAAATTGGGATATTTACTTGTTAAACCGCAGCAGAATGACAGTTTGGAGAACGCTCCAAAATTTCAATAAAGATCAAATAATTTGAAAACCATTAAATTTAGGAGTGAAGTGTTTTCTGAAGAATGTCTTCATTTAGTGCAAGAAATCGAAAAATGATGAAAAATGTAGGGTTTCATTATGCAAAAACCATAAATTCTCATAGTATCTTAGAAATGGCCCAGCCTGTATAGTAGATTATAATTTCAAATTGTAGATTATGACGTTGGAAGCAGATTTGTGAAAAAATCAATTGAAAAAAATTATCGGTCTAGTCTCAATCGACCGAGGCGTCTGTGGTGACTCAGCCTGTATATAATCTTTGAAACACCCGAAACTAAGAATATTTTTATCAATGTGTGTTGACATAATTTTTTTTGTGAGGATAAATTGGAGAGTACAGATTTTGTAATACAATGATAGACACCAATTTATGTCAGCAGCTAATCGAAATATTCGTCAAGTCAATAAACGTTACATTATTGACAGTTTGGAATTAACGCAGGATTAAACGGTCGCAATCGTCACGGAAAATTCACTGATAATATTGCGGTCCGGTCTATATTATTATTTCCGCCCCCCAGTATTTCGGTCGTCCCGTTGTTCTTTCAACTATCCCAATGCCATCTAACACTCAAACTATTCTTATGATATTTATTTCTTTTTTCAAAATTGCAGTCAACAATAAAAGAACATTTGGACGTTTCATACGACGTTTCGATCGTAATACGATTATAAACTTGTATTTGTTTATTTAAAAATTTTTTTTCGATACAACTTTTGAGTGTGGTTTGACAATTTGATAATGTTAATAATGTTGCTGAGATACAGATCACAGCTTACTGTTTAACAATAACTTTAAAATATTGCATTATAAATTATACTTAAATTTTCAATATCTGTTCTAAAATTAACAGAGTTTATTTCTTTTTTGATATGTATCATCTCTTTGATTAATCGTTTCTGATAGTTTGATTCTTTATCAAGGATTGTCACATTATTGAAATCAAAATTGTGGTTTAAGTCA
Organism: Novius pumilus; assembly: GCA_020654155.1. Taxonomy (NCBI): domain Eukaryota; kingdom Metazoa; phylum Arthropoda; class Insecta; order Coleoptera; family Coccinellidae; genus Novius; species Novius pumilus. Next base: position 9,238,959 of record JAIFOV010000472.1, read on the forward strand.
TGTGAATGTTTACTAAGAGATGTACATTCATTATTCAATCGTAAAGAGTATTTATAGTTGTAAATTCTTTTATGTAAATATTGTTTTGTTTGTCCAATATATTGTCCTGGACAATTTTGTATACTACATTCGTTTGTTTATTTTCATCTGTAGGGTCTTTTAATTTAGTGAAAAATCTATTTAGAGTGTTGTATGGTTTATTTGTTAGAATAAGATTATATTTACGTAAAATGTTACCTTTTTTTTGGATAATGTCGGAATGTATGGTATACTAATATACTTTATATTAGAAGAATTTAATTCATTATCATTATTATTATTATATGTTTTGTTTATTCTTTCTTCTATAACGCTATTTTTAAAGAGATGGGATAAATAAATAGCGTTATAGAAGAAAGAATAAACAAAATATATAATAATAATAATGGTAACTCTTTCGAAATAGATTTTTCGGAAACGTAAGACGAACATCTGAAGTCTATAGATTTGATTTGATTCAAAAGTTACAGAATTATGTAACATGTCTTTTTGATCACTTTTAATTCCATTTGAGGTTGCATTAGATATACTAAATTTGAAATGGCACGAATTAGAAGAACATACTACACTAACAAAACAACAATTTTTAAATGGTACAAAACTTTGTTGGAGTTGTACTCATTATACATTTGACAAAATTTGCTACAGCCAAATATATGGAATAGCGATGGGATCTTCTTTATCATCTCCTATTGCAAATGTAGTTACGGCATATGTTGAAGAAAATATTCTGTCTACATCTATATAACATACCAATATACAAACGTTTTGTAGATGATACATTTCTTTCAATACCAATCAATGAAGAAGACAATATACTACAAGCATTTAATAGTTATCACAATACAATTAAATTCACAATAGAAATGAATATCAACAAAACTATAAACTTTTTAAATCTAACTCCCGATTATAATAATGATGAAAACAAAATAAATACAACATGGTTTATCAAAAACAAATTCTGGAAGATATATCAATTTCAATTCAAGTTTACCAAAAATTTCTAAGAAGAATATTATTGTTGGTTTAATAGATAGAGCAGTGAAATTAACTGAACCAACAAAACGCAAAGAACAAATGAATAGAATAAAAAATATTTTAGTAGAAAACAGTTACCCCATTTCTTTAATAAATAGCGTTATAGAAGAAAAAATAAACAAAATGTATAATAATAATAATGATTTAGATTCTTCTAATATAAAGTATATTAGTATACCGTACATTCCGGCATTATCCAAAAAAAAATAGGTAAAATTTTACGTAAATATAATCTTATTCTAACAAATAAACCATACAACACTCTAAATAGATTTTTCAATAAAATAAAAGACCATACAGATAAAAATTAACAAACGAATGTAGTATACAAAATTTCTTGTATAAATTGTCCAAGACAATATATTGGACAAACAAAACAATATTTACATAGAAGAATTTACAAGCATAAATACTCTTTACGATTAAATAATGAATGTACAGCTCTTAGTAAACATTCACATGACTTAAACCACAATTTTGGTTTCAATAATGTGACAATCCTCGATAAAGAATCAAACTATCAGAAACGATTAATCAAAGAGATGATACATATCAAAAAAGAAATAAACTCTGTTAATTTTAGAACAGATATTGAAAATTTAAGTATAATTATAATGGAATATTTTAAAGTTATTGTTAAACAGTAAGCTGTGATCTGTATCTAAGCAACATTATTAACATCATCAAATTGTCAAACCACACTCAAAAGTTGTATCGAAAAAAAATTTTTAAATAAACAAATACAAGTTTATAATCGTATTACGATCGAAACGTCGTATGAAACGTCCAAATGTTCTTTTATTGTTGACTGCAATTTTGAAAAAAGAAATAAATATCATAAGAATAGTTAGAGTGTTAGATGGCATTGGGATAGTTGAAAGAACAACGGGACGACCGAAATACTGGGGGGCGGAAATAATAATATAGACCGGACCGCAATATTATCAGTGAATTTTCCGTGACGATTGCGACCGTTTAATCCTGCGTTAATTCCAAACTGTCAATAATGTAACGTTTATTGACTTGACGAATATTTCGATTAGCTGCTGACATAAATTGGTGTCTATCATTGTATTACAAAATCTGTACTCTCCAATTTATCCTCACAAAAAAAAATTATGTCAATACACATTGATAAAAATATTCTTAGTTTCGGGTGTTTCAAAGATTATATACAGGCTGAGTCACCACAGACGCCTCGGTCGATTGAGACTAGACCGATAATTTTTTTCAATTGATTTTTTCACAAATCTGCTTCCAACGTCATAATCTACAATTTGAAATTATAATCTACTATACAGGCTGGGCCATTTCTAAGATACTATGAGAATTTATGGTTTTTGCATAATGAAACCCTACATTTTTCATCATTTTTCGATTTCTTGCACTAAATGAAGACAATCTTCAGAATTTTGTATACTACATTCGTTTGTTTATTTTCATCTGTAGGGTCTTTTTTAGTGAAAAATCTATTTAGAGTGTTGTATGGTTTTTTTGTTAGAATAAGATTATATTTACGTGAATTATTACTTATTTTTTTGGACAGCACAATCATTCCTTCCTTCCAAGTCAGAATTTCGGAGATTGGAACTTATTCGTTCCAAATGTTGTCGTTCCCTTGTTATATTTCTTTCAATTCTCTGAATTCTTCAACTCCTCCTTTGTGTCGAAGATCATTTCCTGCGTCACAAACCCTTACAATCGGTGTAGGTATGCGTTCACTTGTTTCTCGCATATTTGTTGCGGAGAATGATTTTATTCAAATTTCTGTGTAAACTATGCTTAACCAGAGGTTAGAGTAATTTTTATAATTTTTTGGCGTTGGGTACGATAACGATCCTCTCATATATGACTAATGAATATATTGCAAATGAAAGTATTGATTTTCAAAAATAGTCTCGATTTAAAAAATTTGTACAATTTATCCAAACCGTTTAAATCTCACGCTATTCTCTCCGAGTACTTCAAGTATTGAAACTTGATATCCACGTGGTGTACATAGTACACCTCCTCAATATCTTTATGGAAACTAGCAGCTCGTTGAAACATTTCTTTATGAAGAAACCAAAGATAAACCATTGCATGCGAAGAACAATATTTTGCGTTCACAGATCACAATTAGTATCAAACGTATAAACAAATCTTTCTGGTTTCTCGTAGTGGTCTGGCGGTACAGAGAGTTCAATCTTCGCGGACAATGTTTTTCAATAAATGATACCCGAAACCCATTTGTAAATCAATTTTTCTACAAATATTTTCTATGTAACTGTTTTGCGGTCGATCTTCAACTACTGAATGATGATACTATGTCGACTGCTGGCACGACCGGTCGGCCTTCTTGGATCGTCCTTTACGATTTTATCTTGACAACCAACGGGTCGGATCGAAATTAAGCGGAACGGAATTGGCAAAACCGAAATTGCGCGTGATTGAGTGTGACACTATCGAAACCATAAAAGCTGATTATCAAGTCAACCACTGTGGGTAAAATTGTACAATGTACTTCATTTTTTCCTCGTCGACGTCCGTCATATAATTACAACACGGTTTATCTTTTTTTTTTCTCCAACAAATGTAATTATCAACTTATATTGTCGACATCACTTTTTTCGCATTCTCATAGTAATTGTTACTTTGTATTTTCAATTGAAGCAACGTCCGGAAAAAATTGTTCCAATCGTAAAATTCGAACCCACGCATGAGGATTCCGCCTCGAGGATGGCATGGGCCTATTAGTCCATAATATCGGTGTAGTTAAAATGTGGACCGGAATCGAGCGAAAATTTATGACATTTTAATAACTCGCCTAAGGTGTTTCGCTTTGCTATTACATTGTTATGAGGTAACATAATTCTCACCCCTTTGATATCCTATCCAGTTTGCCGCTGAATTGACCATCATTAATTTGATCCACTATTAACGACCGTTGTTTTTCACGGCGCGTGTTCGCTTTGTTTTTAACGAACTGATGTTTGATAAGTATTCGTTTTTTCATAAAGAAATTTAATTTTCTGTAAAAGATGATGTTCATGTTTTCGTCACCTCTGAATGATATTGTTTATACAATTCATTTTTTTCAAACAAACGATAAGGATTAATGAGATTCTAAATGTTGACCGTATTTCGCGAATTTTCTTGGTCAAAAGATAATAAATGCTCATCACCTCTTCTCAAAAGAACGATTATTTCCTATTTCTGTTTTTTCCGTCGCAATGTTGTTAATTTGTCATTGAACTCCTTATCTATTATCTTCCTGTGCGTAGTTAAAGGTCGTTCAGTTATTCAACGCTCGAGGATGAAAATTTTTCTGACAGTGATGCAGTGTTGCCACCTTCCGTACCTAGAGTTTCGGTAGATAGTTTTGAGATACACACCAGTTCACCTATTTTATGGGTAAAAACTATTTACCCTTAATATTGGGCATGAAGGTTTTTTTGAAGAAAGCAAAATTGAAAATAAATTTTATTTATTAAAGAACTATATATATGGGTGATTCTTTTTCAAATCAAACAGACGCTCGCATTTTTTTTTAAATGCGTACGGAGATGCACCTTGGTGGAAACGACAGCTCAAACCTTCAGCTTCCTCATGCTGTATGCTGTTTTCTTTCAATATGAGGATTGAGGCTGCTCTTGCTGAAGATAATGCTCATTCCCTTCGAAAACAACCAATTATCCTCAATTTGAATGACTTATTCCTGAGGTTATTCATCTTTGGAAGTAAAGATTCGTATTCTACATGAAAAACCGAAGAAATTCTCTCATTACAACTTTTTTCAAAAACCTCTCATTCCGTACGGAAATTGAGCGAGAAGAATTTCCGAATTTTTAACCTTTAAGGGGTTGAAATTCGTTTCTGGGGTAGGATAACAAAAAAACATAAAAAAAAACATTTGTTTTTTCGAATTAAAGACTAATTTTTTATCCCCAGCGGCAAATTTCATTGAAAACACAATTGGAATTTCGGAAAAAATGGTAATTTACCGAAAATAGCTACCCCCATTAATTTTTCTGTAATATTTGTTTTTGTAATAACGAGATATTGAAAATTTCTCGTTCCGTTGATTCCTTACTCAATTTTGAAGAAAAAAAAATGTCTCTCCAAAAATTCTGATAGAATCGATACTTTCCCCGGGATAAATTAAAACTTGGAATAAGAGCTTATCCGAATTCCATTCAAGTCCACAGGCAAGTTGAATAGTTTCTAATTTCGTTCATAGATGGGATATGTTTTTTGTCATACCTTTTTGTCAGTTCACTTGAATGTGTGAAATTTCATTACTATTCGATTCTCAGAAGCGGTCAAAATAATTGAGGATCGCAAACTCGTCGACCACTTCTGAATTTGAAAGGGAAGGCGATTTCGAAAAATTTTTAGAGGAAGTACCACAATTAATTTTCACTAAAGGATCAAGTCCACATTTATTTACAGACAGCCTGTATATTTGAACGACATAAATAGGCACTCCTCTGATCTGAAATTATACAAATTCCTTGAAACGAAATAAAAATAATTGAGTGGTTTTTATCATAAAAATATGAATAATAAATTTAAAATAGATATAAATACTAAAACAGACCTTCTAATGAAAATAATATTTCGACAATTCGTTTCTTTTGACTGTTGAGTTTTCTCTTTGTTTGGTATAAAAAATAACTCCAACTCATGAATCACTAGAACACAACTCTAATGTGACTGATAAATATTAGCGCAAATATGGTGACATGCTTTGTATAAGCCCTTACTGGCTTGGGATTCACTTGAATATTTTTAAGGGAAATCACAGTTCTCAGTGAGGTATTTATTAATTTTGGGAAGCGGCAACCTGTAATACATAAATCTGTATAACGTATGCTTTGCGTTAACTTAAATTATGTATGAAATTGTGTTATGATAAGGAAACCTGCAAAATAACATTGTCAGAGTCATGATTTCTTAGAATACCAGAACATACATTCACGCCATCAAATTTCGGTAGATTTATGTGCTTGAGAAAAAAATCGGTAGATCTAACGAAAAATCGGTAGAGGTGGCAACACTGCAGTGATGATTGAATTCATTCGTTTTTATTCGAAAATATCTTCAATTTCTGTCGCAGTCATTACAAGGTTCACATCGATGATAAAAGATGAGTGTATAGACTCATATTTAAGTAAAACATATTCCGGAAATAAATGTAGCACTTGAATTGAATTATTATAAATACTGAAGCAAATACAGGGAATTTGTTATCCTTCACTTCGCATCGTCGATATTTTCAAATTCATAGCACTGTACCGAAATACCAGTTGATAAAAATAAATAATTTAATCGTTTTTCAAATGAAGTGTTTCAGTTTTGTTTGCGATGATGTATGTGAAATAAAAATTTACATTTTATGCTTAATACTCGTGAAAAAAAAATAGCGCGCGAGCAGTTTTTTCAAATCGATGTTTCATTGGCGAAGTTTCGTAAACTTGGCAGAATACCAAACCTAAAATTATTTTTTTTTTTTTAGTTTTTTTCAATTATTTATTTCTTCTAAAGACTATGTATAAATTATTCGTAGCTTTTGTTCGTATCGAATATTTGATTGGGCATTTCCTTCAGGTGAATTAATTTTAACGAAATATCGATTTAAGCTAAGGGGTCGCTCAACTATTAACGCAATTTCGGGGAAGGGGGTTTTGAAAACGTTACGATGTGTTACTAGAACAGAAGGGCGATTAGAACAATGCCTTACGTAACGCTGTTTAATAAATACTAGGACAAATTTGGTTCATTGTTAACTTGAGCAAATGGTGTAGTATGGCCCATTTGTAATTATAAATAATCATTAATTCGAATTTGAATTAGTTTATGTTCACAACTGTAAATGCGAATTAATCCATATTCACTATTTCATCTGTGAATTAAATTAAATTCACAAAATATTTAATTAATTACAAAAACAACCTTTTAATTTTTTTAAATTCGCAAGTAAATCTGTGAATTTGTTTTTAATTCACAGATAATTTTTTAAATTCTCAACGAAATATGTAAATCTTTGTTAATTACAAATATTAATATGAATTCTTTTGAATTTACAGCAAATTAAAATCGAATTCGGAGTAATTTCATTTTTCGCTGCCCGCGGGAAATGAAATAACACCAAATTTGATTTTACTTTGTCGTTAATTCCAAAAAATTCGCTCATATATTTCTAAATTCAAAAAGAACCACTCGCACATTTCGTTGCGAATTAAAAAAAAAATTAACAAATTTATTCGTATGCTCTAATTAATCGTGGAATTCTACTGAAAAAATGTTTCATCTGCTAAAATGTCATAAAATTCTAAAATCAAAATCAAAGATGCTCACAGTGACAACCCTTCTTGGGAACCGACTTAGCATACTTTGAACTTTGAGGTTGAAGTGGTCACTTGGTAACGTCAAATCACCTCAACTTCACCAAAAGAATTGGCGATAAAAAAATGAATCTGCCGACGGTCAAGTTATGAGATTCTATTTCAACAAAATTTGTTTCGCTATGTTTGATGTATGCAGGGTTGATTTAACCGTTATACGATTTTTTGATGAAAGTCGCCTTAGCTGTATGTACTGGTGAATCCTTATAACAGTAATGAACCTGTATAAGAAAAAGTACAGATATGAATTATTGAAATCGCCTTGGAGGATGCGCACATTATGAAAATAAGGACGGTGCATCCCTTCAGGTGGAGAATATGCTAATTCATATAATATGATCAATTATCCTTCGATAACTGCGTGAATGCCTCAACGAGGGTAACGTACCACATACGACGATCGCCCCTTCGAATCGTTCGAAATGATGTTTTTATAAAGCAAATTTAACGCGCTTGAAATTCGCGTTATAAAGATAGGCAGTAGTGCAGCGTGAAACTTGTTAGGAAGATTTAATTTCGAGATTAGAGGAAATGAGCTGCTCAAAGGCATATATAATAATCGTTACTTCTTGAGAAACGCCTTGTTAATCACCTCAGGCACATGTAATTAGAAAATTCAAATTGATACATAATATTAAGTTCGTCTCGATGGTTTATGTGTCTCATGAAAATACATATCAAATCGAGCTCAATTGAATGTTTGTTTTTGACGCATAATTGGAACTGTTTGGGTCCCTTTTGAAACAGGTAAACATGTAACGTTTACCATTGCCATTGTTTATCCAGACAACAGATAAAATAAACATAGGCAATCGTCCATTTCGAACAATAAAACAACACACGTGCGCGAAATGAAACTGTCAATAAAAGAGTAACTAACTTGTTTACCCGGCATACCGGGGGTGGAAACGAAACTGGTTACATCCACCCCAACGGTTCACTGTGTGCTGTTAATGAGACCCTAATCGGTACCTCGCAGCACGTATTACAGATTTGGGACCGAACAACATCAAACTACTATTTACATGATAAATGCTCTCCGGTCTTGGATTCAACTATATCGGACTATTTCCGGAATCCCCATTTTTCGATTTATATTCGACAACATCAAACTTCAAACTGTCTTCTAGGATTAATCGATACTCGTTGTAATTAATTTTATGGACGTTTACGCTACGAAGAAAACAGGAAATTATTGGCACATTTCACTTGGAGAATTGATGGATTTACATTTAACGAACAATTAGATCCATTTTAATAACGTTGAAAAATCCATACATACATCGTTAATAATATCACTATCAACATTCTAATTGTAACCATTACATTATTTCAATTAATCTACGTTTTATATCAGAAAGCTGCATATATTCGATGATTTCTTGATTATACAGATAAATTATAATTAGATATTCCCAAGAATTGCTAATAATCATGTATGTATGAATGTATGTATATATAATTGAGTAAGGTAATGCTCAATAAGTATTCAGTAGAAGAAATCATTTAATAGACTGCGTTGTCTCGATGTCAATCACCTGATTCTTACAAAGTAAATTGTTTGTCAACACTACTTTGTCGTGATCAAATTTCAGTTTTTCAAAAGTCCCAGCTGACGCCTTTAGAATATTACATTCTTCGAAACATGAAAACAATAAACAAATGCTACATTGTATCCGAATTAAACGAGTATTACGACGTCGGAAAGGAAAATCATTTTTTCCAAAACCGTCTTGGACATGCGGATGACTAATTTCTAGAACAACATGGTCAATCTTAAATGGATTGCGAACTGGATTTCGACAATGCGATTATCTGCTTAACAAATGGAATAATGACGTTGATCCTAAGTGTCAGTGTGGACACTCACATAGAACCATTTATGATTTTTCCATAATGAAACCCTACATTTTTTATCATTTTTCGATTTCTCTTACTGAATGACGACGTTCTTCAGAAAACACTTCATTTCTAAATCTAATGGTTTTCACATTATTTGATCTTTATTGAAATTTTGGAGCCTTTTCCAAACTGTCATTCTGCTGCGTTTAAACAACTAAATGTCCCAATTTTATAATTGATTGATAGTAAAAGAAATGACTTTCAATGTTTATCATTGATAAAATTGAACACGACCTTTTTTCAAACTAATTTTCTAACATTATTTCAAATGGCAACACGGGTAATTTATAAGTTCATCCGAAAAATAGTGGCAATATCTATCGAAAATGAATAGGTAGTGGATATCTTTTCTCCTCCATTCTCGAGAGGAAACAGTTTATTAAATTTTATTTCGGGAATTCATGTACGAAAAGAAGGTTCTGACTAATTCTGCATTTCATGCATAGAAAACATTGAAAATGACATCTTCACAATTGACATAATAATCTGAACATGGAGAATAATATGTCAGAAATGAGAAGAATGAAAATCAATATTTCAATATTTTTTATGCATGAAATGCCGAATTATTCAAAGTCTTCTTTTCGTACATGAATTCTCGAAATAAAAGTTGAAAAACAGTTTCCTCTCGAAAACTGTGGATAGAAGATATCCACTACCAATTCATTGTCGATAGATATTGATGCTATCTTTCGGATGAACTTATGAAATACCCGTGTTGCTATTTGAAATTAGTTTGAAAAAAGGTCGAGCTCAATTTTGTGTACTGAACACCCAGTGTGGTCCTGCCCCAATTTCAATGTTAAACAATGAAAGTCAGTTCTTTTACTATCAATCAATGACAAAATTGGGATATTTACTTGTTAAACCGCAGCAGAATGACAGTTTCAAATAATTTGAAAACCATTAGATTTAGGAGTGAAGTGTTTCTGAAGAATGTCTTCATTTAGTGCAAGAAATCGAAAAATGATGAAAAATGTAGGGTTTCATTATGCAAAAACCATAAATTCTCATAGTATCTTAGAAATGGACCAGCCTGTATAGTACATTATAATTTCAAATTGTAGATTATGACTTTGGAAGCAGATTTGTGAAAAAATCAATTGAAAAAAATTATCGGTCTAGTCCCAATCGACCAAGGCGTCTGTGGTGACTCAGCCTGTATATAATCTTTGAAACACCCGAAACTAAGAATATTTTTTATCAATGTGTATTGACATAATTTTTTTTTGTGAGGATAAATTGGAGAGTACAGATTTTGTAATACAATGATAGACACCAATTTATGTCAGCAGCTAATCGAAGTATTCCTCAAAAGTCCATAAACGTCACATTATTGACAGTTTGGAATTAACGCAGGATCAAACGGTCGCAATCGTCACGGAAAATTCACTGATAATATTGCGGTCCGGTCTATATTATTATTTCCGCCCCCCAGTATTTCGGTCGTCCCGTTGTTCTTTCAACTATCCCAATGCCATCTAACACTCTGACTATTCTTATGATATTTATTTCTTTTTTCAAAATTGCAGTCAACAATAAAAGAATATTTGGACGTTTCATACGACGTTTCGATCGTTATACGATTATAAACTTGTATTTGTTTATTTAAAAATTTTTTTTCGATTCAACTTTTGAGTGTGGTTTGACAATTTGATAATGTTAATAATGTTGCTGAGATACAGATCACAGCTTACTGTTTAACAATAACTTTAAAATATTGCATTATAAATTATACTTAAATTTTCAATATCTATTCTAAAATTAACAGAGTTTATTTTTTTTTTTTGATATATATCATCTCTTTGATAAATCGTTTCTGATAGTTTGATTCTTTATCAAGGATTGTCACATTATTGAAATCAAAATTGTGTTTTAAGTCATGTGAATGTTTACTAAAAGCTGTACATTCATTATTTAATCGTAAAGAGTATTTATGCTTGTAAATTCTTTTATGTAAATATTGTTTCGTTTGTCCAATATATTGTCTTGGACAATTTATACAAGAAATGTTGTATACTACATTCGTTTTTTCATTTTCATCTCTAGGGTCTTTTAATTTAGTGAAAAATCTTTTTAGAGTGTTGTATGGTTTATTTGTTAGAATAAAATTATATTAACGTATTTACCTATTTTTTTGGATAATGCCGGAATGTACGGTATACTAATATACTTTATATTAGAAGAATCTAATTCATTATTATTATTATACATTTTGTTTATTTTTTCTTCTATAACGCTATTTATTAAAGAAATGGGGTAACTGTTTTCTACTAAAATATTTTTTACTTTATTAATTTGTTCTTTGCGTTTTGTTGGTTCAGTTAATTTCAATGCTCTATCTATTAAACCAACAATAATATTCTTCTTAAAAATGTTTGGTACACTTGAATTGAAATTGATATATCTTCCAGAATTTATGTTTTTGGTAAACAATGTTGTATTTATTTTGTTTTCATCATTATTATAATCGAGAGTTAGATCTAAAAAGTTTATAGTTTTGTTGTTATCCGTTTCTATTGTGAATTTAATTGTATTGTGATAACTATTAAATGCTTGTAATATATTGTCTTCGTCATTGATTGGTATTGAAAGTAATGTATCATCTACAAAACGTTTGTTTATTGGTATGTTATATAGATGTAGACAGAATATTTTCTTCAACATATGCCACAACAAAATTTGCAATAGGAGATGATAAAGATCCCATCTCTATTCCATATATTTGGCTGTAGCAAACTTTGTCAAATGTATAATAAGTACAGCTCAAACAAAGTTTTTAACCATTTAAAAATTGTTCTTTTGTTAGTGTAGTATGTTCTTCTAATTCGTGCCATTTCAAATTTAGTATATCTAATGCAACCTCAAATGGAATTAAAAGTAATCAAAAAGACATGTTACATACTTCTGTAACTTTTGAATCAAATCAAATCTATAGACTTCAAATATTCGTCTTACGTTTCCGAAAAATCTATTTCGAAAGAGTTATCATTATTATTGTTATATATTTTGTTTATTCTTTCTTCTGTAACGCTATTTATTTATCCCATTTCTTTAAAAATAGCGTTATAGAAGAAAGAATAAACGAAATATATAATAATAATAATGATGATGAATTAGATTCTTCTAATATAAAGTATATTAGTTTACCGTACATTCCGGCATTATTCAAAAAAAAAAAGGTAACATTTTACTTAAATATAATCTTATTCTAACAAATAAACCATAAAACACTCTAAATAGATTTTTCACTAAATTAAAAGACCCTACAGATGAAAATAAGTAAACGAATGTAGTATACAAAATTTCTTGTATAAGGACAATATATTGGACAAACAAAACAAGATTTACATAAAAGAATTTACTACCATAAATACTCTTTACGATTAAATAATGAATGCACAGCTCTTAGTAAACATTCACATGACTTAAACCACAATTTTGATATCAATAATGTGACAATCCTTGATAAAGAATCAAACTATCAGAAAATATTAATCAAAGAGATAATACATATCAAAAAAGAATTAAACTCTGTCAATTTTAGAACAGATATTGAAAATTTAAGTATAATTTATAATGGAATATTTAAAGTTATTGTTAATCAGTAAGCTGTGATCTGTATTTAAGCAACATTATTAACATCATCAAATTGTCAAACCACAATCAAAAGTTGTATTGAAAAAAATTTTTGAATTGAACAAATACAAGTTTATGATCGTATAACGATCGAAACGGCGTATGAAACGTCGAAATGTTCTTTTATTGTTGGTTGCAATTTTGAAAAAAGAAACAATACAAGTTCATAATCAGTCGAAATGCCGACAGCTATTTTTGTGATATTAAAGGTTTTCTTTCATAATCGTGTAATGGAACAGTGAATCATTCGGAGATGTATTATAATTACATGCTGTCACGGTTTTGGAAAGATATTTTGCCGGTACTCTAGACAGAAACCTACCGTTTTTTTAATTTGTGTTTAGTATTTTTGCCGTTTTTTTAATTGTTAAAAAAGCAATACTCTCTATTATCAAAAATTATTAAAAGTTTTGATGTCGATGGCGTACAAAATCGAAAAGAATTTTTTTATTGCGCACTTGTTGGCACACTCGTTACTCAAACGATGGTACCACAGGCCAAAACAAAAAAAAAATCAAATTCCTAAAAATCGACTATAAAACGAGGCGGTTGGCTGGTGGTCCACTTGTTAAGTCGTAGTCCAACATCGCGTGATTAAGCGTCTCTCTTTTTGCAACTTCTTCGATTGATAGCTATTAAATAATAGATCTGTAATTAACGTTGAAAAAAAGAGACGTACCGCGCTTATCGATTTGTAACTGGCGTTTTCATCGAGTTAAAAACAAATTAGTGGATGGCAAAGTTGTAAAATAATTATTTTATTTGTTTCATTAGCTGAATCAATGCTGATGAGTCAGGAATTAATATCGAGGAGAATTATTTTTATCTTGTTTCGCTTTTCCTTGTTTGAATAAAAGGACTAAAATATAAATGCGGTTTGACGAAAAAATGAATCAGCTGAGTTTTGGTGCAGCGATAAAAATTATCGATTATTGATAATAATGCAACAAACTATTTCATTTTCTTCCTTATCTTAATGAAACAATATATTTGTTCGTACATTTGCTGGTGTGTACACCGGTAAAAATGATTTTATTTTACTACACGTTCCTGCAATTCTCATTTCAGATAAAATTTATAGTTTTCGCTTAATTAGTAGGAGAAGTCGTACTGATAATTCGTTTATCGTCCCTGTATTCAGCCAAGCGTCGTAAAATGAATTTCACGTTTTCACCGAGACTCCAACAAAGCCGCGTTTGGTTATTATGCCGAAATCTAGTCTAGTTGATACTTACGGGAGATTTTCTTTTTTTGTTACAGATCAGATGAAGACGACCCAAGCGCTAAATACGCCAGGATGGAGGAGGATTCCATTCAAGACAAGGAAAGGTTTGCAAGGTAACTATCAACTTCGTGTAGAATGGTTTGAGAAGTTTTCTGCTGGTCGCGAAAATTGCGTTCGGACGATCGTCGCCGTTGATATAAATCCGCGCGTAACGGAGAAGAAGGCAAAAAAAAAGATCGATCCCGCGTCGGCATTAGTTGAATGCAGTGCCGTCCAGTGGGTCCCTTAGTTCATTGCCGCATTCTACGGCACGGTGGTACCCATACTTCTTGTGCACCAGTTCCTTTCTCTCGCAATCTTCCACCGTAACAGATGCAGCATCTCTCAGCGCCCGTTCTCGAGAACGAGCGGGGTCGTGGGGTCTGTGTGTACTCCCTGAATCGTGACCTGCCGCGGGGGAGGTGACCGCAGAGCGAACTCGTCGTTGCCGGTTCCCACGCTGCTCGCTGAGACCATTCCTCGCGAGCACCTCCGTCGGTGCGACGATGTTACAACGACTGTTTACTGTTTTGCCAATATAGTCCACATCCCGGTCTTGATCGTAACTCTACGATATTTCGTAAAGATTTATGTCTTATAACGGTTTTCTCTTCTACAGAGACCGTCTCATTATTTACTCTTAATTGGAGTTAGTTAGGTTTGATAACAAGGATCTTCTTCCTTCGGCCCATCAAATTTTTCAGATAATACAGCTCAGCAGCTGTATATTGAACATTAATGAAAAGAGAAATTTTGCGTACAAGTCCGAAACCATCAGTATTCTTTGCTGCTGTTGTTATGCTAATGCAAAAAATTCTTTTTCAAGTAGGGATGTTCAGATTTTCATTAAGCACCGGTATTTGTGTATCGTATCGTACCGGAAACGAAATACCGGTTCACCTTTACATTTCGATTAATAATAATCTATATTTCGAAAAAAAATTATGCTCTCGAGATAGAATAAAATTGATATTCACTTAAAAGACTCCGTAAGATGAGTTTGTTATATAAATTGAAAAATTTGAATAAAATATAAACACGTTAACAAAATCATTCTTCGATATAAGGGAAATAGAATAACATTAGAAACAAGATACTAAAGATAAAGACTCCATTCTTTTTGTTCGAGAGAATACAAGAAAAGTAACTTTGATAATCTTTCACCCAATAGTATGTGGCATTGGCAGGGCCGGATCTACAATTTTTAGCGCGGGGGGCGCAAAGTACTCATGTGCCGCCCCCACCTTAGAGAAAAAAGTCGGGTTGATACAGGGTGTTTCAATGAAAAAGGCCTATCTCATGCTATCACTATCACCGGAATTGAATCAGATACGTTCAATAATGTTTGGAGGGGGACACATTTTGAAATACACTTGAATGTGAGAAAAGCAACCCCTAACGAGGGGGCGCCTCAACCGCATGATTTTGAATAGGTAATAAGGGTCGAATGATACATCATTTTGAAGATCTTGTAACTCTCTTTTCAATAATGTATATTTTGATTTCCTGAAATCAAAATTGTTTGAATAAAACGAATTTTCTTCATGGTGTACTCAGCGAAAAAATTCAAAGCCATCCAAATCAAATGTTCGAATTATCCTCCATTCACTCCCAAACAATGAAACAAACGCGATCCAAACATTCTGCGTACTTTTTCTTTTGCTGGAAAACCTTGTGAACTATATGATATTCCTATTGTTGAACTTCATCTGAATTTATTTAGGACAACTTCGGCATCTTTTTCTTGTCAAGTGAGTATTAAATTTGGTCTTCAGCAATATTGCTTAAGTGAGTGAGAATGGTTTGTTCTATTCAAAAAGGAGTAGAACTAATCGAGTTTTATTACTCGAATGAGAAAAATGCAAGAAATAATGCAAGAATTTTCAAGGAAAATAATCCGAGACATTATGTTGCTTGTGGAAAAGTTTCGAGAAACTGGTTCAGTTCAGAATAAAAAGCACCAACCAGAAAGGGTAGTCAACAATGAAGCTACTGAAATTGCTGTTCTGGGACAAGTAGCTTTAATGCTAATCACTCAGCCCCTGAGAAAAATATGTGCAGCTTCTGGAGTGAGCCAATCATCAGTTTCAAAGACTCTCCACAAATAGGACTTTCCCATGCGGTGGGGATTTAAAATTTGACGATTGTATACAAATATAGATTTTTTTCAACGCACAAAAATGTCCTAATCATTAATATTGGTGATATAGTTATTGAAAAATCTTAATTTAAAGTTTTAAAATTGAATTTTTTCATTGGTCAGTTTCAAGTCTCGTCACCATGAAAGTATCCAATCAAATTTAACTGAAGCTAGCAACATTGCTGAAGACTCAATGGATTTTAGGTTATAATGTTATCTAGGCATAGAACTTTGAAACTTCTATGTATCTATGTCATTGTTCCTAAGCGACGGAATAGTAGATGGTTTGAATCTCATTCCCATGTTGCCGGTTATACAGAAAATTTAAAATTCAAATTTCCCGCCTTTCAAATCGTTTTTATTTTTTTTGTGAAAAACTAAGCCGATTTAGAAAAAAATTTTTGGGAATCTGTTAATTTTGACTTACTTCATTTAATTATGCAATAAAAAAAAATCATGAGAAAGACCCATTCAAGTTTCATCTTTACAAAATACATTTTGTGCAAGAATTGAACGATGATGATCCAGATAGACGTCTTCAATTCTATGAACAAATGACAGATCGTCTGAATCTCAACCCACAACTTCTTAACAGCATTTGTTTTTCGGATGAGTGTACATTCTCGTTCAATGGTCATGTGAACCGTCACAACTTTCGGTACTGGAGTGACGTTAATCCCTATTTGATGAGGGAAGGACATTCTCAACGTCCAGAAAAACTGAATGTTTGGGCTGGAATTCTTGGAGATCATATTATCGGTCCATTTCTTCTTCCGCAAATCTTGAATGGTAAAGTTTATCTGGAGTTTCTTCAAAACTCAATCTACCCAAGAATGTTGGAAATAATCCAAACTGATGAGAATCTGATTGAAAAAGAAGTATTCTTTAAACAAGATGGAGCACCTTCTCATCATTCAGCACCAGTTCGATTCTTCTTAAACGAATATGTTCCAGAGCGTTGAATTGGCCACAGAGGTCCAATAGAATGGCCTGCACGGTCTCCGGATTTGACACCTCTTGATTTTTTCCTATAGTGATACTTGAAATATGAAGTGTTTCAAACTGAGCTAAATAGCTTAGACGACTTGCATTAGCGAGGTATCGCAAAGTGTAATCAGTTAACACCAGAAGTCTTTCGAGATGTTCGCAGAATGATTGAATCGCGTTTGTTTTATTGTGTGGAACTGAATGGAGAACAACTCGAACATTTGATTTGAATGGTTTTGAATTTCATTGCTCGATTTCGAGAAAAGAACATCATAAAGAAAATCCGTTTTATTCCAACATTTTCCATTTAAAGAAATCAAAATTGACATTATTGAGAAGAGAATTCTGAGATCTTCAAAATGATGTGTCACTCGATACCTATTCCCTATTCAAATTCATGGGGTTAAAGCTCCCCCTCACCCCGTAAAGGGTTGCTTTTCTCAGACTCAAGATTATCTCAAAATGTGTCCTCCTCCAAACAGTGTTGAATTCCGGTGATAGTGATAGAATGAGAAATATCAAGGGTGGCTCCTTTTAATTGAAGCACACTGTGTATATCTAACAATTGATTCATGGCAGATAATCACTTTTTAATGAAGCCATAATTCTAATAGTGAACATAATAAGTGATAGTATTTTTCTTTCGCAAAAACATTTTGGGATTCGTATTAAAACATCGTCCTAGAATATAGGAAGCATTGTTCCTGTAAACCATACCATACATTCGCTTTATCGAAATGAAATCAATCGCCATGAGGACGTACCGACGCGAGGCTGTGTTAAATGAAAACACTTGACCAAAGCATGGAACAAAAATTCAAAGGAGTATTATTCAACGGAATGAGTTGTCAGTCATCATTAGTGAAGTGAAGAAGGAATCGATAATAATATTTATTTTGATGTCAGAGTGAGACGTTGTCAACTTAAACAACTGGTTCATTGCCGCCCCCTATATCTTAGGGCCCGGGGTAAATGCCCCCCTGTAGATCCGGTTCTGGGCATTGGTAGTACTGATGCCAATTTCGTGCTTCGGAAGGCACGTAAAGCCGTTGGTCCGGGTTATATATTTAATATATAGATAGTCGTTAGGTCATGGCAGAGGCACTTGCGCGATCTGCAAACTCTGGCACTAGACCCAGGTCAATGGGTTTACACGATCTGACTTTTTACCTAATGATTCTGTTTTTTGTCGCTGTTATGGTGGACCCAGCTTTCGAAAAAACAGACGTGTAGTCACAGCCGACAAATATTTCGAAGCAAAATCTTTTAAAGGTTTGTCTTGACATATCCCGAAACTCATTACGTTTGGTTTTAGTGGTTAAATTCATTTCATCGATTAACTATTAAAACCAAATGAAGAAATGTATTCGACGATCAAACAGAATTGAACGTTTCGTTCGTTCAATGAAATTTGACACCCCCGTCATCTCCCAAAGTGAACATAAATATATAAACTGAAGATAACAAATATTCATTTCATTAATAAATACTGAAGCCGGTGAAACGCCAGTTCTACATAATCATACCAAAAAAAAAATGTTTGCCTATATGCCTTGAAACAGCCGCTTCAAAAAATTCATATGTACACAAATATTTTGAATTGTCATTTTGTTTGTTATAAGTATAAAACACATGGAATTATTTGGCGATACGGGTTATACGATATTTGCTATTTGCTCGGTTTGTACCGGTACAAAAAACTGTATATCGGTTGAAAAGCTACCGGTACAGTAGAATATCGTACCGTACCGAACATCCCTACTGACAAGGAATGTTTATTTTATAACTCGCAAAGTTTGGCCCTCAATTAGAAGAAACAAAATTGTTATTTTTTTGCACGCGTTGGTTTTTGGAATTCAATTCTTGACATTGCAGCAGCATATTTGAGGTCACCGAGTTGCTTGTGACCGATTTCTATTTAAATAATTCGCGATAAGCGATGTTCTAGAACGTATTTTTTGAGTACGATCAGCAAAGCGGAAGTGCTTGCGCAATCTTTTCGTTCCTAGTTTAGTAGGACGGTCATTGAAAATACTGTTCTGTATCGCATTTTATTTACCTAACTCCCTAAGGTAGAAAATACAACGTTCGACATACAAGTCGTGATTTCCATATATGAAAACTGTATTACCATGTGGTCTTATTCTGCTCATGCAAATACCGCCCCGTTATCGCAGCGCGTCGAGGGAGCACCATCGTAACGCCGACGCCGATGCCGCGGCGTCTCCAGCGCGTTTCCAATTTCGTTCGCAGATTTTTGAAAGTTACTCATGATGAATCCAATAATCTTGTTTCGAGCAAATTTTTTCTCTAACTGCATCCCACAGACAAAAATGAAATTCGGTGAATAGATTGAATTTTGTCAAACTATGCATTTTCGTACTACTTCACTGGTGTGAGATAGCAATCCAATTTAGTTACTTATAAAAAGTGAAGTTTTTCTAGTACAATACAGTCTTTGCTCAATCACTTTCTCTGCATTATGTGAAGAATTTAAAATATTTGAAAAACAGCATGCCAAAAAGAACCGAGTTGATATCATTCTGAATTCTTTTCCGATGGCTACAACTGGCGGTGAACATAATGTTAAATTACATCTGATACTATTGTGTTCATGCTCACGAACACTCTGTATGTATGTATTTTTTGTTCGAGCCATATCTTACTGTATCTGTATAAGTGAGTTCAATCTGTCGATTATTATATCGACCTATAGCACCTTTCGATAGGCGTCCGGCCCCCCATCTACGTAGCGGTATTTTATTTCGAGGCCAATTTGGAGCGCTCCGATTAACGTCTAACTTCTCGCGGATGCACTGACATTTAGACGTAAACACAATATACGGAGTACTGCTTCCTTTCCATAGACGGATAATTCACAAATACTCTTGGATGTTAAGTCGTCATACATACTGAAATGCGAATTAATTACGAATATGTTATTCGAACGAATGCAACATAACTTGAGGGAGGAATGGCATTAATATAATATATTAAATTATCCGACTAAACGCAAGAAAGTAATAAAAAATTGAAAATGTTAGATCAGAAAGTATGTTCAAAATTTTTGCAAAAACTGACAAAGACAAGAACTGTTGGGAATTTCTTTGGATATTTGTTTTTTGAGCCTTCCCAAATATTGGAAAAAAATTGATTTCTTCCCATTCGATGCAGCCAAAATGATTTCTTCTGATAATTCAACATAATTATAAGATTTTTGAAATTCAAAGATTTTGCTAGGGCCGTCATGTCTCGAACGTGGAACTGTTTCGCTTGAATGTGACGAAAGCGAATCAAAATTTCGATTCAGAAAGCTCTTCTTGAAGGACGCAGCCAATCACCCGTCGCCTAGTCACCTAAAATATTGTTTACTAAAATGTAATGACCGTTGGTTTTTTCTTCCAATTTACTGTAGGGAGAATCATTGCGAAATTGAGCGGAGGCGCCGCAACAAAATGACGGCTTACATCACGGAATTGTCGGACATGGTGCCGACATGCAGTGCGTTGGCCAGGAAACCCGACAAGCTCACCATACTGCGGATGGCCGTGGCCCACATGAAAAACCTCAGAGGTAAGATTCGTACTCCTCAAACCTTTATTCCAACATGATAACGAAGTCACATTTTACATTTAACACTTGTACAATTAACAATTATTAATTTGTATAGAATCAATTAAATCACTTTTGTAATATAAAATCGGTCAGCATTTTCAAACGAACAAAAAGTCGGTTACGAAATGGATAAATAAATAGCAGTAACTTCTTCGGTCGATTAGTGCAGGACAACAGTTTGCGATTCCCTTTTCAATCGTTCCAGATGCATTTCGAACAGAAATTTATTTATCTTGAAATAGTGAGGGTTTTGTTGTTCGGTCAAATCCGGCGAATAGTTGGGCAGCGGATACTCGCCTGATGAACCTGGCACCTCTAATGCCAGGTGTTGTTCAGTCATTCCATAACCCAATGCGTTGAAGCCGGTGTTGGTCTCACTTGTACGACCGTTGTTCACTTTTGCGATCTTGATTCGTTTGGATAGTGGCAGGAGTTCTTGGTCATCCTGCTGATTTCTTGTTCGTTTTCTGAAAAAATCCCAAGTTTATTATATAAAAGATTCTAGCGAACGATTCGAAAATATGTTTTCCGGGGGTAAATACCTGCTTTGCCTCATTTTGTGGCGATGTTCCGCGGAGCTCAACGTCTTCTCGTCAAGTAAAAATTGATGTTCTTGACAGTTGCACAGAAAAATTGAAACTACATAGAAATTAAATAGTTATTGAATGTTGAGGTGTGAAATTAGTGTAAGTAATCAGGGCGTTAAAAGGCCTATCACTGGGGGTGCGGAAGTTTTTACTCGTTGTCGGAGATAGTTTTTTTTTTTCAGAAATAGTATCACTGAGTTCGGTTACATGAAATTTTTTTTCTCGCACATCGAAGCAGCACATGAACTTTCAACATCATAAAATCGCTACGCCTCCTTACATTACGTTTATGAATTTTTATTGAAATCTAGAATATAGTTAAGTAAGACGACGGTGTAAAGTTGAATAACACAATTTATTCGTCGAACGAGTAAAGAAACAGAATAGCACTTGGTTACGAATTTTGGTAAGAACTGGATGCCTCTGATAACTAAAACTGAACTGAGAGAGAGAAATCCTTTCTTTTATATCATTCGTTATCTTTTTGTTCCACGAATTTCCGCACGTATGATTTCTTTGAAAAACGCCTTCGAGTGTCCTGTTTATTAATTCACTTCAATGAATTTTGGGAGTTGACCTTTAGGTCAATGACGATATGATTTTTATGAATTTCTAAAGTTCATCTTCCGGTCAACTACGATTTCGAATTCCTGTCTTATCAATTTCCGTTAGGCCGCACGTGTACCTACTGTATTATATTTATTCTAAAATAAGGAATATTATATAATTATATATAAAGAATTTGTAAGAATTATTTCCAGTTCGAAATCAGAAACTCAATATACTTATTTGGAAGATAAAAAAGTGAATATTAAAAATGAAATCAGATTATTTTCATTCTATCAGACTGATCGGTCAGTGTGCTTTATTCAAGAAATTTCCTCAAAGTATTCAGATAATGAATCTCATAGCTGATGCACATTTTATTGTGCGTTTCTAATTTTAAAAAAACGAGAAAGTCTACATGCTGTGACGTTCTTTTCACTCCTGTTACTACAAATATCATCTTTCTTTATTCATTTCTTTTTTGTTATGCAATCTCGAACACTTCGTCTCTAAACTCTAGCTCACAATTTATGATCAACTACTCCAAAATTAAAAATTAATACTTTGTCCACTTTCAACTAACAGTGCTGAAAAAAAGTGCTACACAAGTTTGGCAAGTAACTTTAAGAGTTGGCACAGTTATTAAGAATTCCAAAATGGTACATTTACTCTCTTCGTGTTTTTATGTGTTAACATTAATATTTTTATTAAACTTGTAATTTTATATACTAGTACTTCAGTTCTCATTCACAAAACATCGCGAAAAAACTTGCAATAGTAAAGGAAAAAGATTCAAAATATTTAAAAATTTGATATCGTTAATTTTAGATGAATGTAAATAAATTAGTTCTCAGTTGTGTATTCAATTACATATTTTCAAGGAATCGTAGAACCTAGCGAATAATTTGTTAGAATTTCAACGTGAAATCATACTTTTTCTAGGAGAGTGACGACGATATAACATTTGAAAATTTTGTACAGGCTGTCCCAGAAGTCGACGTCAAGCCGAAATCTTTTAACAGAGTGAGTCATGGTAGTTATCAGAAAAATAAAATACAAGTAATATATTTAAAAAATTATGACCATTTAAAAAAAATCGAGAAAATCTACATCCTGTGACGGTCTTTTCACTCCTGTTACCACAAATATCATTTTTTTAAAATAATTTTATTCATTGAATTTTGAACACTTCGTCTTTAAACTCTAGCCCAAAATTTATTGTCAACTGCTCCCATTAAGAAGTAAATGTAATTTGTTACCCATCCAAAGGTTCAAAATTGACACGTTGTCCAGTTTCAACTGATTATGCTGAGAAAAAAGTACTACGCATGTTTGGCAAGTAACTTTAAAAGTTAGCACAGTTAATAAGAATTCCAAAATGGTACGATACTTGCTAATTTATTTTTTAAATTGCGGTAATTTTTTTATGTTTTCAGTATGACACATCCTTAACTTTTTTTTCTTACATATCTAAAAATGATTCTGTTGTACTGGTAGCGCTCTAGGCCGTGAATTTTAAGATTCCAGTTGAAATGAGACGGACTAAGTCATAACATTAGGTGTGAATGAGACAGATAGTGACGCTAACGTGACAAAGATGGATAGAGTCATTGTACATCTTTTATAAATTTAATTGATATTAAACATTTGTTATGCTTGTAATAAATCAAAGTATTACATTTATTGATATTTAATTTTGTCGTTTTCTTTCATAGCGTCACTATCTGTATCTCTCTCACTTTGAGTGACTAACGTGACAGAGACGGAGATAGTCACTTAAAGTGAGAGAGATACAGATAGTGACGTTATGAAATTAAATGATTAAATTAAACATCGACAGATGTCTAATTCATAGCATCACTATCTGTATCTCTCTCACTTCAAGTGACTCTCCGTCTCTGTCACGTTGGTGATGCTTTGCAATTAAATGATTAAATTAAACATCAATAAGTGTAATACTTTGATTTATTACAAGCATAACAAATGTTTAGTATCAATTGAAATTACAAAAGATGTAAAATGACTCTCTTCGTCTGTCACTTTAGCGTCACTATGTGTCTCATTCACACCTAATTTTATGAATTAGTCCGTCTCATTTCAACTGGAATCTTGGAATTCACGGCCTAGAGGAGCGCTACGAGTAGATTAGAATCATTTTTATATATGTAAGAAAAAGTAGTTGAAAATGTGTCATACTGAAAACATAAGAAAATTACCGCAATTTAAAAAATAAAGTAGCAAGTGTCGTACCATTTTGGAATCCTTATGAACTTTGCGAACTTGTAAAGTTACTTGACAAACATGCGAAGTGCTTTTTTTCTCAGCATAGTCAGTTAAAATAAGACAAAGTGTCAATTTTGAATCTTTGGACGGGTAATAAATTACTTTTACTTTTTAGTTGGAACAGTTGACAATAAATTTTGGGCTAGAGTTTAAAGACGAAGTGTTCAAAATTCAATAAATAAATTAGGAAAAAATGATATTTGTAGTAACAGGAGTGAAAGGACCGTCACATGATGTAGATTTTCTCGGTTTTTTTTTAAATGGCCATAATTTTTTACATTATTTGAATTTTCTTTTATTCTTCTGATAACTATCATGACTTACTCTGTTTTCTCTAATTTCGGCTTGGCGTCGACTTCTGGGACAGTTTGTATAAAAACTTTCAAATGTTATAGCGTCGTCACTCCTCTAGAAAAAGTATGATTTCACGTTGGAATTCTAACAAATTATTCGATAGGTTCTACGATTCCTTGAAAATATGTAATTGAATACACAACTGAGAACTAATTTATTTACATTCATCTAAAATTAAGGATATTAAATCTTTTAAATATTTTGAATCTTCTTCTTTTACTATTGCAAGGTTTTTCGCGGTGTTTTGTGAATGAGAACTGAGAACGAAGAGTGTCATTTTATATCTTTTGTAATTTTGATTGATGTTAAACATTTGTCATGCTTGTAATAAATCAAAGTATCACATTTATTGATGTTTAATTTAATCATTTAATTGCAAAGCATCACCAACGTGACAGAGACGGAGAGTCACTTGACGTGAGAGAGATACAGATAGTGACGCTGTCGATGTTTAATTTAACCATTTAATTTCATAACGTCACTATCTGTATGTCTCTCACTTTAAGTGACTACCTTCGTGTCACGTTAGTCACTCAAAGTGAGAGAGATACAGATAGTGACGCAATGAAAGAAAACGACAAAATTAAATATCAATAAATGTAATACTTTGATTCATTACAAGCATAACAAATGTTTAACTTCAATTAAAATTACAAAATATATAAAATGACTCTTTCTATCTCTGTCACGTTAGCGTCACTGTCTGTCTCATTCACACTTTGTCTTATGAATCAGTCGGTCTCAATCCAATTGGAATCTTGAAATTCACGGCCTAGAGAAGAGCCAAGAGTACATTAGAATCGTGTTTGAATAAGTAAGAAAAAGTAGTAAATAATGTGTTATACTGAAGATATGAAAAGATTACCGCAATTAAATTAGCAAGTGCTACACAATTTTGGAATCCTTATTAACTGTGCCAACTTTTAAAGTTACTTGTCAAACTTGTGTAGTACTTTTTTTTTTCAGCATGGTCAATAAATTAGATTTACTTTTTGGACCAGTTGACCATGAGTTGTGGGCTAGAGTTTAAAAAAAAAAAAAATATAAATTAAAAAAAGATGAAATTTTTAGTAACAGGAGTGAAAAGGCCCATAATTTTTTAAATACAATACTTGGATTTTTTGTTTTATTCTTCCGATTACTTGTCATAACTTACTCTGTTAAAAGGTTTCGGCTTGACGTCGACTTCAGGGACATCCTGTTTTAACTTTTCTGAAATTTCGACTTTTCCAATTTTACATTTGGTCAACGTTGTTGGATGTAAGAATACCATTGTAGAAGTGAAAATCGTTTCTTATAGATTTCTGGACGCGCTAAATACGATGAAATTAAATATAACATTTCAATTTTTCAAACCAAACTACCTTAGGCATTTGGACTAATTCTACTAGAAAAAGACTAGTGCTGTTTAAGAGTGACCTGTGGTGTAGACATAACAAGGGCATGTTAAAGTCCCCACAAGAAAATCTACGACGTTTTGTTTCATCGCCGTGTTTCTGAAAGTTTCTTAAATCCAAAATTATGACGGTTGCCGTGTGGTGTATTTTCGATTCATTGAAAAGGTAAATCGGTTACTGGTAACATGACAACGTTAAGTGAAACTGAAAGAACAATACGTGTTGAATACTTTTCGGATTTATGGCGCTTTTCCTTTCTTGCCTTAAACTAACCACTTCGCTTCTTGAATATAAATAAACGGTGAAAAACAATGGCGGCTATAGTCATTAATATACAGTTGTTGAATGATAATTGAATTTCTTCTTTGCGCTTCGGCAGTTTCTTCAATTTCTAGCCAATCAGAAAGTTCGATCGTTCGAACGCCCATGATTTAACGTCGACCATTTTTATGCGGTATTCTATTTGAAATTCATTACGGCATAGTCCGTGGGTGGAAGAGCCAATATGGCGAAACGTTTCGCGGAACGGCGAATTCCGTAGGAAGGTAACGAAAAATTCGACCGGTCACAATCGGCCGATTGAACCATCATTTCAACCGCATAAAACAATTTCACGTTTTATTAGTCTGCCAGCATATTCGTCCTCCCTCTGTTCCTTTATTTTTTCACATCTATTCATAGAACGGCGATTTATTCTTCCCCGGTGCCACTATATACACGTGCACACATATCTACCCCCACAACGAGGGTTCCGTCTGGCTCTTCTTCGCAAAGTGCGCCAAATCATTGTGATCTCAAATGAACCTAAAATTTCCCATAATAAAGCTCTTATTATATACAGATAACCAAATAGTTGAACATGATAGCATAAATCAAAATGAGCCATCTTTGTTTCTATCCAAAATCATTTTCTATACGGAAGCGGCACAAATTGAATAAAATTGGTGCACTCCTATTAATTGTTTACAATTTACCTTTTCAGTTTCCCACATTTTTTATTTCTACGCAATATTTAATTCACTGTTGAACTGAACAACTAGCATGTTAGGATGCCAACAACAATTCTCATTTGGTAATATTCGAACACTTGGTTGGCATCTGACCATGTAATGTGAATTTTAAGTTTTCCATCCTTTTGAAAAAAAAATTGAAAATTCTCT
Source organism: Novius pumilus (assembly GCA_020654155.1). Classification (NCBI taxonomy): domain Eukaryota; kingdom Metazoa; phylum Arthropoda; class Insecta; order Coleoptera; family Coccinellidae; genus Novius; species Novius pumilus. The sequence goes on from JAIFOV010000472.1 coordinate 9,266,299, forward strand.
TTCCTTCCAAGCAATTTTTATTTTCATGTATTATAAAAGAAATACTATGCTAGCTTTCTCTATTATTAAGAACAACTCATTTCTGTTATAGTAGTACTAAAAATTGAGTTGGACTCAAAATTTGAATTATTGTGGAATTTTTAGTATCCCAACAGTTAGTATCGGTAATTAATACAATAAAACGACTATTGTTCTTTCCTCATAAAACAAAGGTTCTAAAATTGCATACTTGAATAAATTAAATTAAAAAGTACACCGACTCGCATTTTCGCAGAAACGATTTTTTGACACTGAAATAAAAACTAGTTCACGTCGATGTCTACTCTAAAAATGCATCTCAATTACGGAATTAACCAATTCATATCGATTTATTATTTATTCATTGTTTCATTGATTAGTCGCATTCGATCGTATGTATTGTACAGAGCAAGGACACATTTCAATTGCCTTAACGTTTAGAATTACGCGCGCAAAACGCTACTCGACGCCAAATTTCGTATTTGATAGGACGCGTTTTACTTAACCATAAATAGTTTCCCGCAGAATTTATTGGTGATGAATTACGGCGGATCGACTAAGTTTGAGTTCGAAAACTGTAAACGCAGCGGTTCTATTTTTGAGCTTCTGGTTTCGACTTATGAAAAATATTCTAACGGGCTTTATAGAATCAAAAAAGTATTATATGTTGCCATTACAACTTTTTACAATGATTTATTATGATGCAGGTACGGGCAACACGAGTACTGATGGTACATACAAGCCATCGTTCCTAACGGATCAAGAACTGAAACACTTAATTCTGGAGGCTGCGGACGGTTTCCTGTTCGTTGTTAGTTGTGATACGGGTAGAATTATTTATGTATCAGACTCAGTTGCACCAGTTTTAAATCATTCCCAAAGCGACTGGTACGGATCGTGTTTGTACGATAACATTCATCCCGAGGATGTCGACAAGGTGCGGGAGCAACTATCGACACAGGAACCACAAAACACCGGCAGGATTTTGGATCTCAAGACAGGAACGGTTAAAAAAGAGGGCCATCAATGTAAGCCATTTGGGCTTTAGTTACTTCGATTCTTAATTGATTATTTTTTTTCTATAGCTTCCATGAGGTTGTGCATGGGTTCTCGGAGAGGATTCATCTGTCGGATGAAAGTAGGAAATTTGGCGCCGGAAAGCATGGCAATAGGACACCTGAATAGATTGAAGCAACGTAATAGTTTAGGCCCGGGAAGAGACGGACAAAATTTTGCGGTAGTACACTGCACGGGTTATATCAAAAATTGGCCTCCCACGGGTAAGTTGTTTGAAGAATTTGTGTCATTTTTCTCGTGGTTTTGACGGTTTTGTAAATCACGCGAAAAGTACGATCGACTCATCTAGAGGGGGCGAATGAAATCAATTATTGATGTGTGAAGAACCGAAGTTTTCTTCTATATGAAGTTGATACCCTTCAACTCTTATTTTTATTATGTAACTCCCACATTATGGCCCAACATTGGGACCAACATCCCATAAATTTCGATACTCGAAAATCAACTTGAAAAGGTTTTCTGCTCTACGAAACAGCGATGCTAAATCTATAGAATAGAATGACGTTTCTTGGCCGTTTTTTTTGTATAGGTACACGTACATGATGAATTAAAGTAATAAAAATTATTTAAATCAAAATCCGTCTCTGTTAATATGATAATCTTTGGTTTTTGTTAACAAACAATAAGGATATTTCGTTTTGTAAACGTAATCGTAGTCGAATCCCTTCAGGGTAGCCAAGAAGTCAAGTGTCTTATCGTCTAGGTGACGAGCGATTTATAACGTCACCAATATTGGCCGAGGATGGCTTTGGTGTCGGTTTCAAAGGAAGAGGGTACAAGGAAACTGAAACACTAGACGGCTTCTATAAAGATACAGAAAAAATTTCTTGCCGATAGAAAATGTAGTTTTAACTCATTAGTGAATTTTGAAATGAAAACATTATCTAGAAATATGAGCTAATGGAATATTTGTAGAAGTGCATTCCTTCGATGTAGAAACACGCAAAGAAAATATAGTAATGCGTTTATGGTTTGTGCTCATCTGATTTCTGGAGAAACTGTTCGTAGATTAGGGTGAAACAGTAAAAATCGTCAAAATGACCGCATTTGGACAGAGTGAAATTTGTTTATTAATTGTTATTGAATTAGGAACTCTCAAAGTCTTGAACCATTTGTTGATCTATATAGGTCATTATTTTGCAAAAAAATTTATATAATCTAGATTACATTGATCCACATAATTAAAGCCCGGACTTTAGGCACTATAAATTCGTTAAAAAAAGGCAGTGAAAAGGCAATAAAAATACTCAAAATAGCCACTTAAAATAGGCATTTATTATATACTGATAGATAAAAACAGATAAGATAAAACAAAAAACATTCGATGTGAATACTTATTCTTTATTAAACATAACTACCAATAGTTTTCTCAAATTTTCAAATTTTATACTTTATCGTCTATCTGATAAAATATGTTTATACAACGAAAAAGATCTCTCCACATCAACAGATGTCAAAGGTGCATACATAAATGAGGATATTTCGGTAGGGTTCAAGAAATTACTGACCCCATCTCCTAATAAAATCGAATTTATTTCGCGCATCTTGACCAAACCACTATTGTTCTGCAACACTTTTTCACATTTTTCTTTCATGAACTCTCCTTTTAATCCAGGCGCAGAATTGATTCTTTCAATTGTTTCATCCATAATGTTCAATTGCTCTTGTAATTTTAAATTCCTCTCTTCTAGTTTTTGTATTGATGTTGGAATTGAATGAAAATGTGCAAGTATGTATGCTAAATCAGACTGGATATTCTTTTGGACAAATCATCTTTACATATTTTTATTGAAGCTGCATCATTTTCGAGGTGATCCACTATTTCTACAATTTTCTCGAAATGGGTTGCGTAATAAATGGCAGCCGATATCCATGTACCCCATCTCGTTATTGTAGGTTGAGGTGGTAATGGCAGATCTGGTGCAAGTTCTTTGAAAATTTGCACCCTCGATGGAGCTTTTAAAAAACTTTCTTGACGTTTGATATTAACAGATCGACATCGTGAAATAAACTTCGCGCTTCTTCAGCAACTCTATGCAATGCATGAGCTATACACGTCACATGAACCATTTTTGGAAATAGAACTTGCAGAACTTTTCCAGCTGCTTTCATGTATGGAGCGGCATCAGAAACAAATAGCAACACTTTGTCATGTTTCACTCCATCTGGCCACAATAATGAGAGCGCACTGGTAAATAATTGGGCTATTGTCGAATTATTGGCTGATTCGAGTACTTCACTTGTTAATAAATACGTGTTAGAGTCCTGGTGAGTTGATTGTAGAGTTCCAATGATTACGTTGGCTACGTAGCGGCCAAGAGCATCGGTTGTTTCGTCAATGGACACCCACAAATTTTTACCTTCCGTTTCTTTTCTAATTTTGTTCATCTTTTCCTGGAACACTACATCAATATAATTTTTCCGGAGGGTGGACTCACTTGGCACGTGTTCTTTGGTGTACTTTTCAAGGAATGCTTTTAGAAGGATTTTCCAATTTCCAAAGAGGAATGTTCGCATCCATCAGTGCTTTACATAAATCCAAAGAGAATTGGGATTGTCGATTGGATATAACGCCGAAATTCGGAAGCAGACACGTTTTTACTATCGCAATTTTTCGAAGCAGCATTTTTATGTTTCACTGTTGAAAGGTGCTGGGATACAAAATACTTCTTCTCAAAATTCACTTTACAGTCACATATTTTGCAGAATAACACAGAACCGTCACTACTGAAAACGTCTTTACCGAATTCAAGTATTAATTTATTCAATTTTGTTTGCTCGGATGCTCTGACTTTAGGCATATTGGCTGGCGATAAGTTGAACCGAATGGGCGAATGGTGAAAAACAACTGAACGGAAATGGGTATTACGATATATTTATACCTATAGGTATCTGGTTTTAGGTTTTCCCATCAGTAACAGTTGTTGTATCAATTCCTAGAAAAAGGGAACTATCTCTTGTCTATGTACCAATCCTGCCTACCTGAGATCTTAGGGTTTCCCACTTTATACTATCATAAATTGTTCGAAATAGGCGAAATAAGTCATAAAATCCCATTTTAGGCAAAATAGACAGAAAATACGAAAATAGGCATTTTATGGCATTTTATGGCATTTTGCCTAACATCCGGGCTTTACACATAATATAAGACAAAAATTTTTGTGAACATGATTGAAAGATCATTAATTTTCGCTTGTTCCCGAATCGTTCTGAATCAGGTAAGCATAGGATCAAAGGGATCAATGGGTGGTACATATTTGAAGCAAATAGCTTCTCAAATGTTTATAATCTTGGTTATCATTGAATGATTTGTTCTTTATTTTGGTTCTAATCGAAGAAAATTGCCGTTTCACTTGTCATTCTTATAATTTCGTTCTATTTTCATTGTAAAAAAAAGGTCGGAAAGTACTGAAAATCTGTTCCAGGATGTTCTTATTATGTTTTTACTTCTCATTTCACATAATTTCTATCTTAATAAAGTGTGAAACTTATTCGTACTTTTGTTATAACGAAGAAAGATATTTAATGTTTGACGAAAAAATTTACTTTTACTTTGAAATGATCATTTAATTCAAAATAGATTTATAATAAGACATGAAAACTCACCTGGTTTTTCATTTAATATCATACAATAGTACCCCTGCTAGAATACTAGAAGAATGTGATGGGAGGCAAAACCTGTTACAAAAAGTGTACATATATCATTCAAGACCAGAAGTGGGGTTTTGAAGTAACAAAAAGACCTATCGAAGGACATTTCCGACTTATATAGGAAGATTATAAATGAAAAATTGAGAACAGTTTTGTACTTTATTTTCTATTATATATTTTAAAACTTTAATTTTCATATGCTTTTTGATCAATTTCTTTTTTCTATACTCAATAATTTTCGAAGTTTCACACGATGTTTTTCAATTTATATTTTACCTATTCATTTTGTCATTGTCATATTCTTATGTCGGCAGTAAGATTGCCAATTTCGATATGACCATATTCGATATGATCATTTCAAATTAAATATCATTTTTCGTTATAACAAAACTACTGATAAATTTAATATTTCATTAGAATAAAAATTATGTGAAATGATAAGTAACAATAAAAATAAGAACATTCTGGGACGAATTTTCAGTACTTTTTGACCTTCTATTATAATGAAACTAAAACGAAACTATAAGGATGAAAAGTGAAACAACAAGTTTCTGGTATTAGAACCAAAATAAAAAGCAAATCATTTAACGATAACCAAGATTGTAAACATTCGACAAGTTATTTTCTTCAAATATACACCACATAGCCCATAGGTATCCCTTTGATCCTATGCTTACATGATTCAGAACGATTCGCGAACAAGCGAAAATTAAATCTTCAAAACTCTATTTTTCAATCGCGTTTATTTATTTTATGTGGATAAATGAAATCTAGATTAAATAACATTTTTTGCAAAATAATGAACTATATAAATCGACAAATGGTTCAAGGCTTTGAGAGTTCCTAATTTAATAAAGTTGTAAATAAATTTGAAATGTATTCTCATAAATACTCGAGCCACAATTTACGAATATGGTTAGAGTCGAAATTTTGATTAGATAATGTACCATATCGCAACGTTACTGGTAGCTAAATTTTATCTCACCAGGCAGTGTCTCGTTTCACAATTTTTGACGACTTTTTTGCAATTGAAATTTCAAGGTTCCTTGACGACATGCGCAAAAAATTACGGAATTCGATTGCCAGAGTTGCTACTAAGTGTGCAAGTTGATTGTTCATCGTAACACTAAAAAAATCTATATCGAAGTTGAATGAGTCACAAATTTTGCAAGCGCAAATACATAAAAATTAATCTACCTCTCATTTACTTATAGCCGCAGCCCCTAAAGCTTTTATTGGGGAACTTGCACACTCACGATATGTCAAAATCAATGATAATTCAACGACGGCAATTTCATATGGAATACGATACGTAGAATAATTTTAGGACACAGCTTCATGGCATTTACCCTTCCTTTTTTTCTACCTACTTCCAAATTCATTGCCCTTTTAGAATATGTTTCGGTGATAGGGTAGTTTCAGAGAACAGAACAATAATTTGTGACTCCAAGGTCGCTAACATATAGTAGAGACGGAGTTTCTGTTTTCCGAACTGGCAAACATCTTTATTCAATAGTTTTTGAATTACGCTCCAAAAATATGTAAAAGGGTTGAGTACAGTATTTTATATGAAGTATTCAATAATTTCGTACCCTTATTGAATGTCATATTTATTTTTATATTTCAGCCAATACTTAATACCGAGGTTTATGATATTCCAATGAAAAACTGTCATTAGACGTCACCTAATTAAACAGATTTCGTAACGCACAAGCATAACTTTACTTCTATCGAAAGTCGTCTAAGAAGCGAAAGAAGTGTGAACAAAATTCTTTCATCTGCTCTAAATTTCACATTCTGGCATCGCTGCACTAGAAAACAGGTACATTTGTATCCTCCGTTATCGCTGCACCTTCTTTTTTTGGTCCAATTTTGAAGTTCGACACCAATAAATCTCGATAAACATGAAACCAGCACGCGCTAATGCGACGACCTTACTAGTTGGAAGGCATAGTGGGCCATAATGTGGGAGCACCATTAAACGCAACCAACTGTTTACAGAATTTGGGACAATACAAATCAGTTGTCAAAAAATGGATAGTTTGACCAAGAGTGGTGAACGTCATCCACATCTGTCTCTAACACACTAATTCAAAAAGCTCGAAACCAGCTAAAGAACTGAATATCATGGTTGGTTCCCTTTTTTTAAATCTCCAATTTCTGCACAGACAATTGCATCTCAACATTTTCAATTCTGAAAACCAAATAAGACAAGCGGTATTGTATTTTGCGATTTAGCTTCCGCCTAGTCGAAATCGTTCTTTTTGCGGCTAACAAACCGTTTTTCTTTGTCAGTAATCGCACCCATGTGTGTAGGCGTTTTCGCGATCGTGTTAAACTGAAACTAAAAAGGAGAAATATCAGATATGTTCCCAGGTGTGCCGTTGGACAGACAAACTGAAGAAGAAATTCACTCGTCGCATTGTTGTCTGGTGGCAATTGGAAGGTTGCAAGTGACTTCGACGCCGAACACCAGCGATTTGTCGGGATCGAGTAGCTCAGCCGAATTCATTTCGCGACATTCCACCGATGGAAAATTCACATTTGTGGATCAACGGGTCATCGGATTACTTGGTTATTCTCCGCCCGAACTGCTTGGCAAAAGTTGCTTCGACTTTTTCCACCATGAGGATCAAACCCATATGAAAGACAGCTTTGAACAAGGTGATTATCGAATTTGCGTATTTATCTCGTTGAACGAAACTAATCACTTTTGGTTTACTAAAAAGAAAGAAAGATAGCAAACTGATAATTTCTTTTATTTTTGTTTGCAGTGCTGAAGCTGAAGGGACAGGTCTTGTCTGTAATGTACAGATTTCGAGCGAAAAACAGAGAATGGGTATGGCTTAGAACTAGTGCATTCGCGTTTCTAAACCCTTACACGGACGAGGTTGAATATATTGTGTGCACAAACGCGACAGCAAAAGCACTACATTCGGGAGCGGAAGGCACAGAACCACAGGAGCAGGTACCGTACCAGCAACCGGGTCTGGATTACAGCCAAAGGAGGGACGCGGGACTCTATGCGCATATGCTGCCGACGGGACACATCCAAAACGAATACCAAAGTCCTAGTTACGCTACTCCAGCGACTCAGCGCCCAGACGTGCTCGTGTCGGAACCACCACAGTCTGCAAGGCCAGCAAGCGGTCAGCCTGTGTACAGTGGCTATGAACCAACCTATACGCAGCTTAGTGGTGGTGGTGGTAGACAGACAGGTCCAGCGCATGCTCCTTACCAATGGACGAGCTGGCAGAATGCGGGTCAAGCGACTGACGGATCAGGTGCGGCACCGAGCGGCTCAGCCGGACAACCTGCTCCGCCACAACATGAACTGTCTGATATGTTACAAATGCTAGATCAAAGCGGAGCGACCTCCTTCGAGGAGTTGAACATGTTTGGTAGCACATTCGAGTGAATTGGGCTTTCCACTTTTAATAAGATACTATTCTCATCATTTGACAGTTTTGCTTCTTTTGAAGATTTTTTTATTCAACACAAACCGCACATAATCCAAATCGACTTCCTTTCTCTAGTCGACATACAGAATTTTGAGCAAGAATGATTCAAACACCATTGGAAGTTGATGCTAGTAGAGATGCTAAACTTATATTTCTGGAACATTTAGAGATCCTCCCGTGACTAAATATTTAGACATAGTTTGTACCAAGTATAGAGAGTTAAATCGGCGGAACACTCAGGTTTCAATCATTACAATATAACTGAATCAATTTTTACAATTTACGCCACCATAAAATATTGTTTCAAATGTAAATAATGGTTTTAGTTTATTATTAACATCGCCCACATGTTTTTGGTACAAATTATATTCTTTCTATGACTGGTTGAATCTCAATGTTTCAATAAGCGCCTATAAACTGCAATAGACAAATTAAATTCCTTTAAAATGCTTGAGCAATATTTCAAAGAAGTGATGTGCTTGTTAGTACGATTGAATACTTGTTTGCCTCGATTGTGAAAATGCACTCTAGCTTTCGTGAAATTGTGAGATATTTGGACGATTATTGTCGAAAAACAGCTTTACGCAAACTTCGTAAATAATTTTGAATCAGTGTAACGTGTTGTGTAATTCAATGTTTTTTGATAGGATTGTTTATGTGTTATTATTGTACATTATTTGGATATTTAAAGCAATTATTTTGAGTACAAGGTTTCAGGAGTCATACAATATTTTGATGAAATATTATTTTGTATAAAATTGTATTAAAATAGTTAATGTAGTTGTTTAATCATAATTTATGTGTATCAATCACAATCATCCAAGGAAATGAATAGACAAATATAGAAGACTTAAGTTATCCAATATCGAACTATAAATACATCGAAGAGTTCCTCAAGCAAGTTTTGTACACACGTTTTATGTTACTTAGATACATTCTCCGTGACAGAAGGTAAACATGTACAAAATTGACGTTTTTAATCATTGTAATACGAGGTGGTCGGAGCTTGTTCAATGCTAGATTATACATTCTGTACCAAGAAGTATTCAAAAGATTTCGTAGTCTAGTCCGACTTTAAATTACTCTGATTGAAAACGTTACGACAACATTCATTGAAATGATTTGTAAATTGGTATTTTCAACAATGTACAAAATATGAGCGAAAATAGTCATGAAATAAATAATTTTAAGGTATTTTGTCTTTGGTCTGACGGGAGCCATCGGTGAATTAAAAAAGATTCGTGATCTAGTATAAATTTATTTCTGTCAAATTCGATGGACATATCACATTGGCAGCTTGGTCATGGATGATTCCATGAATATTGCATTACACCTGTATCGAAATTCCTAAATACCACCCAAAAGAAGAAAAATAATAGTTGTCAACAGCAACATTCACTGAACCATCGCATGTTAATAATATTTGACTACAATTCACATAAGAGGACAATTCAGTTCATCACTTCCATCATTGCATTCAGTGTAACCATTGCAAATTTGGTTTTTCGGTAAGCATTGCCCCAAGGAACATCGGTGACCTAAGCATTTACCAGTTTTTCGTTCTGTTATTCTGAGGGCAGTGTCATTTCCTGCCATTTCCAAGTAGCCTTGAATCCAGTTTACGTAACTCGACACTTTTGTGTAAACTCCTGGTCTGTTAGCCCTAGCACACCCATAACCATTGCTCGTTATTCCTGCGAGTAAAGTAAGATGATATCTTTTATAGTTCCATGAAAACTCTCACCGTGGATCACCCAGTGACCGTTTTCCTCAGGACATAAAAGAGGTCCTCCTGAATCACCTAGACAAGCATCTTTTCCGCCTCTATCGTAACCTGCACAAAACATTCTGTCTGTTATGTTGTAGAGAGGCAGAAATACTGTTCTTTTTCTGCACTCGGACGTTGAGATAACTGGAACTTGTACCTCTTGCAAAGTATCAGCTTTAAATGAACATAATTGTAAAAATATTCTTTTGTGTATTTTGAACTTACGAAAAATCCTGCCAACTTCGGATAATTGCCCCCAACCCAGTATCGTGCATTGGAGATCATCATCCAGAGTTTCCTCAGTTTTTGGCAGACATACCGGTCTTACATAGTCATTGAATATAACGGGGTTTTTGAGCCTCAAGACAGCAATATCGTTCACGAAACCGTTATTTTCATAACCGGGATGTATGAAGATCTTTTGGATGGGTATCAGTTCTTCATAAGGAGAAGGTAAAGCAGTGCTTTTCCTCAAAGTACCCAGTCTTGCGACCCAATATTCTTGTTGGGACTTGTAAAAGCAATGACCAGCCGACATTATCCAAGTATCGGATATCAGAGATCCTCCACATTGATACTCTCCTTCCTTATAGAGTGCGACTTGCCAAGGCCAGGAACCCAAACCGGCGTTTTTCCCTCCAACAATTCTTGAGAAAAATCTCGAATTTCACTAGCTGTTTTTATAGGAAAAAGAATATAACGAATACCTTGCCCGATGTCTGACAATTTGTGGACGATATCCGCAATCCAAGGACTTGCAACTCAATTGTAGAACTTCTTTTCCAGGACACTTACTTTCTCTGAAGTTCCACGAGCTTTCGTTGCCTTTATTCGGGGTTTCGAAAAGTTCGTAAGTTTTTGATGAATTATTTGTTTCAGCAATGGGTTTGAGTGAAGAGAAATTTCTAAAAATAATAAATAATATGTCAAGTCTGTAACAAAAAACGGTGGCTACTAAACCCAAGTAACAATAATGTTTTAGTAGATAATATAACCTTTTGATGAATGGACTTACGTGAAAGTCAAACTGTGACATAATTCTTCTCCCAAACGGTTAATTGTTCGATTTGTAAGATTACTTTCAGCGCACAGTTTTCCCCATTTTCCATATTTCCGTATAACCAAATAGCCTACATAAACTCATATTTTTTGATGTTTTATAAATGTGTTCATTACCTTCCGAATGATAGGCGAAATTTTCAATTTCCTCTAGGTTTTTTGTTATTCCGACGCATTGCCTTTCATCGTCGCCTTCTGGACAATCCTTCGCGCCGTCACATATCTTGGTTGTGTCGATACACTGTTTGGAATTCGAACAGATATATTGATCCGGTTGGCACCAATCTGATATCAAATAGTCAATTCAAAAATTTTCGAATTTTCAGACTATAACTTACCGCAATTGTTCTCGTCCGAAAAGTCCCAACAGTCCACAACACCATCGCAAATTTTCTTGTTCAAGTACTGATTCCTCAGATAATCGACGCATGTACAATTTTCTTCGTCTCTGCCATCCAAACAGTCCTTTATGTGATTACATCTTGCCGTTTTTGGTAAACATCTGCCATTATCGCATAGCAAATCATCTTTCGTGCAAACTGTCGAGTTTGATATACTGACGGCACTCGACTTTTCATCGCCGGGTATTTTATTTAAAAATTTACTCAGAATTTTCATACCAAAGTTGTTAACTGTATAAGATGGTCGTACTACCTTTACCGAAATTTGTTCCTGTTCGGATTTTGCGTTAGTCTCGTTGCGAACAGTACTAATTGCCGACAGCAGTTTCAGTTTATCGGGTGTTAAAACATTTGTTTTCCGGTCGTTGTTAGTGGTGTTTAGCAGGTCTAACACCATTCGTTCGTCGGGTATTTCTTGAACTGCCGAGGTCGTTGACGGTTCCATTTTCGCTTTCCTTACGTATTCGCTCTCATTCGCTTGGTTTTCCGAGTTTTCCGGCGCGAAATTGAGGACACCAACTATCTTGATATTTTCCATTGGAATCTCTGCCATTTTATTCTCATCTGGGTCAGGAGCTCCAGCGCCGTGGAAATGTCGTGTCTGTTGATCGAGAGTGATTGGACGTCTCCTCAAGGGCTTTCCTACACCTGAATTCGATTTAACTGGAAGTAATGTCACAAGGGGAACTTTTGTTGTCGCCTTAATGAGTTGCTCCTCATCGGCGTCCACTACCTCTACCTGGCCTTGGCCAGAATCGATGTCTTCATTTCCCGTTTCTTCTTCAGTTTTTGATAACTCCTTGAGATCGTAGTGTCCTATTGATGACACAAGGTCGTGGAAAATCGCTGAGATGTTTTTTATTCTATCGTTGTTTCGTGATGGACTTATTTCAGGACTGTATTTGAGGGTGTCGATTTTGATGAATTCCGTGGGCAGTTCGGAGTTAAGGGGGAAGTTTGAGTTCGGTTCCTCAGGTTTTTTGGTAGGAACAATGTTCGGTTCTGTGATCCCTGTGATTTTGTCAACGGGAATGGGGTGGCCTTTGAGATTCGTTACTCCGAGTGGGTTAATTTTTTTTTGGAAAATGGTTAAACTGGGATTTGTGAAACTCGTATAGACCGGATTTTTTATGACATCGTCTGAGTTCAAGTCGATGCGTGCTTCCGGATTATCGTCGTTCTTTCTGGATTTGTTGAAAAGCAAAGGTGTCCATGGTTCCCTGTCGGCGTAATACGAGTTGAAATAGAATGGCGGTGTTATTTCGGTTTGCGTTTCCTCGGTGAAGTTTTGGGATTTTGGAGCTTTGGTAGTTGTTGAAGAAACTGCTACTTCTGTAGCTGGTGTCTGGGTTGTTTGAACGGTACTTGTGATACTAATCTTGGTGCTTGTTTTTGGTGCATGGGTTGTTTTTACTTTGGTCTTCGGCACACTTCCAGATGTATCTTGTTTCTCGGTTATATCCGCTTCTGTTTTACTTATTTTGAACGAACCTAAAGCTGCCATCGGTTTTTTAGCAGAAGAAGATGAGTTTTTTGCACTCTGTGTTATGGATACTGATACGTTACGAAGCACCGGGGGTTTCAGTATTATACCGTTTCTTTTCCTGGTATCATTGAGAGAAAGAGTTCTTCTAGGGTGGGGAGCTGTTAGATTGATTTCTTGGATTCGAAGGCTTCCAGGAGCGAAGCGAACATTTTTGAAAATGGGTCTCTTTGATAATGGGTCAGTCGCTACCACATCTCCTATTGTTTTTTCCATCGGAGAATGTGATCTACAAAAAAGTATGATAATCACGGAGAAAATAAATTACGGTAATGCTCAAACCTTGGCAGTCTTCTACGATCAAAAGTTAAAGTGAAATGGATCGTTTCTTCTTCGAGTTTATCCACTTTGCATTCGATCAGTGCTGGGCCTAATATGCTTCTTTTGTACAGTGTTTCGAGTTGTAAAGAATACGTTCGTGCTTTTTCTTGTAGGGCTCCAACGAAGCGATCGCCTTTAAAGACCTTGATGCTGCAGCTAAATGCGACCAATGCTAGAAGTGAAACTTGTACGTGTTTTTCTTGGCAAAAAGAATGCTTACGACTAGGAAATTCCGAATGTAGAACTCCCATATAGAACGCTAATCCGGCTATTGTTAAAACGACTATTAATACTATGAAGGCTACTACTGCTAACGCTACTGGACACAGTCGGTGCCGTGACTTTGGAACATCTCGATTCGGTGATAAAGGAGTCCGGTTAAAATTTCCTTTGGAGTAGTCACCCTGCAACGAATGGTACAACCTTATATTACTTCAGCAAAATGCGCGTGAAATTTCTCGTCGACTACGCCTGTTTGCGTTTGTACCTCAACAACACGAAACAATTATTTCTGCTAGTGTGTATGAATGTGTAGTAAATAACCATATGGTCATTAAAACGTACTTTAAAGCATGTTATCCAGATTTGAAAATCTGATATAAATAATTCGGAGAACATAGTGCCAATATGATGATTTCAATCGCACTGTAGTCGTTCCGACATTTACGGTTTTAAAAACCGCAACGTACAATTGAAAGGAAATGCGTGCGTGCGTAATTCGCTTCACTTTATGAGGACGAAACGGTTAAGCTATTTCTAGGCGTTCCCATTGATACTAACGGTTCTTGGAATTATCACAGGAATTTTTGATGCGATATAATTTTGGGATTTTGCGATACTTTTTAATAATTGATTAATTGGACCGATGTTCAGATATGAGATGTTCCTGTCCTCTTAATTGGAAGAGAAAAATTTTATAATTGTTTACTGTTGAATTTTTTTGTACTCTTAAGAATGAAACAATTACAGAGTGAACAAGGGACCAATACAATATCAGGCTCGAGAATGAAATATGATAATAATAAAAATAATAAGATAAGTCACACAAAAAAGAAGATAACCTTACAATTTATTTTAAACATTTCATGGTGTCAAAAAATTCATCAGTGGAGTAAAATGCTCCCTGAGTCAATATCGTCTTAATCATTTTGTCAAATCTGATTTTTTTCTTCTCCTATAGGTAGAGTGTTAAAGATCTTTCATGCGGAATATGTGGGCGAGTTTTCATAACACACCGGTCTGTGCTTCCTAAATCTCATCAAGCTACCGTGCCTAGTATGATATTCATGATTCTCCGATAATCTGTCGTGGGTACCGATATTTGCTCTGAAATACTGGATACATTTGTATATGTGAATACAGTGAGCGTCAGAATTTGGCTACCTTTAAAATAAAGGCGGCAAGGCTCCAGTGGTCTGATATTGAACATCATCTGAAGTACCCTTTTTTGATCTATAAAGACTCTGTGCGCACTTGACGAATTGCTCCACAATATCACATTGTACACTCTGGGAGTGTATCAGCGAATAATAAACGTTAAGCAGACAATCTCTTTCCAAAACACGCTTCAATTGCAGGATGGCATAAAAACCCTTACCGGTTTTATCACACATGTAGTTTGTACACATCTAGCTCAACGCTAGATCCAACTGCACGCCAGTTGGATCCACAAGTCTGGAAACACTCGATCATAATAGTTGTTCAAAAGCACGACCATCCAGAATCTTTGAATGACCTGCGCCCCATAAGTTTACTTCCAGTGTTCTCCAAAATTTTTGGAAAAAATAGTAGATTGTCAACTAAGAGAATATCTTGAAAATTATAAAATCCTTCCAGAACTTCAATCTGGCTTTAGGCCTTTTCACTTGACCAACACGGCTTTGCTGAAGATTACTACCGATATTGACTGTGCCCTTGATGATGCAATGATGACCATATTAGTGTTACTAGATCAGAGTAGTGCCTTCGACCTTGTAGAACATAGAATGATGCTAGCAAAGTTAAAATTTATTGGGGTTGAGGGAGCTGATCTTAACTGGTGTCGGTCGTATTTGACAAGTAGGAGTCAAACGGTTAGGATTAAAAAAAATATGTCAAATGTCGAACAAACTTCCTGTGGCGTGCCTCAAGGCAGCGTTTTGGGCCCTCTGTTATTCGCGGTTTATACGTTTGACTTGTGTGAAATTGTTAAGCATAGTAAAATTCACATGTACGCGGATGATGTCCAAATAGTGACTTCGCGGACTCCTTAAATCGAATAAGTAGTGATCTTGAGTGTGTGTTGGTTTGGTGGAAGGACAATGGCTTGATGCTAAATGCGGGCAAGTCTGAGGCAGTTTTGGTGGGAAACAGAGCTCTACTCTCTAATGGACGAACTGAGGGATACCATGTGAAAGTGAGGGGCGATATGTTTGATTGGGAAAAGTCGGTGAAAAATTTGGGTATATGGTTGAACTCAGAGTGGATATTTGCACGTCATGTCTTATATGTTAGACAGATTTTTTTCATGACACTAAAAGGCTCGTACAGATTTAAATATGAATTTCACCTAGATACTAAGATGCGCCTAGTAAAGTCTTTAATTTTTTCTAATATCGATTACTGCTCAATGGTTTATTTTAGCCATTTTACTAAGACTGAAGCTAATAAGCTAAAAGTATTACATAATTCCTGTTTGAGATTCATCTGTTGTATACCTTATCGTAATCATGTAACGCCATTTAGAGTAGACTTGGGAGAATTAAGTTTGTATGAAAGATATAAATACTTTTACGTAGTATTCTTGTTTAAGCTCATAAAAAATGAATCTCCATGCTATTTATTTGATAGACTCATAACTCAAGTGCAAATACATGATGTAAATGTTCGCCATAAGCATTACTATTGCCTCCCAAAGCATAGAACCAGCAAATTCGAAAGAAGTTTTGATTTTATAGCCACGCATACGCTGAATAAATTTATACAATTTTTTCAGCTAAGTTGCTCGCTTAAGACATTCAAGAGACTCATTAGAGATCTTGTTTGCTTTTGTGTAATGCAAAAATGAATTCACATGTTTTAGATATAGTAGGTTCATTTTAATTTTAATTTTGGGCTCGTTTTTTGTTTTTCTTTTCTCTTTTCAAATTCTATTAAATCTTGTAATCATTAGAAAAATTCAAATAATTTTGTTTCTTTTTTTATTTTCTTTGCTGGTTGTTGGATGGTTTGCTTTCTTTATTTTACTTATCTAAAACTGTAATAATTTAGCTTTAATTTTGTTATAATTTTTGCCTGAATTATGTGTTATTAAGATTATTTTTCTCACGTTCTTGTAATTTACATAGGTAGCAGGCGGAGTGCAAGAATGACATTTGTCAAACTCCGACCTTTTTGTACTTATCACTGATAAAGTCAATAAACGATATTATTATTATTATTATTATTAACTAGATTAATTTCATGAGTTACTCTCGGTTTACACTTCGAGGAGAACTGCATGGCGATAGTCTTGGAAACATTGATAAGAAGTGAATTAACCACACACCTCTCTAAGAACCTTTCAGAAATGATTTTCATTTTTTTGTATAGTATTTCGGAACACTCAGCTGAATGAGCCGTTGATACATTGTCCGCGTACAGCGCGATACATTCTGAGTCAACAAATTGCGGCAAATCATTGATAAAAACGAGAAAAATAAGGGGTCCTAATGCAGACCCTTGAGGAACACCAAACTCCAGATCAGGGCGCTTAAGTTCAGTCATTCCACCACCAGTAACCGAATATGCTCAAAATGCAAGAATTTCTCAAAATGACCTTTGAAAATTTTTAAAAAATTTGGAATGTTGAAATATATCAACAAGTCATTGTGAAAATTACACAAACAAGTGAGCAGTCAAGAAGTAAAAATTAAAAATATTTCAAAAAACTAAAGTTCACGAAGTTTCAATTTGATTTTTGTGGTTTATAAACTGATTTGTTTTCGACTCCCGTTCCATTTTCGTATTTAATCCTTTCTGTTATCTTGTGGATCTGTCTGACAGTACTATCAAATGGATTTTCGGTAGAGTTTTTTTTTAATTAAAAAAAAATTTGGGCAAGGTCACTGACTCATAATATTGTTTTTAAATTATAGTCAAGTATCTAAAAGAAGTATAACGTTAATTGAAAACTAATTACCCAACGTAGTTACTGATCCAGTAATTGATTGTCATCTTTCACGGTTTCTAGTTTCCTACCGAAAAACAACTTTTGGTGAACTTTTAACATTTTACGAGACACGTGTACTATTCACTTAGTACTCATGACGGTTTGAAGTAGAAAGAACTAAAATTTTTTCCTTCTACTCGACTTGAATTCAAGATAATCTCCTTTGTTTTTCGGGTATTGTTTAAAATGAAGCAAATGATTATTTGAAGGGTTCACGCCGTAATTTAATTAAGAATACAAACAAAATATGCTATACTTACTATCATCAAATAATTTGACATTCTGTAGTATAAAACTAGTGAAAAAATTTATATTCACATCATCATTACTCTTGAGGCAGTGTTGTAATGGTAATATGTTGTTTGTAGCAGAAAACGGTGCCTGTTTAACTGAAGCAAAACATGCAATTAATTCATCCTATTCTTTTGTTGGTTCTCTTCCAATTATCACGTTGCGAAAGAATATTAATTGCTTTTATGATTATGTCAAACGATAATATCATCATTTTGATTTCATTTAAAGTATTATAAAATGTGTGACACTCTCGTTGTAATCAGTGGTCTAATTACAAAGTATGAATATCCAACCAACTTGCGTCTTTGGCATATTAGTAAATAACAGTTGTTTCAAAAAACTTTTCACAAGGTACCAACTATGGAAACAAATGTTTTTAATTTCGTGAGAAAAATTTTTGTAAATTATCTTGTCGGGTACCGTTCCATTTTTTGGAAACAACAAAAAAAATTTGGATTAAAGTTTAATCAATGTACGTATAATCGATGCTCATTTAGCGAAAAATCCTTTGTCAATAATAAATCAGAAACTTTTATCAAAAAATGTTATGTATTAAAATTACTTAAACTAGTTTTGTTTCTAGCTTTTTTTATTTTTTAGTTATTCGATCTTTGTTTAAATATATAGAATTCGTGTTGCCAGGCGCAATTTGTTCAACAAAACAGTTATGGCAGAGAATACGTCAGCTATGACATTCCTGAATTCGGCTCGCCATTCTCCCAGCATAATACGCCCTTGTTATATGACGAAAAATGTTAAGTATCGAAACATAATAGGAGGATGTCGAAAAAGCGTTCTCGCTTGTCGATCATTAGCGATTCTCGGTAAACATTAATTCGTATCTCTGTCGAATTATTCCCTAAATTAATTGGAACTTCAGCGTGCTTCGAACGATCGGCTGCTGCATTCGTAATTGCGAACTCATCGGACGCAATATCTTGACTGAAGGAAAAAATGAGATGCCTCAAGAACTTTCATGGAAATAACATTTTGGTATCAGCCCGAACCACTCGGAATTCTCATCATTATCTCGGCGGCTGTTGGCCGCAAATGCGGTCGCGTTGCGACACCAACATCATCAGCCAAGTAGAACCAGAAAAGCGGAAATAGCAGAAGAACTCCCAGCTGAACCCTTGGCGCTGGCGACAAAACAGTTCGTCGCGATTTATGTCTTCGAGTACGTCACATACATTACGACGCTACTGATAAATTATGAATAACTGTGATTTCATACCAAATTACAACTTGGTCTTCACGGTCTACCTCGGTTTATTTGAATTACTTCAAATCGACGCCCCGGAAATATAACTGGATGTCAACACGTGGGGCACAAAGTGTGTTAAATGCAACAATTATCCAGAAATGCGAAGGCTTTAAATTGATATCAAAAAGGACCTTAAAAATTCAGTTGTACTATAAAACCTGTGAATTCGAGAATTTCATTTTAATTTCACAAATTACATTGAAGTAAGAATTTGTTGAATTTCTATGAAACCAGAGTACTTTATCAATGTTAGAAAAAGGTCAGAATTAAATTCTTTAAGTTTTACATAACACAATTCCGAAGTTTGTTGAAGATTCTTGTCCACTGATAAGACTACTTCGTTTTTCGCCGGTATTACAGATAATAGGAAGAATGTATTGTTTTGGTATCAAGGTGCGATATTAGGACAATGCAATGACTAATGAAATTGGTACCTTCTCTAATTAGGTATGAATCAATTTTTTTTTAAATATCGGTAATATCCACTAGTCTTGATTAAACTTTCGAACAAGTAACTTGCTTTTCTTGAATATGTGTAAGTACCCATCATTTTCAATTTCCAAAACAGTAAAAATCAATTTTTTGAAGCGCTTTCGGTGAATAAGCCTCCGACATTAGAGAAAGAAGATTTTGAACAACCTTTATGTAAGACAATTCAATTCAATTTCTGGGTCTAATCTGTTGTGTTTCCTATAGCAGCAAGAAGATTGTTGAAACGGCAACGCAGTGTTGTGGATCTGACGAAACCGTCTGCTTGCTACGAAAGTGCACCATTGCAAGGAAATTCGGAAGGTTAGTGTGCTTCCATACTTTATTCCCCACATTCAACCTACCGAATCCATACAGTTCAGGTGTCGAACCTGCTTGAAATCTTGTTTTAGTTTCAGAAAACGATTGGAAAATTATACGAAATCCTCCATTCGAAGTAGTTTCTTCCGCCGATGGCATAATATGGATGAGAAAAATTGAAAACATGCGCAAAGCAGTTGAAGAAGATACCCTTTCTTGTGAAATGGAGATAGAATCTATTCATTCATCTGCAGCAACCAGTACAGCATCCGAAGAAACAGTTTACGCAAGTGATGCACGTCGCAAAAGTGACGGTGCCACTCCAAAAGCCTCTTCGGATAAGAAGAGGTGCTGCATTCTTTTGTAAGCACATCAACCCCAACATTCAATGAGCTTTTCATGTTTTCTCACAAACCAAGGATGATTAACATACAATATATCGTACATTCCATCCGGTTTTCGATTTAACGTGATTTAATCAACAACCATTGCTGGTACGTCAGTTTCGGACTGCGAAAATTACATGCGAGAACTGAATAATTAATTGTGAGAAACGTTGAAACTGCCATTGTTAGGCTAAGATAAAACTAACGAATTAGATGATTCATAAATATCCACTACAGGATTTTAACCTTTTAGAAGTAAAAGCACGGAACATCTTCGGATTTCGTAATAAAATGTTTTTGCGTTATTATCAATTTGAATACAGTTTATTACAAAATCCTGTTTGAAAAGTCTATTAACTTAAAGAAGTTCATGCGCTATTCAATCTGATTTATATCTGCGTTTTCCTGGTTGTTGCATACGGAACCATGATCGCATTCTGAAACCGTTTATTACCGCGCAACAGAATAAAGTAGAACCAACGTTCGCATTCATGCAGGCGTGATACATTTTTTACACAAACATTTTTTCGTTAAATAAAAAGGGCGCTTCAAAATGCCTTGATTGATTCCGTTGGTTTCTGAAATGAGTTATTTGTATATTGTTTACTGAAATTTAAATAAACTTAAGTTATCTTATGGTTTATTCTTGTTATTATCCTTACTTGATTTAAAAATTATCTTTTTTTAGTAACGTGAATCACGTCACTTCTTCAAAATTTTATTGATTCAATTTCTATAGCAAATACTGTTGATTTACTTTCAATAACTAAGATTGATAAATTTTCAGAATTATTGGTCACAATGACATCGACAAAACCAAACACTTTTATCAACAAATATCACAATGAACAGCGTCCCATTTATCATAATTAAAAACCAAATAAAAGTGTTTTTTTTAATTATAACTCCAGAACAATTATTTAATCTGTAAAGCAAGCCCTCATTTCATTCTGCGTTGATAAAAATTACTCAAAAGTCAAAGTCAAAGTCTTAATGATACGAATGTAGAAAAATCCTCATCCTGAAGTCATTTTATGGACTAAATACTAAAATGATCTTTGTTTTTGATTATGTTTCAATAAATAAATTGTCCCCAGGTTATCGAAAGAAAATCTCGATATTATTTCTGTCATAATCATTGAAGGTATTGAACATCACAGAATTGATGTAACATATTCTTATTTTCAATTATTGTATTTCTTGTAGTTACTTAAGATTTAATTTAGAGTTAATAATTGAAGAGAAAAATTATTTCGAGCAAGTAAATTATGAAAAGAGTAAAGTTAATTTTTCACTTAATTCTTACTAAAGTATTCATGCTAAATAAAAATCCTGAATAATAATTGCACGCTTTTGCTGAGAAGGTTTTTCCCTCCATAACTGATTCAAGAAATTATTGTGCATATTGTAGTTGCAATAGTTAAATTAGAATACGAACAAAGAGCGATGACAGTGGTGAAGGTTCTCTGCAGACCATAACAATCTTCTAAGCGCGTAAAATTTTATGTTCATGTATTTACTCACCCTATATTGTCTGTAGGTTCTTGTATAAGGCACGCTGTAAAAACCACCAGACGAAATAGTCGGACGGAATTTTTGATTTTTCACATTGATATTCGTCGCACAATACGTTTCCATGTCACCTTATTTTCATTATATCAAAGTAAATAAATTAAATAAGTCTCGTCGGAGGAGCTGGCAGTGCGTTAAAGAGACACTAGCGGATTCTTCGCAAGAATAACGAATACTGCCGCTTGCGTCGTTCAACAGAGAATGTTGATGTTCTGGTTGTGGTGATCGTTGTTCCTCACACTCGGAATCGTGGTCTCTTTTCTCGTTCTTACCTACCTCGATTATTATTAATTAATGGTTGTTGACAAATCAGCGAGGATCCGTTAACAAATGAACGCTTTTTTACTTTCGAACAATTTCCATCAATCGCGTCGGCAATTCATTACTTTTCGGTCCCCAGCCTCTGCCGGTCGTTTAATTTTTTTTACGATAAACTGATAAATAGGAGGGACCACTAGATTTAATCGATAATTATTAATCGAGGCGAATATGGTAATACGATAACGACATACTTCTGAACGCTGTTTAAATCCAGTAGTTTTACTAGCAAAGGTCGACTCACAGTGTAAGATAGAGGAAATCAGTGGCATGGTGAGAGTTCATTGCCATCGTTCTACCACCGCAATGCATTCAACCTTTGTCGCATATTTCATCTTCAGCATTCTACACAGAACACCCGACGATCCGTTCTGCGCTATTATCCTCAATTTACGTTCTAGACCAAAAACGAACCAAACATTTTGGAAGTACTTCAACTCACCAGGATATTTTGGTACTCATCTTTATGTACCTGCTGAACGATAAAACCGACGGGCTTCCACTGTCTCTATCGTAAATATAGCGGAAAATAAGTGTCAATTTATTCAATCATTTATAATTATTTATTCGTTATTATTTTTTTATGAAAATTTTTTTACTATATTTTCAGCTCTCCGATTCAACACCATAACTGAATTAATTAAGCAAATATCGCTGGAGATTTTTATTTCATTAGGTCCCTATACGGATACTTCATCATAAAATATGATAAATTTTGTACCACTATTCCTAATGCACAAACTACAAGAAACTAAAGAATATTTGAGCAAAGAGAAATATGTGAAAATTTATGGATCCTAAACTTTTCATAGATGAATCTGTCAAATATATTGAATTACTGCAAGAGCTTATCGAAAGAATTTTTTATGAAATTATAATTTTCAATTGTTTTTTTCAATCATTTCAGTGCTGGCCAATTGAATGTTTTAGAGGAGACTAATTGAATCTATATTGAGCAGAAGTGCGGCGTGTTAGAAAGTTCTAAAGCAACAACTTTCAATGCTTCAAAATTCTAAGAGAATTGGGAAAGAACCAAAACATACAAAACAGACTGATGCATTCATCAAGCTTCATGAAAGGAACCTTGGTTCCAAAAAGCAACTTGAAAAGTAGGGAACATTCGAAATTCTCATTTTGTATTATTTTCAAAAAATTTTCAGTTTGAACAATATATTCTGTTTATTATTTTTCGAATTGCTTTTCACTGTTACATTAGACGATGCATCCAAAAAATGATAGCCATTAGTCTTTTATTTCGTATTAACAGTTCAAGAATATTTTTTGGATGATAAAGCATCGAAGATCCGTTGGAATGTTTCTGCCGACAAGCCGGACCAAAGCGAAGAAGATGATTGTCTCACGTTCGATCTGCCAAGGATATCGTAGTCGTCGTCGTAATCGGGCGCGATAACATTGAACTTAGCATAATAGACAGCGGCGAAGCTTGCGTACACCAAAATCACAGCGGTCACAAGCTGAAATAATACGAATTATATTGTGAATCCTTTTCAATCCGGTGAAACGGGATGGAATTTCATTAAATGAATGATTACAAAGCAATGCCTGAAATACTATCACGTTTGCGTTCTATCAGTTTTAATTTCGTATGGATGAAGAACCTGATCAACTAATTTTGATCATCGAAGGAGTAAAAGCCAATTTGAAGTAGAGCATACAATTTGAACAAGAGTGGACCTTGAGGGTTAAAATACCTACCATTATACCACTTAATTAATGTAATTGGGAATTAATGATACATTGTTCCTTGATTTGAAGTTCGATAAGCACACCTAAACGTGTCGTTCAATATCGTTCGTTCATTCTAAATTTTTGAGAATTTTACAAGTCTACGATGGCAATCATGTTTTTTAGTAGGAACATATCTTTGGAATTAACAAAATTCATAGACGCATTACATTTTTCGAGCAATCGTGATCTCGAAGCTTACGACTGATTCGACTGAGGAGGTTGTGGAGGATGGAGTAGCCTTTACAGGGGGCGCCTATGGCGTCTGCTTTGCTTGCACCGGTAAATAATTACAAATATTTGGGAATAAGATCTACATATATTAATTTCATGTCATGAAATTTTAAAGGTCCTGGTCGATTCTTGATATATTTATAATTTGTATTGGTATTCGACCCAGTTCAGGAAATGAAAGTCAAATCGGAATCCTCAACATTTCGTTTAATATATGAACATCCTCGGGAGGTACTGAAATTACAAAACGTTACATCATATAATACAACAACGTGGGAAGATCTTATACATACTTATGAAGATTTACGAAAAGCAGACTTTTGACAACAAGGAGAAACTGTTTGGAATTTTAATTGCGACGGTTGCTATGAATTTTTTTATCAAAAGTTAAAATATTGCAATAAATTTTATTCAAATCGTCAACATCGGTTCTGAAATTCATCGTTCTATTTTCTTTTATATGGCACATTTCCAAAAAGATCGTTTATTTTTATTGTCTTCTATCTCAAGAATGTTTAAATTTTCGTAATTCATTGTATGTCCAGTTGTACAAACATGATGTGCTAAAGCACAGCACTCAAGTCTTAACCTCGAGTCACTTCGGTGTAAAGCTAGTCTTTTTTTGAAGTGCCTGACACGTTTGTCCAACGTAACACAAATCACAGTGATTACAGTCAATTTTATATATAACGTTTTTTAGTTTAATTTTAGGAATTTTGTCTTTTTGTCTATTGAAAAATTGTCTACCAGTTATCAAATTACAAGTTGCAATTTGTGTGTCGATTTTGTTTTTGAAAACTTTTCTTATTTCTTCAGATAATTCAACTATATATAAAAAACCCGCATGTCTTAAAATATTGTCATTATTATTCGCTTTAATTTTGTTTAAAAGTTCTCCATAAATTAATTTATTTAGAAAATTCAATTTGTAGCCATTTACCTTCCTTATGTTGATTAATTCGTCCAAAGCTTTTTCTGTAAATTTGGGGTGCGTAATGTCGATAATTCTTTTCTTTAAATTAAGAATTTCATTCGTTTTATTGCTTTGAGGTTGATACGAGAATTTGTTTATATATCTATTTGAACTGCTTGGTTTTCTGTACCAGTCTAATTCCAAAACATTGCTTTCGTTTCTAAAAATAAGTGTATCAAGAAAGGGAACTGATCTTTGTTTTTCTTTTTCTATAGTAAATTGGATATATGTGTCAAAATCATTGAAAATTGTTGCAATTTCTTCAAATTGTTCATTTGGTACAGCAGTAATGATGTCATCAACATAATGATAGATAAAAGGTAGCGAAAAAGGAAGTTTTTCAATAGACATAAACAAAAGACTATTTATGACAAGGTTAGCAAGGACTGGACTCCGGCAACTACCCATCGGACAACATAAATAGTCTTTTGTCTATGTCTATTGAAAAACTTCCTTTTTCGTTACCTTTTATCTATCATTATGTTGATGACATCATTACTGCAGTACCAAATGAAAAATCTGAAGAAATTTTAACAATTTTCAATGATTTTGACACACATATCCAATTTACTATAGAAAAAGGAAAACAAAGATCAGTTGATACACTTATTTTTAGAAACGAAAGCAATGTTTTGGAATTAGACTGGTACAGAAAACCAAGCAGTTCAAATAGATATATAAATAAATTCTCGTATCAACCTCAAAGCATTAAAACGAATGCAATTCTTAATTTGAAGAAAAGAATTATCGACATCACGCACCCAAAATTCACAAAAAAAGCTTTGGACGAATTAATCAACATAATGAAGGTAAATGGCTACAAATTGAATTTTCTGAATAAATTAATTTATGGAGAACTTTTAAACAAAATTAAAGCGAATAATAATGACAATATTTTAAGACATGCGGGTTTTCCATATATAGTTGAATTATCTCAAGAAATAAGAAAAATTTTCAAAAACAAAATCAATACACAAATTGCAACTTGTAATTTGATAACTGGTAGACAATTTTTCAATAGACAAAAAGACAAAATTCCTAAAATTAAACTAAAAAACGTTATATATAAAATTGACTGTAGTCACTGTGATTTGTGTTACGTTGGACAAACGTGTTAGGCACTTAAAAAAAAGACTAGCTTTACACCGAAGTGACCCGAAGTTAAGACCCGAGCGCTGTGCTTTAGCACATCATGTTTGTACAACTGGACATACAATGAATTACGAAAATTTAAACATTCTTGAGATAGAAGACAATAAAAATGAACGATCTTTTTTGGAAATGTGCCATATAAAAGAAAATAGAACGATGAGTTTCAGAACCGATGTTGACGATTTGAATAAAATTTATTGCAATATTTTAACTTTTGATAAAAAAACTCATAGCAACCGTCACAATTAAAATTCCAAACAGTTTCTCCTTGTTGTCAAAAGTCTGCTTTTCGTAAATCTTCATAATGTATATATAAGATCTTCTCGCGGTTGTTGTATTATATGATGTAACGTTTTGTAATTTCAGTACCTCCCGATGATGTTCATATATTAAACGAAATATTGATAATTCCGATTTGACTTTTATTTCCTGAACTGGGTCGAATACCAATACAAATTATAAATCAATTCCATGTCTATAGCAAAATTATAAAATACTTAACCTTTCCTTATCTGCCCGTGCTCTTGATTTCGTAGGTACGTGACAGGATTTAAAGCGTTAAAAAAGAATGCTTAACAATAATAATAACCAGTTTATAAAGTTGTTGTCGAAACTTACTTGGAAAACCGCCCAAAATTTAAAAGACCCTTCATTCACCAAAAAATCGTAATATCCCGACCACGGGTCACTTTGAACAGATTTTTCCTGTTTCTTCGGTTCTTCGGGTAGGTCATGGTCATCGTAATCCACAACTTCCGCTTCATCGTTGTGTTGATACTCTTCACTCATGACACGTCCATGCCTTCATTATTATTTAAAACGAATTAGGTATACGACAATTTTTCGTAACTTTTTACCTTTGATTTGCTAAGGTTGCTAAAGCTGTTTGTTCAGTTGTCGGCGCCGACAGCGATGATGTTGAAACGTATCTTATAGGAACTAGGAGCGACAGAAAAATTAACAAGAATTTGCCACTGTGCATTATAAGCCCGGATTCGAATTTTTGAAGTTTTGTGCAACTGATGATTTTTGAATGGGGATCTCACATACATGTTAATGATGATCAGTTACTTGATGGTAACGGAAATTTGTTATAATTGCAATGTTAAACAATAGAATACTGTTTATTGAATAAATACACAGGAAATGTCTGGAATCGAAGAGGTAAACGTTAATTGAAAACGGGAACTGATAATCATGATCTGACCTCCAAAGGTTCCCTTGGCGGTAAAACTCCGTATAATGAAGATTAATTCCAAATATTTCGTTCTATTTGAATCGTGCTGGCCTCAAAATCGCTCGAGCTAAATGGACTAACACATCGAGACGATCAACAGTTGAAACACTTTTTTTTACATAATAAATGATACTTTCAACCATCTTAAACATAAAACATGGTGACCATTTGTATAAATAGTGCTATTTAAATCCGGAACTCTTCGTACAAATTGCCCTTAATGACCTCCGATTACCTATTTTCAGGTCTACTATTAAAAAGTGCAGGAAATTATTTAAAAATTTTCATATCGTAGTAGCAAGGGCGGATTTTCCATTGTTTTGGAGGTTCAAAGGGGGTATGACAGGATTTTTTTGTAGCTCTAGTGTACCTGATTGGCTATCATAACACTTTTAATACGAATATTATTTTATTGAAATCAGTTGTTCACATTGCATTTAAGGATAATTTTTTCGTCATGTCATCTATTTTAATATCGACATTGCGATAAAGTCTACTTAAACGATTTTTGTCGCTAAACTGTCTAGACTCTTTCCCGTGATAATCAGCTAACTCGTGCTTGAATTGAATCTTATGTCTAGCGATTGATTTCAATATTAGAAAAGTAACATAAACGATAAAATATACACTGAAATACAACGGAATATACCACAGTTTTCTTCCTATATAATAATAACTATACTGAGGTTTGCTGACACGTTTCTGTTCTTTCGTTTTTTCGACTTGAATCGAATGATGATCCACTAAATTATCATCATATAAATAATGAGGAAAATGATCTAGTGATGGTGGTCCATGGTGATCTTCATAGCCGGGTGGAGGATGATCCAAAATGACCTCGTTGTAGTGATCTTGATTTGGCTTTCCCGGAAAAGTTCCATCTGGAGGATAATCTTTAACCACGTTGTCATCGTTTGATGGGTTAAAATTGCTGGCCGAATCTGTGGGTAACTTCCCTCTGCTTGGCAAATAGCGGTCATCCATCTGATTTTGTGAAGGCTTCGGTGGATTATAAGAATTGTAAGGGGAATCATAGGGATCTTCGTGACTGCTTGGTTCGATGGTGGGCAAAACTGGAAATTGTATGTTTTGTGGCGGTGATGATACTCGAATTGAACTTGTGTCCGGCACATTATCCTTTTGTTTATCTGCGGACGAGTAAACGAAGTATGGTCTTGGGTTAAACCGCTCCTGTATTTCTCCTATTGCTGGACTTTCTGAACTGTCATATGATGGCAAGTTCTGGCCATAAACCACGTTTGCGTCAGAACTAAAAATTTGAATAAAGAATATAGAAACGAATAGACGTCAAAGCGTACTCACCGCTGCGTCCATGGCTTCTGCCCTTGACTACTTCGGGCTGATCCCCAATGGGCAACATTGGCATATTGAGATATGTAGAAATTATCAGAATTATTCAGTGGTTTTGTAATCGCAGTACTAACAGAAATTGTTTTTGTTAAAAGAAGCAGAATCGAAAGTTTTGGAAGTTCCACCATGACAACAGTACATGTAATAATAATTCGATTATATGCAACGAAAGACGATCGATTGAATGAAGTCAGAGGACGCCTCGAAGAAGTTGTTTTCAGTGTTTACTTTTTAGTTGTTCGGTTATTCTTCGTTTGTTTGCTTGTAATTAGAAGAGCTGTGATAATTGTCCAGATATTCTTCCTCTCTACGAAAACTGTATTGTATAATATTGCAAGGAATAAGGGAAATGACAAAATTTTATTGATGTGATCTAAAAAGTGCAAACATTGAATTAATACCAAATATGATTTCTATACAGGGTGTCCGGGAAAATGTGGGAGATCTCTCGGATTCAGATAACACATTAAAAAATAAGATGAGAAGTTCCCATAAATTTTTTTCCTAGCGGCCCTCTCTACGGAGGTACGGCCTCCTAAAGGCCGTCACTGGTAATCAATTTTTCTTGAATAACTTTTAAACTACATGACATAATTTAATGAAAATTTAATACGATAAATAGTAGTAAGGACCTCTTGAAATACTGCCCTTAAAACATAATTACCTTGTTTAGTTTTTCAGGGGCGGACTAGGTTGTACATTTTATTGCTTACATTTTTAACACCCTGTATGATAAGGAGTTAAAGAAAATAAATTCGAATACTTTGAACTTTAAGCTACAGAAAAGGTACTCTTGTTCATTGTCGATAAAATCAACCGTTTTCGAGAAAATAAATTAATAGAATCAATGTTTTAATTTTATTAAAGAGAAACCATGATTTCTAATTTTTTTGTCTGCAGCAAAGTGTGTTACGAAAGACATTTAGGGAATAGAAACGTTTTAGTTTAGGTTATTTGGTTCGAAAAAATTACTATATTTAAAAAAATGCGGTTTAAAAGTTAAAAGAAAAATTGATTACCAGTGGCGTCCTTTAGGAGGCCGTACCTCCGTAGGGAGGGCCGCTAAGAAAAAAATTTATGGCAACTTGTCGTCTTATTTTTTAATGTTCTATCTGAATCCGAGAGATCCCCACATTTTCGCGGACACCGTGTATATGGAGAAGTAATTTTTTATTTTGAAGCCAGCCCTGTGTTAACATGTCATCGAAGTAACATAGAACATTCTAGAATTATTTCAGTGCTCTATTTACAATAACCTATAAGTTTGAAATTACATTTGGTAGAACGTTATTCTGTGGTAGAACGTTTCATTCGCGCGAAATGGATTTACTAGTGTTCGTGTATTTTGTTACTAAAATGATTACTTCGGTATTTTTTTTTCTGTACAACCTACTGTTTGTCCAAAAACGACGTTCCAAAATACTTAAAATCACCAGTAATTTTCTTGCTGTCGATAAAACTTATGACGAAAAAATTAACAGTAATGTAGAAAAGGAGGTAAGACGCCATCTTGTAACATTCTATTTTAACTTTTATTAATGTATTTTTGAACTATGAATTAACCCTTGTAGCGTACACTTCACACTTTTCTGAGAGAAAACTGTGACCGAGTAGCTTCCAAGTCTTTAACCCATGATTTCTTTTTTGTACATCGATTGGACTATGCTACTAGTGGACTCATTTGTATACCGTTGAATAAACCCATGTGTGTAGAGGTAGCAAGAGCATTTAGTAACAGAACTGCTGAAAAATATTACATAGCTTTAGTTAGAGGATGGTTTTCAGGAGAACGCATGGAAGTAAATTTCCCAATTGGTTAGTTGTTTGCAAGCAGCTCAACTAATGATTTATGAGTTTTTATCGCAGGAAAGGACACAAGGTACAATGAGGTTGATAAAATGTGTTGCGACAAACGATTCACTTCGAAAGCTAAAGCTTCGAATACACTAATATTGGTGTTGGAAAAGGGAATGTACATGAACTACCCCGCATCAAAAATTTTAGTTCAGGCATTGACCGGTAGAAGACATCAGATTAGGGTGCACTGTCATCATCTTGGACATACAATAGTTGGAGATTTTACTTATAGCAACAGAAAAGATGTGGAACCTTATAGAATGTACCTTCATTCCTTTAGGTACATTTCAGTGTACAGTTCCTATATGCTGTTTATGGTACCTTTCAATTCCAGGCTATTCATACCAACTTCAATTGAGAACTTTGATATTCAAACGCAAGATCCCTTTAAAAATGATAAAGATTGGCGAACTGTTGAGAAAATTAATGAGCTGGATTCTGATATTTTTGAAGAATTTAGAAGGAATTAAGAATGTTGTTAAGAATGAATGACTGAAGCATGAATGAGTAAAGACTGGTTAATATAAGTATTATCGTTTGTTATTGTCATGACACTTATTAAAACTGTCGAGTTTTGTAACTTTTGGTAAAAATGTTCAATGAATGCACTATTTATTTAATAAAAAAACGTCTTATGGAAACTGCTCATACTTTTTATGTTATTGAACTATCGAAAACAAAAAAATAATAAGCTGTTTATACTTAAACATAAAATGTATAAAAGTAAATGTATAATGAAAACTTTAATCTACACATAGAAGTTTGATAATGAACTCAAACTATTTGAGATTTCTTAGATTTTTGATGGGTTTGTTTCAGTTTGAATCAAATTTTTACTCAATGGTGACTGAATTTGTAAACGTGAAAATGTTCTTTGGCTGGTTTTAGTATTTGTAGCTCTACTCATGGATACAGGCTGCTTAGGTATTTTGCATGAGTTTGTATTGAACATTATTTTCCCCTTTGTTTGGATGGTCTGTTATTGTTTACCAAGTGTCTATAGTGCATTAGACATTTTAATGGAGCTCCGGTTTTCTTTGGTGAAGTTTGCATAGTGTCTTCCAATTTGTCTTGTTATGATGAACGATATGAGCGGTGCAGTTTATTTTTATGATAACTTTGAAACCTTTGTGTTTTGTTGTTTTCTTGGTCTTGGTTAGTTTTTAGTCTTGTTAGTTTTTCGGTTGCAAGTTCGTCACTTGAAGTTACTCTTTCTGAGTTTCCTACTTCAACATGTTCTAACTTCACCCAACCTCCTATCTAGAAATTCTTGGTGAGTGTGCTGCTGCATGATTGTATCTTATAAACCAAAACGTCGTACTTTTTATCATCTACGTTAATCAGCAGTAACAGCGATGGCTTTGTTCTTTGATATAGGTTAATGACTGACCTATATACTGTTTCAATTATCAATCTTGTATACCTAATGTGGATTATTCGTGGGATGAAGATGTTAATGGTTAAATCTTCATGAGCAAGCTGTGAAATTGTCATGACTTGGTCGTTTTGAATGAAGTACTAGATCCGTCTCTGATGCCAGTGGCTAATAGGAGTAGGGTGAATTCGTTGAATTGGGATTGGATCGAAAAATGTTCACGATAGATTAAACTTTCGTTTCGAATCAAAATATCCGTTTAGGGTATTAACGAACCTGGCGTGGTAATTCGAGCATAAAAGATATGCTTTGATCACAATTTCTATAGAAGCGGCTTCCGAGCAGGATCAAAGTTTGACATCTCCCCCTTGAAGGGGTTGGATATGGATTTCACGCTGGCTGCGGGCGAGAGAATAAGTAGTGGCGGGCAAGCGCCATCAGATGGAGCGAGCGACACCTCTGTTTTTGCAAAGCTGACAATAAACCACTCAGCTGAACGGACGAAGGGGTTGCTGCATGTTGGAACAGTAACATTTCTGAATCGCGGTTATCCCGTTATTGTCGGTGATCTGCCGGTTAGTTCGCGGATACTCGTCGTATGGCAGAAAACAACCGTTGGGTGTGAAGTGTTTTTCGGATTTTGCGTAGAGCATGTAATACTGTGGAAGTGAGGAAAAGCTCTTGAAAAAAAATCGCGATATTTTTGAGTATTCACTGCTAACAATAATAGTGAATTTCAGTTCCATCTAATTAAGGGAGTATGTCAGCTCGGGAGGTATGGAGCAGCCCTTGGAAAGACCCATAGACACCCGCAATAAAATATTGTTATGGATCCCACTTTATATTACCCTGGTAAGTGTCTTCCGCATCCCTCTTTTTTGGATCGTTTCACCGATGTAATGTTGCCGAAGGGCTGCAATGTCATGTCTGTTCAGCCGTCGATGTTGTTTATTATCGGTTGTCGAAAAAATATAGGGCAAATTTACCAATTCAAGCCACGCCCTTCGTATTTTCAGTTCGGTTCCCTTTTACCGGCTAGGTGCCGAATATTCGCAGGATTTTCCAACTTGAGCGGCATCCCTTACACCGCCAATGTTATTACACGCTCATTAGAATTTGATTTTACGGTAGAGGGCCGGGCATAAATTAACACGGTCAATGATTTTTTCCATCAGTCCTAATTTGATTAAAAGCACTCCAATCGGAAAATGCCAACATTCAATCCATTCACTTAATTAGAAAAACAGTTTTTATCGGGAATCCTAGAGAAGGATTCCATCCTGAAGTTCATCTGCGAGTAAATGAATTTAAATTTGTGAACTCTTCGTTTTTGCCAACATATATCAACACCCGATAGCGAGAAGCTCGAAACTTTTCGCTTGGCATAAAATTAAAATTTCTTTTTGCTAGTTTTCAGCAAAATTTGATTTCAGATTACGGAAACAGAATTTCGTTCTTTGTAAGTAGATTAAATTGGATTCAATGACACAGATCCGGCGGAATAAGGAAAGCAATTATTGAAGATTTTCCGCTCCGCTTATTCCTTCTTTCGCGTATTATCAGCAAAGCGTTATTCGATGTATTCCACGACATTGTTGGTTTATGATCGAGTGAAATAAACGAAGCGCAGACGCTTGGTATTCAGAAAACTATATATTTCCTCAAAATGAATCCATCATCTCCTCGGCACTCATGGTGCGGCCTTTCGTTCTGAATGTAACCGACAGGGAGCTAGTGTCCAAACCCTCGAATTTGAATTAACTTAGTTAAACCATACTGACACGTAATTTTTTTTTTTGACGCCGGTAAAATATGTGAAGTGACTATGGTGATTTAAAGTGTGAACGAAGTTGAAAACAAAACGAATAATCACCGATAACTTCAAACGTGGCATTGTTTGAAGTAAAATCCGCAGCAATTTCGTTTGAATTGAAATGAAAAATTGTCGGAACACCATTATTCGGTGGAAATAATTTACCGTGTGAATAATGAAGGAAACCGGGTTCGTTTTTACACATCCAGTTGTTTGCACATGAACTTCAAAGCGAAATTTCCGTATTTACAACTTTACAAGGCATCATTAATTTCACTGCTATGAATTGCGGAATTTCAACCGCCACACGTTGATTTCTTAATGTACTATTTACAGTTTTACATTCGTAATTTGTTCATTTGCGGGGTAAAATTTACCTACTGCGATACATAAAGAGTGACAAATTACATTTTCAAGAAATTATGACGCGATTGCTAAGTTATGTTTAGTATTGAGACACTCAATGGAAATAATTGATTTATTAAAAGAGATTTCGTTCACTGAGTCGGATTGATAATTAATATAATAGATTAATAAGATGCAAAAATGAAGCAGCAATTTTGTCATAAAATGTTTGAAGAATAATTTTAAATGAAAATTACTGTAGCATGGAAAATTGAGAAATTTCTTTACTTGCTATCAATTATACATTATAAATGCAGTCTATATTGAAAATACCTTGAGAAATTACTGAAATTGTAATTATTTAATCCAAAAGTGATGAAAATGTTTAATCTCGTTTCGCCTGAAATAATTTGTATTCAATAATTAATTGAAACTTGAAAAGATGAAACATTTTGTGTTGAATTCCACTCTGTCTTGAATTCATTGAATTCTTTTTATTATTGTTGGCACGTAGCGCCCCCTAGAAGTAATAATATTTCTATTATTTTAAAGTAGGCGATGATATGTTCAGTTGTTCAGTTATTATTGAAATAGACGTGGAGAATTGAGATTTATAAATCTTCATACTCAGTATATAATAATTAAATTTCGGAACTGACTCAAGAAGATAAGATCAATTTTTATCAACAAAAAGTTGGGCCTTTGGGTGCAATTCCCAAATAACATAAATTAAATTAAAACTAGGAAGGTATTGTTATGTTCGAACCACCATTCAAACTACATGATTAGGTACTATTTAAAAAAATAAAATCCGTTGATATCGTTTAAAAAACTGCTAAAAGTGTTCATCTTTTTTTTTCATTTTATTTGAACAAAGATGTTTCTGAATCGACTAATAAATACGTTCAATTCGATGACAGTTTATTGTCGCATTTAAGCAACATCCTGTAAATGCGTAGTTCAAAGACGTTGACTGCTAACAAAAGCCTAATTAGATTCCTTCTCTCCATCCAAGGGATTACATTGAATCATGAATATGTGTCATATACAAGCACTGCAACTCCTGAAAACCGATAGTAAGTGTAACTGAAACCATCAAACAGTCAATTATTCGCCGTTTCAAGATTGTCACTTCCACGCTATTTGCAAGTCAAGTCAAATAGCAATTTAGTTTCACTTACACCATCGAGCATTTTTATTGTGTAAATGAAAATTCGCACTGTATCTAAATTTGAAATAAACATGTGCGGCATTTTATTTATTGTATCGGTAATTTTCTTACCGTTATCCGGTGTTTTGTACCGGTATTCATTCAACCGATATATCTTTTCATTGATGAAAAGAGTAGCAGATTTCGAATCCTGAACAATGGTATTCCACAAGGATCAGTCTTGTCCCCTCTCCTTTTCAATCTTTATTTGAGTGATATTCCTCCTACAAAATCCAAGAAATTCATTTATGCTGATGACATTGCTCTAGCGATTCAAGATAAAGAGTTCGAAAATCTTGAATGTTTTCTGAATGAAGATTTAAAATTATTGAGTGATTATTTCCTAGAATGGTGTTAACGTCCTAACTCTTCTAAAACAGAAGTTCATTTGTTTTCATTTGAACAATAGTCAAAAATATAGATCATTGAGAGTATTGTTGAAGTTCAATTGTAAAATCAGGTAAAGATCCTTCTATTGCAGAAAATTATCGTCCAATAAGTTTGCTGAGTGTTCCATTTAAGATTTTGGAACGTTTGATCTTTCTTAGAATAGAACAAAATATCGAAGGGATTTTACAGAACTGTGAGGGAGGTTTCAGAAAAAACAGAAACTGTTCAGATCAGTTTCTCAGTCATACTACTTTTATCGAATCAGGTTTCAATAATAAGTTGAAAACTGGAACTTCATTTGTTGACCTTTCTTCGGCATATGATACGGCCTGGAAAGACGGGTTAATTTATAAACTTTATAATCACTTATATTGTGGAAAAATGGTTCGTTTGACAGAAAGTATGTTGAGCGACAGGAAAATTCTAGTTTTTATTGATGAAAAGAGTAGCAGATTTCGAATTCTAAACAATGGTATTCCACAAGGATCAGTCTTGTCCCCTCTCCTTTCCAATCTTTATTTGAGTGATATTCCTCCTACAAAATCCAAGAAATTCATTTATGCTGATGACATTGCTCTAGCGATTCAAGATAAAGAGTTCGAAAATCTTGAATGTTTTCTGAATGAAGATTTAAAAATATTGAGCGATTATTTCCTAGAATGGTGTTAACGTCCTAACTCTTCTAAAACAGAAGTTCATTTGTTTTCATTTGAACAATAGTCAAAAATATAGATCATTGAGAGTATTGTTGAAGTTCAATTGTAAAATCAGGTAAAGATCCTTCTATTGCAGAAAATTATCGTCCAATAAGTTTGCTGAGTGTTCCATTTAAGATTTTGGAACGTTTGATCTTTCTTAGAATAGAACAAAATATCGAAGGGATTTTACAGAACTGTCAGGAGGTTTCAGAAAAACAGAAACTGTTCAGATCAGTTTCTCAGTCATACTACTTTTATCGAATCAGGTTTCAATAATAAGTTGAAAACTGGAACTTCATTTGTTGACCTTTCTTCGGCATATGATACGGCCTGGAAAGACGGGTTAATTTATAAACTTTATAATCACTTATATTGTGGAAAAATGGTTCGTTTGACAGAAAGTATGTTGAGCGACAGGAAAATTCTAGTTTTTATTGATGAAAAGAGTAGCAGATTTCGAATTCTAAACAATGGTATTCCACAAGGATCAGTCTTGTCCCCTCTCCTTTTCAATCTTTATTTGAGTGAACAAAATCCAAGAAATTCATTTATGCTGATGACATTGCTCTAGCGATTCAAGATAAAGAGTTCGAAAATCTTGAATGTTTTCTGAATGAAGATTTAAAAATATTGAGTGATTATTTCCTAGAATGGTGTTAACGTCCTAACTCTTCTAAAACAGAAGTTCATTTGTTTTCATTTGAACAATAGTCAAAAATATAGATCATTGAGAGTATTGTTGAAGTTCAATTGTAAAATCAGGTAAAGATCCTTCTATTGCAGAAAATTATCGTCCAATAAGTTTGCTGAGTGTTCCATTTAAGATTTTGGAACGTTTGATCTTTCTTAGAATAGAACAAAATATCGAAGGGATTTTACAGAACTGTCAGGAGGTTTCAGAAAAACAGAAACTGTTCAGATCAGTTTCTCAGTCATACTACTTTTATCGAATCAGGTTTCAATAATAAGTTGAAAACTGGAACTTCATTTGTTGACCTTTCTTCGGCATATGATACGGCCTGGAAAGACGGGTTAATTTATAAACTTTATAATCACTTATATTGTGGAAAAATGGTTCGTTTGACAGAAAGTATGTTGAGCGACAGGAAAATTCTAGTTTTTATTGATGAAAAGAGTAGCAGATTTCGAATTCTAAACAATGGTATTCCACAAGGATCAGTCTTGTCCCCTCTCCTTTCCAATCTTTATTTGAGTGATATTCCTCCTACAAAATCCAAGAAATTCATTTATGCTGATGACATTGCTCTAGCGATTCAAGATAAAGAGTTCGAAAATCTTGAATGTTTTCTGAATGAAGATTTAAAAATATTGAGTGATTATTTCCTAGAATGGTGTTAACGTCCTAACTCTTCTAAAACAGAAGTTCATTTGTTTTCATTTGAACAATAGTCAAAAATATAGATCATTGAGAGTATTGTTGAAGTTCAATTGTAAAATCAGGTAAAGATCCTTCTATTGCAGAAAATTATCGTCCAATAAGTTTGCTGAGTGTTCCATTTAAGATTTTGGAACGTTTGATCTTTCTTAGAATAGAACAAAATATCGAAGGGATTTTACAGAACTGTCAGGGAGGTTTCAGAAAAAACAGAAACTGTTCAGATCAGTTTCTCAGTCATACTACTTTTATCGAATCAAGTTTCAATAATAAGTTGAAAACTGGAACTTCATTTGTTGACCTTTCTTCGGCATATGATACGGCCTGGAAAGACGGGTTAATTTATAAACTTTATAATCACTTATATTGTGGAAAAATGGTTCGTTTGACAGAAAGTATGTTGAGCGACAGGAAAATTCTAGTTTTTATTGATGAAAAGAGTAGCAGATTTCGAATTCTAAACAATGGTATTCCACAAGGATCAGTCTTGTCCCTCTCCTTTCCAATCTTTATTTGAGTGATATTCCTCCTACAAAATCCAAGAAATTCATTTATGCTGATGACATTGCTCTAGCGATTCAAGATAAAGAGTTCGAAAATCTTGAATGTTTTCTGAATGAAGATTTAAAAATATTGAGCGATTATTTCCTAGAATGGTGTTAACGTCCTAACTCTTCTAAAACAGAAGTTCATTTGTTTTCATTTGAACAATAGTCAAAAATATAGATCATTGAGAGTATTGTTGAAGTTCAATTGTAAAATCAGGTAAAGATCCTTCTATTGCAGAAAATTATCGTCCAATAAGTTTGCTGAGTGTTCCATTTAAGATTTTGGAACGTTTGATCTTTCTTAGAATAGAACAAAATATCGAAGGGATTTTACAGAACTGTCAGGGAGGTTTCAGAAAAAACAGAAACTGTTCAGATCAGTTTCTCAGTCATACTACTTTTATCGAATCAAGTTTCAATAATAAGTTGAAAACTGGAACTTCATTTGTTGACCTTTCTTCGGCATATGATACGGCCTGGAAAGACGGGTTAATTTATAAACTTTATAATCACTTATATTGTGGAAAAATGGTTCGTTTGACAGAAAGTATGTTGAGCGACAGGAAAATTCAAGTTTTTATTGATGAAAAGAGTAGCAGATTTCGAATTCTAAACAATGGTATTCCACAAGGATCAGTCTTGTCCCCTCTCCTTTTCAATCTTTATTTGAGTGATATTCCTCCTACAAAATCCAAGAAATTCATTTATGCTTATGACATTGCTCTAGCGATTAAAGATAAAGAGTTCGAAAATCTTGAATGTTTTCTGAATGAAGATTTAAAAATATTGAGTGATTATTTCCTAGAATGGTGTTTACGTCCTAACTCTTCTAAAACAGAAGTCCATTGTTTTCCTTTGAACAATAGTCAAAAATATAAATCATTGAGAGTATTGTTGAATTTCAATTGTAAAATCAGGTAAAGATCCTTCTATTGCAGAAAATTATCGTCCAATAAGTTTGCTGAGTGTTCCATTTAAAATTTTGGAACGTTTGATCTTTCTTAGAATAGAACAAAATAGCGAAGGGATTTTACAGAACTGTCAGGGAGGTTTCAGAAAAAACAGAAATTGTTCAGATCAGCTTCTCAGTCATACAACTTTTATCGAATCAGGTTTCAATAATAAGTTGAAAACTGGAACTTCATTTGATGACCTTTCTTCGGCATATGATACGGCCTGGAAAGACGGGTTAATTTATAAACTTTATAATCACTTACATTGTGTAAAAATGGTTCGTTTGACAGAAAGTATGTTGAGCGACAGGAAAATTCAAGTTTTTATTGATGAAAAGAGTAGCAGATTTCGAATTCTAAACAATGGTATTCCACAAGGATCAGTCTTATCCCCTCTCCTTTTCAATCTTTATTTGAGTGATATTCCTCCTACAAAATCCGAGAAATTCATTTCTGCTTATGACATTGCTCTAGCGATTCAAGATAAAGAGTTCGAAAATCTTGAATGTTTTCTGAATGAAGATTTAAAAATATTGAGTGATTATTTCCTAGAATGGTGTTTCCGTCCTAACTCTTCTAAAACAGAAGTTTCTTGTTTTCATTTGAACAATAGTCAAAAATATAGATCATTAAGGGTATCGTTGAATGATACTCTTCTAGTACATAATTTCACACTTAAATATCTCGGAGTTAAACTAGATTCCACTTTAACGTTTAAATATTATTTAGAGAATCTAGGCTCAAAATTGAAAACAAGAAACGATATTCTCCAAAAATTAGCTGGTTCTTCATGGGGAGCTGATGCCAATACTCTTCGTACCACAGTTCTAGCCTTAGTTTATTCTGCGGCTGAATATTGCTGCCCAGTATGGTTCAACAGTGCCCATGTTAATAAAATTGATGTACAACTCAATCTTTCCATAAGAATTATAAGTGGAACAATTAGTTCTACCCCATTATGCTGGTTACCAGCTCTTTCTCATATAGTTCCATCTCATATCCGTAGAAAAGTAGCCGTGATGAAATCATGGAATAAGTATCATTCGTCCCC
The DNA here is from genome assembly GCA_020654155.1 of Novius pumilus. Taxonomy (NCBI): domain Eukaryota; kingdom Metazoa; phylum Arthropoda; class Insecta; order Coleoptera; family Coccinellidae; genus Novius; species Novius pumilus. The sequence goes on from JAIFOV010000472.1 coordinate 9,306,759, forward strand.
AGATATCATGAGTTATATTCCTGATACAAGAGGCAAGAGGTTGAAATCTCGTAAGCCCTTATGAGTAAATGAATTTCTTTATTCTGATGAGAATGCACAGGATATTTGGCAATCCGAATGGAATTCGGTAAATGTATTCAATAAGTACTTGATTCTTGACCTTTCTAAAGAACCCCTAGGGTTTAATCTATCTAGAAAAATTTGGTGCACCTTGAATCGTCTTAGGACTGGTCATGGTCGTTGTAATAGCATGATGTATAAATGGGGCGCTGTTGAAAGTCAAATGTGTGAATGTGGAGAAGAAGAGGAAACTATTGATCATCTCGTTAATCGGTGCTCAATATATAAATTTGGTGATGGTTTTGAGAATATTCATTCAGTATCTTCTGAGGTTTTGAAATGGATTATCAGTTTTAAAACCATATAATTCTCGCGGATTTCTTTTATGTTTTGGGTTCTATCTCTTTAAACATTTAACTTCTCCGGTTATTTGTTATTTTTCAGATAATCCAGATTTCAATTTAACTTTCCGAATAGAAAAAAAAAAATAGAAAAATACAAGTAAACTCAACAAATTGGAGGAGGAAAGATTCTAATTCTTTTATTCTTTGGTTCAGATTTAAATTCAAACACAACACTACGCACACACACTCGCGGGGAGACAGGGTATTTTTCCTCAGGTTTTTATCCCTGTACTCGTGTGTCATATGAAAAACTGTATGGTACCCCATTCACATTTTCCTGAGCTCACACATATGATGGAACGGAAGATAGATTGATTTTTCATCCAACGCGATCTGTATTCTGTAACCATCTTTAAACAACGAAATGTATATATGTTTTTTTTTACCTCTATTTTATAAATTTGTATGCTCTCTTTCAAAAGAATATATATATATATATGGGCGATTCTCCTTCAAATCAGACGCTCGCAATTTTTTTTGGAAATGCGTACGGAGATGCACCTTGGTGGAAACGACAGCTCAAACCTTCGGCTTCCTCATGCTGTATGCTGTTTTTTTTCAATATGAGTATTGAGGCTCCCTTACCGAAAATGATGCTCACTCCCATCGAAAAAAATCAATTATCCTCAATTTAAGTGACTTATTCTTGGGATTATCAACTTTGGGAGTGAAGATTCGTATTCTACATGAAAAAACGAAGAAATTCTCTTATCACATCTTTTTTCATTCCTCTCATTCCGTGCGGAAATTAAGCGAGAAGAATTTCCGAATTTTTAACCTTTAAGCGGTTGAAACTCGTTTCTGGGGTAGGAAAACAAAAAAACGTAAGAACAAAGTATTTATTTTTTTGAATTAAACAAAAATTTTTCATCTCCAGCGGCAAATTTTATTAAAAACATAATTAGAATTTCGGAAAAAATGGTAAAATTGATGTTGGAGTGTTTATTATAGTTCAAACATTGTTGTTGTAATTCAAAGATGTGATAAGACTGTTTTTTTAAATCATGTTTATTATAATTTATAGAATGAAAAAAGGTAAGACGAACAAAAAATCTTGCCAAAGCAAAATTCCGCGATGTTGCTTGTCAAATTCATCTGGCATCAAAGAAAAATATTATTTTTGCACGTTACATTTTTGACGCCCCATTCTCGTGAATAACGAACACGATTTTGCATCCTTTTTGAAACTCAAGTGATTTTTCCCAATTTTACCATTTTTTCCGAAATTCCAATTATGTTTTTAATAAAATTTGCGGCCGGAGATAAAAAATTTGTGTTTAATTCGGAAAAATAAATGCTTTTTTTCTTATGTTTTTTTTATTTGAATTAGTTATTTGATTATTCAATAATTGAAAAATTACTATTTCTTTATCAACGTTTCGGGCTGGACCCTTTTCCAAGATTTTACAAATTTGACGGATGTATAAATGACAAGAAAATTATTGGATAACAAATGCTTAGAAACGGTAAAAAGAAAAAAGAAGAAAAATAGACAGAGACTTGATTTGAGTCATGTGTTATCAAGTAAAAATGAATATATTTTGTGTAAATTTTTAATATCTGTCCTATCGTTCATTGAATATTTATTTTTTCTAATATGAATCATTTCCAGAAATTCTCTTGATTTTCTGTTCTTTTCGTAATCTAGGATTTTAACTCCATCGAAATTGAATGTGTGTTTTAATATTTGTGTATGTTTTTATATAAAGCTGTTGGTAATTTTGAGTATTTGTGTCCGTTTAATCCGTCTTTTAGTTTTTGTTTTGTTTGTCCAATATATACACCTTCGCAGTCTTTACATGGAATTTCGTATATGATTTTTGATTTCTCTTGAATTGGGGTTAGTGATTTTAATTTTGTGAAAAGGTTTTCTATTTGGATATTTGGTTTGTGAGCAATTTTGATATTCTTATATGGTTTGAAAATATTTTCAATTTTTTCAGAAAGATTTTTAATGTATGGAAGAGGTATATATGATGTACGATCTTTTGTGTATGTTTTTTTTGTGTTATATAATATGTGGATTCGTTGTCTGAGAATTTTATTGATCAATTTTATTGGGTAACCATTTTCTTGAAGAAAATATTATCCTACCCCAGAAATGAGTTGCAGCCCCTTGAAGGTTAAAAATTCGGAAATTCCGCACTGAATGAGAGTTTTTTGAAAAAAATTGTAATAAGAGAATTACTCCCAAAGATGATAACCACAGGAATAAGTCACTTAAATTGAAGATAATTGATTTTTTTCGATGGGAGTGAGCATTATTTTCGGTAAGGACAGCCTCAATCCTCATATTGAAAGAAAACAGCATACATCATAAGGATGCTGAAGGTTTAAGCTGTTGTTTCCACCAAGTTGCATCTCTGTACGCATTTTCAAAAAAAATTGCGAGCGTCTGTTTGATTTTGAAAAAGAATCACCCAGAAAGCATTTTGTTTTTCATTTGTGTGAACGAGATTTATCAAGCGGGTAATTACAATAAAATATTTTATGATTGTTTGAAAATTTTGTATCGCTCGCGTACCGGTATTGAAAGTACAGGTACGAAGTGAACTTCCGATACCATACTACAGAAAGTACTCGGTACTCCACTAGCTCCCTTTCGGTCAGTTCCTATTGAGGATACCAAGAGTACCCGGTTAGAATCACCAAAGTGCCAAGCTTTCCCCGCCATTACGTTGCAATTTGTTCCAGGCTTTCAGTATGATCTTCCAGAATCCACAACAGCAACAACAACAGCAACTTGCACCATCAATAGCAGCAACAATCGCCTGTGGTCAGTGCAGTCTCCGTATCCCGGCACGTGTACCTGGCAGGGACCACTTAACGCTAGTACTAACAAGAACGCGATGAGTAATGTGGGGGCGGGCGCGACGGACCAAAGAAACGTAGGAAACCGTACGCCGACTGCCCCCAAACGCCCTCCAAGACGACTTGGGAAACAGTCCCAAGACAAACCGCAACGCGCTCTTTTCTGTCTGCACCTCAAAAATCCCCTAAGGAAAATCTGCATCAATGTAGTCGAGTGGAAGTATCCTTTCTCAATCGAACTTTATGTTTCTATTACACGAAGGGAAGCGGGAATAAAATATTTACAAATTCCAACGTCCTATATTATGCATTAGCGCTTAAGTGAATGTATTTCACACTCGTTTTTTCCGCCCGCTATATGGGGAGAAATAACACAATGGGGGTGAGGAAAATGTAACAAGGTGTTTTCCTTATATGATCGATAGACCCTTCGAGTATCTGATTCTTCTAACAATATTTGCGAACTGCGTTGCCTTAGCTATTTACACGCCATTTCCCAACGGAGATTCGAATGTGACGAACATGTATTTGGTAAGCAGAAATCAATTCACTTCACGATAGAGGTGAAAAACATTTATTCGTTCACGGAGATTGAACTGAATTTTTTCTTTCAGGAAAATATCGAATATATATTTTTAATAATTTTCACGATAGAATGCATTATGAAAATAATAGCAAACGGTTTTTTATTGCATCAAGGCGCTTATCTTCGCAACGGCTGGAACTTGCTAGATTTTACCATTGTCATTATAGGGTGAGTTGTGCAGGTTTTTTTTGTTGGGGAATCCGAAAATCGTGCCTTTAGAAATTATGTTTCATTTAAGGAGTTTTCAGTTACTTCGAAGGTTGGAATTGTTGAACAATCAACCCTATTGATTAAGGAATAGAATTTAAGTTGAGTCTTTTCAGGGGCGAAACAAAACTTGACTTCTCCCAAAGTGTCGCGTTAGACATTCCTGTCGTTTTTAATTAAGAAGGTTTGGTATGCTAATAATGGTAATTAAAAGAGTTCGTCTTCAGAAAATGCAAAGATTCAATTATGTACTGTCTTCCGATACAGTGAAAACGTTCGCGCCTTCTAAAAATAATGGAATATGTTAATGAATTAAATATCTTTTTGGGATTCAAAATCGAATTGAATTTCCTTGAACGTTCCCCTTGTTTGTTGCTGAAAGGTGACACCTTCGTTAGGATAATTAATTGGGCCCTCTTATAAGAAATAGATACAATAAAACCATTAGAGTATTTGGTGAGAAATTTATCACATGCTTTCAGATCTTTGTGAAGTTCATGTATTAAAATTTTTGCTGGCAGAAATTTTTGTCAAAAATAGTCCACGTTGTCCAAATCGCTTGACGATTCATCAATCATTACCAGTTCAGCATGGCATTGATAGAATGGCCGACAAATCTAATTAATGTACTAACAAGTTCAACATAATTAACCTTCAACATTATTAAGCCCATTTGTACGTATTCACAAACGTGTGCTCAACGCCTGCCGGACATGACCGGACATCTTGGCAAATAATTAACCTATGATTGGAATAGGCTGTGCATTGAATACAAGCGTAAACCTAATTGGCGTATATTCCGAATCCGTTTTCGATTGAGCCAAAAGTTTAATTCAGTCATAATGAATTCGTTACAGTTGTAGTGACAGAACACGTATCCACTATATTGAGGCCGTACAAGTTAAAAAGCGAGCTCCACGATTAGTTATATCGTGTGTAACGAGTAGTATCGAGTCGGCCTGAAAAACTGCATACGTACGGAAAATTTCCATTCACTTTTGATTTCCCAGTGGGTCAAAGGAACTCGTTTCAGATGAAGGATTAATTGAAGTAACAAGTAGAAGTTTTAATGAGCTCGTCGCTTCTAGAGCTGTCGAGCATTTTTCAATGGTTCATCCCCGCATCTTAACGTTTCAAAAAAAGAAGCATTGCTGGAAACAAGGCTCATGTTTAATTTCGACTTTTCATCCCGAAACTGTTTCTCACTACGAAGCGAAAATAAGTTTTTTTGTCTCGGCCGGTTCTTCATTTCCAAAAGATTAAACTCGAATGTTGGAACGACAATAACGAGATAATCCATTCCTTTTTTTGTAGGATTGCTAGTCCTGTTATCACCTTATTTACAAAAGACAACTTTGATGTGAAAGCGTTAAGGGCTTTCAGGGTTTTGAGGCCGTTGAGGCTTGTTTCTGGAGTCCCCAGTAAGTTATTAATCCGTTTCGACAACGCTCATGGATAAAACACGGATACTTATTTATTTCAGGTTTACAAGTCGTACTCAATTCGATTTTACGTGCCATGGTGCCTTTATTACACATCGCTCTTTTAGTACTTTTTGTGATGATTATTTATGCGATCATAGGCTTAGAGCTATTCTCAGGGAAGATGAATAGTTCGTGTTATACTGCAGAAAGTAATGCTGAATTGGTTTGGCTCTTCATTTAAATAAATTGAATTTTTCCCTTTCTTCAAGATGAGCTCATGGAAGATCCACATCCATGTTCTGTCGAAGAGGGGGGTTTCAATTGTATGGAAATAGGGCCGAATTACGAGTGCAAAAATGAATGGACGGGTCCCAATGGAGGAATAACAAATTTTGATAATTTTGGTCTTTCGATGTTGACTGTTTTTCAATGTATAACACTGGAAGGCTGGACTGATGTATTATATAATGTAATGTTTTTTTTAGCAGTGGAGTAGCTAGAAAAGGTAGTATGTAAAGTAATACCACTATGTTGAAAATCAGATAATGTGCCAGAGCTAAACAGAATTTTATATTTAGTATATTGTTGGCGAAGTAAATTCTCTTTTGTGGTGATATGTTATCTGTGTGTCGAATGGAAAAAACGCAATAGAAATGCATATTGGTGATGTCAAATTAATGTTTTTGTTAAATTCTATAAGCTAACTTGGGCACATAATAAACAACAATTAAAGAAAGTGGACACAGTGAGAATAGGGCTCGCTCCTTTAGATTCTGATCTTCTTTAGCCGTACTTCGATCCCAACAATCTATTTACATAATATTCTATTTTTATGTAAAAAAAAATTGATTTCAAGTCTACTGGAAGTGAAATAATCCGAAGACATTAATTACCTATAAAGACCGAAGTTTGCCCGATAAAATATTGACTCGTTAGTTAGCTTCCGATAAAGGACTCACAGTTACAGCCAAAGATCAAAAGGAAATTTTGAACTGTCCTACCGTTTCAGTATTAAATTTCTTACTAGATCAAAGTCCGCTGAAGGTAAAGTTTAACCGCTCGAGCTTGTACAAATATAAATACTTGCCTTGGCTATAAATTCAAGAATTGGAATTAGTTTTATCCCGTGTAATTGATTTTTATAACAAGGGTAAGAGCTTTTGCTTCACCAATTTAATTTACCCTAGAATTCATGATATAATGGAATTAATCAATATCTCCAATTTTTATGATTGCACTAAAGAAAGTTACGATAATGCTCGTGTAATCGAGTTCATATGAAAGGAAAGGTAGTAAACAGAAATTAATAAAAAATAGCGATTGCGAACGGTGATAATCCGAAGGAGCACATTAAACGTATATGAAGTTATGTCTAAGTTTGCAGCCGTTAATGCTAAAAAAAGTAGTCGCAAGTGTTTGCGCAGAATTTTATATGCCACAGAGATGGAAAGGAAAAACTGAACACAAGACCCCCGACATTGCTTTCCTGTCTTGATAATTCTCGTAGTTTCATCAGTTTTGCCAGTCGATCGGAATAATTGTTACTTTTTTTAATGTCATGAAACTGTTGTGGCTTGACTACTTCAAGTCCGTGTTGCTCTCTGTAAACCCATCACATTTTTCAAACCTAATTTTAAAGGAATCACCACCTTTATTAGCTGCACCACTGCTTTCATCCACACATGACCTAAATAATCAAACTGAATGATTTTAGATTCAAGACGCTTTAGGTAGAACCTGGCAATGGTCGTATTTTGTTTCGATGGTTATTTTAGGAGCGTTTTTCGTTATGAACCTAATTTTGGGTGTTTTGAGCGGGTAAGGTGTCGATTTAAAATAACGATCATTCAAATTTCGAGATAACGAAATATCGTAGGGAGTTTTCAAAGGAAAGAGAAAAAGCTAAATCCAGAGGTGATTTTCAAAAATTACGAGAACGGCAACAAATCGAAGAGGATTTGCGCGGATACTTGGATTGGATTACGCAAGCAGAAGATATCGAGCCCGAAGGTGAAGTGCAGGCGTCGCAAAATCAGCGCAATATAAAAGCCAACGACGTCGAAATTTCCGATTGCTTGAAGGAAGAAGAATCGCATCACGAATCGCTCATCAAGCAACGTAAAAAGGATTTCGATAGAATAAATCGTCGTTGTCGTAGGGCTTGTCGGAAAGCTGTGAAATCCCAACCGTTTTATTGGCTCATTATAATATTGGTGTTTTTGAATACGGGTGTTCTGGCGACGGAACATCATGGTCAACCTCAATGGCTCGATGACTTTCAAGGTAAGAAATCCCGTCTATGGTGATAGACGCGAAGTTGTAAGAATATCGTTAAAAAAGATAATTTAGGAAGGAGTATAAAACACGTAGAAAAAGGGTTAATAAAGATTCAGTAATTCAAACAATATATTATCGACGTTTCGGGTTGAACCCTTTTCCAAGATACGACAATTTAAATATCTGACAATGTTGTTATACCTCATTTCCTCAGATTTAAAAACAACCACATCGAAATTCAAAGTAAGTACATTAATTCTAAATTTGTATACAATACAAAGAAATACTTAAAACAGACGCTTAAATTAATCATAACAATTTATTTTCTATAGAGAAGAATACAACAACTAAACAATTTACTTGAAACATGTATAACATATAACACCATTCAAGAGTTCAATTTTTTACAAGAGCAAATTATAACAAACAACATAAATCTTAATACAACCAAACACAACCAGAAACTTATTAAATTAATGCAACAAAAAAAATCACTTGAATATTTTTCTTCAAACAAACAAAATAACATAAAGAATTTTTCAGATACTATCCTCCCTCTGAATGTACAAGAAATATTGAACTTAGATCCAAAATTTTCTATCAACAGCAACAAAACACAAAACATCCTTATAAATCATATCATCTCAAATATCGAAACTAGAATTACAAATCTCAATAACTCTCATCAAAATATAATCAGACTCAAATTATCAAATACACTAATCAATCACTGTAACAAAACAAAAATACTAAACTCAAATTTTCAGAACGACAGATTTTCCAAAAAACCACAAATAATAGTTACCAAAGCAGACAAAGGAAATTCAACCGTGATCCTTAATAGGTCTACATATAATTAAAAAATGAACAACTAACTGGAAGACACATCCACTTACAAACAAATAAAAAAGGACCTCACGAATACTTTACAGAAAGAAAATAACGCGATCATAAAAAATGGGAAAAATCAAATTATATATCACCAGAAACAGCAAAATCAATATACATTCATAACAGTTTAACACCAAAAATTTATGGATTACCAAAAATTCATAAAAACAACATACCTTTCAGACCCATTGTTTCATATTCACAATCTCCTTTCTACAGTCTAACAAAACATTTATCCAAGATTCTTTCTAACATCGTAAACAAAAATCAATATTGCACAAAAAATTCTTTCACACTCAAAAACGAACTCGACAAATTAATTATTTCTTTAAATCATAAACTCTTCTCATTGGACGTCACATCATTATACACAAACATTCCCACATCTCTAATACCAAATATAATTGAAGAAAATTGGTAATCAATCTCAACACACTTTTATTCCAAAAAAAGATTTCATTGAAACAGTTCAATTAACTTTAGGATCCTGTGATTTTCAATTTGGTGAAAAATTTTATCAACAAACATTTGGTGTGGCAATGAGATCCCCCATTTCCAGCACCGTAGCTCAACTTGTAATGGAAAATTTAGAAGAAAAAATACTAAAAAATCATATTGATGATATAACCATTTTCAAAAGGTACGTTGATGGTTTCTTATTATCACTTCTGAAGATAAAATACAAACGATATTAAATAATCTCAATAATTTCCATAAGAAAATTAAATTCACTCTCGAAACTGAATCGAAAAATTGCTTAAATTTCTTGGATATGACCATTATTAGAGACGGAAATAAACTCACAACAAAATGGTTTAGGAAGGAAACTTATACAAAAAGGATTCTCGATTTTAACACAGCAGATCATACAAAACAAAAAAAAGCCATCATAAACTATATAGACAGATCAATCAAACTAACCTCACCAATTCACAGACCCGCTATTCTACACTCCATAAAATCATTACTTTTAAAAAATAATTATCCCATATCATTCGTAAATAAAATCATGAAAGAACGTTTACAACACGTTAAATACAAAAACCGAGAAAAAAGAAGAGAATTCAACATATATTCCAATCCCATACATACGAAACCTTTCTGAAAAAATTACCAACATTTTCAAACCTTATCCAAATTTCAAAATAGCACAAAAACCACACATTCAAATAAAACAACTTTTTACGAAACTGAAATCGGAAACACTAAAAAATGATAAATCTAACATCGTTTACCAAATTTCATGTAAATATTGTAACGGAGTTTATATTGGACAGACAAAACAAAAATTAAAAGAAAGAATCAAAGGTCATAAATACTCTGAAGTACAAACAGCATTACATAAACATGAACAAACTTTAAACATACATTTGATCTTAACACAGTGAAAATTCTAGATTACGAAAAAAACAGAAAAGCAAGAGGATTTTTTGAAATGATTCATATCAAGAGAAACTCTGAAGCAATTAATGACAGAACAGATATTCGAAATTTGAATCAAATATACTCAACTTTATTCTGAACAAATAATTCATATCAAGTCTCCATCTTTTTGTTTTTCATTTGTCAGATTATTTTTACTAAGAAAACTTATTATAACAACTTTGTCAAATATTTAAATTGTCATATCTTGAAAAAGGTTCAACTCGAAATATATTGTTTGAATTACTGAATCATTATTAAGCCTTTATAATCAAATACATCAGAAAATAATAAAAATATATACAAAAAGAGTTTTTGTATTTTATATCCGCTGTAATGCTTTTGTGCTTTATAGGGCAGTATCTTTTCTATCCAATTTGAGTAACATACTGTCGGACTTTTAATTATTATTGCATGTCGTTCATGAATTTTCTAATAATGCAACTTCAATATTCAACATTCTTTAAGAAATCAATATATATATCAATTTTTTCCGTTATTTTCTGATTACTTTTGCATTTTGCCGACACTGGTGGATATTAATTGACGTGCTTCCCACTGATTTAAAAATTTGGATAATTTTCACACTAGAAATACTAACATCTCTTTTTGGATTCATTTCAAAAAGGCTATCGGATGGATTGAAAATATTATAATAATGAAAAACAAATATTTTATTTAGATTTTTTCCACATTTCGCGATTATTTAGTTTTTTTTGGCAAAACTATGTAAACATATTTCTTTATATTGGGCTTTGATTATTTCAATATTTATTGGTATGAACAAACGCATCATGATGAGGTATTGAAAAATTCCTCTTGTGAATGTATTCGAGGATAGGAACTCTATTCAAGGACAAAATCCAAAAAATTTCGAAAATGGACCTTTTGTTCAAAGATGAATTCGCATTGTTTTCATCTATTTCTGTTGCTATTCAAATACTACAGTATGAAAAAAATCAAATGATATGTTCAATGAAATTTTTTTTCATATTATTTGTATCACTTAATAATGTTGTATCCCGTAATTCGTTAATTCTATCTGTTTTTTTTTTTGATATTGTAATTGGAATAACTTGAAGCTCTTGAAAAGCTTGACAACGTTCCAAATCTTTTCTCGTCTTAGCACTTTGTTTATTATTTCAAACGCCCAATAGAATCCTCGTCTCAATAAATTGAGAAGTTGAGGAAAGTTCGGTAATTGCAATTTTCTTGTTTTTTTTTTCAAATTAATGGTTCTCAATCAAATCAACGCTTTACAAAGAACGCACAAAGAAATTATACTTACGATAGGATTAAAATTTTACTTCGTATTTTTCACTTCGAAGTTACATTTCGAAATTAAGACATACATTTGATCTTAACAGAGTGAAAATTCTAGATTACGAAAAAAACAGAAAAGCAAGAGAATTTCTTGAAATGATTCATATCAAAAGAAACTATGAAGCAATTAATGACAGAACAGATATTCGAAATTTGAATCAAATATACTCAACTTTATTCTGAACAAATAATTCATATCAAATCTCCATATTTTTGTTTTTCATTTGTAAGATTATTGTTACTAAGAAAACCTATTATAACAACATTGTCAAATATTTAAATTGTCATATCTTGAAAAAGGGTTCAACCCGAAAAGTCGATAATATATTGTTTGAATTACTGAATCTTTATTAACCCTTTATAATCAAATACATCAGAAAAGAATAAAAATATATACAAAAAGGGTAAATACATCAAGAAAGAATACGTAGAAAAAGTTACTGCATTAGGTTTATTCCAACCGACTAAATCGAATCAGTTTTCAATCAACCCATGAATAAAATTGAGATAAGCCATAGGGAGAATCGCGAGCAAAAAATAACTAAGCGACTAATGGGCTTTTTTCCTTTTGGAATATAAAGAAATCCAGAATGAAATCGAACCGCCAGTAGATTTTGTCGATGTAATTCTGGGAAAAAAAGTATAAGTGAAAAACCGTTCGATAACTCCATTTTTAATGTTCCGGAACCATTTTGCCAAATAACATAACAAAATCGGGATGGATCCAATTGAATATATAGACTGCCTAGCCCATTCTACACCTTTTCAATTTCCAATTGGGAACAACGAATTTCAACATTATGACGTAAAATAGTTTCCAGGCGTTGCTAACGATGTTCAGTTTGGGTGAACTCGGTCCTATTCGCATCAGATCGAATCTATGGCATTTGAATTGCCAAGTCGCTGTTAATCAGCTTTCAAGGTTGATCAGGCAAGCTCGATAGCGATGAACATTGTGGATTGTAGATCCACGTCTTAGCAACTCATGCCCAAGAACTTCATTGTCCTGGACTGACATTATCAATTATCCATATAATGTTGCTCTGATTGCTGCGACAATATCTCGCAAAATCATTCTCTTTGGCACTCCGTTCAATTTCATTATGTATTACGTGCACATACATCCAACGACATCATTGTTTATTTATTCTTCTGAAGTGTTTGCTCTTATAGAAATAAGTCTACAACTTCTCTTAGACAGCCTAATGTTGCAAAATCGCGGCGGGACGCCATTTTGAAAAAAAAAAGATTAATAGAATCTAATTCAAACCTCGAGTATGAAATTGTTACTGTTACCCTGCCAAAGACGGCGACTCGTCAAAATTACGGCTTGTAAGTAGCACCAAAAATTCTCTTTGATGGCACACACCCGCTTCTAAACTGAAAACGGTTTAGGACATCGATTTGAAATTTGGACAGTAAAAATCAAAGGATAAAATACTTAAATATGACAAAAGTGACAGCTGCATGTTTAAAGATGGCCGTAACTTTGACGAGCCGCCATCTTTGACAGGGTGACAGTAACAATTTCATACTCGAAGTTTGAGTTAGACATGAGAATACCTTTCAAAATCACGTCCCGCCGCCATTTTGCAACATTAGGCTGTCGGATTTACATCAAATCGCAGTAATTTATGGTTTATTTTGACCCTCCAAATTTCAAATTGATATCTCAAACCGTTTCCAATTTAGAGGGGGGAGACTATTTACGTCCGCACTGTATATTTATTTCTTTCAATTAAAAATGATGACCAAATTCAGAATATCATTGTCATCATAATAATAATCGCTCGGCAGTCTTTTCAGATACTTCAAAGCAGGCGCTCATCATGTATGACCAATTTATTAAAATGAGTTTCGAGTAAAAAATCATCTTCCAGTTTTTGTATTTTATGTCCCCTGTAATGCTTTTGTGTTTTATTTGGCAGTATCTTTTCTATCCAATTCGAGTAACATACTGTCGAACTTTTAATTATTATTGCATGTCGTTCATGAGTTTTTTAATTATGCAACTTCAATATTCAACATTTTTAAGGAATCAATATATCAGCGAATTCATCTTTGAACAAAAGGTACATTTCCTAAATTTTTTGGATTTTGTCCTTGAATAGAGTTCCTATCCTCGAATACATTCATAAGGGGAATTTTTCAATACCTCATCATGATGCGTTTGGTTCATAATAATGAATATTTAAATAATTAAAGTCCAATATAAAGAAATATGTTTACATAGTTTTGCCAAAAAATCTAAATGAAATATTTGTTTTTCATTATTAGAAGCGAAATCGGACCTTCATAAATAATTACCACATAAAGAAGACGATACATTCTCTATTTATTTGATGATTGTATTGATGAACAACAACATTTTTATACCAAATAAAAATTAGTAATTTTGAAATGTAATTTCGAAGCGAAAAATTCAAAGTAAAATTTTAATCCTATCATAAGTATAATTTCTTTTGGCGTTCTTTGTGAAACGTTGATTTAATTGAGAACTATTAATTTGAAAAAAACAAGAAAATTGCAATTACCGAACTTTCCTCAACTTCAAAATTTATTGAGACGAGGATTCTATTGGGCGTTTGAAATAATGAACAAAGTGCTTAGACGAGAAAAGATTTGGAACGTTGTCAAGCTTTTCAAGAGGTCAAAGTTATTCCATTTATAATACCAAAACAAAAAACAGATAGAATTAACGATCTACGGGATACAACATTATTAAGTGAAATTAATAATATGAAAAAAAATTTCATTGAACATATCATTTGATTTTTTTTCATACTGTAGTATTTGAATAGCAACAGAAATAGATGAAAACAATGCGAATTCATCTTTGAACAAAAGGTACATTTTCAAAATTTTTTGGATTTTGCCCTTGAATAGAGTTTCTATCTTCGAATACATTCACAAGGGGAATTTTTCAATACCTCATCATGATGCGTTTGGTTCATACTAATAAATATTGAAATAATCGAAGCCCAATATGAAGAAATATGTTTACATAGTTTTGCCAAAAAAACTAAATAGTCGCGAAATGTGGAAAAAATCTAAATGAAATATTTGTTTTTCATTATTAGAAGCGAAATCGGACCTCCATAAATAATTACCACATGAAGAAGACGATACATTATCTGTTTATTTGATGATTGTATTGATGAACAACAACATTTTTCATACCAAATAAAAATTGATAATTTTGAAATGTAATTTCGAAGCGAAAAATTCGAAGTAAAATTTTAATCCTATCATAAGTTTAATTTCTGTTGGCGTTCTTTGTGAAACGTTGATTTAATTGAGAACTATTAATTTGAAAAAAACAAGAAAATTGCAATTACTGAACTTTCTCCAACTTCAAAATTTATTGAGACGAGGATTCTATTGAGCGTTTGAAATAATAAACAAAGTGCTAAGACGAGAAAAGATTTGGAACGTTGTCAAGCTTTTCAAGAGCTTAAAGTTATTCCAATTACAATATAAAAAAACAGATAGAATTAACGAAATACGGGACACAACATTATTAAGTGATATAAATAATATGAAAAAAAATTTCATTGAACATATCATTTGCTTTTTTTCATACTGTAGTATTTGAATAGCAACAGAAATAGATGAAAACAATGCGAATTCATCTTTGAACAAAAGGTACATTTTCAAAATTTTTTGGATTTTGCCCTTGAATAGAGTTCCTATCTTCGAATACATTCACAAGGGGAATTTTTCAATACCTCATCATGATGCGTTTGGTTCATACTAATAAATATTGAAATAATCGAAGCCCAATATAAAGAAATATGTTTACATAGTTTTGCCAAAAAAACTAAATATTCGAGAAATGTGGAAAAAATCTAAATGAAATATTTGTTTTTCATTATTATAAGTCTAAAATAGAAAAAGCGAAATTGAATAGTATTTTCAATCCATCCGATAGCCTTTTTGAAATGAATCCAAGAAGAGATGTTATGATTTCTAGTGTGAAAATTATTCAAATTTTTAAATGAGTGAAAAGCACATCAATTAATATGCAAAATGCAAAAGTAATTAGAAAGTGATGGAAAAAATGTTTCTTGTCACTCACGGAAATTGATATTTGATTCCTTAAAATATGTTGAATATTGAAGTTGCATAATTAGAAAACTCATAAACGACATGCAATAATAATTAAAACTCCGACAGTATGTTACTCGAAATGGATAGAAAAGATACTAACCAAATAAAGCACAAAAGCATTACAGAGGACATAAAATACAAAAACTGGAAGATGATTTTTTTACTCTGAACTCATTTTAAAAATTGATCATATTTGATGAGTTCCTGCTTTGAAGTATGTACATACTTGAAAAGACTGCCGAGCGATTATTTTTGCGAGAGACATTGATATTCTGAATTTGGTCACCATTTTTAATTGAAAGAAATATATATACAGTCCGGACGTAAATAGCCCTCCCCCTCTAAATTGAAAACGGTTTGAGATATCAATTTGAAATTTGGAGGGTCAAAA
The DNA here is from genome assembly GCA_020654155.1 of Novius pumilus. Lineage (NCBI taxonomy): Eukaryota > Metazoa > Arthropoda > Insecta > Coleoptera > Coccinellidae > Novius > Novius pumilus. The sequence continues at coordinate 9,322,665 of JAIFOV010000472.1, forward strand.
TTAACCATAAATTACTGCGATTTGATGTAAAACCGACAACTTAATGTTGCAAAATCGCGGCAGGACGCCATTTTGAAAGGTATTCTCATGTCTAACTTAAACCACGAGTATGAACTTGTTACTGTCACCCTGTCAAAGATGGCGGCTCGTCAAAGTTACGGCCATCTTTAAACGTGCAGCTGTCACTTTTGTCATATTTAGGTATTTTATCGTTTATTTTTTACTGTCCAAATTTCAAATCGATGTCCTAAACCGTTTTCAGTTTAGGAGCGGGTGCGTGCTACCAAAGAGAATTTTTCTATTTGATTTTTTTTTCAAAATGGCGTCCCGTCGCCATTTTGCAACATTAGGCTGTCGGCTTTACATCAAATTGTGTAATTTATGGTTTTTTTGCACCTCCAAATTTAAAATTGATATCTCAAACCGTTTCCAATTTAGATGAGGGGGAGACTATTTACGTTCATGTGGTATATAAAAGGCACGGGAATGATTTATGATCGGTACTAGAAAAGTCGCTGAGCTTCGTCGAATTTATTTCATTGGTTCCTTGCGACCCTTGCATGACAGCGAGATCAAACATTTTTTAACACTATAATTCCTGAATTTAAAATCTTACATACTCCATCAAATGCTACATGAATATCAGTTTACTTTGTTTTCATTACAGATGTTACGAACATAATTTTCATCACTCTCTTCTCGATGGAGATGCTCATCAAAATGTACAGTCTAGGTTTTCAAGTAAGTTCCTTCAACCACTCCGCCAAGTATTCTCACAGTAAAATTAATTATTTAAGGGTTATTTTGTTTCGTTATTCAATCGTTTCGATTGTTTTGTCGTTATTGGGAGTATTATTGAAATGGTGCTGACTTGGACGTCACTCATGCCGCCTTTAGGTATTTCTGTTTTGCGGTGTGTCCGTCTGTTAAGGGTATTCAAAGTGACCAAGTGAGTATAACTAAGGGGCCCGCTTAATTTTCCAGTTCGAAATAAATATGCACAGAAACGAAGGTATTGAATGAAAACTGCTGTTGAAATCTGAGTACCCAACTAAAATCAGTTTTTCCTTTGATACAAATTTCACAACAAAATATGTTATTTGTTATTCACAAATTTACTTTAGGAGAACAATTTTTAATATTCTGTATTGAGAAATTTGAAAGAAAAATTTTGCGTATTCTACTAAAAACACGTTATTCATGAAATTTTTATCGTTTGATATTTCTTCAAATTCAAAGATCGAACTGGAATAGCACACTTAGCTCCAATTTTCCATTACCTAACCTTGCGTATTTGCAGATACTGGAGATCACTATCAAATTTGGTGGCTTCGTTGTTAAACTCAATACATTCCATAGCGTCATTGTTGTTGTTATTATTCCTCTTTATTGTGATATTTGCGTTATTAGGCATGCAAGTTTTCGGAGGTAGATTCAGTTTCAATCCGGTCGAACAGAAACCGAGGTCGAACTTCGATAGCTTCTGGCAAAGTTTGTTAACAGTTTTCCAGGTGAGTTCATTGTTCATGTCGCCCTCGATTATCACGAAAAAGTTTGTAGATTTTAACGGGGGAAGATTGGAATGTTGTTATGTATAATGGGATAGAAGCGTACGGAGGAGTCGGTTTTCCTGGAATATTAGCTTGTATATACTTCATTATCCTGTTCATTTGCGGTAATTGTATCCTTTCATTCCAAAGGTAAATGATATTCGCCCCACGTAAACTAATTTCCCTTAACGTAATTAGATATTTTACTGAACGTCTTCTTGGCTATCGCCGTTGATAACTTAGCTGATGCTGAGTCGTTGACTGCCATCGAGAAAGAAGAAGAGGAACAGGCTGAAAAACAAAGGTCAAATAGTGTAGCATCGGAGCAAGCAGTCAAAGCCGAGTATATTATTGACGAGGACAGCGATAATGAACGCCAATATGGTTCAGAAAGGTAAACGTGCAACTAAGCCCGACACTTACCCACTCATTGAGTTTATAGTGATAATAGGTCAGGCAAAAAAGTTGCGATCGAAGAGCCTGAAGAAGAAGAATTCAGTAAAGATGATCGCGTTATGGAACACGAAGAAGATCCAACAGCTCGACCACGTCGCCTGTCACAAGTCCACATAGTGAAAAAAGTAAAACCAATCCCATCAGGAAGCGCGTTCTATGTTTTTTCTAGTACAAATAGGTAACAATACTACTTTCACCATAGATTGAAACAAAAATTGTTATGCTCTTAGGTTTCGTATTTTCTGTCATCGATTTTGCAATCATCCCGTCTTCAGTAATATGATTCTTGTTTGTATATTAGTTTCTTCAGCGTTATTGGCTCTTGAGGAACCAGTGAAAACTGAAAACGATTTCAGTGCAGAGGTAATTTTGATGGTGACAATTCCTTCATAAATTTTGATGGAGTTCGAATTTCAGTTCCTACAAACGTGCGATTTCATTTTCACTGGGATTTTTACAATAGAGCTGATGCTGAAGGCAATTTCGTACGGATGCATTATGCACGATGGTGCCTTTTTTAGGTCAGCTTTCAACGTTTTGGATCTCGTGGTCGTTGTTGTTTCCATAGTGTCGATATGGAATGGGTCAGTTCACCGTCAATTGGCGCTTTTGCTGATAAAAAGTTTGCTTTTGTAGGGAAGGTGCGATGTCGGTTGTTAAGATTCTTCGGGTATTGCGTGTGCTAAGACCGCTGCGAGCTATCAACAGGGCTAAAGGGTTGAAGGTAAGTGTGAGATCAGAAAATTGCATTTCTATCAGCGGATCTTTTTAAACCAACAATACGAAACTGATTCCGAATTTCTTCTTTCATGCTAATTTATCGTATGGCTAGTATGTAGTAAAATGCGTGATAGTGGCCATTAAAACGATCGGCAATATAATGCTGGTTACTTACCTACTTCAGTTCATGTTTGCAGTTATCGGAGTACAACTATTCAAGGTAAAACATTAGCCAACGGCTTACTTGCATGCTGCCGTCGTTCCTTAACGGAGATTACATAAATGGTTTTGTTCGTGGAATTAATTCCGAACTATAGTCTATACAAGACAGAATAGTTTCTACGATTGTTCGAGACCTTTAGCATTTACATCCACTGTTGAGCAAGCTTGGATTTAGTCGCTTTTGATATTTGAGCAAGACCTGCTTTTGCGTTTGGCATATTGTTTTCATTGAATGGATGATTTCTTTTCATCCGTTGCTGTAATCAGTTTTCCAGTGCACCCGCTCATATTATTCTATAATAAGCGATCGCAAGAGGATTACCATACTTTACTCGTTGAACGTAGACCATTTTGCAGTTGGATGAAAATTTTAATAAGGGACACAAGTAAAGTTGTTCATAAGTGCAAAGTTTTTCTAATTATCTGAGCGCTAATGGTAAAAGTTTTCAACTTGAATCATTAACTATGAAAGGTATTCAAAATTTGTCCGTATAGTTAGAATCGAATTCAGAAGTATTTGTACAGAACTCCTTTTGACAAAAAATATTTGAACTTTTTCCGCTAACAAAGCTGTTTTCAACCTAATTAACTATAATGCTTAAATTTATTTAGGGCAAATTCTCCGAATGCAACGACAGTTCCAAACTTCAAGCTGCGGACTGTGTGTAAGTATTTTCCTCATACGATTTGAACGTTATTTTCGCTTTTGGGTTCTTTAAATGTATATAACAAATTAGACTGAAATGGAATAGACCTAACAGTATTCCTTCGAGATTGCTCCGTGTGTCTATATCGTAACCCACTCTGCATTAGAGGTGAGGTTTATGGTATTTATCAGAAAACTCTCTGTGTTGGATAATCATTGGAATAACGAGGCAGAAATGTCCGATGCCGTATTTATTGTATACGCTTGCCCCTCACGAAGTGAGCGGGCATAAAGCCGTATACGTTGCCGTCGTTCCGCGATCGAAGTAGTAGGTGTGTGTGTGTGCCTGTGCGGCAAAATTTTCTGTTCACGCAACAGGCTAAGCGGCGCTACTTAGAACGACGAATTTCTAAGGAAAGATTTAAAGTAACGGTCTCCAGGTCTGATTCCTTACTCCATCGCAATCGGAGAATTATTTCTCGAGATATACTCGAAAAATTGAAAAATTTTCGGGAATTTTTTGCGACCTTATTTTCGGAGCTACGGGCTCGAGATTCGGGAAAAAGGTACCTAAAAATGTATTCTTCAGGTAGAATGAGTAAAACGAAGGGCGACTTGGCGAGAATTTTGAGATTAGATCAAAAAAGTAGAAAAAAATTGAATTTTTCTTATTTTAATCTGGATAACTCAAAAACTATTGCAGATAGCGACACGAAACTTTTTTATAGCAAAGAAAATTTTAATTAAAGTCTCTTTTGTAGAAACATCTGAAACGTGGTGTTCATAGATTTTGAGAAAAAAATTCAAAATCTCAAAATTTACGATTTCGCCGAATATTTCACCCATAGCATGGCCCCCTCATTAGTCAACGCTCCCAAAATTTCACTAAAAGATTCTTATTTTCAATCACTATGATTGCTTTTGTCGTTGAAGGTGCCACAAATAGCTCTTTTGGAGCAAAATCAAATCAAAACATAAAAATGCCAAAGATTTTTTAAAATTTTCTAATTAACTCAATTTCTGAAACCACCAACGCTCTGAGGTTTTTACCATTCAATTCCTATCAAATAGGGCTACATTCGCTCCGCTTACTATTCCTACCTAAAATGGACCGTTTCTGAGAAAAAAATTTTTTGAAACCTTCTGAAAGTACCGTTTCTTCGATGAGTGATAACTCGACTGATAATGATTGCACCGCTTTCGATCTTTCACCAAACGTTTCACCGTAATCTCATGAACAATTGTTTCTCTCATCGTTTTTAGCTATTGCCTACCGTTTTCAAGAAAATCGATGAGATACGTAAAAAAAAATAATCGATTCGGTGCATTTAACTTAGGCACTCTTATGTACGCCTTTCCGAATACGAATACCATTTCGTCATCATCATCGTCGTTGCGATCTCGAATCCTCGGTCAATCGAAAACGGAAAAGAAGCATTTCAAGAGTAAGAAGCATTGTTGAAAATTGAATAAATTATCATATTTGTCCAGAATAGTAAGATGTTATTATGAACGTCACATTTCACTTACTTGAAAAAGTCACAAAATGATTTATGATTGACATTTTTATTACTTGCAACCATTATTACGCATCTAATATGTTACACTGACCATTTGCAAGCGTATACCTCCCGTTCTGGTATCAGCAGAGCAAAATTACTCTCTGTCTTTCATCCATAACTCACTTTAAAATCGTATAGCCCCGCTCTGGTTTGATCAAAGCCGAAATGCGAAATAAAATAAAAATTCGAAAAATAAATTCACAGATTTTCGATTACTGCTATGAAAATAAACTCATATAAGAAAAAATATTCTTTTCAATGGACTAGAATAAAAGAATATTGCATAACATAACGTAACGAAGAAGAAATTACTACTTCACACTCTTCAATATGAATACTTGAAAAACAAATAAAAATCATCATCCGCACACTTCAAAATCTTATATTATCGCTACACTCCGACCATAGCTTAAATAAAAAACAGTTTCTTTCATCCCGTGACATTCACATCGAAAATCGACCAAATATTCTCTCAATTTTTGTAACGATTTTGGTGATATTCCAGAAAAATTCGTTACGCCTATAGTGACCTAAGAGATCGGATGGAAATGAAAAAAGGCGACTGAAGGCCGGTCAGGTCGCGAGCGAAGAGAGCGATCTTTCGTTTTTACGTATCTCATCGATTTTCTTGAAAACGGTAGGCAATAGCTAAAAACGATGAGAGAAACAAATGTTCATGAAATTGTGTGCGGATGATGATTTTCATTTGTTTTTCAAGTATTCATATTGGAGAGTGTGAAGTAATTTCTTCTTCGTTATGCTATATTATGCTATATTCTTGTATTCTAGTCCATTGAAAAGAATATTTTCTTCTTATATCAGTTTATTTTCATAGTAGTAATCGAAAATCTGTGAATTTATTTTTCGAATTTTTATTTTATGTTGCATTTCGGCTTTAATCAAACCAAAGCGGGGCTATACCAGTTTAAAGTGAGTTATGGATCAAAGACAGAGTAATTTTGCTCTGCTAATACCAGAACGGGAAGTATACGCTTGCAAATGGTCAGTGTAACATATCAGAGCGTAATAAAGGTTGCAAGTATTAAGAATGTCAATCATAAATCATTTTGTGACTTTTTCAAGTAAGTGAAATGTGACGTTCGTCATAACATCTCACTATTCTGGACAAATATGAAAATTTATTCAATTTTCAACAATGCTTCTTACTCTTGAAATGCTTCTTTTCCATTTTCGATTGACCGAGAATTCGAGATCGCAACTACGAGACGCGACGACGATGATGATGACGAAATGGAATTCGTATTCGGAAATGCGTACATAAGAGTGCCTAAGTTAAATGCACCGAATCGATTATTTTTACGTATCTCATCGATTTTCTTGAAAACGGTAGGCCATAGCTAAAAACGATGAAAGAAACAATTGTTCATGAAATTACGGCGAAACGTTTGGTGAAAGATCGAAAGCGGTGCAATCATCATCAGTCGAGTTAGCACTCATCGAAAAAACGGTACTTTCAGAAGGTTTCAAACATTTTTTTCTCAGAAACGGTCCATTTTAGGTACGAATAGTAAGCGGAGAGAATGTAGCCCTATTTGATAGGAATTGAATGGTAAAAACCTCAGAGCGTTGGTGGTTCCAGAAATTGAGTTATTTTAGAAAATGTTAAAAAATCTTTGGCATTTTAATGTTTTGATTTGATTTTGCTCCAAAAGAGGTATTTGTGGCACCTTCATCGACAAAGGCAATCATAGTGATTGAAAATAAGAATCTTCTAGTGAAAATTTGGGAGCTTTGACTAATTAGGGGGCCATGCTATGGGTGAAATATCCGGCGAAATCGTAAATTTTTGAGATTTTGAATTTTTTTCTCAAAATCTATGAACACCACGTTTCAGATGTTTCTACAAAAGAGACTTTAATTAAAATTTTCTTTCCTATAAAAAAGTTTCGCGTCGCTATCTGCAATAGTTTTTGAGTTATCCAGATTAAAAGAAAAAAAATTCAATTTTTTTCTACTTTTTTGATCAAATCTCAAAATTCTCGCCAAGTCGCCCTTTGTTTACTCATTCTACCTGAAGAATACATTTTTAGGTACATTTTTGCCGAATCTCGAACCTGTAGCTCTGAAAATAAGGTCGCAAAAAATTCCAGAAATTTTTTCAGTTTTTCGAGTATATCTCGAGAAATAATTCTCCGATTGCGATGGAATAAGGAATCAGACCTGGAGACCGTTACTGTGCATCTTTCCTTGAAATTTCGTCGTTCTAGGTAGCGCCGTTTAGCCTGTAGCGTGAAGAGAAAATTTTGCCGCACACGCACACACACACACACACACCTACTACCTCGATCGCGGAACGACGGCAACGTATACGGCTTTATGCCCGCTCACTTCGTGAGTCGGGCAAGCGTATACAACAAGACAAGAAATCTTCCCATCTGAGACTTTTCTTCATTATCTTGACCGTCATCGAACACAGAAGGATCTCTGTTGTAATACATACTGTCAATACAGCGTGTTATGATATGGACTTCCACTAGGAGTATTTTTCCTATTGAAGTACGTCTAGTCCTTTCCCATCACAATCAGATAGTTGGTCTGATCGTTACATCTTATACTCAATTTCTTCTGTGATGACAACTTTGCCACTTGACTGTGGAACGTTGATGGGATTTTATCAGTAGTTAAATCTTCTCCGGGCAACAAAATAAAATCTTTCATTTGATTTTCAGCGGTTTCTACTTGGTCTATTTGGATGGCGACATAAATAAACCCCTTCTAAAAGAGCGCAGCTGGACGACGAATCGTTTTCATTTCGACAACGTGGCTAAAGCGATGTTAACGTTATTCACAGTGTCAACTTTTGAGGGATGGCCCCATTTGCTTCAAGTTTCAATTGATTCAAACCGGGAAGACAAAGGACCAATTCACAACTACCGCCCCATCGTAGCAACGTACTACATTGTCTATATTATAATAATTGCCTTCTTTATGGTGAACATTTTCGTCGGTTTCGTCATCGTTACATTTCAAAACGAAGGCGAACAGGAATATAAAAATTGCGAACTTGACAAAAACCAAAGAAACTGCATCGAGTTCGCGCTTACAGCGAAACCCGTACGACGATACATCCCCAAACATCGTATACAATATAAAGTTTGGTGGTTCGTTACATCGAAACCATTCGAATATGTGATCTTCGTTCTGATCTTGCTGAATACGATCACTTTGGCTATGAAGGTCCCAGATCCACCTGAATTGTACAACAAAGTATTAGACAATTTAAATATGATATTCACTGCCACGTTTGCGATGGAGTTTATATTCAAGTTAGCTGCATTTCGATTGAAGGTGAGTGTCAGATTTGTTGGAGCTAGACGATGTGGTATCTGTTTCAACTGCTTCATTTAGCTTAGATTTAAAATTAAAACATTTCCACTTTCATCACAGAATTATTTCGGAGATGCTTGGAATGTCTTTGATTTCGTCATCGTGCTCGGCAGTTTCATCGATATCGTATACCAAGAAGTAACGGTAAGTTCAGCGATACCCGAGGTTGCAAATATTTTCAGTACGACTTCTTCCAGCCGGGTGGTGGTTCGTTGAAATTCTCTGGGAAATTTTTTCGTCTCTTTCGTATAATGAGATTGATAAAACTGTTAAGCAAAGGAGAGGGCATACGAACGTTATTGTGGACGTTCCTGAAGTCGTTTCAAGCGTTGCCTTACGTCGCCCTACTGATTGTTATGTTGTTCTTCATTTACGCTGTTATTGGAATGCAGATTTTTGGCAAAATCGAATCTCGCGATTCGTCGAACAACATCAACAGAAATTCAAATTTTGGAACTTTCTTCCAGGCGGTTTTGGTGCTCTTCAGGTCTGCCACAGGTAACTAGCGTTAAGGGTGAATTGGGGAAATATTTTGTTCAAAACATTTCCATCGCTCCATCTCCCTTAACCACGTCGCGCAAATCTCTTTCAGGGGAAGCTTGGCAGGAAATAATGATGGATTGTGCTGATCCGAAGGCCAAATGCGATCGGCGATTGGCTGGGAAACATGAAGTTGAAGGCTGCGGCTCGGACATGGCCTATCCATATTTTATATCATTTTACGTTCTTTGTTCCTTTTTGGTAAGTAAACAGGAAATTGCCTAACCGATATCGATTAAATTTCCTTCAACTTCCCCAGATTATCAATTTATTCGTGGCGGTCATAATGGATAATTTCGATTACCTCACAAGAGATTGGTCGATTTTGGGACCTCATCATTTGGATGAATTCATCAGGCTTTGGAGCGAATACGATCCAGATGCGAAAGGTCGAATTAAGCACTTGGATGTGGTGACCTTGTTACGGAAAATTTCGCCACCGTTGGGTTTTGGAAAATTATGCCCTCATCGGGTGGCATGTAAAAGACTCGTTTCCATGAATATGCCACTCAACAGTGATGGAACGGTTCTTTTTAACGCGACGCTTTTCGCAGTTGTACGGACGTCCTTAAAAATTAAAACCGAGGGTGAGTTGCAGATTTTACTTCGTTGATAACGAAATGGTTACATCTGATCGTTACGATAAACTGCTTTTTATATCAACTTATCACCATAAAGCAACTTGTACTATGATGCATATCTGATGAATCTTGGCGTTTATGATTTATGAAGTTAATATTCTGTACAGCTCAAGTTTGTGCCTGCCAGCCTTACGGTTAGTGAATTTCTCAACTATCTAATCATTTTAAGAAAAAAAGGAGATTTACCATTCTTGTTGGTAATGTGCAAATACCACCAAGAAAAGTCTTATTCGTTTTCTTCTATGTACACAAGATACTTTAATGATTCTTTTTAATGGTTTACATAGTTCTTTTTCAAAGCAGTCAGTATAGTTAGCTTGTTTAATCTTCATGCGCCACTCATGGAAGTTAAATCATTTGTCAAAGCGAAAAAGAAAATGTTTACTGATAATATTAAACGAATGTTAAAACTAAAATCTAATGCTCATGAGACATTTTTACGGTCAAAAAAGAAGGAGCATCGGGACGCTTACGTTGAAATACGCAATTTCTTAGGCAAAGCTGTAGAGGCAGAAAGAAAGGCATAAACCGCTTGATATCAGCTTGATATGGCAGAAGTTGAAACAGCTGGGTGCAACTTCTAAGCCAGTCGTTGATCTTCCAGCTCATTTAAATAACCCCAACTAAATATATAGCTTTTTCCTAAATGAAGCTGGCACTTCTTCGATAAACAAGGAGCAACATCAACTTCTAGAGGCTAATAAATTCGTGTTCCGACTAATAAATGCTGTTGACATCCATACGCACGTTAATTCCATAAAAACTGATGCGACTGGTATGGATGGCATAAATATCAAAATGATTAAACAAGTCTGGAAACACTCGATCATAATACCTGTTCCAAAGCACGACCATCCAGATTCTTTAAATGACCTGCGCCCCATAAATTTACTTTTGGAAAAAATAGTAGATTGTCAACTAAGAGAATATCTTGAAAATTATAAAATCCTTCCAGAACTTCAATCTGGCTTTAGGCCTTTTCACTCGACCAACACGGCTTTGCTGAAGATTACTAACGATATTGACTGTGCCCTTGATGATGCAATGATGACCATATTAGTGTTACTAGATCAGAGTGGTGCCTTCGACCTTGTAGAACATAGAATGATGCTAGCAAAGTTAAAATTTATTGGGGCTGAGGCAGCTGCTCTTAACTGGTTTCGGTCGTATTTGACAGGTAGGAGTCAAACGGTTAGGATTAAAGAAAATATGTCAAATGTCGAACAAACTTTCAGTGGCGTGCCTCAAGGCAGCGTTTTGGGCCCTCTGTTATTTGCGGTTTATACGTTTGATTTGTGTGAAATTGTTAAGCATAGTAAAATTCACATGTACGCGGATGATGTCCAAATAGAGACTTCGCGGACTCCTTAAATCGAATAAGTAGTGATCTTGAGTGTGTGTTGGTTTGGTGGGAGGACAATGGCTTGATGCTAAATGCGGGCAAGTCTAAGGCAGTTTTGGTGGGAAACAAAGCTCTACTCTCTATTGGACAAACTGAGGGATACCATGTGAAAGTGAGAGGTGATATGCTTGATTGGGAAAAGTCAGTGAAAAATTTGGGTATATGGTTGACTCAGAGTGGACATTTGCACGTCATGTCTTATATGTTAGACAGATTTCTCACATGAAACTAAAAGGCTTGTACATATTTAAATATGAATTTGAACCAGATACCAAGTTCCGCCTAGTAAAGTCTTTAATTTTTCCCAATATTGATTACTGTTCAATGGTTTCTTTTAGCCACCTTACTAAGACTGAAGCCAATAAGCTAAAAGTATTACATAATTCCTGTTTGAGATTCATCTGTTGTATACCTTATCGTAATCATGTAACACCATTTAGAGTAGGCTAGGGAGAATTAAGTTTGTATGAAAGATATGAATACTTTTACGTAATATTCTTGTTTAAGCTTATTAAAAATGAATCTCCATGCTATTTCTTTGATAGACTCATAACTCGAGTACAAATACATGATGTAAATGTTTGCCATAAGCACTACTATTGCTTCCCAAAGCATAGAACCATCAAATTCGAAAGAAGTTTTGATTTTATAGCCACGCATACGCTGAATAAATTTATACAATTTTTTCAGCTAAGTTGCTCGCTTAAGACTTTCAAGAGACTCATTAGAGATCATGTTTGCTTTTGTGTAATGCAAAAATGAATTCACATGTTTTAGATATAGTAGGTTCATTTTAATTTTAATTTTGGCTCGTTTTTTGTTTTTCTTTTCTTTTTTCATATTCTATTAAATCTTGTAATCATTAGAAAAATTTAAATAATTTTGTTTCTTTTTTTATTTTCTTTGCTGGTTGTTGGATATGTCGGGTATTGTTTAAAATGAAGCAAATGATTATTTGAAGGGTTCACGCCGTAATTGAATTAAGAATACAAACAAAATATGCTATACTTATTATCATCAAATAATTTGACATTCTGTAGTATAAAACTAGTGAAAAAATTTATATTCACATCATCATTACTCTTGAGGCAGCGTTGTAATGGTAATATGTTGTTTGTAGCAGAAAACGGTGCCTGTTTAACGGAAGCAAAACATGCAATTAATTCATCCTATTCTTTTGTTGGTTCTCTTCCAATTATCACGTTGCGAAAGAATATTAATTGGTTTTATGATTATGTCAAACGATAATATCATTATTTTGATTTCATCTAAAATATCATAAAATGTGTGACACTATCGTTGTAATCAGTGGTCTAATTACAAAGTATGAATATCCAACCAACTTGCGTCTTTGGCATGTTAGTAAATAACAGTTGTTTCAAAAAACTTTTCACAAGGTATCAACTATGGAAACAAATATTTTTAATTTCGTGAGAAAAATTTTTGTAAATTATCTTGTCGGGTACCGTTCCATTTCTTGAAACAACTAAAAAATTTGGTTTAAAGATTAATCAATTTACGTATAATCGATGCTCATTTAGCGAAAAATCGTTTTTCAATAATAAATCAGAAACTTTCATTAAAAAATGTTAAGTATTAAAATTACTTAAACTAGTTTTGTTTCTAGCTTTTTTTATTTTTTAGTTATTCGATCTTTGTTTAAATATATAGAATTCGTGTTGCCAGGCGCAATTTGTTCAACAAAACAGTTATGAGAGAGAATACGTCAGCTATGACATTCCTGAATTAAATTTTTTCAGCTAAGTTTGCTCGCTTAAGACTTTCAAGAGACTCATTAGAGATCATGTTTGCTTTTGTGTAATGCAAAAATGAATTCACATGTTTTAGATATAGTAGGTTCATTTTAATTTTAATTTTGGCTCGTTTTTTGTTTTTCTTTTCTTTTTTCATATTCTATTAAATCTTGTAATCATTAGAAAAATTTAAATAATTTTGTTTCTTTTTTTATTTTCTTTGCTGGTTGTTGGATGGTTTGCTTTCTTTATTTTACCTATCTAAAATTGTAATAATTTAGCTTTAATTTTGTTATAATTTTTGCCTGAATTATGTGTTATTAAGATTATTGTTCTCACGTTCTTGTGATTTACATAGGTAGCAGGCGGAATGGAAGAATGACATTTGTCAAACTCCGACCTTTTGTACTTATCACTGATAAAGTCAATAAACGTTATTATTATTATTATTAACTAGATTAATTTCATGAGTTACTCTCGGTTTACACTTCGAGGAGAACTGCATGGCGATAGTCTTGGAAACATTGATAAGAAGTGAATTGACCACACACCTCTCTAAGAACCTTTCAGAAATGATTTTCATTTTTTTTTTATAGTATTTCGGAACACTCAGCTGAATGAGCCGTTGATACATTGTCCACGTACAGCGCGATACATTCTGAGTCAACAAATTGCGGCAAATCATTGTTTAAAACGAGAAAAATGAGGGGTCCTAATGCAGACCCTTGAGGAACACCAAACTCCAGATTAGGGCGCTTAAGTTCAGTCATTCACCACCAGTAACCGAATATGCTTAAAATGCAAGAATTTCTCAAAATGACCTTTGAAAATTTAAAAAAAATTTGGAATGTTGAAATATATCAACAAGTCATTGTGAAAATTACACAAACAGGTGAACAGTCAAGAAGTAAAAATTAAAAACATTTCAAAAAACTAAAATTCACAAATTTTCAATCTTATTTTTGTGGTTTATAAACTGATTTGTTTTCGACTCCCGTTCCATTTTCGTATTTAATCCTTTCTGTTATCTTGTGGATCTATCTGACAGTACTATCAAACGGATTTTCGGTAGTTTTTTTTTTACTCAAAAAAAAATTTGGGCAAGGTCACTGACTTGTAATATTGTTTTTAAATTATAGTCAAGTATCTAAAAGAAGTATAACGTTAATTGAAAACTAATAACCCAACGTAGTTACTGATCCAGTAATTGATTGTCATCTTTCACGGTTTCTAGTTTCCTACCGAAAAACAACTTTTGGTGAACTTTTAACATTTTACGAGACACGTGTACTATTGACTTAGTACTCATGACGGTTTGAAATTGAAAGAACTAAAATTTTTTCCTTCCACTCGACTTGAATTCAAGATAATCTCCTTTGTTTTTCGGGTATTGTTTAAAATGAAGCAAATGATTATTTGAAGGGTTCACGCCGTAATTGAATTAAGAATACAAACAAAATATGATATACTTATTATCATCAAATAATTTGACATTCTGTAGTATAAAACTAGTGAAAAAATTTATATTCACATCATCATTACTCTTGAGGCAGCGTTGTAATGGTAATATGTTGTTTGTAGCAGAAAACGGTGCCTGTTTAACTGAAGCAAAACATGCAATTAATTCATCCTATTCTTTTGTTGGTTCTCTTCCAATTATCACGTTGCGAAAGAATATTAATTGGTTTTATGATTATGTCAAACGATAATATCATTATTTTGATTTCATCTAAAATATCATAAAATGTGTGACACTATCGTTGTAATCAGTGGTCTAATTACAAAGTATGAATATCCAACCAACTTGCGTCTTTGGCATGTTAGTAAATAACAGTTGTTTCAAAAAACTTTTCACAAGGTATCAACTATGGAAACAAATATTTTTAATTTCGTGAGAAAAATTTTTGTAAATTATCTTGTCGGGTACCGTTCCATTTCTTGGAAACAACTAAAAAAATTTGGTTTAAAGATTAATCAATTTACGTATAATCGATGCTCATTTAGCGAAAAATCGTTTTTCAATAATAAATCAGAAACTTTCATTAAAAAATGTTAAGTATTAAAATTACTTAAACTAGTTTTGTTTCTAGCTTTTTTTATTTTTTAGTTATTCGATCTTTGTTTAAATATATAGAATTCGTGTTGCCAGGCGCAATTTGTTCAACAAAACAGTTATGAGAGAGAATACGTCAGCTATGACATTCCTGAATTAAATTTTTTCAGCTAAGTTTGCTCGCTTAAGACTTTCAAGAGACTCATTAGAGGTCATGTTTGCTTTGGTGTAATGCAAAAATGAATTCACATGTTTTAGATATAGTAGGTTCATTTTAATTTTAATTTTGGGCTCGGTTTTTGTTTTTCTCTTCTTTTTTCATATTCTATTAAATCTTGTAATCATTAGAAAAATTTAAATAATTTTGTTTCTTTTTTTTATTTTCTTTGCTGGTTGTTGGATGGTTTGCTTTCTTTATTTTACCTATCTAAAATTGTAATAATTTTTGCCTGAATTATGTTCTTGTAATTCATATAGGTAGCAGGCGGAATGGAAGAATGACATTTGTCAAACTCTTACTTGTACTTATCAATGATAAAGTCAATAAACGTTATTACTATTATTATTATTGTTTTCCATAGGTAATATCGATGATGCTAATGCAGAGTTGCGTGCGGTTATCAAGAAAATTTGGAAAAGAACCGATCCAAAACTACTCGACCAGGTTGTTCCTCCACCAGGAGGGGACGACGAAGTGACCGTCGGCAAATTTTACGCCACGTTTCTGATTCAAGACTACTTTAGACGATTCAAAAAACGAAAAGAGCAAGAGTTGAGAGACGGTGATAGAGAAATCAGCAATACTGTTACGTTGCAAGCCGGACTACGCACCTTACACGAAGCTGGTCCAGAACTGAAAAGAGCAATATCTGGAAATCTAGACGAACTCATTGAGGACAGCCCTGAGCTATTCCATCGCGTAAGATTCCACTGATTTCTTTTGTTTGATCGACTTTTTCCTGTTTTATAGAGAAACCATTCACTATTCGGGAGTGCGTGGTTTGCGAAACGCAAAGGACAAAATCTAAACAGAACAAAGTCACTGAAAGTTCCGTCATCGAAATTTCGAATAACGCCAGCGTCAAGTGTTGAATTCCTTCCGTACAATTCCATTCAAAAAGCAGTTACAGAAGGTATGAACGACATCAGTTCCATGATCAAAAATGTTGTGCCAATAGTTAGCAATCCGACTGCCTCAAAAAGTCAAGATGAAGAAATACCTCTGCGTTCCCTCGGTGAATCAACTGTCGATGACACGGATCAAAGCACCTTCCAAATAATCGAGTAAGTAAATTAACTTTTTGAAAAGGCAGCATGCTCGCGCAAAACCAGTCGAATATTTCGTCAAAAACGTACATCCTCATGTCACGCTTATTCCAATTTCATTCAATAAAAATGAATACCCACTTGAAGTATCCGAACAAAATCAATAGTATTGTACTGAAATAAGCCTTTGGATGTCTTTAGCGATCAGTATGGCGAGAGCGAACTGCTGCCTCCGATGCCGCCGCCGCGAAAAGCCCAACTAGAACCGACAAATATCACGACATCATCACCTCCACCATCACCTCCACTACTAACGACAAACAAATCAAGCTTTAGCCGCATTGCAAGTGGCTTGAAATTAGCACAAACACAAGTAATGGCAGTTGCAGGTTTTTTACCGGAACCTTCGACCAGCAATTCGTCTTTAAAATGGCAAGTCTCGCCAGCACGACGGTACAAAAGCACACATGAAGGCAGATCTTCCGCTGTAAATCACAGGGCTTCTTTCCACGGCAGAGGTTAGCACACGCATGTTAATTTCAATTCATAAAATCGCTTAGATAAAAAAATGTCGAAATTTCCTGTTCCAGCTTTAGAGGAATCGGAAATCCAAAATGGTTTAGCCAGGCTGGCGCTCTCATTGCCGGGTAGTCCGTTAGATAGAAGACTTGTTATCGGCTCGGCCGAATGTTTAGTAGGCAACATTTTCGATGAGCAAGGCCTCGGAAAATATGCCGATACAGAATTCGTTAGAAATGCTTCTAGGGAAATGCGGGAAGCGTTGGAAATGACACGAGAAGAAATGGATCGTGCGGCACAGTGCATCATGGACCAGGAACGGCGCAATGCCGCTAGCCAAAACCAAACTCAAACGCAATTATAACGTCTGTAAAACTTGCACCATCAAATATGTATGGTTCATACAATCGTCCGCTATATTCAGCCTACTGGAGTAATACTTGTCAAGTAAGGTATCACGTGTGTCTCACTCAATTCTTTTCGAAATACTTTCGACAATCTACGTCTGTATATAGAAATGTACAAAAATGTAAATTCCCAAGTATTCACTACTTTCTGATGCTTTGTACAAAAGAATATTCATCTCTCAAAATATCTCGAGTCTTTTTGGTCCAGTCAGTGAACAAAAACGGTGTATGAGAAAGTCAATTACTTATGGTGTTTTTAAATGTCCCTATCGTCGCCTTTCGATTTTCTTCCTTTTATATTCAACCTGCTATGGAACGCGATGTTATATTATGGTCGAATATATCGGAACAAAATATTAGTATTATGGCTAAACGAGTGGAACGAACCGTGTTGATTTATTTGCTGGGCATCTGTTACCAGGAGGTCTAATATAGCGTAATCCCGCCACTACCAAGTGCCTAATTGATATTTTCTGGTCCAAAGAAGACTAAGTAAATTAAGCGAATTATGTTATTTTTTAACATGGATTTTATGTGATAAGAAATTGCCGTAAAACAGGAACAAGTTGATCACGTCGATTGTGCAAGTTTAAATAACAACTTCACCTCTTAGAATTGTACCCCAATCGATAGTCGCCCAATCTATTTATTCATGTTTATAGTTTCCTTTATGAATGGAGTAGCGTTTATTGTTGATTTTCAGAGGATGTATGTCACATTCTAAGACAAAAGTAATAAATGGTTACTAGCCGAATGAAAGAAAATGTCAAGATTTGTTGTAAAATTCTTGTACATCCTAAACGACAAAACTGTCACTTTCTTAAATGATCGATTAAAAACTAAGATAATTTGCATTGAAATTTTATAATATCCGATGTGTCAAAGTAATAATAAAGAATGAGTAATTAATCGTTGAAATTAATGAATGACCTGTTGATCTTTTTTTTTATTGCAACTCAACGAGTTGTAATTGCTTTCCATTTTTTCGAAAACACGCAGAAAAAGCGCAACATTTTTCAATTTTCATCGGATTGACATGTTTGGGTTGAACTTCAGTGTCGCATCTCTGAGAGGATTTTTTGTGAAAGTTTCAACACGGTGCGGCCACTCTACGAGTTGTAATCGCTGTCCAATTTTTCTAAAACACGCAAAAGGAGCGCAATTTTTTAATTTTCATCGGATTGACATGTTTGGATTAGATTTCAGTGTTGCATCACTGAGAGGATTTTTCGTGAAAGTTCCATCACGGTGCGGTCACTTTACGATTTGTAATCGCTGTCCAATTTTTCGAAAACACACAAAAAAAGCGCAACATTTATCAATTTTTCAATTCTCATAGGATTGACATGTTTGGGCTAGATTTCAGTGTCGCATCTCTCAGAGGATTTTTTGTGAAAGTTTCAGCAAGTTGCGGTCACTGTAGGAGTTGTAATCGCTGTCCAATTTTTCGAAAATACGCAGAAAAAGCGCAACATTTATCAATTTTTCAATTTTCATCGGATTGACATATTTGTGTTAGATTTCGGTGTCGCATCTCTGAGAGGATTTTTCGTGAGGGTTTCATCACGGTGCGGCCACTCTACGAGTTGTGATCGCTGTCCAATTTTTCTAAAACACGCAAAAAAGCGCAACATCTATCAATTTTTCAATTTTCATCGGATTGACATGTTTGGGTTAGATTTCAGTGTTGCATCTCTGAGAGGGTTTTTCGTGAAAGTTTCATTATGGTGCGGCCACTCTACGAGTTGTAATCGCTGTCCAACTTTCCGAAAACACAAAAAAAAAGCGCAACATTTATCAAATTTTCATCGGATTGACATGTTTGGGCTAGATTTCGGTGCCGCATCTCCGAGAGGATTTTTCGTGGAAATTTCAGCACGGTGCGGCCACTCTACGAGTTCTAATCGCTGTCCAATTTTTCTAAAACAGGCAAAAAAACCGCAACATTTATCAATTTTTCAATTTTCATCGGATTGATATTTTTGGGCTAGATTTCAGTGTTGCATCTCTGAGAAGATTTTTCGTGAAAGTTTCATCATGGTGCGGCCACTCTACGAGTTGTAATCGCTATCCAATTTTTCTAAAATACGCAAAAAGAGCGCAACATGCATCAATTTTTCAATTTTCATCGGATTGACATGTTTGGGTTAGATTTCAGTGTTGCATCTCTGAGAGGATTTTTCGTGAAAGTTTCATCATGGTGCGGCCACTCTACGAGTTGTAATCGCTGTCCAACTTTTCGAAAACACACAAAAAAAAAGCGCAATATTTATCAAATTTTCATCGGATTGACATGTTTGGGCTAGATTTCGGTGTCGAATCTCTGAGAGGGTTTTTCATGAAAGTTTCGTCACTCTACGAGTTGTAATCGATGTCCAATTTTTATAAAACATGTAAAAAGGGCGCAACATTTATCAATTTTTCAATATTCATCGGATTGACATGTTTGTACTAGATTTCGCTGTCACATCTATAAGATAATTCTTCTTGAGAGTTTCATCACGGTGTGGCCATCCTACGAATTGTAATCGCTGTCCAATTTTTTTAAAACACGCAAAAAGAGCGCTAAAATTTGAGATTTTATGATTTTCATCGGACTGACATGTTTGGAGTAGGATTTGGTGTCGCATCTATAAGAGAATTCTTTTTGAAAGTTTCAACACGTTGCGGCCACTGTATGAGTTGTAATAGCTGTCCAACTTTTCGAAAACACGCAAAAAACGCGCAAAAATTTGAGATTTTTTAATTTACATCGGATTGACATGTTTGGGGTAGGATTTGGTGTCGGATCTATAAGAAAATTGTTCTTGAAAGTTTCATCACGGTGCGTCCACCCTACGAGTTGTAATCGATGTCCAATTTCTGTAATACACGCAAAAAAGCGCAACATCTATCAATTTTTCAATTTTCATCGGATTGACATGTTTGTACTAGATTTCGCGGTTGCATCTATAAGAGAATTCTTCTTGAGAGTTTCATCACGGTATGGGCATCCTACGAATTGTAATCGCTTCCCAATTTTTTTAAAACACGCAAAAAGAGCGCAAAAATTTGAGATTTTTTAATTTCCATCGGACTGACATGTTTGGAGTAAGATTTGGTGTCGCATCTATAGGTGAATTCTTCTTGAAAGTTTCAACACGGTGCGGCCACTCTACGAGTTGTAATAGCTGTCCAATTTTTCTAAAACACGCAAAAAATGCGCAAAATTTGTCAATTTTTCAATTTTCATCGGATTGACATGTTTACACTAGATTTCGGCGTCGCAGCTCTGGGAGGATTTTTCGTTAAAGTTTCAGCACGATGCGGCCACTGTACGAGTTGTAATCGCTGTCAAATTTTTCGAAAACACAAAAAAAGCGCAATATTTATCAAATTTTCATCGGATTGACATGTTTGGGCTAGATTTCAGTGCCGCATCTCTGAGAGGATTTTTCGTGAAAGTTTCGTCGCGGTGCGGCCACTCTACAAGTAGTAATCGATGTCCAATTTTTATAAAACATGCAAAAAGACCGCAACATTTATCAATTTTTCAATTTTCATTGGATTGACATGTTTGTACTAGATTTCGCTGTCATATCTATAAGATAATTCTTCTTGAGAGTTTCAACACGGTGCGGCCACAGTACGAGTTGCAATAGCTTTCCAATTTTTCGAAAACACGCAAAAAAAGCGCAACATTTATCAATTTTTCAATATTCATCGGATTGACATGTTTGGTTTACATTTTGGTGCCGCATTTCTGAGAGCATCTCTACGAGTTGTAATCGATGTCCAATTTTTGTAAAACATGCAAAAAGAGCGCAACATTTATCAATTTTTCAATTTTCATCGGATTGACATGTTTGTACTAGATTTCGCTGTCGCATCTATGAAAGAATTTTTCGTGAAAGTTCCAACACGGTGCCGCCACTGTACGAGTTGTAATCGCTGTCCAATTTTTCGAAACACACAAAAAAAACGCAACATTCATCAATTTTTCAATTTTCATCGGATTGACATGTTTGGTTTAGATTTCGGTGTCGCATCTCTGAGAGTATTTTTCGTGAAAGTTTCAGCACCGTGCGACCACTCTACGAGTTATTACAACTCGCGATTACCGTTGTCCAATTTTTCTAAAACACGCAAAAAGAGCGCAAAAATTTGAGATTTTTTAATTTTCATCAGATTGACATGTTTGGGATAGGATTTCGTGTCGCATCTATAAGAGAATTCTTCTTGAAAGTTTCATCAGGGTGCGGCGACTCTACGAGTTGTAATCGCTGTCCAATTTTTCTAAAACACGCAAAAAGAGCGCAACATTTATCAATTTTTCAATTTACATCGGATTGACATGTTTGTGTTAGATTTTGATGTCGCTCCTCTGATAGCATTTTCGTGAAAGTTTCATCACGGCGCGGCCACTCTACGAGTTGTAATCGCTGTCCAATTTTTGTAAAACGCGCAAAAAGGGCGCAACATTTATGGATTTTTCAATTTTCATCGGATTGACATGTTTGGAATAGATTTCGGTGTCGCATCTATAATTCAATCATTTTTTCCATTTTTAGTTTTTCTAAAACGAAATTCAGTTGATAAAAGTCTTAACTTTAAACACAACACAACCAGTATATAAAAAAACTTTTAATCAGAATATAAAACATACCAAAACTAAATCTTCATCTTATAGACTAAATAAAATACAAATGTATTCAATAACAATTAAATCTCATTCTAATATCCCCATAAGTCTCACAACATCACGGAATGTTTTCATGTCCTAAGTACCCTTAAGACTAAGAAAAATCGGCACTATCCATTATTATCTAAAGGTTTTGACTTAGTGGAGGCCGAAATTTGCTTAGAATCGGTGAAATTCACGCTCGTTCGTATTATATGAAATAATCTCGCATACGCCGATCTATATTGTCGATTACTAAAAGCATAAATAAAGGGGTTGATAACGCTTGACGCCCAGGCGAGAATCGAAGCAATCACATGCAGCGAAGGGTAGGTAACATCATCATCGAAAACGTTCATTAACATCAAAGGAAGAAATGAACATAGGAAACAAATGAAGATTGTGAGCATCAGTCTAGTTAATCTCCTGTCATCTTTATCTCTTTTCTGATTCGACTTATCTTTTTTATTGGTTGGTCTGTAAGACATGTTGATTTTAAACGAAATATTGCATTATAAATAGAATACTTACTGATGCATCCGCAGATTATGCCTCGATTTTCTCACTTTCCAATATATGCAGCTGTAGGAAATAATGATCACAACGCAAGGTAGGACAAAAGCGATCATAAAAAGTACTTTCTTGGGCGAGTCGCCATCTTTTTCTAATATCGTGCAAGAAAACGTCGAAGGGTTCAAACCCAATCTACCCCAGATTTCTAACCAAGGTGGCAGCTGAAATTAAGTTCGTAATAATGAGATGGAATAAAATTAGATTTTGTCAAATACCATACCATTATTAAAATGGAAATAGCCCATATTGCTATCAGCTGAAGCCAAATTGACAATGTCGAGTAGAATCGCTCGTAGTGTTTGTTGTAGGCAATAAGAACATATCTGAAACGTAACGTTATGTTAAAGAA
Organism: Novius pumilus; assembly: GCA_020654155.1. Lineage (NCBI taxonomy): Eukaryota > Metazoa > Arthropoda > Insecta > Coleoptera > Coccinellidae > Novius > Novius pumilus. Next base: position 9,345,333 of record JAIFOV010000472.1, read on the forward strand.
AAAACCGTATATTTTCTACAATATCGAATAAGTGAGAAATCATATCAACAATTTATTTATCCTTTTCGATATATAAATCATCTTTCCTTTGACATTTCCGTAGCGCTATTTGAAGAGCGCATTGTTTTTTTCCCATACATCATACGTATGGCAAATCGATCGCCGACAAACACAATCTTCATTATTTTTATTCAATAGTAAGGTCAACTATGATAAGATAGTACTTGACTGGTTCTTTTACGAAAGAATTTCTTCCTTCGCCCCACCACCTGTCGGTTAAATCCAATTTTCAATTGAACCGGATAAAGTGAGCCCGGCGCACGAGAATTATTATAACGATGACAGGAGACCTTTCGGGCCGCGATGTCAAAAGTTAATAGGCCTTCCAATTAGTCATAAAGTGTTGATTCACTTATTATCGATGAAATGGAACAATAGAAACTCACAATAACAAGATGAGGTGGGTGTCCAATCCGATATCTTCGTATCGAATAAATTCGTGAATTCCATTTTTTTTTTCTTGAAAACATTCGCTAATACTGAGAAAGTATGTATTTTAGGTATACATTTTTAAAAGCAGTTAGTGTGTACTCAGGGAGCTACTGATTCATAAGAATATGTTGCATATGTAGAAAAATCGTCACTTTTGGGAAAACAACTTCAAAGTCCTTCCTGTTTTTCTATTGTCCAGGCTCCAGAATAAAATAAAGTAAGCTCTAGTTTTTCTCGGTTAAGCACATTTGACAAGGATACAAAAAAATGCAATTTTTGAGATGTGCGGAGCTAAATTAATCGAATCTAATAGAATATTCATTCTCACACTATTCTATAATTAAATTATACAGGGTGTCCGGGAAAATGTGTGATTGAATGCCTCCATTGACTTTACGATACGATTTTTCCTGCTTTATTTTTGGGATTTCGAATGTTTGCCTTTTGTTTTCGATCTTGTAATTCTTGATTTTTTTCCTCGTTTTCTGTAATATCTCTTTGTTTATTGCTCACGCACGCTATTTGATACTGTCTCACTCTAAGAATTATAGGCCTCTTGCCTCTTCTCATTGTTCCAATTCTATATTATTATTATTATTATTATTATTATCTCTCGGATTCAGATAGAACATTAAAAAATAAGATGACAAGTTCCCATAAATTTTTTTCCCAGCGGCCTCCTAAATCAATCAATTTTTTTTTTCACTTTTAACCTGCATTTTTTTAAATCTAGTAATTTTGTCGGATTAAATAACCTAAACTAAAACGTTTCTGTTCCTTGAATGTCTTTCGTAAGACACTTTGCTGCAGACAAAAAAATTAGAAATCATGGTTTCTCTTTAATAAAAAATAAAACATTGATACTTTAAATTTTTTTTCTCGAAAACGGTTGATTTTATCGACAATGAACAAGAATACCTTTTCTTCAGCTCAATGTTCAAAGTATTCAAATTTATTTTTTCCAACTCCTTATCATACAGGGTGTTGAAAATGTAAGCAATAAAAGGTACAACCTAGTCCGCCCCTGATAAACTAAACAAGCTAATTATGTTTTAAGGGCAGTATTTTAAGAGGTCCTTACTACTGTTTATCGTATTAAATTTTCATCAAATTATCTTGAGTAGTTTAAAAGTTATTCAACAAAAATTGATTATCAGTGGCGTCCTTTAGGAGGCCGTACTTCCGTAGGGAGTGCCGCTAGGAAAAAAATTTATTGGAACTTGTCATCTTATTTTTTGATGTTCTATCCGAATCCGAGAAATCTGCCACATTTTCTCAAGCACTCTGTATAGTCGGAGAAATAACTTAAGGTTTATTGCTTTCTCTATTTTCGACATATACAATGGAAACAAATGTGAACTTGATTTTGACATGTCATAGATAATATATTCAAAATAATTGTTGTAGTTAGACTTCGAAGATATAAATTTGTCATACATTCAAAAACGAGTGATTAGCAATACGGATGACAAAAGTAAATTATTTTCATTCTTTTTTGATGTATTTGATTATAAAGGTTTAATAAAGATTATTATCGACGTTTCGGGTTGAACCCTTTTTCAAGATATGACAATTTAAATATTTGACAAAGTTGTTATAATAAGTTTTCTTAGTAACAATAATCTGACAAATGAAAAACAAAAAGATGGAGACTTGATGTGAATTATTTGTTCAGAATAAAGTTGAGTATATTTGATTCAAATTTTGAATATCTGTTCTGTCATTAATTGCTTCAAAGTTTCTTTTGATATGAATCATTTCAAGAAATTCTCTTGCTTTTCTGTTTTTTTCATAATCTAGAATTTTCACTGTGTTCAAATCAAATGTATGTTTTAATGTTTGTTCATATTTATGTAATGCTGTTTGTACTTTAGAGTATTTATGACCTTTTATTCTTTCTTTCAATTTTTGTTTTGTCTGTCCAATATAAACTCCGTTACAATCTTTACATGAAATTTGGTATACGATGTTAGATTTATTATTTTTTAGTGTTTCCGATTTTTATTTCGCAAAAAGTTGTTTTATTTGAATGTGTGGTTTATGTGCTATTTTGAATTTGGATAAGGTTTGAAACTGTTGGTAATTTTTTCAGAAAGGTTTTGTATGTATGGGATTGGAATATATGTTGAATTCTCTTCTTTTTTCTCGGTATTTGTATTTAACGTGTTGTATAGTTTGTGTTTATGTTCTTTCATGATTTTGTTTACGAATGATATGGGATAATTATTTTTTAAAATTAATGATTTATAATTTATAATTTCTTTTTTTTTGTTTTATGTGATGTGTTGTGTTAAAATCGAGAATCCTTTCTAAACCATTTTGTTGTGAGTTTATTTCCGTCTCTAATAATGGTCATATCCAAGAAATTTAAGCAATTTTTCGATTCAGTTTCGAGAATGAATTTAATTTTCTAATGGAAATTATTGAGAATATTTAATATCGTTTGTATTTTATCTTCAGAAGTGATAATAAGACAATCATCAACGTACCTTTTGAAAATGGTTATATCATTAATATGATTTTTTAGTATTTTTTCTTCCAAATTTTCCATTACAAATTGAGCTATGGTGCTGGAAATGGGGGATCCCATTGTCACACCAAATGTTTTGTTGATAAATTGAAAATAACAGGATCATAGAGTTAATTGAACTGTTTCAATGAAATCTTTTTTTGGAATGAAAAAATTATTATCTTGAAAAAGGGTTCAGCCCAAAACGTCGATAATATATTATTTGAATTACTGAATCTTTATCAACCCTTTATAATCAAATACATCAAAAAAGAATAAAAATATATACAAAAAGGGTAAATACATCAAGAAAGAAAATAAATTAGCTCACATTAGACTAGGACAAGTGTGAGAAAATTTTCAAGTAATTTAAAATCATTTCAATATGCGATTTCAATGTCCTGAAAATAATTTTTAATTTTCGCCTCTAGGCTTGGGTGGGACCAGAACCGTTCCCTGTTTCTTGTAATAATATAATTACTATGTACTATCTAACGATGGGAAACATCTGGTTGCTGAAGTGCTTTCATTTTTATATCACAGCTCGGACGATTTTTTGAATGCATTTCCGGTGTAGGATTAAACTCGTGTTTTCAATTCCACATTTAACGATCGCCTCATAAAACGAATTCAAGAGAGCCATTCAAATTCAGATAAAACGTTCCTTTACTCCGGCAATGTCGTTTTGTCTGAACAACAGTTCCTCATCAAAGACTTTATTATTCTCAACGCAAATTAAATAGTCGGACTTTCAATTAAAACGGGGAAATTTCGAAACGTAACAAGACTTATCGGTCATCATTGATCGACAAATCAGAAAAAAAAAAGTGGGGTTCTGAAGTCGGGGCCAGGTGCTCCCGCAGACATAATTTCCATCTTAGTAATGGATTGTGTCTCCGGATTATATATTGTGATCGTTGACAATAGTTTCGGTTTTTGGGATGAAGCCGAGTCGCACGGAGGCCATGAAATCGCATCTGGAAGGGAATATCAATGGGGAATGCAGCAGCATCTCGCATAACGCGCCCCATCGACATCTGCTGGGCCACAAATGCGATTTGTTTTATTTTGTTGCCTCGAACAAATAAATACGTCTTTATGCACATTGTATGTCATAAATGCATAATTGAGCTTCAGTTGGGATGGAATAATTTGTTTTCTTTGTAATTATTGAGCAAAAAATCATTTCGCATTAAATTTTTTATTTCAAGGTATGTTAATGTTTCGCTGAATGCTCAAAAAATAAAGTTGTTCAAGTTGTCTGGAAGTACCATTCATTGAATATTTAAAGATAGGAAAAAGTCTATTAGTTCCAATTTTCACACTTAGTTATATAAAAATCATGAAGAGTAAGAAAGAAAGATGTTTTCCAGCATAGGAGATGTTTGTATGGGACATTCTATCACTGAAATAAAAAAGATAGTGACAATCGTACTACGTACTCACATCAACGGTAATTCGACACCGTGGGAATAATTTTCGTCAAGGTTGTTAATAAGCTGCTCAATTCCTTTTCAATTTTTCTCCATGAAATTAAAGTTTGCGCCTAGAATCACATGTGATCAACATTACGTTTGATAATATATAATTAATTTCCAAACGAATTATCTCTCGATGACATCAATATCGTCGCTTAAATAGAGATAAAAAAAAAGTAATTCCTCGGCATTACCATTTTCTTTATTCTTCCGATGTCATGCTCCGAACATCCAGCTGTGCGTGCGAAGATTATCGTTATGGAAAAAGTGTGTTTCCGATCGATTTCAATCTCTCTTCCGCCTATTTTTCCACTTATCTTGTTTACTAGTTCATTCTACTTCAGTGCTATTTTCCAGCTATGATTTTAATGTAACGAAATATCCGGCTGCGCAATAAAATTCGTTTATCTTTTACTGAAAAATTCGTGGCAAGAAAATGAAATTTTGACGGATTAAAAATTTTATAAGCCCCATAAAATAGAGTCATAACCACAATTTATTTACATTCTTCGAAGTTTCATAAAGACGCTAAAATATGAACGAAATGGATGATTTAGGAATTCCTTCATATTTGAAAAAAGTTTTCAATTGCAGCACCGAAAGTGAGAAAAAACGCACTGGATAATATGAATTTGTAGCACGTCATCCAACACATTTCATAATTGCAATTTAAAAATAGTTTTTCATCTTACAGCCGACAGAATTCTTGAAATTGTCACGAAATTTACAATTTTATCGAAAAATTTGGTAAATTTCCAATGAAGTCGGATTAAAATTAGAAACGTGGATGATATTGTTAATTTTAAGTCTCTCTTTGAGAAAACGAGGATTGATGGAGAAAGTTTTTTATTGCGCTCTAACATTTTATAATTAAAAACAAAATATTCAAAATCAAAATCGAAGTGACGTTGCTTTTCGAAATTTGGTTGTATTTACCAGTGATGCAACAGATTGCCTATTGTCATCGTTTCCCTTTTTGTTAAGAATTAACGGACGGCAAGTTTTCTATATTCATCATTTCTTCATTTTTTAATACTTTCCTGGCTGAAAAAGTTTTCCAACCTAACGGAAGCAGTGAGGCATAAAGGAAACCCAAAGTTGGATTAATTGGAAAACTTGTATGTTTTTAGACTGTATTTGGTAAGAAAGACAAAGTTTTCATCAGTTAATTTTTTCTTGACCAATAAACTGGGATTTTTAAATTGAATACTAAAAAGGTTAAAGGTGGAACACTGACTTTACGTTCAACTATATGCATGTTTATGTATGCCTCACTCCAACTCTGTTCGAAAATAAGCGTAATTTAAGGTGTTTTTCATTCTTTGAATGAATAAGTGCAGATATAAAATAACGAGAAAAATAAATGTTTTTTTACGAAAAAAAAAATTTAACGAGAAGATGAATGATGACTTCGAGATAACCAATGAGCCATACGTAGAAATTGAGAAAGTCGAGATGGTTTATACAATGATAAACACGAAGGTTAGTCGTATTTGCGACGATTCAAGTAAACAAATTGTTCACTCACCTACTCAGAGTGATAGCCACCATGCTAAGCAATGAGACAGCGACGTTTCCATAAAATAAAACGGGAAACAATTTGCATAGATGATCGCCGAGAGTCCATTCTTCGTTTGCGTACCTCACCGCGGTCAAAGGTAAATTGACCGCGCAAAAAATTAAGTCCGAAATGCATAAGGATAATACGAAAGCGGTCGTGGCGTGGGAGCGCAATTTCGAACTTTTGCAAAGTGCTAAGACGGTCACGAGGTTGCCTAAAAATTAAAAAAGTCTTTTATACTTTACAAATTTTCATTGAATCCAGCTGTAGCGAAAGAAAAAAACAGTCACTCACCGATTATACCGACAAAACAAAAAATTGTAGCACAAACTGATGCTGCAATTGTTGCTGCTTTCGGGTATTTGATAACGACAATTTCTTCGGTGTCATTCATTCTGTGGATTACTTCAATCTCGAAAAGTTGTTGGTTCTTGAAGCATCACAGTTCGAAAATAAGCGCACCTCACTTTATCACCGCTTGTAATTGATGATAACGACTTTCAGATCGTTTAGCCGACTAACGTATCAGATGATACACGATGATGCACTCGCTAAAAGGACTATCGAATGAGGCAATAAATGAAATCGACAACGCGATTCGCACCGCATAGTACCAGCAGAACGCGCACCCACCGTACGAGTATTGAAATCGAACTAACTAGCTGCCTTAAAATGCGCCCTTCTTCGCACGTTGTTGAAATCTCAGTTTGATCGCGATGCGCTACCCCGGATTGAACCATTGAACTAAGTTCGGTTCAGCTGCTGCTGATCTTTCGCGCTCTAGGCACACATGTGTTTGGAAGGCGCGCACACGTGCTCGGCGCCGACCGTTTCAATACTTAATAACTATTTGTTTTATTTTATAATGAAACAATAAATACAACCATGCACTAGGATAACAATTTTTATTAAACTGCAATCCAATCTGATTTACATACTGAATTAAATTGTTGTTTTTTCTGAAAAGATCTGTTTGAAAATAAATTGACATTTATTATTTAGAATTTCTCCCCAATATTGAAAGTATTTGACGTGCATAATGAAAATTCACATAACTTGTAAACGTCTTACGCTTTTTGAATAATCGTGATTCTCCTGAGGAGGTTGTGGAGGATGGAGTGGAGGCCCCGCGTTGCTTCAGCCCCAGCGGCTTGGATTACTTATTTGCTTCAAAATTTACAAATTAAGAATTTTTGAATTTCTGGACTCGAAAAGTTACAGTCCACTGAAGATTTCTAGAAAGTGAATAAACCTAAAGATAGAAAACGAATAAAAACATCCAAGATATTTTCAGAATGAAACAAAAAATCGAAAAGAAAAAAGTTACTAAAAAAAATTATTTGACTTTTTTTTTGTTTTTTGTTTTTAGAAGACTTAGATAGGAAATGAACAATCATTTCCAATCTATGGGGGATCTATGGGGGGCATTTGCCCCTGGCGCTAAGATATAGGGGGCGGCAATGGACCAGTTGTTTAAGTTGACAACGTCTCACTCTGACATCAAAATAAGTATTATTATCGATTCTTTCCTCACTTCATTAATGATGATTGACAACTCATTCCGTTGAATAATATACCTTCGAATTTTTGTTCCATGCTTTGGTCAAATGTTTTTATTTACGAAGTGATTATCTGCCATGAATCAATTGTTAGATATATACAGTGTGCTTCAATGAAAAGGAGCCACCCTTGATATTTCTCATTCTATCACTATCACCGGAATTCAATACTGTTTGGAGGGGGACACATTTTGAGATAATCTTGAGTCTGAGAAAAGCAACCCTTTACGGGGTGAGGGGGAGCTTTAACCCCATGAATTTGAATAGGGAATAGGTATCGAGTGACACATCATTTTGAAGATCTCAGAATTCTCTTCTCAATAATGTCAATTTTGATTTCCTTAAATGGAAAATGTTGGAATAAAACGGATTTTCTTTACGCATATAGGCGAACATTTTTTTTTTTTGGTATGATTATGTAGAACTGGCGTTTCACCGGCTTCAATATTCATTAATGAAGTGAATATTTGTTATCTTCAGTTTATATATTTACGTTCACTTTGGGAGATGACGGGTGTTTTAAATTTCATTGAACGAACGAAACGTTCATTTCTGTTTGATCGTCGAATACATTTCTTCATTTGAATTTTTGTTCAATTTTTACATTTGGTTTTAATAGTTAATCGATGAAATGAATTTTAGCACTAAACCCAAACGTAATGAGTTTCGGGATATGTCAAGACAAACCTCTAAAAGATTTTGCTTCGAAATATTTGTCGGCTGTGACTACACGTCTGTTTTTTCGAAGGCTGGGTCCACCATAACAGCGACAAAAAACAGAATTATTGGGTAAAAAGTCGGATCGTGTAAACCCATTGACCTGGGTCTAGTGCCAGAATTTTCAGATCGCGCAAGTGCCTCTGCCATGACCTAACGACTATCTATATATTAAATATATAACCCGGACCAACGGCTTTACGTGCCTTCCAAAGCACGACATTCTCAAATTAAGTTGTCATTTACAGTCAGTAGTACCAATGCCCAGAGCCGGATCTACGGGGGGCATTTACCCCGGGCCCTAAGATATAGGGGGCGGCAATGGACTAGTTGTTTAAGTTGACAATGTCTCACTCTGACATCAAAATAAATATTATTATCGATTCTTTCTTCACTTCACTAATGATGATTGACAACTCATTCCGTTGAATAATATTCTTTTGAATTTTTGTTCCATACTTTGGTCAAATGTTTTTATTTAACACAGCCACGCGTCGGTACGTCCTCATGGCGATTGATTTCATTTCGATAAAGCAAATGTGTGGTATGGTTTACAGGAACAATGCTTCCTAAATTCTGGGACAATGTTTTAAATGTTTTTGCGAAAGAAGAATATTATCACTTATTATGTTCACTATTATAATTCTAGCTTCATTAAGAAGTGATTATCTGCCATGAATCAATTGTTAGATATATACAGTGTGCTTCAATGAAAAGGAGCCACCCTTGATATTTCTCACTCTATCACTATTACCGGAATTCAATACTGTTTGGAGGGGGACACATTTTGAGATAATCTTGAGTCTGAGAAAAGCAACCCTTTACGGGGGGAGGGGGAGCTTTAACCCCATGAATTTGAATAGGGAATAAGGATCGAGTGACAGATCATTTTGAAGATTTCAGAATTCTCTTCTCAATAATGTGAATTTTGATTTCCTTAAATGGAAAATGTTCGAATAAAACGGATTTTCTTTATGATGTTCTTTTCTCGAAATCGAACAATGAAATTCAAAGCCATTCAAATCAAATGTTCGAGTTGTTCTCCATTCAGTTCCACACAATAAAACAAACGCGATTCAATCATTCTGCGAACATCTCGAAAGACTTCTGGTGTCAACTGATTACACTTTGCGATACCTCGCTACTGCAAGTCGTCTAAGCTATTGAGCTCAGTTTGAAACACTTCATATTTCAAGTATCACTATAGGAAAAAATCAAGAGGTGTCAAATCCGGAGACCGTGCAGGCCATTCTATTGGACCTCTGTGGCCAATTCAACGCTCTGGAACATATTCGTTTAAGAAGAATCGAACTGGTGCTGAATAATGAGCAGGTGCTCCATCTTCTTTAAAGAATACTTCTTCTTCAATCAGATTCTCATCATTTTGGATAATTTCCAAAATTCTTGGGTAGATTGAGTTTTGAAGAAATTCCAGATAAACTTTACCATTCAAGATTTGCGGAAGAAGAAGTGGACCGATAATATGATCTCCAAGAATTCTAGCCCAAACATTCAGTTTTTCTGAATGTTGAGAATGTCCTTCCTCATCAAATAGGGATTAACGTCACTCCATTAACGAAAGTTGTGACGATTCACATGACCATTGAACGAGAATATACACTCATCCGGAAAACAAATGCTGTTAAGAAGTTGTCGGTTGAGATTCAGACGATCTGTCATTTGTTCACAGAATTAAAGACGTCTATCTAATCATCATCGTTCAATTCCTGCACAAAATGTATTTTGTAAAGATGAAACTTGAATTTGTGTAGAGTCCTTAAACTGATGATTGGCTCACTCCAGAAGCTGCACGTATTTTTCTCAGGTACTGAGTGATTAGCATTAAAGCTACTTCCCAGAACAGCAATTTCAGTAGCTTCATTGTTGACTATCCTTTCTGGTTGGTGCTTTTTACTCTGAACTGAACCAGTTTCTCGAAACTTTTCCACAAGCATCAGAATGTCCCAGATTATTTTCCTTGAAAATTCTCGCATTTTTTTCAGTCGAGTAATACAACTCGATTAGTTCTACTCGTTTTTGAATTGAACAAACCATTCTCACTCACTTAAACAGTATTGCTGAAGACCAAATTTAATACTCACCTGGCAAGAAAAAGATTCCGAAGTTGTCCTCAATAAATTCAGATGAAGTTCAACAATAGGAATATCATATGGTTCACAAGGTTTTCCAGCAAAAGAAAAAAGTATGCAGAATGTTTGAATCGCGTTTGTTTCATTGTATGGGAGTGAATGGAGGATAATTCGAACATTTGATTTGCCTGGCTTTGAATTTTTTCGCTCGATTTCAAAATTCATTTTATTCAAACAATTTTGATTTCAGGAAATCAAAATATACATTATTGAAAAGAATGTTACAAGATCTTCAAAATGATGTATCATCCGACCCCTATTACCTATTCAAGATCATGCGGTTGAGGCGCCCCCTCGTTAGGGGTTGCTTTTCTCAGACGCAAGTGTATTTCAAAATGTGTCCCCCTCCAAAGATTATTGAACGTATCTGATTCAATTCCGGTGATAGTGATAGAATGAGATTGGCGTTTTTCATTGGACACCCTGTATAATTACCCGCCCTGAATCAACCCGACTCTTTCCTCTAGGGAGGGGGGACACATGACTACTTTGCCCCCCCTTCTAAAAATTGTAGATCCGGCACTGTCCAAATATCAAATTTTTGTTCATGGTTTTCTATAGTCTTCCAAATTTTCCGTTGAAAATTGCAAAACCAATTGGAAAGCAATACAATGATAAAAAACCTACAGAAACTCTCAAAATAAAATTATTGAAGAATGTGAAGTAATTTCTTCTTAGTTTATTTTTCATCTTTTCTTTTATTCTACTCCATTAAAAAGAATTTTTGTTCGTATATCAGTTTATTTTGATAGTAGTAATCGAAAATCTGTGAATTTATTTTTGGAATTTTATTTTTTTTCCGTCATTTTGGCTTTTCCCGAGCCAAAGCGAGGATATACGCTTGTAAAGTGTGGTGTGGACGAAAGAAAGAGAGTTTGGCTCTGCTAATACCAGAACGGAAGGTATACGCTTGCAAATGGTCGGTGTAACATATCAGATGCGTAATGAAGGTTACAATTATTACAAATTTCAATCATGATTCATTTTGTGGATGAAAAATTTTGCAAATTGGAATTATAATAAAAATTACGAAGTTGCATTTGTGCACCGAATCGATTATTTTTACGTATGTCATCGACAGTGAGGGAGACAATTGTTCATGAAATTACGATGAAACGTTTGCTGAAAGATCGAAAGCAGTAAAGGGTGCTTTCAGAATGTTTCATAAATTTTTTTCGGTTCATTTTAGACAAGAATAGTAAGCGAGGCGATTGTAGCCCTATTCAAGAGCAACTGAATGGTAAAAAACTCAGAGCGTTGGTTGTTTTAGAAATTGAGTAATATTAGAAAATGTTGAAAAATCTTTGGCATTTTTATGTTTTTATTTGGTTTTACTCCAAAAGGGCAATTTCTGGCACCTTCATCGACAAAGGCAATCACAGTGAAAGAAAATAAGAATCTTTTATTGAAAATTCGGAAGCGTTGAGGGGGCTATGCTGAGCGTAAAATATTCAGCGATTTAGAATTTTCTACTCAAAATCTATGAATACCACGTTTTAGATGTTCCCATAAAAAAGATTTGAACTAAGAATTTCTGTGATATGAAAAAGTTTCGTGTCGCTATCCATAATAGTTTTCGAGTTATTCAGGCTAAATGAAAAAACATTCTTGCCAAGTTGCTCTTCCTTTACTCATTTTACCTGAAGAATAATTTTTAAGTATATTTGTGCCGAATTGCGAACTCCTAACTCTGAAAGCAAGGTCGCAAAAAATTCCCGAAAATCTTGCAGTTTTTCGACTAGATCTGCGATGGAATAACGAATCAGACCTGGAGATTATTGATGTCCATCTTTTCCTAAAATTTTTTCGTTCTACAGAGAATTCTACCGCGCACACACACATACTACCTCGATCGCGTAACGACGGCAAAGTATACGGCTTTATGACAGCTCACTTCGTGAGCTGGATAAGCGTATAGAATAACCCCAAGAAATGAACATTAAAAATATTCTTTTTATTTTTTCTATAAACATTTTAAATTTATTTTTGTGACCTTTAAAGTAATGCCCTTGAAACTGGCGCAACCCGAACTTATTTTCCTTACAACAAAAAAGGGCTCCAGTCTGCGATACTCAATCGATTCCTCGCGTTTTCGAACCTGTTTGGGGGAGGGCGGACAGGCTGTTGGGGACACACGTGCACGTGCCCGGGTGCCTATGATTGCATGGAAGACATTTCTTTTGGGAATTCAGATCAATAAAAACTTCAACAATTATCGTCTAGTTTTATTTTGAACTGAACAATTTTTTCTTATACGATTTCAATTAATCGAAGCCCATATTGCTTCACTACCAGTTTCGACTGATATTATATTTTGAACATATTGAATTTTCTGTTAAAAAAGTTATTGTATACTATAGAAAAAAAAAACCTTAACATGTATCGAAATAACGGCAAAAATGAACTTATGACGCCAAATAATCGATGTCGCTCACGCGGAGTTCTCTTTTTCTGTCAATTCTTGGTATCTTGCATACATCATTTTTTTGACGCAATCTTTATACGATTCCCCGGCAACGGCCGTATAACCGGACAACTTATTTCCTAAGCCCACAGTACTACTTCGTTGTTCCGCCTGCAAAATCCAATCATTTAAGTCAGTTGACGTTTTGAGTCATTTCGAGTTACCTGAATAATAGTCGTTCGGCCCTGATTCAATTTACCCAAGCCTTGACCTTCCGTCCAACCCATTTTTTGCAGCAAACGATTACCCACATTTTCGGCGCCGATAGGTTCGGCGACCGACGTGGCCACGGGCAATTCGACCATTTCTTTCGACTTCAAAAATTTTTCTTTCAGCTTGCTCGGTTGCGGCTCGTCTGGATTACCGTATTTCATCCGTCTCTCTTTCGCTCTGTCTCTATAAACTATTTTTTCAGCAGATTTTTCCTTGCGTGTCTTTTTAATGGCCTCCAGATTTTGTTTGTGAAGATTGGAAAGTTCAACGTGTTTTGTAAGCGCCTCAGTGGAACCCAACTGTCTTTTACATAAGTTGCATATGAGTTTTTTGAAATCGAGATAGTCGTTTTCATCGAATTGTTCTTCCTCGCCTGAAAAACGTTGTAATAATGTTTAAAGGAATATGAGCAGATCAATAATTACCAGATGATTCGCTTTCGCCCCCGTAGGCGGCAACCAGGGGTCCCTGGGAGACCGCTGCTTCATCGGGTATTTCTTTCTGATAAACACCGCCGCTTATGTTAGCTAGGAAACGAAAAGTGTGAAGAAAGTCGTTTAGATCGAGAACAGGGTTACCTTTCTTTTCGAGAACCGAAAATCCTATGTCGGCAGAAGCGCTTGTACCGTTTGTGTGGTACATATCGTAAGTGGTTTTCGAGGTGCAATTCTCCTTTTTCTGATTGAGCGTTTTCGCCCACCTCTCCATGTCTTTAGCGATTTTTTTCGCCACCTTGACTTTATCTTGCTTCTCCGGTTTTTGCTTTTTGGGCTCAGATACGGGCGACGCCTGAATGACGGCCGCCGAAGCCTGCACGTTATGCGTTTCCGATTTGAATTGTTCCGAATTATCCGAAGCGCGAACGTAGGTGTGCTTCTCTGGATCCCAGTATAGATATATTTGAAGCAACGGGTTCCAATAATAACCCGTCTGTGGATCGTAATATAAGCCGGTGGTCGTATCGAATTGGTAATTACTCGCTTTATCCAAAACATATTTGGACGTATCAGGAACAGCTGAAACATATTGTCCCCTCGTATTTCAGCTCGGATACTGATATTTAATATATTTACCATATATCTTGCCGTCGGTTCCTGTGGGAATTACTCTCTGTGTGGAATCATACGCTGACTTAGTAGCGTTTACTTGCTGAATGGCGGATTGAGCAACGGCTGCAGCTGCATTTACAGCATCCATCTGATTTTCTTGGTGGAGTGTTATCGAATTTCCGGCACTTATTTGCTGAGTAAAATATTCCTTATAATATATCACGTAGTGGACGTATTCCTGTGCCGTTTTGGCATATCGATTGGCGGCGTACTCTGCCAGACTATCCACGTCGGTCATTGTGTAAGTACTTGGAACTGCGGCGTTGGGGAATGCGTTATTCTCGACCTCCGAGTACGCCCTCTTATTGTCGCCCATTTGATATTTACAATAGGATAAGATAACTGGAAGTTCAAAGCGTTAACAACGTAATTTCGACAGTATCGACGAATTTTCACCTGTTTTTCCGTCGATGATCAAAGGATTCGATAGGTTGTTGAGAGCCCCGTAAAGAGTCAATGAATCGATTGTACTCTCCAATCCAAGGTAGCAAATACCCCTTGATGTAGAAGTGAGAGGATCACGGCCAATGGCAACAGCCGAGATACTAGTTATCAATTCCGGCACCAAATTTTTGAGAACGCTCATCACGGAATCTTCGGTGGTAAGCGCATCTAGATTTCGAAGCATTATCGCTGAAAGTAAACGAGCCATTTTGCCGTGCAAAGTTTTTTTAGGTTTAGGTAGGTTAGCAATGGGAATTAACCTGAATCTTCATTCAACAGTTACGAACTTACTTTTAGTAGTGTACGTGCAAATTTCGTCGCTGCCACTTCCCCCCTCTTCACTCTCCATGCGCGACGCATGACACTTGAAGCAGTTGTCGCGCCTCTTGAAATTTTGCGCGCCGCACTGCATTTACAAACACACAAGTGAGATATAGTCCGGGAGGTAGCGTTGCATTTTACATATTAATTTCTGGTCGATTGATTCATGTCATAACGTACTTTTCATCGATAGTCATTGAATAACTCGAACGTCAGCAGCTCCAGTAATGGTGGGGCCAGTGGGGAGAGAATTTCAAGTATGTCGAAAAAAAAAATCCAAAAAGTATTTCTGTTCGTTGGAAAATTTGCACATCAGTAGTTTTAACAATAATAATAATTATAGAAATCGTCAGCTGTGAAGAAAATGGCGGGTCGTACGTCAGCAGGATATATACACCTATATTAAAAATAATTATTTTTATTTCATTTCCGGCCGAATGAAACTGATACAGGTTATTCTTTATGCTATTAAAATGATAAAAAAAGTCTCAGCAGATCTATCGATAGGGGTAAAATCGTCAGCAGGGGGATTATATATGTCGAACAGGTATTCAATCCGAGTATGCAGTAACCATCTGTATTATTCAACTGACGACCTTCCCCCTGTCAATTACTCTGCTGATTCTTTTCTTCATTATATACATTGTTCAAATTATGCTCACGATCAATTTTCAAGCGACCTGAAATCAATTTGATTATAAAAATTCTCATTTTTATATTTTTCATATGGCATATCTAATCTAACTTTTTTAACTTTTTTAGATTGAACAATCAGCCTTCTGTTCTTGATTTAGTTTTGACAAATGATGTAAACTTATTAACCGAACCGAAAATAGACACACCAATTGGCAACTCCGATCATGCTGTGATAAATACTCAGCTCCAATTCAATGTAACTTCAAAAAATAAAATTAAAAGCACGACGATCGAAATAATTGATTATAACAATTTAAATAACCAACTGCTCGAGATAAATTGGGATGAGTTGTTTGGCAGTTCG
Source organism: Novius pumilus (assembly GCA_020654155.1). NCBI lineage: Eukaryota > Metazoa > Arthropoda > Insecta > Coleoptera > Coccinellidae > Novius > Novius pumilus. Next base: position 9,361,350 of record JAIFOV010000472.1, read on the forward strand.
GAGGACCCCAATGAATTATGGATGTTATTTGTTCATACATTAAGAGAATGCAAAAGTAATAACACAACAGTTAAAGACATATATAAAAACATTTTGAAACCCTGGATAAATGGTAAATTGATAATTATGATAAAAATTAAAAAGAAGTTATGGCGTAAGTACAAGCGTACTAATAGCACTCAAGACCTTCAGGCTCATAAAAGATATGCGAGAAAGGTGAAGGTAGCTATAATGAAAGCTAGAGAAACATACGAATCATCCATTGTGACTAGCAAAAATAACAAGAAACTTCTCAAATATATTAGGACTTCCCTATCTTCTAAAGTATCAGTACCTCTAGTAAAGACACAAGATGGCAGTATTTGTCAGAATGTTGCTGAAACTGCCGATACTAGCAGACATGTTTGAGAAAGCTTATTCCCCCAACTTTTCTTTGAGCCAACTTCCAGAAATTCTATCCCCAAGATCAGGTAATTCGCTTTATAGTATAAATTTTACACCCGACAGTATCAAATGCAAAATAAGAAAATTAAAACTTCAATCATCTCCAGGTCCTGATTCAATATCTCCTGCACTATTAATAAAATGTTGTGATGGCTTGGCCAGCCCCCTGTCCAGAATTATGTCTGCTTCGTTCACTGCTCATATTTTACCGGATGCCTGGAAAACTGCTATCGTTACACCGATTTTCAAAAACGGTAATAAGCTAGACCCATGCAACTATCGCCCAATTTCTCTAACGTCTGTCATTTGTAAAGTTATGGAATCAATTGTGTGTGAAAATATTTCAAAATTTTGCCTCTCCGATAACATTATTCCGGTACAACAACATGGATTTGTCAAAGGGAAATCAACCACGACTAATCTGTTATGGTGTGTAAGCAAATGGACATCTGCATTGGATAAAAAACGCCCACTAGATGTAGTTTACCTTGATTTTTCCAAAGCGTTTGACCGAGTGTGTAAGCGACGCCTTCTTCACAAACTGGATCATTTTGGTATTAGGGGACACCTACTTCAGTGGATCAATAATTTTCTGTCAAACAGAAATTTTTGTGTTCGTGTTGGGGACCATTCATCTTCATATAGGCCAGTATTAAGTGGTGTTCCGCAAGGGTCTGTTTTAGGGCCCCTTCTTTTTATTTTGTATACTGCTGATTTTCCCCATTCCATTAAATCACAACATGCCTTATATGCCGACGATACAAAAATATTTGGCGACGCTATCTTTGATTATCACAACATCCAAGATGATCTCAATTCAATCTTAAAATGGGCTTCTACCGGGGGATTACCACTTAACATAATTAAGTGCGTAGTTCTCCATATGGGCGCCAACAACCCTCGTCACAAATACACCCAATCGATGACAGACGTCAAATCGCATAACGATCTTGGTATCACAGTTACCGAGAATTTGAGTTGGTCAGCACATATTGCGAAGATTGTTAAAAAAATGCAACAGCAAGTTATACATTCTGAAGAGGACTTTTTCAGTGCTACCTTTTGATAATTGGATTGCTCTGTATAAGTATTACGTGCGTCCAATTCTGGAATATTGTGGATCTGTGTGGTCTCCAGAGTTGGTGCGTGACAAAAACCTGGTTGAAAATGTTCAACGTAGTGCTACTAGAATATGGTTTGGGCGTATACGCCCGACTTATAGCGATAGACTGTCTAGAGCCAACCTTACAACTTTCGAACAACGCAGAATGTGTAGGGATTTGATTCTTACTTCTCGTATTCTGAGGTACAATCATGGGAATATGAAACACCTGTTTCTGATGCACCATAAAAACAGATTACGTGGACATTCATACAAATTAAAGAAGGAGCCTTATTTAACAAGTGTACGTCAGAATGTTTTTTTCAACAGGGTGTTTTTGCCATGGAATGGTCTACCGCCTGGAGTAGTGGAATCAAATTCTATAAATATTTTCAAGAAGAAGTTGGATGAGTTCATGTTCGGTGGATCATAGTGATTATTCATTTGATGATTTGTACCATTGTTTTCATATAAATGGATCCATAGGTTTTTGTAACCTCAATCCTCAAATGTAAATAAATAAATGAATAAATAAATAACTGCTGTCTGCGAGCTGGCTGACGACTTTTCCCTCTTCAAATATTCTGCTCGTTCTTTTTTTTATTCAATATATTATTTTAATTACTCTTATTATCAATTTTGGGCGACCTGAAATCAATTTATTCATGAAAATTATCGGTTTAATCCATTTTGACCTATATGCAATTTGAAGAGATAGGAATGTGAGGAGGAGAATTATTAATTAATTGTACAAGTATGTACATATAATAGAAATAAAATATGTTATAAGTTATGTTTATTTGAACATTATCAAGAGTATTATATAAACATTTCATTCGCCATTATCAGAATTTGTAGAAGCATCTGATTCATATTCAGCTTCCTCACTGCTGTCGTCAGAAAAATCAAATACTCTTTCATCTTCCTCTTCTTCTTCTTCAGTTTCTTCCATTTCTTCTCTCTCAAAATTTTCAATTGCTCCTTCTTGTTCAGTGTTGTCCGAAAGGAAAAACAATAATTCGAATAAATTAATAGAATAAATTAATGAATACCAGAATAATTCAATTTAATATAATTCAATAAAATTAATTTAAATAATCAGTTATTGGAGCAAATTGATAGCGAAATTCATAAATGACTGTAGTGTTGTCAACATTTGTAACGCTTGTGATAGTTGGTGGAAGTTGGTCACCGTCGAACCATTTGAAATTATATTCAACATTTTTTTCTTCCCATCCAAAGTCTGTTGGTAAAAATTCTGTCGGGACTGGTAAATATGCATAGCTCCAAAGATGAGCTATATATGCTGAACGCAGAACTTGTTGGTACAATTCCGATTTACATGGCGGAAATGCCGCTCCATCGATAGTATTTTTGAATGTGAAGACATCAGTTTGTACATTCATTTTATATACTTTCGTAAATGTCGCAACAGACTTTGGATGGGAAGAATAAAATGGTGAATGTAATTTCAAATGGTTTTACGGTGACCAAGTTCTACCAACTATCACAAGCGTTACAAATGTTGACAACACTACAGGTATTTATGAATTTCGATATCAATTTGCTCCAATAACTGATTATTTAAATTTATTTCATGGAATTATATTAAATTGAATTATTCTTGTATTCATTAATTTATTAAATTAATTTATTCGAATTATTGTTTTTCCTTTCAGACAACACTGAACAAGAATGAGCAATTGAAAATTTTGAGAGAGAAGAAATGGAGGAAACTGAAGAAGAAGAAGAGGAAGATGAAAGAGTATTTGATTTTTCTGACGACAGCAGTGAGGAAGCTGAATATAAATCAGGTGCTTCTACAAATTCTGATAATGGCGAATGAAATGTTTATATAATACTCTTGATAATGTTCAAATAAACATAACTCACAACATATTTTATTTTTATTATATGTACATACTTGTACAATTAATTAATAATTCTCCTCCTCACATTCCTATCTCTTCAAATTGCATATAGATCAAGATGGATTAAACCGACAATTTTCATAAATAAATTGATTTCAAGTCGCCCAAAATTGATGATAAGAGTAAATAAAATAATATATTCAATAAAAAAAAGAGTCAGCAGAATATTTGAAGAGGGAAAAGTCGTCAGCCAGCTCGCAGACAGCAGTTAGATTATATATGCCATATGAAAAATATAAAAATGAGAATTTTTATAATCAAATTGATTTCAGGTCGCTTGAAAATTGATCGTGTGCATAATTTGAACAATGTATATAATGAAAAAAAGAATCAGCAGAGTAATTGACAGGGGGAAGGTCGTCAGTTGAATAATACAGATGGTTACTGCATACTCGGATTGAATACCAGTTCGGCACATATAATCCCCCTGCTGACGATTTTACCCCTATCGATAGATCTGCTGAGGCTTTTTTTTTATCATTTTAATAGCATAAACCTGTAATAATAACCTGTATCAGTTTCATTCGGCCGGAAATGAAATAAAAATAATTATTTTTAATATAGGTGTATATAGCCTGCTGACGTACGACCCGCCATTTTCTTCACAGCTGACGGTTTCTATAATTATTATTATTGTTAAAACTAGTGTTGAGCAAAATTTCGGATGAACAGAAATAATCTTTGAATTTTTTTTTTTAACATAATCGAAATTCTTTCCCCACTCGCCCCACTCCGAGTGCGCCTGCTGACGCTCAATTCAATTGATGTCCTCATCTAAACTATCAATTGCACTCAAAATCAATCGGCCTAAAATCACCATCAAAAATACAACGCTACCTCCCCGACTAATATATTTGAACGTTCAGAGATGGTATTCACCTTAATGCAAAACCAATCGGCCGACGCTTTATGACTTGGAGGCTTGTCACAACCAGAAGGAAAATCTTTGGGTATGCTATACTGCATGATTGCCCTATACTGGTCTTGAAGCATGAGAACGCCCTGTAAACAAAAGAAAAAGAGAAACATTACAGATTGGTCGTTGATCGAGAACCCCTCTCAACAAGAGACCTTCGTTGCCTAAAGAAGTGATTTTACGAAATAGAATATAATAAATTATCAGCTTTTGAGACTCAAGTTTAGACGTAATGTGAACCGACGGTTCATGAAGAATTTTCGCGCACGCTCGAATATTCGAATGTGTCGAATTCGTAAACGTTAACAATGATGATGTTCATCGAAGATTTCTCTTATATAAAAAAATGAATATAATATAAATTGAATTATACTTATCGACTGTACCAAATATCAAGGAATTTTTTACAACGATTCTTCCAAATAGTTAAGATACCTGTTTCATATCCATCCATCTTGTAGCTTCTGCAAGTGTTGAAAACTCGACAAAGGCGAAACCTCTAGACGCACCTAAACAGCACAATAGACACCAATGGAATTACCTATCTTTTTGACGTTTTCAATGCACAAAAACGGCCCAAGGACAACTTTATTGCACCTTTCGTTCGAATCGACATACCTGTATCTTTCTTCCTGATCAATCGAATATCCCTCGGCATCAATCCACATTGAATTATATCCTGTCGTATCTGAAAGAATTTTCATTGGCAGTCGAAGTAAACGGATGTTCTGGTTAACCTACATCATTCTCTGTAATATGTTGTGCTAAGCCCCGAATCATGATGGTGTTGTTGGGAGGTTGACTCTTGTAACCGATTATTTCCGATCCACTGGCTCCCAGCACTGCACCATTCGGGCTCCTTTCTCTGCAAACATAGACGATTTTATTTGCCTCATTGTGCATATATCTTACCCTTCACTATCTTCGTCTCTATAGTTGCGATCTCGATCGTGATTCTTCGCTTCCTCTAACTTTCTCTCCCACCTCGACTCGCTTCGCGACCTTTTACTCCGCGATCGGTGGTAATCGCGGTTTCTGTAGTGACGACTTCTGTTTCCCCTGGAATCTGGACTCCTCGACCGGCTCCGGTCCTCCCAGGAGGATTCTCTATCTCTTCTGCTGTATTCTCTGTCGCTGTCATAGTCGCTCCCACGATCGCGAAACCTGTCCTCGTTGTGATCGTGATAATCTGAAGAAAAAGAAAGATATTCAATTTCTACATGAAATGGAAAACTTGTTCATCGCTAATAAATAAACTTAGGAAGGATTAAAATATAAGGAGTGAATAATGTTGGATAGCTTAACGTCAATATTAGATAATATTTTTAGTTTCACTAAACAACATTTTAATAAACAATCGATGAAGCGTCATTTACTTATCAGCTCTTCGCGAAAACGTCGCTCATAATTGCGGTACGTAAAATCAGTTCTAGTTCGTCAATTCTTCCGTTATCATCCAACCAATAGGTGAGGTATTCAGCATAATTCGTTGTATCGGTATGCGACTATTATAAATTTTTAATCATCATAAAAATGGATTACGTGCTTACAAAACTCATTGTACAGCTTCGTTGGAAATTATGTGAATATAAAGTCAACTTTTGTAATAATTACACATTCAATGAAATTAGAAAAGAATGAAAGCTGTTGAGGACATTAATTCACCGGAAGGTGCTTTAAATATGAAATAATAACCTTCACACTGTTCGCTGCAATTTCTGGTCGGATGACGTGTTCTTAATTAGTAATGGCAAAATGAATTTTAGTGCGATCGTGGTTTTCGAAATCAAATGTAGTCCAATCGCGTTTTCCGAAAATTTTCTAAATAATCCAAACGAAGGATGGTTTTTTCTTTCAATTACAACTCCTCGTTTATTTTAGCGACCATTGCATTCAAACTTTTCTTCTTTTTTTCTCACCATCACCATTTGTCTAATTTCCGATACTTCTCATATCAAAATTAGGTCAACGACTACTAAAAAAAGTACGAATTGTTTGCGGATCAGTAATCACAACTTGTAGGTAATAAGTCTCAAACTTATGGCTCATTGAGATAAAAAATAAAGATAATTCAAGGAACTTGTGAGCTTCCTCCGTTCTCATAGTTTCATTTTCCATTTAACGAGAGTTCACTATCAAGTGACTGAACGATAAGACTTGAAATAATTAGTGAACTACTACTTTAATCACTCGGTGGCTTGGTTCCTATAAAATAATCCATATGTTCTGAAAGTTTGTTGTAGTTGAGCTAGGAATTGTTTAGAAATAATGACATTATCAGCAGTGTTATTCTTGCCATTGTTCTTTTATCAACTAGAAATATTCTCAAGAACTCTATGAAAACAACTGCTTCTCTGTGAATAACTACAACAAACCGCATTTTAAACATTATGTGAAGCATAGAGCTTGAGAAATTTTTAGAGATAACAAAGTGACTGAAACATAGGTTATGATACAACATGAAAACGAATACAAAGCTCTAAAATGAGAACGAGGATGAGATAAGTTTTTAAACGAAAAAATATAACAGCAAAAGACGCTTTTTACATGCAACCTGAATTAGATAAAAATTGATAAACGTCAATGACCCATGTATATAACTAAGTTCCATATAATTACGTTTTTTCCCCGAATGATAGAAAGGTGGACTTCTATGCCTTCTGTGATGTGGTGATCTCGATGGGGATCGACTATGACGATAATTAGGAGAATCTCTTCTGTTGTACTCGGGCGAAATTGACATACTACGGCGGCCATAAGGGGAATATTCTCTGTCCCTTGTTCTGTCCATTACGATAACTTTGCTTCAATTTTCCCACGTGACCTTTAAATACGGACGGATCCTCGCAAGAATTAATGGGATTTCTTTTTTCCACGTCTCGTGTAAACGTCTTTTCTCAATTTCATCGGTCAAAATTGACACTAAACAAAAACAACCTATTTGTCACGTCGAAATGATGACTGAATCTTTAAAGTTTAAAATGCGCATGAGCCCGGATCTTGAGAGCTCCTCTATTATCAGTTTACCGATGCGCAGAGATTAAACATCTGAAAACAAAAATAATTTTGTTCTTTTTTTCTCAGGAAGCAAAAAGGAAATTTCTGTCGTTTTTTAATTGTTTATTGTTGATAATCATGTTTTCCGAAACTATGTTTAGAATATGATTGGAATATCGTACAAAGATAAAACTTAATAAACAGAATTGTATTTGCTTGAATTACATGGTGTTTTGTTTATACATTAAATAAAGAAGTATTTTACATTCATTCTTTTAATTACTTAAAACTGAACAGCATGGATATATAAAGGAAATAGATTATGTTCACTAGGTGGCGCTACTCTCCGTTAAAGATACCTAATCAAAAAAAAAATGAAGGGCCAGTTTTAGGGGCCAAAAAAGAATCGAGGAACACCAAAGTTAGGCGTCTTTGAGTTTGTAAGCTGCAGAAAACCAAAATTTCCTAATTTTTCAAAAAGAACGTAAGTGGATTCGGGCGATATTTCTTTTACCAATATGAAACGATGAAAACCTAAAAAATTTTACGAGATATATATCCTTACATGAATTCCCAAAATGTTATAAACATTTTTATTGCGTTTCGAAATATTATTTAAAAAATTCAAAACTTTCATTGATTTCTTAGGAATTTCAGAGATATATACAAATTCCCAAGAAACTCCTCGTGCATTTCTTCAGAATAGCTGGAAAACATGCAAAGAATTTCACCAAGTTTTGAAGTCTTTGAGGAAATTCCCCAATTTTATGAAGGAACATCAAAATTTGATCGATTCTGGCGAAATTCATTCGATGAGTTAGAAAAATAAAAGGAAAACTTTAAAAAATTGAGATCCAATAGAAATTTATCGTAATAATATAAACAATATAAAATTAAATAATTAAATCAAATTAAATTATAAAATTTTTCTCAAAGCTTAATAACAATATAAAACAAAATAATTAATTAGGTACCGTGTTGTCTAAAGAAGTGTATGTTTACAAATTACAAATATGTTCTCGTTCAATTTTCGTATTTTTGGTTCTTTTTCCTCAGATTTTATGGGAAAACAATATTCCCCAAGCAAATAAGCACCTTGTTCGTCGCTTCATGTCCGTTTTGGGGACAGAGTTATCTATAATTGATTTAACCGCATTCTCATGCGCAGTCATGATTAGTGCCGAAACCTGGGATGGATTTCGCATTCATCGGCGCTGGAACAGCAGTCCGACGATACATTGGAAAGTATCGAACATCCCTACTACTATTCAATTGGACCATACAAATGGGAGCACAATATTGTGCAAACGAATAAACTAAAACTGAAGATGCTGTTCGAAGAGCCTGTTTGGGCGAGCACACTTCAAATGAACCAATCATCCAGCACCATTTTAATAATAAAAACACGACCTAATATGCAGTTAAATGATTTTAAAATAACTATTTGAATGCCAGCTCTGGAATTCTTACGGTACCCCTCATTGCCTTTACTTATCCTCTCAATAATTTGGATTAAAAACGACTGCACTTGAGATGTTATATGGGATAGTTCGAATAAGAAAACAACACCCTGAATCTTGACTAGTTTAATGAACTTGTAATTGATTAAGATATGTCGAAAGAAACATGGCACTAATATTAAAAAAATAGATAACAAATATCCGTTAGAGGTTGTACATTTATCACAGAGTTGTGCTTATTTAATATACAAAAATAATTTCTGCTCTGCTTATCTAAATTTAACTTACAATTATCTAATCATTTGCACAAAAACCCTTAATTGTAAATTTTCTTGTAGAAATTCAGTCAGTACATTCCTTTGGGACGAATAATTTTTATTGCTTTTGAACTAAAAACGTGCTCTGATCAAACCATTCCCGACCATAAGTAAAACGCGATGCAATTAACAAAACCGTCCAATAATTGTTTTCTATACGCCTGCGACACATTCACGTCTTCATGTCTGCTAATTTCTTTAGTAACAGCATACAAATCCTAAAAAATATATTACATCAATTTAAGTAACGAAACGAAAAAGCACTCACTCCTCTAGACATGTGCATATCAATCGACAAGAGCATAAAAGCACCTTGATAGGAAGAATGTAAAATGACGAAATGCTGAATATAACCGTCTGGGGATACGAAAGTCTTCTTATGTTCATTGTATTTTACGAGCAACAGTTTGGACAGTCCTTCGTACCACGATATCGGCTGGTTTAGTAGAGGTGCTAAGTTTCGATGGATGTTTGAAAGTAATTCTAGATTAGCCAAACTTTTCAATTCTATAAACTCATTGTACGTCAAATGAGAATCGAGATTAACTAGCTTATTCCATAATAATGTACTTCGACAATGGACCATACCTGAAAAGTCGTAATAATAACGAATGTTCCATTTTGAATCTAATTAATTAAAGAAAGATGAAGTACCTTTTCTCACCATATCCTCCACATGTGCTTTCGTTTTTGCCGCTTTTTCCATCATTAACTGCTGCATTAATTGTTCATGAGACGAATAATATCCTAAATAATTGACTTTTTCTGTACTTATTTCGATTCGCCCAATATCAGATTTAAATTCGTAATTTTTCTCGTCGTTTTCTTTATGGTACAACAAAATAGCATCGTCTTCTTGATCGGGTTTGTCTGATGAATCTGTCGACGCTTTCGCCGAAAACCCCACCGCTTCTTTGGTAGTACCAAGTATGATCCTTGATGCCGACGAAACGGTTCTGAATTTCCCTAATTTTTCGTCTTTTCCAGATGCGGGATATAATTCCCTGTCGCGCATGATCTGAATTAAACATCGATTGACATAGTAACGAAAAAAAATTACCTTTTCGACGTCAAAATTAGATAATATTTCAGATGTAGGATATTATCTGTTGGGCTGAATGGATAACAAAGATTGTGAATTATCAGAGTGATTTCAAAATCGTCGGTGTGTTGACAATCTTGCGAATCCCTATAATAAACTTGAGAAGTGCTCGTTACTTGAACCAAAATTTTTTCTAGACCGCCATTGCCTTTCTCCATTTTTAAAGTTTTGAAATTATATTGATCAACATTTTGCAGTAGATAGTCGAAAAGTTGTTTTCCTTCGGTCACAAGGTCTCTAACAGTTAAGGTATCTAGAATTGTCTTTGATAAAATATGATAGTCGGATACATTTCACATACCTTGATGCACCAAATTCCTGGCAAAATTCGGCGCTTTATTGTAATATTTAACAAAATCATCCAAGAATTGATTAACGTTGTAATTTTCAGTTATTCGATTACCATTCGTATTACTTGAAACGTAATCGTGAATGTATCGCAAATGACAATCGTATGTGAATGAATGAAGATGCATATAAATCTTCACTCGGTCACATTCATCTAAGAAACTTAAAGTGAACTGAAAATGAATCGTTTTCATTGTTGTGAAATATTTTTGGTGATCATTTACTCTGTTAATCGATGCTCTGGAATTGATATGTTGGAGTCTATTACATTCTATTGCATGTAACCTTGTGGCGAAAAAAGGCTCAACGAACTCGGCTGTAAAAAGTAGAATTCCGCCTAAAATTGTTTTTTGAATATAAAAAACGGAATCGTACGATGAATTGTCTTTCGACCATAACCTGTAAAACGGAAAATAGAATTAAACCACAATTTGTTATACCCACTTACCCCGGTTTTCGATTATCATCAAACTGTAAAGGCATAAAACCTAACGTTTGTAAATATCGACGATATTCGCAAAAAAACGAGTAAGACAATTCTAAGTGCCACGATTCTTCTTCCGGAGACGAAGGTTCATCCTTCAACGAATTCGGATATAAAGTGTTATCTCTTGTGGAGGCAGACTTCAAACGCCATCGAGGTAGAAATAGAAGTGGCGTATGACAATAATGGATAATGCGTGAATTCTGCATTAGCAAATGTATGAGCGGCACTGTAGTTGAACTTGTTCTTGATTGGTACATCGAATGAAGTTTCTTCATTTCTTCATTCCATTTCTCTTCCCAGCGTTTTATTTCCCGCATTTCTTTAACTAATACAACAACGATATCACTGGAAGGGTATCTGACTTTCTGGAAAGTATCTCGAAACACCTCGATGGTTCTTGCTAAATTACTATTGTTCGTCATGATTCTTCTTGGTATTTCTTTAGGAAGTTCTTTCATGTGATCAATAAATCCAACACACCATGCGTATGGATTGTTTGAACTCAACTGAAATATATACATGATCAAATATTAGGCAGGACTGGATCTACAATTTTTAGCAGGGGGGGCAAAGTACTCATGTGCCGCTCCCCCCCTCCTAACCTTAGAGAAAAAAGTCGGGTTGATTGACTATTATGGATAGCGAAACGAAACTTTTTCATATTACAGAAAATCTTAATTCAAATCTTTTTTGTGGGAACATCTAAACCGTGGTGTTCATAGATTTTGAGAAGAAAATTCTAAATCTCGAAAATTTGCGATTTCGCTGAATATTTTACGCACCCCAAAAGTCCCCGAATTTTCATTAAAAAATTCTTATTTTCTTTCACTGTGATTGCCTTTGTCGATGAAGGTGCCAGAAATTGCCCTTTTGGATCAAAACCAAATAAAAACATAAAAATGCCAAAGATTTTTCAACATTTTCTAATATTACTCAATTTCTAAAACCACCAACGCTTTGAGTTTTTTCCCATTCAGTTGCTCTCGAATAGGGCTACATTCGCCTCGCTTACTATTCTTGTCTAAAATGAACCGAAAAAAATTTATGAAACCTTCTGAAAGCACCCTTTGCTGCTTTCGATCTTTCACCAAACGTTTTATCGTCATTTCATGAACAATTGTCTCCCTCACTGTCGATGACACACGTAAAAATAATCGATTCGGTGCACAAATGCAACTTCTTAATTTTTGTTATAATTCCAATTTGCAGATTTTTTCATCCACAAAATGAATCATGATTGAAATTTGTGATAATTGTAACCTTCATTACGCATCTGATATGTTACACCGACCATTTGCAAGCGTATACCTTCCGTTCTGGTATTAGCAGAGCCAAACTCTCTTTCTTTCGTCCACACCACACTTTACAATCGTATATCCTCGCATTGGCTCGAGCAAAGCCAAAATGACGGAAAAAAATCAAAATTCCAAAAATAAATTCACAGATTTTCGATTACTACTATAAAAATAAACTGATATACGAACAAAAATTCTTTTTAATGGAGAAGAATAAAAGAAAAAATGAAAAATAAACTAAGAAGAAATTACTTCACATTCGTCAATTATTTTATTTGGAGAGTTTCTGTAGATTTTTTATCATTGTATTGCTTTCCAATATGTTTTGCAATTTTCAACGGAAAATTTGGAAGACTATAGAAAACCATGAACAAAAATTTGATATTTGGACAGGACCGGATCTACAATTTTTAGCAGAGGGGGGCAAAGTACTCATGTGCCTCTTCCCCAAGAGAAAAAAGTCGGGTTGATTCAGGGTGGGTAATTATACAGGGTGTTTCAATGAAAGCCTATCTCATGCTATCAATATCACTGGAATTGAATCAGATACGTTCAATAATGTTTGGAGGGGGACACATTTTGAAATACACTTGCTTCTGAGAAAAACAACCCCTAACGAGGGGGCGCCTCAACCGCATGATCTTGAATAGGTAACAGGGGTAGGATGATACATCATTTTGAAGATCTTGTAACTCTCTTTTCAATAATGTATATTTTGATTTCCTGAAATCAAAATTGTTTGAATAAAACGAATTTTCTTCATGGTGTACTCATTTTGAAATCGAGCGAAAAAATTCAAAGCCATGCAAATCAAATGTTCGAATTATCCTCCATTCACTTCCATACAATGAAACAAACGCGATTCAAACATTCTGCGTGCTTTTTTCTTTTGCTGGAAAACCTTGTGAACCATATGATATTCCTTTTGTTGAATTTCATCTGAATTTATTGAGGACAACTTCGGAATCTTTTTCTTGCCATGTGAGTATTAAATTTGGTCTTCAGCAATACTGCTTAAGTGAGTGAGAATGGTTTGTTCAATTCAAAAACGAGTAGAACTAATCGAATGAAAAAAATGCGAGAATTTTCAAGGAAAATAATCCGGGACATTCTAATGCTTGTGGAAAAGTTTCGAGAAACTGGTTCAGTTCAGAGTAAAAAGCACTAACCAGAAAGGGTAGTCAAAAATGAAGCTCCTGAAATTGCTATTCTGGGACAAGTAGCTTTGATGCTAATCACTCAGTCCCTGAGA